>JAJJWX010001561.1:0-1200000 GCA_023529315.1 Papaver bracteatum | reverse complement strand
TATAATCGATAAATCTTCACTATCCCGTGATAAGACTTCTGGAGCAGATAAAATATCATTCATCGATGGCACAAATTCCTTCAACATACTGGGGACTTGATCTTATTAGAAAGATTGATTCAAATCTATTTATAGCAACCTGATATGATTCCATGAAACTTCATCAAAAGGACCTCCCTACATCACAAGCCCCCTGCACGACTGAGGAATTTCATCTCTTCACCAATCACATCCAGAATGCAGACTGCTGCTATCTACCGCAGCAATGTCGACTCACAGACTTCATAGTAAAGTCATACTGTTCAGGAGAATTCATGTTGAACTCCAAAACACTATCGTCTTAGAGATTCTCAACCCACCAACTAGTTCGTAAATGTGAAGGCTCACTGGATGGAGGAGCAAAGACTATGTCGATAAATCATGGTTCTATCCTTTTTGGTCTCTGGAGTTACTCTGACCATAGTATCAACATCAACAAGAATGTATGGAGAAAATTTAATCGTGATCTCAGCATTAATAATGGTCTCAGGATCAACATCCTCATGACATGGCTTCATCAACTAACCATTTTTTGAAGCATTGCTCGATGAAGCAGACTTCTCCAAGCATTAATGATTCGTATCAAGATGTGTATACATAAAAATATGTTCACATGAATGTCTTCCCAAATCTTGCACGACTGGTGGGCACAAGCCAAATACTTCTACAAGATGTTCTCATCACCTCTGCAAATGAGATACAACATACTTCAGGTCATGGGTTCACAAAAACGTACCAATGGGTGAGGAATAGGACAATTCTTCCTCAATGAAATATGTTCTTCTATGTCTCTTCTACAACATACCAAAAGGGGGCATCAATCGGACATACGAGCTGAAAGATATGGCCTTTACTATCAGGTCTATGAAATCTGAATATTTTGTATGGGATTACAAATTACAAATGTGCACGCTTAGTTGGGTGACCTACACAACTTCAAATTGAGTGAATCTTTTCTCATATGATAACTCAGTCTCTTAGCTTCAAAATTTAGGGTCAAGCACTGAATTTCGACAACGTTTGAAGTTCCTACAACTTTCAGAGCATACAACATGCAAGCAGAAATTCTTAGATGGAATTCATAACTTCCACAATCGATCGGTGTCCACCAGGTCTTTTCGCTAAGTCCTTCATCAAGGCACCTAAAACTTCAACTACCTAGGTCTTTACATCAATTTTCCTACTTGGGTCCTCTATCTAGTTTTCGCCAGAAGAAGGAAAAATGAAAGGGAGAGATTTAACAAAATACTGGGGACTGACGGTCCACTAGTTATGACGATCCATTTCACAGTTCAAGGAACCAAGATCTCCTATGCTAATCCTTCATCATAAAACGAATGCTACAACCGAGAACCATGGTCATTGCATCATCCAACCTCAGTTATGGTCCCATGACCAGGGTTTCAAAAGTGATGTTTCTACGTCTGACAGAAACAAATAAATAGTACTACAAGCACCAGGCTCATGTATCAACCAAGGGTTTCAATTTGTAAATTAATTAATTGTATTGAAATCCTTCATCAATCGTTCAAGACACAAGCAAATGATCTAAAGACACAAAAGAGAAGTTTTACAACAAGACTGTCTGAAGTGATTTTACACTGCCATGTACAAAGCGATGAGCTGGGAGAAATTGGTAAGGAATCAAAGGTTGAGTCATATGTCATTCTTTTTTGATGGATGTACACTATAACATATCCTAAATTCACATCAATTGGATAAACGAGCAAAATATATGACTAAAACTGTGGACTACATGACAGCTGAAAAGTTCTGAAAATATACTGGAAATTTACTGTTTCACTGATTTCGACCCCTAAACATGCTCAAAACTCAAAAAGCTTCTTTCAAAAAGCTTGGAAATCTCCTGAGCATGTGAATACATGGGTAGATCGCAAAAATCCGATATCGGATGAAGATTTTATGGTGTTTTTGCTAAAAGGCTGAGTTCTGAAATGTTCTGATGACGTATTTCGCTTAAAAATTTCATTCATTCATATGGATTCTCATTCATTCATCAACAAATCAGCAATTTCATACTTCTATGAAGAAATTACAGGAGGAATACTTACTTGAGGAGTCTCTAAGCCGTTCGAAGGACTAATGTTGTTGAAGTCACCGTTAGTGGCATTACTACCTCCATTCAGTTCTGGGTTTTGGAGATTCTTCATTTCCTCATTTTCCAAGAAAGAATGTGCTTCATCAATATGTTGTTTATCCTCAATAATATCCTCCTGGATACATCAACAACAATTATTATTATTTCATTCAAGGAGATGCCATGATTGCTTTCACGAAAAGAGATACTTAAATCAACTCCCTCATCGGTGCTGGATTCCTGAATTATTTTCCCAGGAGCAAGATGAAAACTGTCAATGATCAATATAAATAAATTTCTGAGATTAACAAACATTTGTTTGTGATCCTAATTATACAGATAAGAAAATTCATGATGGAGGAAACATCGACAACTCACCAAAGAAACGGCTGGGGACTACACGTCATTTACTAACATCTTGTAGTCATTACTTCTAGGTTCTCCTCCCCGAAGACTTTCTTCCATCACCGTGAAGTCTAAATTGACCCGGGATCTCACTACATGATCATCCTGTGATAAAGTTAATGAAATAACCAGGAGTACAACTTAGTATGGAGGATCTCTCACCATCACTCAGAGGTCCCAGAAGTACCATTTCTTAAAGTTGCATCCGTAGAGATGTCATCTCTGGAAACACCATATTTGGAAGTGTCATCATGGGAGTCAGTCATTCTTGCAAAGTGGCTATGGTAGATGTATAACATTTCTACTTCAGCACGTCGTTCATACAAAGCGCAGGATTCAACAAAACAATGAATCATGGAATAAAGGTGCTCACAACAGCATCTACAAAAAAAATGGTAACCATCCAACTCTTACATATTTACAATTTCACTAGATATAGTGATTCTAACGTATGAGTTTCGAAAAATTCCTTGTTCCTTCAAACTTGCAAGGACGAGCATAATTCATTATTCAAAATCATGACTTGATTTTCATAAAACCGTGAATAACCCACGTGAATTTTAACATCCACTGGTTTTTCAAAAATTAGACATACGTCCATTCTACAATTTTGAAAACTCACCTACAGACATTATTTCACCATGTATAATTGTTTACTTTCAACAGTTGTTCAAAATCAAAACATTGATTTTACAAAAAATATATTTTAACGTGAAACTCACGTAAATTTGAAATATATATATATATATATTCTTTGCTCCCTCGCGCGAACATTTGTCTTTGAAACGAGAGTATATTTTCAAAGATTTCTGAAAGCTCGAAGATAAAAAAAAATCATGAAACCTCATAAGCAAAAATTTTATTACTAACAGATGCACGCCTATTCAAAAAAAAAAAAAAAACTTTCTCTCGTACGAGCATCCACCTTTGGAACGATAGTTTATTCCATTTTGTGAAATCTCACAAAGATAAAATTTTGGTTTTCATGAAAGCTTGTAGACAAATTTTTTTATCATTAAAATAACGAACGAACATTCTAAAAACAATGGTTTCCATTTTGGGACGGCCCCACAAATTCTAAACTGACAAAAACTGGACCTTCGTCCGTCCAAATCAACAATGTTTCATCTCTCCGTGCTCCCGAGATAACATTCTATGTTAGAGCATTGCTCGGTCGAATTCGCATGCGTTGCTATCTCAAGCATGTTTGTCAATGTCAGTGATCAAAACTATAAGTCTTGATTTCTAGTCTATTATAGCTAAGGTCTCAGACTAGGATAGAAAGTGTAGTTGAGCTCAAGAACTCCATGGAAATCATCATACAAGATGAAGGACTACTCAAGGAACTGGTGGATCTTCATCGACTAAAAGGTATGTGGAGACTTGAACTTATCTATCGCTCAAAAGTCTATTTATCTCCTTGTAGTTGTAGGAAATCCTACACTACACCCTTGATAAGATCTTACAGCGATTAACACATAATTGATGATTAAAACAACACTTTATTATTTGATTCTCAGAAATGTTTACAAGTAATAGAAGAAGATCAAGAACACAACCTCTCTCTTGAATCTTCTCTCTCCTCAAGACTTTCACAACACTCAAAAATACCTCTCCCTTTTCTGAATCTACTGGGTCTCTTTATATAGGGTAATAACATAGTGGATGACAGCTAAGTTTTCCTTTAATTTCGGATTTGGTTCACGATGCTCTCGCGGTAGTTGTAATACTGACTCTCGCAGGTGTTGTGTCCATCGCAGGACAATCACGTTCTTCCCGTGTTTCTTCATTCGTTAGCTATTACGTCATTCTTTTAATTATTATGTGACACTTGCGAAGTGTTGTTGAAGAACTCGCGGTAACGCTCGCAGACGTGTTGCTAATCTCGAAAGAGTAATATCATGGCGATTATTTTGGTCCCTTGCGAAGGAGGAAAGATCACGAGAATTTAATCTTTCATAATGCCGCAACTGTTTATCGTTTTGCACCCTTCTGATTTGACATGTTTCTGTATCCTTCGCCAGCTGTTTTCACATACTTCTTCTTCCATTTGGTTTTTGACACGTCCCTTTCAACCGCTGTGATCTGACCGTTCACGTCCTTTCCTTGCATTAATTGCATTCATCTTTTCAAGAATTTTCTTCTTCTATAAATACTTATTTCATTCTTTTCTTTTCTTCTTTTTACTTTCTTCTTCCTCTCTGCAACTTCTCTGCAATTTTACTGTTCTTTCGCTAATTGCGCATCTGTTACTGCTGTGATTTCTTTCCCATACTAAAAAATGGTTGCTCTTGGTCATAAAAATTTGGTTGCTTTTGGTGAGATGCGAAAAAAGCTTAAAAATAAGGGTTTTACTTTGTCTACAATTCCAGATCAGAACCCTAAATCCGAAATTTCTGTCAAATTATTTTCTGATCAACAATGTTCTCGCGAGAAAGTTATAGTATCGCTAGGCCAACTGGAAGCTGGTCTTCCCATTCCTCTCTACGATCCTGAACTTCCTTTGTTCTATGAGATACTTTCTCATCCAAAATTCTCGCGAGCCATATACCAACTGGTTGGGGATTGCATCCGTCTGCTGGTGGAGTATGCTACTCGCGGTGCTGATAAAAAATCTCGCTACCCTGAAACTGCGAAGAATCCTAAATTCAAGGATGTTCCAATTATTCCCGCAATGTATACCGTAGATAATTTCTTCATCAATTATGACATAATCCCCATGAAGAAGGAGGGATACCACATGTTGGGGTGTTCGCTTGCAAAAGAAGGATGATGTCACGAAAGATAAAATGCTTATGCTGGATATCGATTGGCATACTAGTACTAATCAAGGTCCGCGTCATTCCAGCGATGACAAATGATATATCTTCCCTTTACTTTTAGAGGGTTCATATATTTCTGGTACCCATGCTCTACCTGCGAATCTCGCAGAGTTCCAACCGTGGGTATTCAGCTGGCCTGAGAGAAATAAAGAAGTATGTTCTCTTACTCCTTTGCATAATAAATTACCATTATTAATTTCTTTATGTCTTTAGATTTTCGCTGACTATCTCTTTTTTATCAGATTGAAAGTCTGAAAGCCAGCTATGATAAGTTTGGGAAACCTGCTACTTTCTTAGCTCTAAAATCTCTCACAGATGAAGTAAGAAATATTTTTTTATAACTTTTTACAATATATTGTTGCATCTATTTCTTATCTTTATCTGTGTTCGCAGGAAATCGAAGAAACAGAACATGTGAAGATTTTTAAGACTAAAGGGAAAGACAAAGATGCTTCTCGCAAAGAAGAATCTACTATTCCTCTCAAAGAGAAGTCTACTGCTCCTCGCAGAGAAAAATCTGGTGCTCCTCCTTTGAAGAAAAGAAAAACCAATCCTCTTCTTCTTCAACTCTTCAGCCTAATATAGAAAACTCGATTGATAATTCTGACCATGACAATAATAATGATGTTTTTAATGCTGATGTCCCTTATGCGATGAAGTCTTCTCAATTTGATTCCTCCATGACTCAATTGTCCAAGATTTTTGGCGATATTACATATGGTATTGCAAATAATTATGGAGATGAAGCTCTTAATGGGGTATCTCAGGCTCTCGCTAAAGTATGCAATGCTCCGATACTGGTTGATAATGATTCCCTCCAAGGAATCTCAAGATCAATATCTCCCAGTCTCTTAAATTCTCTTGGTATTCTGGTACGCTTTCATTTCCTTACTATATATATATGTATTCATGTCCTTGCCAAGTTCTAATTTACATTATTCTCTCGCAGACTGGAAGAGCTTCCTTTGTTGTTGCCTCAGACTTGGAGAAGAAGTGTGCATCTTTTCACAAGAAGAATGACGCTCTTCGCAAGAAGAATATGGATTTGGAATCTGAGTTTGCTAATCTTCGCGAGCAATTAGAATCTGGGTCAACTGACCTTCAAGAAAAAATTAAGCAGTTGGAAACTGATCTAACTTTCTCGCAAGAAAAGGTTGCAAGCCTCCAAGCTGCGAATGATCATTTTTATGGTAAGAAATCTTTCCCTTTCTTTTTATCCTTGTATTACTTTGCATTTTGTTCTTATTATTCTTCTTCGCAGATGTTTATGGCCTTTCTGGCGAAGCTGTATTCCTTCATTCTTTCCCAAACCCAATAGATGATGATACACTTCTCAATCGCCTTAATGAATCCTTAGGTAGTTATTCAAATGAACAGATTAACTCCCTTTCTGTAGATGATCTTAGATCCAAATTTCATGTTTTAGCAATTGATCATAGATCTAGCTTGAAAGTGGCCAATGCATCCAAGCGTCAATATCTTAATTCTAAAGAAGAAATCAAGATTCTAAGAGCTCAAAAAAGTGATCTTATAGATGAAAAGGATCGCATCTCTAGACATGGAGCACAAACCTTAGCGGATTTTCATAAAACCCTTCTCGAAGTCCAAATTAACAAAGATAAACTTATCCGCGGGAGAGATGACCTTGTTAAAAGAGAAAACCAAAAACATTCTCTTCTTCTTATTAACGATGATGATGAATTTTCTTGGGCTACAAAGATTCTAGACAACGCCAGAGCTAACTTAGGTGTAGATGTTAGTCTTCATGTTGAACAAGCGGCCTTAATTAAGGACATGATTTCTGAAAGAGAATGTTGCTAATTGTTCTTCCTCATTAATTTCTTGTCATTAATCTTCTTATCTTTGAAGAATTTTCAATTTGTTGTTATATATTCGCAGGAGTTGAGAAGAGATATACTGAAAGAATTGGAGAACTTGAATCTGAAAATAATCAACTCGCAAATATTCTTGCTGCTCGCAATGAAAAATATTCAAGGTTGAAAGATCAATTGAAGATTACTGCTGCGAATTTTAGTAATGCCCTTATTGGTGATCGTAACAACTCCATTAAAATGGTCTGCAATGATCACAACATTCCTCATTCTACATATCCTGATCTCGCAGAAGAAATTCCAGCGAATACTCCAAACCTTGTTATCTCTGATAGCGAAGCTAAGGAATCTGACAAGGATGAAGCTGATGGTAAAGGTGAAGAAGAAGAAAAATCTGGCAAAGATGATGATGGATCTAATTAGTCTTGAACCCCACTGTAATATTTGTTCATTTATCTCTTTCTCCTTGTATTATACTGCTGCGAGTATCTCCAGCTCCTAACATTCCTTAATGTATAAATTTCTTTTGCTTCTATCTGTAAATCGAAAAGCAATTCTTTTCTGCAATATAATCAATCAACATAATTATTAATCTTTAACTATCTGTATAAATGTGTCATATAATAATGTCTACGTAAATTTATCATATGATGATGAATAACAATTTTATCATTCTATGCATTCCCATACTTACCTCTGTTATTCATATGCAATATGAAAAAATTGAGTAGATCTTAGATATCAGTTGTAAATAAAGTTGAGTTGCAAGCATCATCGCAAGTAACAGTTGTATACTTTTATGATCTATGCGTAAATATCGCAGTCATTCAACTTCTTGTGGTCTTATTATCCCTTCCTAGTTAAAGGTCTTACTTTGCCACTTTTTGTATTTGCGACAAAATCGCAGGACGTCCTTACACTCGTATGTAAAAACCTATTGATATTTCCTTATCCGTATTTTTTCAATTTCTCTGCGACAATATGACAAGTCTAAGTTCCCTTGCGAGAACAAAGCTTCATGACATTGCAGTCTTGCGATGAAATCGCAGGACGTCTTTATACTTTCATATAAAAACCCAATGATCTCATCTTTACATTTTCTTATGGCTTGTTGCCTCTGTATAATATTCGTCACGCGATAATATGACAGGCCTAAATGCTCTTGCGGGCGTAAAGCCCCATGACATTACCGTCTTTAGACACTTATCAGCTCCCTAATGGAGGGTTCCACCCTTATCTTCCCCCTAGTTTCCCCTTCAAGGAGGGCACATCGGCCATACAAGACTAGCTCCTCCCATCCGTATTTACCAACAGCCAGTTGTTTTCGCTGCCTCTTGTCCTTTATTCCTATATGGCTTATAGTTACATGACTGCACCCTAAGTGGGGTTTTCTTTTGGCCGAGTGCATCATAGCCAAGACTTACCAAGAATGGCCTGGGTAGGTTCGTCCATCCCGGGCACCCTTGGATCAACCGTGTACCTCGGCGCCTTGGTCATACTCTGCACCCCTTAGAAGAGACCTTCAGTCTTCCAACCAGGGTATAACCTTATATAGTTGGAAATCTAAAGTATCAATCCTGGATAGGTATCTCAAAGAGATGGACCCCAGTCTCCGTGACTCAGGTTCCAGCAGCGGTATAACCTTATCCCCGAGCCATGCAAAGAGATACTCCCTTATATCACGCACTTTAGGTCTTACATTTGCCTCTTGCGAAATTGTATTCGCGAACTAGGGTGTACGCCATATAGGTTTGTCCCATTCTTATGTCTCTGCGAAATTTTATTCGCGTTTCTTGCGAATATTGCAATTCTGGTGAAATTTCTTTTCTTTGATCTTCTCCTTATTTGCATTTCAACTTTTGTATAATTTTTCAATTTCATTTCTTTCATTCAAACAAAATATCCTTTTGAAATATTTTATTCAACAAATATTTTGCGAATTCTTCAACGAATCATTCATAAATTTCTTAAATTTCTTCGTTTTACCTTTCTACTTACTACTTCTGCTCTTTTGTTGCGTTTTGCATTTGCGATATGCTCGCCATTCATACACTCATGTTGATTTTGCAGTATTCTCTCCTCTCGCCGTTCTATTGGGACAACCATCAGTTTATCACCTCTTTGTTTTTTCTTGATGCTTCGTTTCCAGTCTCTGTTCTTTGCTGCCCTTTCCTCGCAAGATTCCATGTCAATTTCATAACATTTCTTCCCATTAGCCCAGTCTCCCTTTATTATTCCAACACCATTAGGATGAGGAAATTTAATACATTGGTGAAAGGTTGACGCCACACCTAATATCCCATGTAGCCAAGGTCGACCAATCAGGGAATTATAAGGTGATTCAATATCCACAATGCAGAATAGAATCTTAGAAGATAACCCCTTTAATGGAATTCACATTGTAATTTCCCCTTTGGGTTTGTTGGCGGTACCGTTGAAACCATAGATTTTATAGGTTAATGGTATCATATCTTCGTCTCTTCCACCCATGGTTATATAAGCATGATAAAATAATATATCAACTAAACTTCCATTATCTATTAGTACTCTATTAATTGCCCAGGAATCTTCAGTTTCACCATTATCATTTTCTTCATCTTCTTCTTTTATTTGTTTTGGATTTATTTCTAACCTTTCCACCAGTGGGTTGTCATGCATCTCGCCAGGCTCTGGTACTTCTTGCGCAGTGAAAGAAATAGTTTTCTTTTGCCACTCCTCTAATGGAGAGACTCTCGCGATATTCATTATCTCTCTTCCATCTGTGTCTCTCGCGAAGACTCTGCTTAGAACATTGTCGTTGAAATCCTCAATAGTTTTGTATGAATGTACGATGGAATTACAGAACAAATTCTTCGCCTTGGCTCCAATCTCTATCACAAATGTTTATGCTTCTTTTACATTATTCACTCTGCGAATATCTGGTGCTAGTGGTAGTTGCTGAGATTGCGGATGTCCTATTAGAAAATGATTTAACTTTCCCTGATCAATCATCCTCAAAATTATTATTTTTACATTCTTGCAATCGTTTATTGAATGACCATGAAAATGATGGTAAGGACAAAATTCTTGGTTTCAATTATTTTGATGTGGCTATTTTCCCATGTTCCAGGGTGACGGTATATTCTCCATCAAAATGATAGCTTCCCAAATTTTTTCTATGCTGGCATTCAGGGGTGGCATCTTAATTTCTTCCCATATTACTCTTTGATTCCCTTGTCCTCTGAAATTATTTTATCTCTGACCACCATAAGTCTCTTGCAGATGATCAAGTCTTTGAATTTTATTATTTCTACCGCGATTATAATAATTATTTTCTCTTTCATACTCCTCTTGATCTCGACTTCCCATAGCTACTAACTTCTGTTGTTTTTTAATCAACACTTTCTCTTGTTGTGGCTGCGAGGTGCTTGCCACATTGTTGATCATTTTAGGAAGTAAACTCCCATTCGCCGCTATTGAGATGGTGTTTGCGACTGGATATGATTCCATCTCATTTTGTTTTTCCTCCAAAGCAATGTATTCTTCTTGTAGTTCTCGTAAATCAGTCATTGTTATGGTACTTTTGATTCTGAAAATTTGTATGTACAACAGATTGGTTGCGAATATTGCATTAATAAAAGATAAAATGAGGTATCTCTCATCCACTCTTCCTGCCATTTCACTGCACATTGTCTTCCATCTTATGGTTAGGTGTTTCAGACTCTCGCCAATCCTCTGTTTTAATCCAAATACATCTTCAATACCGGGTCGTGAAGAATTGTTGCTTATATATGCTCCCAGAAATGTAGCTTGCAACTGGTCGAAATAAGTTATTGTATTTTTAGGTAAGCCTACGAACCATTTTAATGCCTCGCCAGTTAAACTAGATGCAAAGTACTTGCATAACACATCATCATGGTTTTCCCATTGTAGCATACACCTAACATAAGCCTTAACATGTTGAACATCACATGTAGTCCCATCGAAGATACTGGTTAATGCTGGTAAATTGCATTTTGGAGGGATTCCTCTTAATTGTACTTCTTGAGTGAATGGAGTTCTCGCATCTTCTTCAATGGCTTCATCAAGTTGTCTCCTGCCTCCTTCTCTTCTGTTATTCAACATTCCCCTCATTTCTGCTAATTCTCTTAAAATTTGTTCATTTCTAGCTGAATTTTGCTCCATCGGTCTTTTCAGTGCAACTTCTCTTCTTCTACGTTCATGTCTTTCTTGTCTTGCGAGATTTTGTGTATCTTCATCTGCATCTTCATTCTGCCTTCTCCTGCGATTTTCCACTTCAACTCCTTCTAGATTTTGCAACTGATTATGTCTCCCAATTTCTTCTCTGCGAGTTTATTTATTTCTCATCGCTTCTCTTCATTGTCTTTCTATTCTTCTTTGTATTCTATCAAATTCCTCATTGATATTATAGTTATGGCGATTTTGTGTGCGTATTCTTTCTCGATTGTCATGATTATTCTCCCGTATTGCTTCTTGAAACTCTTGTTCTTCAATTTTTTCTCTTAATCTTTCTCTTTCGCAAGCCAGTCGTGCTTGTTCAGCATAATGCCTCTCAATTTCCTCCTCAATGATTCTTTGATTTCTTTGGATTTCTCGCCCATGTAATATTCTTCTACATTCTTCTCGATTTTATTCACCATCTTGGTTATTTCCGCCCTCTTGATTTCTATTATCACGTCTACCATTCACAGTTTCTCCGCGTGGAATGTAGCGATCACGAATCATCTCTTATTCTCTATGATGCTGCTCTGCATTTGGATTTTGCATTCCCTCTCGGATATTTGATCCAACATTTCTCATAGGGGAATTTTTCCTTGGTTCTTCTCTAAATGATGTTGAACTTGATATAGAAGTACTTCTTGATCTCCTATTTAGCAATCTCAAATTCTCCATTCTTAACTCGTGACTCTGTCTTGTTAAATTTGCACATTTTTCTGCTTCTAACCTCCTTTCCTCTTGTATTCCTTGTCTTAAATCATATGTTGTTTCATTTTCGCCTTCTCCATGAATTAATCTTTTAACCACTCCTTTATCTCTTTCTTCTCTTCTCTCATTTCTTAATTGTCGATCTTCTGCTTCCTCCATCGAATCTGATCGCCAAGTATGCACGCTAACTCTATCATAATCCACAACTCTATCTTGTATTGGTGTTTGATGATTTGGATGTTGAACTTGATTTTATCCTTCATTCCTTGTTCTATTTCTTCTTGTTATTATCCTTGAAGATTCTCCCATTTCATTTGTTTCTCCACCTGCAAGTCTTTTACTCCTCCTTACGGTTGTTGGTGGTTCTGATGTGTTTCTTCTTCTTCTATCCATTAATCTTAGTAATATGTTGAATGTTGCGTAAGATCTTTCACTAATTATTCCAAATTCCTTCCAATCACAATGTTAATTTTTATCTTTTTCTTCAAATAATCATCAATTCATCCCTGTTTCGGGCGCCAAAATGTAGTTGCAGGAAATCCTACACTACACCCTTGATAAGATCTTACAGTGATTAACACATAATTGATGATTAAAACAACACTTTATTATTTGATTCTCAGAAATGTTTACAAGTAATGGAAGAAGATCAAGAACACAACTGCTCTCTTGAATTTTCTCTCTCCTCAAGACTTTCTCAACACTCAAAAATACCTCTCCCTTTTCTGAATCTACTGGGTCTCTTTATATAGGGTAATTACATAGTGGATGACAGCTAAGTTTTCCTTTAATTTCGGATTTGGTTCACGATGCTCTCGTGGTAGTTGTAATGGTGACTCTCGCAGGTGTTGTGTCCATCGTAGGACAATCACGTTCTTCCCGTGTATCTTCATTCATCATCTATTACGTCATTCTCTTAATTATTCTGTGACACTTGCGAAGTGTTGTTGAAGAACTCGCGGTAATGCTCGCAGACGTGTTTCTAATCTCGCAAGAGTAATATCATGGCGATTATTCTGGTCCTACACTCCTATCTTGAGAGAAAAGTCATTTAGCTATATAGACTTAGATTATACAGATTTGGTATTTCGAGCCGAGTTTATCTCGCCTATCCATTTGGTATTTCGAGCCTACTTACTCATGATTTGATAAGCAACTAATGTACAAGTTTGGGTACGGTTACATAAACCTAGAAACGTGCATTTCATGTGTGTATAACAAGCTATGTTTTCGTTCTAATGATTGATAAATATTAGCTTGAATATAAATCATGTTTTCATCTAACGGTGAATATTGAATGCTTTGTTACCAAGGTAACTTAGATTGCAAACCCTTTAATACCCGTGTTCTTTTTTATAAAATTTTATGGTGCGATCTCAATCCATTTGGATTGGAAGACTAGGATTAGTGTAATGTGGAGCGTGAAACCTAATTGTGTTTACCTGAGAAATTATATTTCTCTTTGCATGAGCCTGCCCGTAGTGTTCACGGACGTTAATGAAGTTTATAAACTCAAGTTTGCGATAAAATGACACCGCCTCGACCATGTGTCGAGTAAAAATTGCAAGAAGGGTATTTTTGACCTTATACCTTCTTTTATAAACATTTTCCCCTGATTTTATCTCAAAATCACCTCTTTATTACATTCTTTCATTTTTCATACAACAAAGAATAAAAGATAAAAAAAAAATTATCATAAAACTTGATTTTAAAGCTAGATCGATTTAACAATCGTTTGGTTAGTTAATATGGATTTAGTTGCTTTGGAAGGTTAAAATACACAAAAGATAAGGGTAGAACTCTTATTTAAAACTGATTTGAATTTAATTTCATTACTTTGAATAATCCATGGGTACTCTCAATTTATTGGAATTGATCTTTACTTTCTCTTGAAATTCAATTTAGAAGCAATTCAAGGAGTTCTGAAATAGTTTTCTATCCTGTTTTAGGACATATTTCTCACCCAATTCGTTTGACACTTATTTTTGGTTATAATTTTTATATGAAAGTATCTTTTAATCTTTAAAACTAGCCAAGAATCAACTGATTCCGTTGAGTAATGAAGTCTGGGTGAATTTTTGATTATAGACTTGTAAAACTATAACTTCTGAAGAACTTTGTCACTGTCCTGTTTATTTGAGAATTTTCAGATCAGATTTATACCTGATCTCTTGTGGTTATAATTTTTATATCAGAGTATAGTCTTTCATATTTCCAACAAGACTAAGTTTGCTCAATTCCGTTGTGTAATTATTTCTACACGAATTTTTGATTATAGACTTTTAAAACTGTAATTTCTGAAGAACTTGGTCACTGTCTTATTTATTTGAGACTTTTCAGATCCGATTTATACCTAATATCATCTGGTTGTGATTTTTATTTCAAATAGGAGTTTATTAGTTTTCTAACAAGACCAATTTTGTTAAATTCCATTGTGTAATGAGTTTTGCACGAATTTTTGATTAACAGACTACCAAAACGGAATTTTCTGAAGAACTGCACATCTGTCCTGTTTGGTTGAGACGTTTAAACATAGCTATAAACTTAATTACCTTTGTTTATCATTTTTATGTCAAATTGAGGTTTATTAGATTTCTAATGGTACCAAAATCTCTGAATTCCGTTGTGAAATGAATTTTACCCGAATTTTTGATTTCAGACTATAAAAACTGGATTTTATGTAGGACAGCATCTCTTTCCTGTTTTGTAGAGAGATTTAAACATGCTTATGTACCTCATTAACCTTGTTTATCATTTTTATGTTAAATTAGGTATCTTAGCTTTCTAATGGTACCAAAACTTCTGAATTTCATTGTGTAATGATTTTCATACGAATTTTTGAATATTGATTGTCGAAACTGCAATTTCTGTAGAACGTGAATTCTGTCCAGTTTCGTTGAACTATTTTGATAAAGATAAATATCTCAATAAATTTACATATCATTTTTATCTAAAGGCTTATGTTTTCTTCTTTAAAATGAGCCAAGAACCAATGCAATTGTTGAGTAATGAATCTTGTGTGAATTTTTAAGTTGGAACTCCCAAAACTGTAGTTTCTCCAGACGTTTTTACTCGTCAGACTTCTCAATGAGATTTCAACTTGGTTCCTGAATTTATTGTTTTTACCTAAATTTTTATGTTAAAGGTTATCTTATTTTCTTTAAAAATAGCCAAGAATCAATAGATTCCGATAAATAATGAAGCTTGTGTGAATTTCCTAGCAAAGACTACCAAAACTGCTGGTTTTCTGTGGACAATATACTATCAGAATTTTCAAGCGTGGTTTGGACATGTTCTTCAACTGTTTGTTTTTGCTAATAATTTTATATGATACCTTATTTATTCTTCTTTAAAATGATATAAGAATCACTCATTTTCGTTGTGTAATGAAGTCTACACAAATTTTTCAAAAGAAAAAGTTTATCTGATTATCTTTTGATTAGTATATTAAAAGAAAAAAAAAAATTTTTTTTTTTATGCAATGATTATGTTTTGTGTAATAATAACTAATGATTATGTTTTGTGTAATCATAACTTATTAGTGGTAAGGTAAACGAATCCAAAGAAACAAAAGACAAACTCAAAGTGAGTAAACTAAATAAGAGTTAGAATGAGAGTTATTAAAGAGGGAGAGCTAAGTTTAGAGTCAAAGTGAAAGAGTCCTCCAAAAGACGATTTCTTCGGTGATAAGCTCTTCCTTGTATTGTTGATAGTTTTTGGATTTCGATTCGAGGTAGGCGCAACACAATCTAAAACTCTAATTTTATTTAAGTTTCTTTTAATTAAATTTATGTTTGCAAGTTTTCATTAATATATATGAAGGATAATCGATGTTGTGAGCATGATTATGAAGGTTGGGCTGCGGTCCATAGAATGTGATTCTTAAATATTATTTATGACGGGATACGAGATATCCTTGGAAACGGTATTTGTTTCCTAAACCCACGTGGGGCTCCCTTGGGCGAGCGGATTGATTGAATTTATTGTTGTATAATATTGGGATACGAGATATCCTTGGGGACGGTTTTGTTTCCTAAACCCACATGGGGATCCCTTGGGCGAGCGGATTGATTGAATTTATCAATGTATATGGATGTGGTGTTTCCATATGTTTGTGGTGGTGTTAACCATGCAACTTGTTTTGAAAAGAAACTGAAAAATATTGCATAAAATGTTTTGTTGCTTCTTTTCCTACTGAGTGTCACAACTCACGTCGTATTATGGCAAAAATTCCAGATTTGACGCATGACAAGGAATTGATCAACGTGGAGCCTAGAGAATAATTTTAGATCCTTAAATTTGTTCTTTATGCGTAATTTCTTGTTCAAAGATGTAATTAGTCTTAGATTCAAAGCTGTAAAATATTGTATGATGTTGAGTTGACTGTTTATCATTTTAAATTTTTAATAGGTTTTGATTTGATTCTTTTTAAACCAAATGTAAAACATCTTTAGGGACATTTTGTGAAAATTACAGATTTTCCTAAATGAATTTCTGAGTATTCCGCTGCGACAATTTTTTTTTAAAACGGACATAATTAATTAAGCCCAAATGATTTACTTAAAGAGTCTGGTCTTAGTAGCCGGGCCTCGGCTATGGTATCCAAGTGGCACTCCGGGTTTTGAAAACCGGGGCGTCACAAATTGGTATCAGAGCAGCGATTAGATCCTTCGGGAAATAATTGTTGCACAAACAGTTAATAAATGTAAAATGTGTTCGATAAAATTAATTGTGTGTTTTTCAATTTAGCTTGAAATTTTTGTCACTATGCTACCTTAAATTTAGGGAATAAATTCCCGAAGTGGGAGAGATTGTAATACCAGTCCCAATTTCAAGGGCATTTATGTCATTTTACTAATAGGGATATTTTAGACATTTTGTCTTCTTTAATAAACGTTTTCTCTTGAATTTCATTTGGAGTTACTGATCTTCTTCATACAAGAAAAAATATTTGGAGTTACTAGGAGGTAACGTTCGTTAGTCTCTTTCTTTGTTTTGAATTTCGGGACGAAATTCTTTTTAAGTGGGTAATGATGTAATACCCGTGTTCTTTTTTATAAAATTTTATGGTGCGATCTCAATCCATTTGGATTGGAAGACTAGGATTAGCATAATGTGGAGCGTGAAACCTAGTTGTGTTTACCAGAGAAATTATATTTCTCTTTGCGTGAGCCTTCCCGTAGTGTGCACGGACGTTAATGAAGTTGGTGTCATGTACGAGCAAATGCACAGATAAGGACCCTGATATCAAGGTAGAGTGTCATCTCGTGAGCATGGAGAGATGGGACACTGCTGATTTTGTAGCCCGGAGGCTTAGTTCTGGTCAATTTATGATTTATGGGCCCGAGCCCAAAAAATAAAATCCATGCTTTATTAGGTTTTGGAAATAAAATTGATATAAAATGGAAGAAGCCCTAAAAAAAATAAAATTAAAGTTCAGTTGTTCATGAGTTTTTCAAAATAAAATTCCATGTGTGCATGTATGCGTAAGTTTCATGAAAATTCGTTTTAGAAAACATATGCACGTTCGTTCGTTAGTTTAAGAAACGAGCAATAATCCCTAATATGAAAGAGATACATGAATTCTTGAGTAGACATGGTCTAGTTACAGTAGATAAAATTTTGTTTATGAAGTTTCATGAAAACTAAAATTTATTTTCAAAGCATGGACTTTCACAAATACTTTTAGGAACGTAGGTTCGTTCATAGTAAAAGTAATAAATAAGGATCCTTAGAGTTAGAGGAATTTTTGAAAAGACCTGCACCTCATGATAAAATTTATTTGGAATATGTGGACCTTTACAAAAGTATAAAAGACCCTCGTTTCATAGACGAATGCTCGTTTGAGCAAAACAATTGATTTTTTTTTTAAATTTGTGAGATTTCACAAAATGGAATAAACTCTCGTTTCAAAGATGGATGCTCGTGAGAGGGAGCATATATATATATATACATATATTTTCAAAGTTACGTGAGTTTCACATTAAAATATATATTTTTTGTAAAATCAATGTTTTGATTTTGAACAACTGCTGAAAGTAGACAATTACACATGGTGAAATAATGTCTATATGTGAGTTTTCACAATTGTAGAATGGACATCTGTCCAAATTTTGAAAAACCGTTCACACAGTAAATATTTACGTGGGTTGTTCACGATTTTATGAAAGATTTTGCAAAATGATTTAAACAATTGTTAAAAGCAAACAATAATGTTTTCGTGAATTTCGTGATTTCATAGTGTATGCACACACGGTAGAAAATCAGTGAATGTTCACATGAAGGGTTATGTGAATTATTCATAATTTCATGAAAAGTCAGGTGTCAGACTTTTAAGTAATGGGTGTTGCTCGTCTTTGCAGGTTTGAAGGAGCGAGCAATATTTTCGAAATTTTATGTTATTATCACTAAGTTCGTGAAACCGTAAATAGGTATGAGTTAAGATTTACCATTTTTGTAGACGCTGATGTGAGCATCCTAATTATTTTTGTTGTGCTTTAATTCCACTGCTTTGATGAAATATACCTCTACGAATGATATACTGAAGTAGGAACGTTGTATGGACGTCACAGCAACTTTTAAAGAATGACTGGTTCCCATAATGATACTTCCAAAGATGATACTTCCAGAGATGATATTTCTACAAATGCAGCTTCAAGAAATGCTGCTTCTGGGACCTCAGAGTGATGGTGAGAGATCCTTCACACTGAGTTGTACTCCTGATTTCTTAGTATTAGTAATGCACGGGAAGTCTCTGATGGAGGAATATAACATCGAGAGCATCTCGACAAATGGGTCCTTGTTCGATTGATGTGGATTACCCAGAAATAGCAGTAAGTCTTCGGAGTGGAGAATCAAGAAATAAGGATAATAGAATGATATCAATCACTGTAAAGTCCCCGACTGTCTCTTTGGTGAGTTGTTAGCGCTCCTTATATCATGACTTTTTCTTGTCCGTGCAATTAGGATCATGAAACCAATGTTTGTTACTTCGTTTCATAAATTTAACTCCATTGATCCTTGACGGTCTTCAATTCATTGCCGCTGAACAAATAATTTCTGAATCGAGCGCCAAAGAAGAAATTCGATGTAAGTACCTCTTCGTATAATCATTCATGGAACTCCTTGAATGAAATACCACTAATTGTTGTTGATGTATGCAGGAGGATATTTCCATGGAATGATGGAGTACTGACGATTCCCATTCGTCTTCAGAGGATGGTGAAGAAGAAAACCCCGGATTTCGAAATCGACTGAAAGTAATGATGTTTCCAATGGTGATGTTGGCAATTTTGGTCCTTTGAGCACTTTAGGGACTACTCCAGTAAGTACCCATCATATATTTTCTTCATAGAAGTATGAAATTGCTGATTTGTTGATGAATGAATGAAGATTCTCATGAATAAGTGAAAAGTTTTACCGAAATACGTCAACAGAAAATTCAGAACTCATCCTTTTAGCAAAAATGTCGTAAAATCTTCATCCGATGTCATATTTTCGCGATCTACCCATGTATCCTTATGCCCAGGAAATTTCCAAGCTTGAATGAGCAATAATTTTAAGTTTTGAGCACGTTTAGAGGTCTAAATCGATGAAACAATAAACTTCCAGGAGGCCTTCAGAAAATTTTCAGCTGGCATGTGGTCCAATGTTTTGGCCACAACTCTTCGGTAGTTTCTCCATTTTTTGTGAATTTTGGATATGTTGTAGAGAACATCCATACTAAGAGAATGGTATATGATCCATCCATATGTTGTTCTCAAATTTCTCCCAGCTCGCCTCTTTGTGCATGACAGTGAAAATTCGTCTCAGACGAGCTTGTTGTAAAACGCCCTCGTTGCGTCTTCAGACCATTTACTCGTGTCTCGAACGGTTTGTAAAGGATTTAAATGTCATTTAGTCATTTGAGATCAGGACCCCTTGATTTATACATGAGCATGGTGCTTGCAGCCATCTTGTTTCTGTCAGTCGTTGAAACATCACTTCTGAAACCATGGTCACGGGACCATAACTGAGGTTGCTCTCAAGAGGGGTGGCGTAATGACCATGATTTCATGTCCCAGTGGTAGCATTCCTTTTATGATGAATGATTAGTGCATGGAAGTTTGGTTCCATGGGTCTTGGACTGTGAAACTAATCGTCATGATCAGTGGACCGTTAGTCCCCAGTATTTTGTTAAATCTATCCTTTCGTTTTCTCTTCTTCTGGAAAGAATTGGAGAGAGGACCCAGGTAGAAAAATTAATGTAAAGACCTAGGTGGTCTAAGTTAGAAGTACCTTGATGAAGTACTTAGTGGAAAGACCTGGTGGACACTGATCGACTGTGGAAGTTATGAATCCCGTCTAAAAATTACTGCTTTCATGTTGTATGCTATGGAAGTTGTAGGAACCTCATATGACGTTGGAATTTGATGCTTGACCCTAACTTTTGAAGCTAAGAGACTGAGTTATCACATGAGAAAAGAATCACTCAATTTGGAGTTGTAAAGGTCAGCCAACGAAGCCTGCACATTTGGAATTTCTAATCCCGTACAAATTTTTCAGATTTCGTAGACCTGACGGTAAAGGACATATCTTTCATCTCATACGTCTGAATGATGCGCCCTTTTGGTATATTGTATAAGAGACATAAACGAATATCTTTTGTTGAGGAAGTATTGTCCCATTACTCACCCATTGGTAGGTTTTTGTAAACCCATGGCCTGAAGTGTGTTGTATCTTATTCGTGGAGGTGATGAGAACATCTTGTAGAAGACTTTAGATTGTGCCCACCAGTCGTGCAAGATTTGGGAAGACTTTCATGTGAGCATGCTATCAGGTCTACATATCTTGATATAATCATTAGTTCTTGGAGAAGTCTGCTTCATGTGTAACACTTCAGAGAATGGTTGGTCGATGAAGCCATGTCATGAAGATGTTGCTCATGAGACCGTTGTTGATGCTGAGATCACGATTGAATTTTTTCCATAAATTCTTGTTTATGCTAAGACCATGAAAGGATTTCCACCTTGTTGATGTCGATACTATGGTCAGAGTTGCTCCAGAGATTGAAAAGTCTAAAACCATGATTATCGACATAGTCGTTGCTCCTCCATTCAGTGAGCCTTTACATTCACGAACTAATTAGTGGGTTGAGCATCCCTAAGATGAAGGTGTACTGGGAGTTTAACTTAAATTCTCTTGAACAGTATGACTTTACTGTTCACCGGAATCGACGTTGTTGCGGCAGATAGCAGTGGCGGTCTTTATGATTAACGAAGAGAGGAAGTTCATCACTTGTGCAGGGGCTTGTGATGTAGAGAGGTCCCATTGATGAAGTTTCATGGAATCACATCAGGTTGCAATAACCTATTATGTGGATGACATTTATTGAAATGGATTTGAACCGATTTCTCCAATAAGATGAAGTCCCCAATGTATGTTGAAGAAGTTTGTGCCATCCATGGATGAATGATGTTGCATCTGCAGAAGTCTTATCATGCGATAATGAAGACTTATCGATTGTATTTCAGTTACACTTTCATCGTGTTTGTGTTGAATCAGTGTGTCGATATATTTGTGCTGAATCCAGATGCACCATGCCGTTATCGAAGGTGTACTCTTTGATTGGGAGTACATTTTGAAGGCTTCTTAGATGCTTGAGCGTTTAAGCGTCATATCCCTTAAGCATCGAATGTCTTAGGTTTGATCGTCTATGTCCTGAGTATCTTCTGTTGATTCATCATTCCTTTCGTTGTGGTATGCATACATCAGAGCTTTATGATTTTGTGGCACACATGGACACTCCTGCAAGGCTATGGATAAATGCCCAAATTATTCTGTGCAATGCTTTAACATCATCTCAGTAATGAATGTCTCAATGAGATGCTCGATTCAGAGGAATGTCAGATTCAACCACTTGGTAAAATATTAATGAAGTGAAATTACGCACTTATAATGTCTTGCAATAGCATAGATGCTAGCAGAATTGAGTCCCCATGCTAGAATAGCATGTGAGGAAATAAATGATATAGACATGGGAGGAATGAGACTTTCCGGAGTGCATGACCTTTAGATGAATGTGTATGCATATTTTGCAGGTTCTTGTTTCAACCTCATTAAAGTTTGAAATTCCTCCAAGTGCTCTGATGATGGAACGTCCGCTAAATCTTCTGGATCAGAATTTTCTTCGTTGGAGAGATGTGCAACCAAAGACGATTTGTCAGTAGTCATATTCTTGGCATAAATCCACGTCCGTTCGAGAATCATGTTATATCCGGGATCTTCCATGATTATGTGAAACTTGGTTTCCGTCCAGGTTGAGCCAACTTTCATTTTGAGAGTGATAAAACCGTATGCCTCTCTGAGCGTTTCTTCATGGTCTCTGATTGAGATGGAAGGTTGGAGATTGTACTGATTATTGACTAGGCGTCGGCTGCTTCGAGGTTCCTCCACCTTGCAGAATTTGCTCTTTCCAGTAAAGCAAGTGCGGTAGTCACTGATAAGGCTCTGAAAATGTTTGAAACCGAATATTTTCCAATAAGGCTCTGTACATTGGAATCATTCCGTTAATGCACAATTCCACCAGTTATTGCTCAGTAATATTAGGATCATGACAATCCAAATCTTGAATTCTGAACCTCTTTACATAATCGTTTGGATTTTCAGTATTCTTATGAGACAGTCTTCCTAAGTTAGAAAGAGTAAGCTTCTCAGAAAAAAAAGTATTTCCTGTAGAAAGCGTTAATCATCTCTTCTCGATTAGCTATGCTCCCAGGTGCGATGTTGTTGTACCAAGTATAGGCTCGACCAGTCAGAGATTTCGAGAATTCCTTCAAACGGACAACATGGTTATGTTCATGCTCTCATAATGTTTCCAAGAATCGAGAGACGTGTTCTCGAGCATTCCCCATTCCATTGTACAACGTGAATATTTGAGAGGTGTATCCTTTTGGGAGAGGAATCCTTTGTATAGTAGCATGATATGGAGGTTGATGACGATGGACAAATAAAACATTGCCTTTTCCTCGATCCTCCATAAAACATTCCAGATCTTCACGAGTGATAAAACTGGAAGGTTCCTTTGTTGGTGGGTTTTCCACAGCTTTTTGGACTTCATCATCGTCGACTACATGGACTGGAACAACCTCGGGATCAACAGTTTCTTTGGTTTTCCCTTTCTCTTGAGTCATCTTGTCAGTGAGAGTCTAGAGGTAATTGCACAGCTCTTTCTGTGTCGCAGCCATGTCAGTCTGATTTTTGGCAAGAACTTCTTGGACCTTCATGATATCAGCAATAGTAGGTGAATTTTCTCTGATTTATTTGGGATGCCTGCCGAAGAGAGGATTGTCTCCAATGTTGGTTTGCGGAGGAGTGGTATTTCCAGTCCAGTTGTTGGAAATATGAGTAGTTTCTGAAGCTCTATTGTTGCTAGTGCTAGATTTGTTTGGGCTGGGATTCGTAACTGAACCTGACCTAAGATCACCCATTTTGTGAAAGTGTGAGGTTGCAATCGAGAGATTATTCTCCCACTGTGGTCGCCAATCTTTAGATGGGGAAAAATGATTTGCTGGTTTCTTGGGAAGTGAGGAGGCAACGAATCGAACAAGACTCCTCGAACCAAGCAAACTGCTTAACCTCACATAGATACACTACAAAGGGAGTGCTTAGATTCGAGAGATCCATCTGTAAGACTCCGGCCTAAACTAAGTCAATGGACGTTTCAGAGTCAATTCGGTCACAAAGAGGGAGATGGGTTGATCTGTAGGAGGGAAGCTGAGAATTATGTGGGATCAATGATGATTAAGTATTATGGATATGTTGTGGGTTTCTGAAAAATTGATGAAATGCTAAGTGTTGAGTTCGAACAAGCTCTGGTCGATTGATAGAATTTCTGAGAGTGTTTGCTCGAAAAATCATTGTCGTTCAATCATGGATCCAGAGACTTATTTATATTGTCAGAATAGTGAACACATTGATCCTTGTAAGTGTGACGATTTATTGAGTAAAAAGGTGGGAAAGTGGGAGATCATGGTAAAGTCAGTTCCGTGTCGTGTGGAGACTTGACTAATCGTACACCCACTACTTTGCTAACTCCTTCAACCGTTTATATAACTTACGCATATTTCTCGTCGTGGATGAACACATGTGCCGTAGGCCACCAGACCAAAACCCTAAGTGATATCCCCCCATTTAGATCGTGATTGATGTCTCACGAATCGTGGAGTCTGCAAGGCTGACGTGTATTTAGTTAGTCAGTTGTTGACTGATTAGACAATGTTTCTAGGTTTTGTTGAATAGAGTATGATTGACGAATGCTTAGTGATTCATGAATGATAATATTGCTCGTCTGAGAAAATATAGTAAATTCGATGAGTTGTTGAATATTGAGTTGCGACTAATATTCGAGTTACCCAGTTGGAGTTACTGAATATTGATGAGTTACTGAATATAAGTGGACTATTCGATCAACTGAGCAAGTATTGATTGATTCGACGAATTACTGATAAATTACTAAATATTGATAATTGGGTCAATATTCGAGCAACTAAGAAAGTATTGCTCAATTTGAAAAATTATGATAAATTACTGAATATTGATAACTGGATCAATATTCGGGCAACTGAGCAAGTATTGCTCAATTCGACAAATTATTTATTGGTGACGTGACCTAATAAAATATTAATTAAAATATTGGTAGATTACCGAATATTACATGATTAATCCAGATGTTGATTGCTGGATTTATCATAAATTTATTAGTGTTTGAACTTGCTCGGAATGATGATTTTGTGGAGCGTTTGTTCGAAACCCTAATTTTTTGAGCAATTGTTCAACAATTGGTGAATTGCTGAAAATTGGTCATGAGTAAGGGAGGGACCGACCACATGGGATGATGGATGACCATGTGGTGCCCGAATGCTCAAGTGAGCGTGCATCAGGGTCCTGAGTTGACCAGTTGGTGAAAGAATGATGATTAAATTACGGTTTCATCATTTATTGAAAAATAGATGCTCGATTGAGCATTAGGTAATAAAACCTAATTTTTGGAGAAGTGATGGACCGGACAAGATGGCATGAAACCGGCCCTTAGGGGTGAGGGACCAGCTGATGGTCGATTGAGCAAATCCCCGGTTGTTTGGAAGGAGTTTAGACCCAATATGAGCAATCGAGCAAATTAGGTCAAAATTGTGAAAACGTGTGGGACCGGCTTTGTGCAAGCCCAAGGGATGACCCTGGTCGGTCAAGAAGGAACATGTTACCATGGAGTCCGTGTTTCTGTACTGAGAGTTTCAGTATTTTCTGATGTGCGTTTGAGCAACATTGTGAATTTTCAGAAGAGTTTCATCTTGACTGTAATTCTTGATTTTGTTGGAATGAGCATGTATGCTCAATTGATCAATATTTTGTAAATATTAAAATACGAGTATTTTAACATTTAAAATTGTCGTGAGAGGCAAGCCGGTCGTGTGACCATGTTGGCTTTTGGTTTTTCATGATTTGAGGAAGAAAATAATAATTATAAAAGACTAGGGATTGCAAGGTATGGGACCGGCCACGTCTAGGGGATGGCCGTACAGATATGTTGCCCAGTCCCACAACACTTTCCCTAATTTTGTATTATTATTTTTCATGAAACCGTGATGTTATGGAGAATCCATGAGTTTTTGTTGAAACGGAGGAGTTTCATGAAATTGGGGAAAGATAATAATTAAAGGCTAAGGATTGTAAGGTGTGGGACCGGCCACATCTTGGGCATGGCCAGCCGGCTAGGTTGCCCGGTCCCGCACAGCTTTCCTAATCTTATATTATTATCTTTCATGAATCCGTGTAGTTATGGAAAATTCATGAGTTTTGCAAAAACAAGGAAAGTTGCTAAATTGAAGGAGTTTTTTCAAGAGTTCATGAAAATAACAAAAATAAGGAAAAATAATGGTAGAGGCATGGGACCGGCCACGACTAGGGCATGGCCGGATGGCTCGGCCCATGGCGCCTCTTATTATTTTATGTGGGAATGTTATTTATGCCCCTACTATCCATGGGTCTTTCACAAATACCCTTTCTCACTTTATAAATACCCTTCCCCAATATTTTTTACTTTTAATACCATCAATACCCTTTTAATGCTAATAGCGAATGAAGTGAAAATGAATATTTATTATTTCAGATCTACAAATTCGTTTCCTATTTCAGCCACCAGCACCACCTCTCCCACCATCATCTCCTTCACCATCACCACCACCACCACCTCCACCTCCGCGGTCTCCAGCAAATTAATACCCAACAAAACCAGTTCACACTTATTTGGTTCATTTGAGTTGCAGAGATTTTCAGAGATCTGAAATTTTGGGAGATATCTTCATCTGAGATCAATCAAATCTTTGAAATCGAACTTCAAATCACCATCAACAGTTGATCTTCTTATCATTTTGAGCTTATTTGGATGTCAATTGAAGATCCAGACGATCGAGACAGATATTTAGTCTTTGGAAAATGTTTTCTAGTAATTATTGATTTGATTTGTTGTATGTTGGGTTTTTTTAAGCTCAACAACTAATCTTAATATTTGTTTCTACCTTTAAAATTTTGTTTCAAATGATTTTCTCGAATTTTAATTTATTTATTTTCGGATTTGATTCAGGTGGAGGATTTAGTTTAATCAGGGATACGAAACTTGTTTATACCAATCCAGATCAAAAGAAATTAAAAGGGGTACTAGAGGAATCAAATTCTAGAGATGAGGAGGAGGAGGAAGAAAAACCAAAGAATAAGAGTAGGAAGGAAAGGGGGATATATAGAGGTATTATTGTTGTACAATTGTTTTCAGGGATTGCATATGAATATAGTGAAAAATTAATTGAATTTATCACTTTTTTGAGTATCCAATTGAAGTAAGGGATACATGATTCTTCGTTGAGCTGTAAAACATGGTTTAACTTCAATTTCCGTTAGTCAGTTTGAATTTCATGATACATATATGTATTAGTCAGCAGCTCTATTTTGTAACTTCCTGTTACCAAGACCCACTTATACAGACCTCGTACTTTCCTGATTTTTCCTGTTGTTTTGATTTGTGAATCTTATTGAACAGAAAGTGTTCCAGGATCAACTTTTTACTGGCTCTGCGATCTCTGAATCTTCTTTTTTATCGTCTAGTCACTTTCCCAGAGCATAAAGCTCACTTTAGGTGGGACTTGCTTCTGCCGAATGAGCTTCTGAAAGTTGCAGTCACCCTCACTCTTTAGTTGGGTTTCATAATACTCTCCAAGAGACTTTTGTGTTTTACTTGTTACCATATTGCATGTTTTACTCTGTGCTCATACCTGTTGAACTGCAGTCCGGACATAAGGCTAATTGTCATGTGTTTTCTTGAGTATAGTGATGCAAAATGTGCTTGGAATGCTATGGACGCACATTTCATGATTTCCTAAAATGGAGTTGAGGGGAATCGCTATGTGGACAGGCATGTTGGTGCTGTTGTTTCAAGTCTCTAGTCTTTGTGTCTAAAATTAGCAACGTCCGTAAATGTCTGCTAATTTCAAGAAGCTTTGATGAATCATGGTGCCCACAACCAACGACTCCTAATGCCGCACCCAGTAGGTACTTACCATCATAAGTCATACTTCATGTAGATTATTCGCAATATAGATCTTATTTCTTTTATAAGCTATCATCTGTTAGCAAATAGGTTTTTGTGTTCTTCCATGCTTGAGATGCAAAGTGTTGAATTAGGTTTGTCGTGAATTGCACACTACCAAAATGAATATTGAGTTTGTGTATTTTGATTAGTTTACGCCACATTGCTTTCAGGTAGCTAATTTTTTTCTTGTTATGATGAAGTTGTTGCTTTGTGACCCTAGAAAACCTCATCAATTTTCTTCCAACTTTGGAAACAACTTGACCAAGTTGATTCTACTATTTGGAGACAACTTGTGCTAGTTGCTTCCAACTTTGAAGACAACTTGACCAAGTTGCTTTCACTTTTTGGAGGCAACTTTAGCTAGTTGATTCCAGATTGGAGGCAACTGGAGCTAGTTGATTCCATTTCGGAGGCAACTTGGTTATGTTTTTGGGTTCATTTATTCATCTGAAATTATCTTATACATATATATTAGAGTATTTGTGACGAATTTGTGGTGCAATGGTAACACAGGGTTTGTGTTGAGTTGTTGATGATGGTTGTGCTGCTGGGGCCCATGCTTTAAAGTCAAGAGAGTAGATGAATGCTTAGGAAGTTGAGAAGGAACTGAATATGAATCTAGGCATTGAAAGCATAACAAGAAGTTGTTACTTCTTTGTGTGTTGCTGATGGTGTTTGACTAGGGGCATGGAAGTTACTGCATCTATTGGCTCATGTTGCAAGTGTTCATAGACGGTTGTGGTCATGAAGCTGTTACAGGTAAAGTTGCATTAGAAGAGATGGAGGGTGTGGTGTTGTATGGTGGTTGTTTGAATTATTGGTTGAACACTGATGGTATGGCGAACCTGTGGTGCAATGGTAGCACAACCGACTATATGTCAGAAGATATGTGTTCGATTCACACTAGGTTCATTATTTGTGTATAATTTTTATTTTTTTTAGAGACAACTTAGTCTAGTTTCTTTCACTTTTTGAAGACAACTTTGTGTTAGTTGCCTTTATTGTTGAAGAAAACTTGAGCTAGTTGCCTCCTATATGGACACAACCTCAGCAAGTTGACTCCACATGGTAGTGGTGGTCGTCGATGGCGGTGGTTGGCGGCGGTGATGGTAGTTGACGACAGTGGTGGTTGGTGGTGGCAGTTATTGGCAGTGGCGGTGTGATTGGTGGCGATGGCGGTGGACAACGATGGCGGTGGTGGACAGCGGTGGTGGTTGGCGGTGGTCATTAGCGACGGTGGTTGGCGGTGGTGGTCGTTGGCGGTGGTCGTTGGCGGCGGTGGAGGTTGGATGCGGTGGTGGTCGGTGTTGGTGGTTGGCGGCGGTGGTGGTTGGCGGTGGACAATGGTGGTGGTGGTTGGCGGTGGACAGTAGATGTAGTCTATTTATTTATTATTTTAAATAGTGGTTAGTGGTTTTGTATATAGTTATACACTATATAAAGGAGGGTATTTTAGTAATGTATTAGGCTTAGGGGTATTTGTAAAATTCATAAGGGTATTTTCGCAAGGGGTCTCATAGTAGGGGTATATAGATAATATTCCCTTATTATTATTTATTGTTTTCTCCTGTTTTGTGTAGAATTCCTTATCTGTCCATATTTTTGAATACTCGTTTGTGCATCCGGGTAACAAAAGTAGACATTACCATTCCATGAGATCAGCGTGTATTCGACCATGAAATATGAGTAATGAAAGTAGCTATTACCATTCCATGAGATGAACCGTGGATTCGACCATGAAATAGGAGTAATGAAAGTAGCCATTACCATTCCATGAGATCAGCCGTGGATTCTACCATGAAATATGAGTAATGGAATAGATTATCTTCTAGGAATTCAGTGGTTAATGTCACGGTAGAATTAATCTATCGCAGAAGGGATATTAGCCAGTTAAAGCGTCATACCCATTCTGAAAGGTGCATAGTCAGGACACGGCTGATATCCTGAAGGCGTTATTGTTGTTAATCTTACGGAGAACAGTGAGTGTCACTGTCCTGAAGGCGTTATTTTTCTCAATCTTACAGAGAACCGCCTAATTGTTCTTCTACATAGAGGGGGGTCTCTCTCATGTAGTCAGGGACAGTGAGTATCACCGACGTCCTGAAGGCGTTATTTCTCTCAATCTTACGGATAACTGCCCAATTATGTTATTCTACATAAAGAGCATGATAAAATGTGTGGCACTGAACGTTTCAGTAAACATATTCATCATGGCTTCGTAAAATATGAATCGTCACATGCCTGAAGCCGTATCAGAAACATGCAGTATCACGATTTTATGGTTTTAACCTTTGTTGAAAATCCACCATCAACAGAGGTGATTGATAATACTAGGTTGTTCTTCGGGAATATAAGTCTAATTTATCAATTGGTTCATGTTCACCATGATTTATCAAAATATGGAATAAAACTCGTAGGTATATTCGTGGGAGACGGATTTATCTATTACTATAGACTTTTCTGTGTGATACAGATTTGTTTATTAAAGTCTTCGAATTTGGGTCGTAGCAACTCTTAGTTATGGGTGAGATCAGCTAAGGGAATCAAGTACGTAGTATCCTACTGGGATCATTAATGTAGGAGCATAACTATACCTTGGATCAGTGTGAGATTGGTTTGGGTTTAACTACAGTCCAGGCCGAAGTTAGTTTGGAGTAGGCTAGTGTCTGTAGCGGCTTCATACAGTGCATGTTCAATCAGGACTAGGTTCCGGGGTTTTTCTGCATTTACGGTTTCCTCGTTAACAAAATTATGGTGTCTTTGTTATTTCTATTTCGTATTATATTTTGTTATATAATTAAATTATCACAGGTTGTGCGTTGTTCAATCAATTAGAATATTCGACCTTTTGGTTGTTGATTTAAATTGATTGACACTTGGATATTGGTCTTTGGTACCATCCAAGTTTATCTCTCTTGTATTTAAATTTAGACTCGCAGTTTGCTTAAGTAAGATTTAAATCAAGAGAAAGAGATATAAAAACTCTTTGATATACTTTTCTATTGATTGAGTCTAACTGTCTAGTTGATTCTCATAAAAGTATATTGGAGTTTGTCCATACATATTGCTAAGCGAAATATTGGGTGTGGTTGACTGAGTTCAACTACTTGTCTCGTCAACTGGAAAATCACCATCTCATGCTTACTGCGGAACATGACTGTCCCTCGCTAAGCAAGGGACTTAATGTTGATGGTGGATTTTCGACAAATGTCAAAATCGTAAAATCATGATATTGCATGTTTCTGACCTGGCGGCTTCAGGAACGCATGTGACGATTCATATTTTATGATCTGTGAATCGTTTCACGATATATGATCAAGTTCCTCTCAGAGCCATGATGAATATGTTTCTCGAGAGGCCTCCCACTAGCTGAGCATTCGATGCTACACATTTCATCGTGACCTTTATGTAGAATAACATGATTGGGCGGTCCTCTGGACATAAATTTTTGTCGGAGGGATTAATGCCTTCAGGACGTCGGTGATACTCGTTGTTCCCTGACTACATAGAGAGACCCGCCTCTACATAGAAAAACGATTGAGCGGTCCTCGTACACTCGATGTTCCCTGACTATGTAGAGAGACCGTGTATAGATTCAAGAGGCTCTCCTATATAATTATTTATTAAGGGGGCTAAACGCCTTCAGGACACCAATGCACTTTTCATAACGAGTATGATGCTTCAACTATCTCATATCTCGATTCTACAATAGATTAATTCTACCGTGACATTCACCGACTGAATTCCTAGAAAATAATCTATTCTATCTCATTACTCCATTCCTTGAATTCCCCGGCTGAATTCATTGATTAGTAATAGATACAAAATTTATTTGTTAATCAATTTCATGAGTCATTCTCCGCTGAATTTCATGAATTAGTAATAAATATCCAACAATCGAGCATATGGACTATCACCGAGTAAGCCTAATAAATTGGTGCAAGTGTACTCAACAATGATGCACGAACGAGCATTCGAAAATATGGACAAACAAGGAATCCAACACAAAATAGGAGAGAGAAAATAGTAAAAAAAAAAAGCGCCTAGAGACCAGGTCGGCCGGACATGCAGCCGTGGTCGATCCCCCACGCCCTCTTCCTTTATTTTTCTTATTTTATTTATTTTCATGAACTCATGAAAACTCCTTCATTTAAGTAACTTTCCTTGTTTGAGCAAAACTCACGGTTTCTCCATATTTTCAGTGTTTCATGAAAAATAATAAAATAGGGAAGGTGTCGTGGAACCTGGCTACCTGGCCGGCCGACCATGCCCTAGCCGTGTCCGGTCCACACCTTACAATCCCTTGTTTTTATAATTATTATTTCCCTCATCTCATGAAACTCCTCCGTTTGAGCAAAAATCATGGTTTCTTCATATTTTCTCAAATATTGCTCAAACCATGAAAAACCCAAAAACTCAAACGATCAACTGACAAGGCTACTCACGAAAAATATTAAAATATTATTATTTTAATATTCTCAAAGTTTTGATCAAACGAGCAAAGTCCTACTTGCTCATTCGAGCAAAATCAAGAATTTTAGTCAAAGATCAAACTTTTTTTAAAGTCCAAGATATTGCTCAAACGCACACCAGAAAATACCAAAACTCTCAGGACTGAGACATGGACATTATGGTGAAACATGCATGCTTCCTTGACCAAGGCCGGCCCTAAGTCTCGCAATGTGACGGTCCCATACATCTTCATGATTTTGACCTAATTGGCTCAATTGCTGGGTCCAAACTCTTTTGAAAAAGCGGGGGTCTAACAACCACACCCAATATTTCGATTAGCAATCTGTATGGACAACTCCGAGTTACTTTCTAGAGAATCAACTAGACAGTCAGACTCAATTAATAGAAAATATCTCAAGGAGTTTATTATCTCTATCTCTCAATTGACTTACTCAAGCAAATATAATTCGCGAATCTTAATCAAAGAGAGATAATTTGGATGGTACCAAAGACCAATATCCAAGTGTCAATCAATTTAAATTAACCAATAAGGTCGGATATTATAATTGATTGAACAACGCACAACCTGTATTATTTTAATTATATAGCGAAATATAATGCGGAAAAGAAATAACACAGACACCAGAATTTTGTCAACGAGGAAACCGCAAATGCAGAAAAACCCCGGTACCTAGTCCAGATTAAACATACACTGTATATAGCCTCTATAGACACTAGCCTACTCCGAATTAACTTCGGTTTAGACTATAGTTGAACCCCAACCAATCTCACACTGATACAAGGTACAGTTATGCTCCTACGCCTCTGATCCCAGCTTGATACTGCGCACTTGATTCCCTTAGTTGATATCACCCACAACCAAGAGTTTCTACTACCCAAAGTCGAAGACTTTGATAAACAAATCTGCCTCACACAGAAAAGTCTACAAGGATAGATAAATTCGTCTCCCATGAATAAACCTATGAGTTTTGTTTCGTCTGTTGATAAATAAAGGTGAACAGGAACCAATCAATAAAACCAGATTTATATTCCCGAAGAACAACTCAGTTTTATCAATCACCTCATAATAGTCTTAATCAACGCAGCGAAAAAAGATGTTGTGGAATCACAAACGATGAGACGAGGATGTTTGTGATTACTTTTATATCTTTCCTTTCGGAGATAGAAATCTCAAGCCAATTATTACAATTGTACTCGTATGATAGAAACCGCAAGATTAGATCACACAACTATGATAAAAGTAGTATCGGTCTGGCTTCACAATCCCAATGAAGTCTTTAAGTCATTAACCTGGTTTTAGAAGAAGAAAACCAAAGATTAAAGGAGAATCGACTCAAGCTTAGCACAACTAGTATCACACATAATGTGTGGGGATTAGGTTTCCCAGTTGCTAGAGTTCTCCCATATATAGTATTTCAAATCATGGTTTGCAATCAATGTTAGATTAGTAACAAAGCATTCAATATTCACCGTTATATGAAAACCTGATTAGATTCAAGCTAATATTTATCAACCGTTAGATCGAAAATATAGCTTGTTACACACACATGAAATGCACGTGTGTAGGCTTGTGAAAACCGTACCCAAACTTGTATATTAGTTGGTTCAACAATAGTTAACCAAATGGTTAGCCATATGATAACTTTCGTATCAACCATATTCTTCTTCACCATAACTAGTCCAAATTACTCAAATGAACTAGTTAGAGAGTTGTTCAATTGCTTAGATATTTATGCACTACACAAGACATAATTGAAGCAAAAATGATTTGATTCACTCGAATCGATTTATGAACTATAAATCCATGGTTTGCAATAGCATTCCTTAGTTTATTATGATAAGTTCACAAACATCGTTTTTAAACATAACCTACTCAAGTTCGCGGACTAGATTCGCGGACTTAAGTTCCCGGACGGAGTTCACAAACTCCAGTAGAAATTCTCGGGTTCGATAACTATGCCAGTTCGTGGACTGGGTTCGGGGACTGAGCTTGTATGCTGAGTTCGCGAACTGAGCTCACACACTACTCCGGTTTCACTTGATCAACAAAGTTCACAAACTTCGGTTCAAGCAATAAGGACTTATACATATATGTGTTACCTCAATTAATGCTTATATCCTCCAATGGTTATATTATCTAAACTCTCATTTCAATCATTGAAACATTCTCAGAGGGTGTTATATAGTAGTTATTCACAAACTATTTTTCGTCAGAGCGATTTCCAAAATGATTGAAACATAACATGACTTTCGTCACTAGGTAAAGATGAACTTGGATAAAGCTAAACCTAAAGCTAAAGCTTTACCAACACATATTTCGACAAATAGATAAGTGAGATATACTCAGCTCGAAATATCACATGTGTATAATATTAGTCTATATAGTAATACGACTTTTGTCTCAAGATAGGAGATAGAGTAGATATACTTTTGAGTGATAGATAAGTTCAAGTCTCCACATACCTTTTAATCGATGAAGATCCACTGGTTCCTTGAGTAGTCCTTCGTCTTGTATGATGATCGCCATGGAGTTCTTGAGCTTAACTAAACTTTTTATCCTAGTCTGAGACCTTAGCTATAGTAGACTGGAAATCAAGACTTTATAGTTTTGATCACTAATATTGAAAAACATGCTTGAGATAGCAACGCATGCGAGTTCGACCGAGCAATGCTCTAACATCTTTTCAAACTTGGAATTTGCTCAGTTGACCATCATTTGGTCCTACACCACCAAGGGCCGGTTTTATGCTACCTTGGTTGGTCCCTCACTTCTCCATAATTAGGTTTTATCACCTAACGCTCGCACGAGCATTATCCTAATAAATGATCAACACCAGCATTTGATAGTTTTTTCACCAAACGGTCAACCAAGGACCCTGGTTCATGCTCACTCGAGCACTTGGGAAACACATGGTCATCCATCATCCCATGTGGTGGGTCCCCCCTCACTCATGGCCTATTTTCAGCAATCCATCAATTGACGAACTATTAATCAAAATTAGGGTTTCAAGCAAACGCTCCACACATCATCATTCTGAGCAAGTTCAAACACTAATAATTTTATGTTGATCCAGTAATCGACATCCAAATTAATTATATAATATTTGGTAGACTACCTGTTAGAGCACTGCTCGGTCAAACTCGCATGCATTGCTATCTCAAGAATGTTTGTCAATCTTAGTGATCAAAGCTATATATTCTTGATTTTTAGTCTACTATAGTGAAGGTCTCAGACTAGGATAGAAAGTGTAGTTGAGCTCAAGAACTCCATGGAGATCATCATATAAGACGAAGGACTACTAAAGAAACTAGTGGATCTTCATCAACTAAAAGGTATGTAGAGACTTGAACTTATCTATCACTTAAAAGTCTATCTACTCTATCTCTTATATTGAGACAAAAATCATTTTACTATATAGACTAAGAATATGCACATGTGACATTTCGAACTGAGTATATCTCGCTTATCTATTTCTCGAAATGGGTGTTGGTAAAGCTTTCACTTTAGCTAAGTTCATCTTTTCCTAGTGACGAAAGTCATGTTATGTTTCAATCACTTTGGAAATTACTCTAACAAAAACTAGTTCGTGAATAACAACTATATGTCATCCTCTGAGAATGTTTCAATGATTGAAATGAGAGTTTAGACTATATAACCATTGTAGGATATAAATATTATTATGGCAACACATATATGTATAAGTCCTTAACACTTGAACCGAAGTTTGAAAACTTTGTTGATCAAGCGGAACCAGAATGTGAGCAGCAACTCAGTCCGCGAACTCAGTCTGCGAACTGGCGTAAGTTCTCGAACCCGAGAATATCTGCTGAAGTTGAAGCTCAGGTGTAGTCCGCAAACCCAGTCCGCGAATTGACAGAAGTTCTCATCATGAGAAATTCTGCTGGAGTTTATTAACTTCAACCGGTTAGCTTGAGTCCGCGAAATCAAGAGGTTATGTCTGAAAACGTTGTTCGTGAACTTATCTTAAATTACTAAGGAATGCTTTTGCAAACTGTGGCTTTATAGTTCATGAAATGATTCGAGTGAATCACATCGTTTTTTATTTAATTGTGTCTCTTGTAGTACTTGAGATCTCATTGCAATTGAACAACTCTCTAACTAGTTCATTTGAGTCATTTGGACTAGTTATGGTGAAGAAGAATATGGTTGATATGAAAGTTATCATTTGGCAAACCATTTGGCTGACAAATATTGAACAAACCATTATACATGTTTGGGTATGGTTACACGAACACAAAACTTCAAGTACATGTGTGTATGACAAGCTAAGTTTTGGATCTAACGGTTGAGAGATATTAGCTTGTATCTAATCAGGTTTTCATCTAACGGTGAATATTGAATGCTTTGTTAATAAGCCAACATTGATTACAAACCATGACTTCAAAGACTATATAAAGGAGAACTCTAGCAACTGGGAAACCTAATCCCCACACATTCTGTGTGATACTAGTTTGCTAAGGCTAGAGTCGATTCTCCTTTAACCTTTGGTTTTCTTATTCTAAAACCAGGTTAACGACTTAAAGACTTCATTGGGATTGTGAAGCCAGACCGATACTACTTTTCTTGTAGTTGTGTGATCTGATCTTGATATTTCTATCGTACGAGTACAATTGTAATAATTGGCTTGTGATTTCTATCTCCGATAGGCAAGATAAAAGTAGTCACAAACATCTTCTTCTTATTGTTTGTGATTCCTCAATAATCTTATTCGCTGCGTCGATTAAGTTTATTGTGAGGTGATTGATAAAACTGAGCTGTTCTTCGGGAATATAAGTCTGGTTTTATCGATTGGTTCCTGTTCACCTTGATTATCAAAATACGGAACAAAATTCATAGGTTTATTCGTGGGAGACGAATTTAACTATTACCTGTAGAATTTTTAGTGTTGCTATCTCAAGCATGTTTGTCAATCTTAGTGATCAAAACTATAAAGTCTTGATTTCTAGTCTACTATAGCTAAGGTCCCGGACTAGGATAGAAGTGTAGTTGAGCTCAAGAACTCCATGGAGATCATCATACAAGACGAAGGACTACTCAAGGAACCAGTGAATCTTCATCAACTAAAAGGTATGTGGAGACTTGAACTTATCTATCACTCAAAAGTCTATCTACTTTATCTCCTATCTTAAGACAAATGTCATTTTACTATATAGACTAAGAATATGCACATGTGAAATTTCGAGCTGAGTCTATCTCGCCTATCTATTTCTCGAAATGGGTGTTGGTTAAGCTTTCGCTTTAGCCAAGTTACTCTTTGCCTAGTGACGAAAGTTATGTTTTGTTTCAATCACTTTGGAAATTTCTATGACGAAAACAAGTTCGTGAATAACAACTATATGACGTCCTCTGAGAATGTTTTAATGATTAAAATGAGAGTTTAGACTATATAACCATTGAAGGATACAGACATTGTTGTGGAAACACATATATGTATAAGTCCTTAACACTTGAACCGAAGTTTGCGAACTTTGTTGATCAAGTGGAACCGGAATATGAGCAACAACTCAGTCTGCGAACTCAGTCCGCGAACCCAGTCCTCAAACTGGCGTAAGTTCTCGAACCCGAGAATATTTGTTGAAGTTGAAGCTCAGGTGCAGTCGGAGAACCTAGTCTGTGAACTGACTGAAGTTCTCATCCCGAGAAATTTTGCTGCAGTTTATTAACTTCAACCGGTTAGCTTGAATCCGCGAACTCAAGAGGTTATGTTTGAAAACGTTGTTCGTGAACTTATCTTAAATTACTAAGGAATACTTTTGCAAACCGTGGATTTATAGCTCATGAAATGATTCGAGTGAATCACATCGTTTTTGATTCATTTGTGTCTCTTTTAGTACTTGAGATCTCATAGCAATTGAATAACTCTCTAACTAGTTCATTTGAGTCATTTGGACTAGTTTTGGTGAAGAAGAATATGGTTGATATGAAAGTTATCATTTGGCTAACCATTTGGTTGACTAATATTGAACCAACCATTGTACACGTTTGGGTACGGTTACACGAACTCAAAAATTTAAGTACATGTGTGTATGACAAGCTAAGTTTTCGATATAACGGTTGAGAGATATTAGCTTGTATCTAATCAGGTTTTCATCTAACGGTGAATATTGAATGCTTTGTTACTAAGATAACATTGATTGCAAACCCTGATTTGAAAGACTATATAAGGGCGAACTCTTGCAACTGGGAAACATAATCCCCACACATTATGTGTGATACTAGTTTGCTAAGGCTAGAGTCGATTATCCTTTAACCTTTGGTTTTCTTCTTCTAAAACCAGTTTAATGACTTAAAGACTTCATTGGGATTGTGAAGCCAGACCGATACTACTTTTCTTGTAGTTGTGTAATCTGATCTTGCTATTTCTATCGTACGAGTATAATTGTAATAATTGGCTTGAGATTTCTATCTCCGAAAAGCAAGATAAAAGTAGTCACAAACATCTTCGTCTCATTGTTTGTGATTCCTCAATAATCTTCTTCGCTGCGTCGATTAAGTTTATTGTGAGGTGTTTGATGAAACTGAGCTGTTCTTCGGGAATATAAGTCTGGTTTTATCGATTGGTTACTGTTCACCTTGATTTATCAAAATATGGAACAAAACTCATAGGTTTATTCGAAGGAAACAAATTTATCTATTACCTGTAGACTTTTCTGTGTGAGGCAGATTTGTTTGCTAAAGTCTTCTACTTTGGGTCGTAGCAACTCTTGGTTGTGGGTGAGATCATCTAAGGGAATAAAGTGTGCAGTATCCTGCTGGGATCAGAGGCGTAGGAGCATAACAATTACCTTGGATCAATGTGAGATTGGTTGGGGTTCAACTACAGTCCAGACCGAAGTTAATTTGGAGTAGGCTAGTATCTGTAGCGGCTTAATATAGTGTATGTTTAATCTGGACTAGGTCCCGTGGTTTTTTTGCATTTGCGGTTTCCTCGTTAACAAAATTCTGGTGTCTGTGTTATTTTTTTTCCGCATTATATATTTATATAATTGAAATAATACATGTTGTGCGTTGTTCAATCGATTAGAATATCCAACCTTATTGGTTGTTGATTTAAATCGATTGGCACTTGGATATTGGTCTTTGGTACCATCCAAGTTATCTCTCTTTGATTAGACTCGCGAATCATATTTTCTTGAGAAATCAAATCGAGAGATTGAGATAATTACTCCTTGAGTATTTTCTATTGATTAAGTCTAACTGTCTATTTGATTCTCTAGAAAACAACTCGGAGTTGTCCATACAGATTGCTAATCGAAATATTGGGTGAGGTTGTTAGACCCCCGCATTTTCACTACCAATATTTTAATTTTATTGGGTCACGTTACTAATAATTCATCGAATTGAGCAATACTTGCTCAGTTACTCGAATATTGATCAATCTATCAATATTCAGTAATTTATCAATATTCAGTAATTCGTCGAATCGAGAAATACGTGCTCAGTTGCTCGAATATTGATCCAACTATCAATATCAATATTCAGTAATTCATCAAATTGAGCAATGCTTTCTCAGTTGCTCGAATTTGCAATATTTGCTCTGACGAGAAATATCAACATAAGAACTATAGTCTCAATCCATGAATCACTGAGCATTCTTCAATCATGCTCAATTCAACAAAACTTAGACTCACCATAAAATCAAGTCAACGACTAACTGATCAAATACACGTCTGCTTTGCAGACTCCACGTTCGTGAGACATCAATCATGTCACATGGGGGGATATTACTTAGAGTTTTGGTCTGGCGTCCTACGTCACGTGTGTTCATCCACGATGATAAATGTAAGTAAGTCGTGCAAATAGTTTAAGGAGTTAGCAAAGTAGTGCGTCGATGGTTAACCAAGTCTCCATATGACCTAGAACTGGTTTCACCACGATCTCCCACTTTCCCACTCTTTCACTCAAGAAACCGTCATACTTACTGGGATAAATGTGTTCACTATTCTGACAATATAAATAAGTCTCTGAATCCATGATTGAGGTAACACAGAAAATCCACGAGATATTGAACAGAAAATCCACCATCTAACCAAGAATCATTGTGTGAGCAACACTCTCTCAACCATTCGAAACTTATTTACACAAACCTTCAACACATCCACAATCCTTGATCATGATTGATCCCAAAATTCTCAGCTTCCCTCCTACAGATCAACCCATCTCCTCTTTGTGACCGAATTGACTCTGGAATGGCCATTTACTTGGTTTAGGCCGGAGTCCTACAGATTTATATCCCGAACTCAAAGCACTCCCGTGAAATGCATATGTGTGAGGTTAGGCAATTTGCTCAGTTGAGGAGTTTCGTCCGATCGGTTGTCTCTTCACTATCCTAAAAAATCAGCAAATCGTTTTTCCCCATCTACAAGCTTGCCTACCGGTTTGATTATTTTAACCCGGTTCCCTTACCATAGTTCCAAAATGGTTTGCATACGAAAACGCATACCTATCCGGATAACGAACTATTTTTTGTCAGAGTAATTTCCAAAGTGATTGAAACATAACATGACTTTCGTCACTAGGGAAAGATGAACTTGGCTAAAGTGAAAGCTTTACCAACACCCATTTCAAGAAATAGATAAGCGAGATATACTCATCTCGAAATGTCACATGTGTGTATTCTTAGTCTATATAGTAAAACGATTTTTGTCTCAAGATAGGAGATAGAGTAGATATAATTTTGAGTGATAGATAAGTTCAAGTATCCACATACCTTTTAGTTGATGAAAATCCAATAGTTCCTTGAGTAGTCCTTCGTCTTATATGATGATCGCCATGGAGTTCTTGAGCTCAACTACACTTTATATCCTAGTCCGAGACCTTATCTATAGTAGACTGGAAATCAAGACTTTATAGTTTTGATCACTAATATTGAAAAACATGCTTGAGATAGAAACGCATGCGAGTTCGATCGAGCAATGCTCTAACATCTTTTTAAACTTGGAATTTGCTCAGTTGACCATCAGCTGGTCCTACACCACCAAGGGCCGGTTTTATGCTCCCTTGTCTGGTCCCTCACTTCTCCATAATTAGGTTTTATCACCTAACGCTCGCACGAGCATTATTCTATTAAATGATCAACACCAGCATTTGATAGTTTTTTCACCAACCGGTCAATTAAGGACCCTGATGCATGCTCACTCGAGCACTTGGGCACCACATGGTCATCCATCATCCCATGTGGTGGGTCCCCCCTCACTCATGGCCTATTTTCAGCAATCCATCAATTGAAGAACAATTAATCAAAAATTAGGGTTTCGAGCAAACGCTCCACACATCATCATTCTGAGCAAGTTCAAACACTAATAATTTTATGTTGATCCAGTAATCGACATCCAAATTAATTATATAATATTTGGTAGACTACCTGTTGGAGCACTGCTCGGTCAAACTCGTATGCATTGCTATCTCAAGCATGTTTGTCAATATTAGTGATCAAAACTATATAGTCTTGATTTCTAGTATACTATAGCTAAGGTCTCGGACTAGGATAGAAAGTGTAGTTGAGCTCAAGAACTCCATGGCGATCATCATATAAGACGAAGGACTACTCAAGGAACCAGTGGATCTTCATCAACAGAAATGTATGTGGAGACTTGAACTTATCTATCACTCAAAAGTATATCTACTCTATCTCCTATCTTGAGACAAAAATCGTTTTACTATATAGACTAAGAATATGCACATGTGACATTTCGAGCTGAGTATATCTCACTTATCTATTTCTCGAAATGGGTGTTGGTAAATCTTTCGATTTATACAAGTTCATATTTGCCTAGTGACGAAAGTCATGTTATGTTTCAATCACTTTGGAAATTACTCTGACAAAAACTAGTTCGTGAATAACAACTATATGACATCCTCTGAGAATGTTTCAATGATTGAAATGAGAGTTTAGACTATATAGCCATTGTAGGATATAAATATTGTTGTGGCAACACATATATGTATAAGTCCTTAACACTTGAACCGAAGTTTGCAAACTTTGTTGATCAAGCGGAACCGGAATGTGAGCAGCAACTCAGTCTGCGAACTGGCGTAAGTTCTCGAACCCGAGAATATCTGCTGAAGTTGAAGCTCAGGTGTAGTCCGCGAACCCAGTCCGCGAATTGACGGAAGTTCTCATCCTGAGAAATTCTGCTAGAGTTTATTAACTTCAACCGGTTAGCTTGAGTCCGCGAAATCAAGAGCTTATGTCTGAAAACGTTATTCGTGAACTTATCTTAAATTACTAAGGAATGCTTTTGCAAACTGTGGATTTATAGTTCATAAAATGATTTGAGTGAATCACTTCGTTTTTTATTCAATTGTGTCTCTTGTAGTACTTGAGATCTCATTGAAATTGAACAACTCTCTAACTAGTTCATTTGAGTCATTTGGACTAGTTATGGTGAAGAAGAATATGGTTGATATGAAAGTTATCATTTGGCAAACCATTTGGCTGACTAATATTGAACAAACCATTGTACATGTTTGGGTACGGTTACACGAACTCAAAACGTCAAGTACATGTGTGTATGACAAGCTAAGTTTTAGATCTAACGGTTGAGAGATATTAACTTGTATCTAATCAGGTTTTCATCTAACGGTGAATATTGAATGCTTTGTTAATAAGCCAACATTGATTGCAATCCATGAATTGAAAGACTATATAAGGGAGAACTCTAGCAACTGGGAAACCTAATCCCTACACATTCTGTGTGATACTAGTTTTCTAAGTCTAGAGTCGATTCTCCTTTAACCTTTGGTTTTCTTATTCTAAAACCAGGTTAACGACTTAAAGACTTCATTGGGATTGTGAAGACATACCGATACTACTTTTCTTGTAGTTGTGTGATCTGATCTTGCTATTTCTATCATACAAGTACAATTGTAATAATTGGCTTGATATTTCTATCTCCGATAGGAAAGATAAAAGTAGTCACAAACATCTTCTCCTCATTGTTTGTGATTCATCAATAATATTCTTCGCTGCATCGATTAAGTTTATTATGAGGTGATTGATGAAACTGAGTTGTTCTTCGGGAATATAAGTCTGGTTTTATCGATTGGTTCCTGTTTACCTTGATTTATCAAAATACGGAACAAAACTCATAGGTTTATTCGTGGGAGACGAATTTATCTATTACTTGTAGAATTTTCTGTGTGAGACAGCTTATTTTGCTAAAGTCTTCGACTTTGGGTCGTAGCAACTCTTGGTTGTGGGTGAGATCATCTAAGGGAATCAAGTGCGCAGTATCCTGCTGGGATCAGAGGTGTAGGAGCATAACTATTACCTTGTATCAATGTGAGATTGGTTGGGGTTCAACTACACTCCAGACCGAAGTTACTTTGGAGTAGGCTAGTGTCTGTAGCGGCTTAATATAGTGTATGTTTAATATGGACTAGGTCGCGGGGTTTTTCTGTATTTGCGGTTTCCTCTTTAACAAAATTCTGGTGTCTGTGTTATTTCTTTTCCGCATTATATTTTTATATAATTAAAATAATACAGGTTGTACGTTGTTCAATCTATTAGAATATCCGACCTTATTGGTTGTTGATTTAAATCGATTGACACTTGGAAATTGGTCTTGGGTACCATCCAAGTTATCTCTCTTTGATTAGACTCGAGAATCATATTTTCTTGAGTAAATCAAATCGAGAGATTGAGATAATTACTCCTTGAGTATTTTCTATTGATTGAGTCTAACTGTCTAGTTGATTCTATAGAAAACAACTCAGAGTTGTCCATACAGATTGCTAATCGAAATATTGGGTAAGGTTGTTAGACCCCCCACATTTTCAATTGGTATCAGAGTAGGCAAACACGTTAAAGACCTTACAAGTCTGTGTTTGTGGCAATCTGAGTCTGTGGACGGAATCTCTGTTGCACATACGAAAATGTCTCCTAAAGATTTTGACCATGTCAAGTGTCTTGGAAACACCTCAAAGGATTATTCCTTAGTTGATTCTTCCGAATCCCAAGGTAGAAAGAATGTTCAATGTGATAATGACATTTCTTCCTCTCATGAGGCATGTGACACTATGGTAGAAGATGAAAAGGAACTCACCAGAATTTCAAAACATACAGCTGAAGATATTTATTTTAATGATCATGATCATCTCATTGATGAATTTGAAAAGTCTCTTAATCGAGAACGTGATCTCTATAATATCATAAAGTCCTTCTCTAAGAACATTGAGAAACTTCTACAAGAAACTACTCTACAACAAGAAAATATTAGTACTCTTGAGGAAGTTGTTAAAGAGGAATCAATTAGAAAAAAAAGTTTGATCGAGACTCATTCATCAGATCTCAACAGACTTCGTGCTAAAAAATATAAACTTTGTGCATCTCTTACTCTAGCCCATGAACAATGTGAATCCTTGGAAAAGGAAAACTTTGACCTAAGGAGAAATTCTTATGTGACTAATTCTCAGGAATTACCATATACGAAGAAATGTTCTCCGGAAGAAGATTGTGTCAAGAAAAGTTTGCATAACTTCCAATCTTCTCATATGGATATGAAGTTTAAACAGGTGCCAGTTATTTCTTCACCTCCACGAACCTGTACTTTTTGTGGGAAACAGAATCACTATGCTATTCATTGTTTTGCAAGAAGGAAACAAATTTCTAAGCTTCGTAATTTGCTTCTCTTCACTGTCAATGGAACAAATAGTCAGTCGACTAACGCAGTGAATAGTATGCCCACAAGAAATCAGAAACCTTATAAGAATGATCTCTACTCAAGAAATCAGTACAGGGCTCAAGTGCATTCCGGCATAAATTCTTGTGTTGCTAACAAATGCATTTCCCGTACTTATAATGATGTTTCTGATAAATCTAAATCTATAAAATGGATCCCTATCTATTCAGATCCTCTTGAACCTTTTGCTAGAGGTCCTAGATTTAGTCCTTCTGATAAGAAACATAATCAGTGTCTTATCTCACTAGAAAGAGCACATATCAAAGATAAAAGGATAAAGATGAACAATATTCATTTGATGAGCTAAAGGCTCATACTTGTGTGAATTAATCACAAGGTTGAATATCTCACATACAAAATGCCTAGTTGTGAGAGAAGTGAATAGGTATACTCCATAACTATGTGACTCTAATTATCTAGCTAATCTCTTATCATTTTTAGAAAGATAATTGTTCAGACACTGGTTTGTGAGTATTTTTCTTTTTAATTGTTCATATTTCTAAAACACCTTTGAAAAATAAAAGGGTTTTCTTTTTCCATGTAGAGCCTTGTGAAAACCCATCCTACGGGTTCACGTACGATTCAAGTTTTCCCTTAAATCTATCCCGTAACCCTAAATCTCTCGAGTTTTTCTTTATATACCTATCCTATTGAGTTACTCTAGTTTTTTTTTTTTTTTTTGTTATCAATGGCTTCTTCTTCGTGCTCTTCAGACTTAACTAATGATGTCATTGATAAGGCGGTATATTGCGAACTCGATAAAGAAAAGGAAACTCTTATTGAAATTGAATAGATTTCATCGGATATAGTTTTTGACTTCCTAATGGAACTTGAAAAGGCTAAGAGACTACTTGTTGATACAATGAAGTGTCTTGATATGGTAAGAACTGAGTTGAAAAAGGTTAAGTTTGATCTTGTTCTCATGAAAAACCAAGTTAAAGAGCTTCCAAATAAGGACAAGTACAGAAAATGTTTCCATTCACAAGCTTCAAGATCTTAAGGCTCAAGAAGGTCCCGAACTGTCGATTTGAACCTAGTTCGGTATGACATGGAAGTTTTTTTATTTGCTTCTTAATGTCTAGTAAATCTTCTATGTTTTCCGTTTTATTTAGAAGAATAACTAGTTGTTTTGGAATAGCAATGATTGTGATTACACATATCTATATCCAATTATTTCATCTTCTTGTTTTTAGATTTACTAGTTTAAATTTTAAAGTTGTTTGGAAGATGACGGTTGCAGTATTAATCTTTATGGTTTTATATATTGCAATTTTTTAATTGGATTTGTATGTTTACGTCCGTGAACTTGATTATCCCATATTTTGTCAAAAGTAAAGTCGTTCACGTATTGGTATGCAAATATTGATAAAGGAATGAATAGACTTTTGGCAAAACACAAAAGTTAAGCCTATTATTGTCAATTATTGATGTAAGATAGGTTAAAATCTTTTGTGATTCAAGGATAAAGTCTATTATGTCACTTTGTGATGGAAAAATAGAATAGGTCCTTGTTTGTTATCCACGGTATAGAGATTAATTGTTCCATATTATTATGTATTACCGTGAAGGTTCCATTGTGTATCTCATGTTGAGCACGATACAAATAAGTCGATTTCTTATTGGCATGGTTGGTTGTTCCATGAGATGCTATATGTTGGGCTTTAAGAACTAAATTAATCAACTTGTGTGGTTATTTAGTTTGTTTTCCATGAGTTCTCTCATGTTGAGTACATGTACGGTTAAGGTTGTCATTTCCTATGATAATCTTAGTCGGGGTTCCATAATCTCTTATGTTGAGCCCAAATGAACTAAATCAATCATCTTGTGTGATTATTTAGTTAGCACTCCATAGACTTTTCTCATGTCGAGTGTGGACAATTAAATTGATTACTTTGTGATTAGTTTAATTGTGTATTGCGGATAGAATATTTATGGGTTCTCTTGTGAATAATCTAATCGATGTATTAAGTCTCCATAAGTTTACTTGTGTTGACTATATTTAGTCAAATTAATCTTGGTTCGCTTTGGTTAATATGATTGAATATTTTGGAATCCAAATTCATACTTGTATGCAATTTATTGAGTCTAAAGAAATCCTTCTTTTCTCTTGAAATTAAGGTCGCTCTTGTTGTTCCTTAGGGAATGACATCTTATGGGGGAGAGTTTTTTTGAACTTGCGCTTAATTTCCAAATCTTTGTGGGGAGTACCGCTGTGGAATTTTTAGGGGCTATCTTGTATCTTTATAAACTACTTGATGAATGAATTTAGCCTCGGCTTTATGATTGCATCTAAAAAAGATGATAGAACATTTACCTTTGGTCATGAAATGTCTCTTACGGAAATTTCATAAGGATCCCGTTCTTGTACCTTTGCTAATTTTATTGACAAAAAGGGGGAGAATTAATTGTAGTTCACACTGCAAATACATATGGTTTTCGGATAATTATATAAGGAGGAGTGGTTTTCATGTGAGATGGAGTATTGACTAAGGGGGAGTGTCACCATAGTATTGTTGTTGAAGTTGTGATGCAATTGGACTTTGACGCTGTGTAATAATACTATGATATTGTATAACAATGATTGAGAACCAATGCTTTTCTCATTGTTATAGCTACGGATTTTCATCAACGATGATACTAAACTTACAACCTTTGGGATCATTGGACTACTTGGAAGTGACGAAGATTTCGAGTATTGTTGAAGATTAGACATGTGGAATAGGAGCTACAAAGTTTATTTATATAATTTTTGTATTCCATATGTATTAATAGTTTTGCCACTAAAATTGACAAAGGAGGAGATTGTTAGAGCACTGCTCGGTCAAACTCGCATGCGTTGCTATCTCAAGCATGTTTGTCAATCTTAGTGATCAAAACTATATAGTCTTGATTTCTAGTCTACTATAGCTAAGGTCTCGGACTAGGATAGAAAGTGTAGTTGAGATCAAGAACTCCATGGAGATCATCATACAAGACGAAGGACTACTCAAGGAACCAGTGAATCTTCATCAACTATAAGGTATGTGGAGACTTGAACTTATCTATCACTCAAAAGTCTATCTACTTTATCTCCTATCTTGAGACAAATGTCGTTTTACTATATAGACTAAGATAATGCACATGTGAAATTTCGAGCTGAGTCTATCTCGCTTATCTATTTCTCGAAATGGGTGTTGGTAAAGCTTTCGCTTTAGCCAAGTTCATCTTTGCCTAGTGACGACAGTCATGTTATGTTTCAATCACTTTGGAAATTACTCTAACAAAAACTAGTTCGTGAATAACAACTATATGACGTCCTCTGAGAATGTTTTAATGATTGAAATGAGAGTTTAGACTATATAACCATTGTAGGATATAAATATTATTGTGGCAACACATATATGTATAAGTCCTTAACACTTGAACCGAAGTTTGCAAACTTTGTTGATCAAGCGAAACCGGAATGTGAGCAGCAACTCAGTCCGCGAACTCAGTCCGCGAACCCAGTCCTCAAACTGGCGTAAGTTCTCGAACCCGAGAATATCTGCTGAAGTTGAAGCTCAGGTGCAATCGGCGAACCTAGTCTGCGAACTGACTGAAGTTCTTATCCCGAGAAATTTCGCTGGAGTTTATTAACTTCAACCGTTTAGCTTGAGTCCGCGAACTCAAGAGGTTATGTTTGAAAACATTTTTCGTGAACTTATCTTAAATTACTAAGGAATGCTTTTGCAAACCGTGGATTTATAGTTCATGAAATGATTCGAGTGAATCACATCATTTTTGATTTAATTGTGTCTCTTGTAGTACTTGAGATCTCATAGAAATTGAATAACTCTCTAACTAGTTCATTTGAGTCATTTGGACTAGTTATGGTGAAGAAGAATATGGTTGATATGAAAGTTATCATTTGGCTAACCATTTGGTTGACTAATATTGAACCAACCATTGTACACGTTTGGATACGGTTACACGAACTCAAAACGTCAAGTACATGTGTGTATGACAAGCTAAGTTTTCGATCTAATGGTTGAGAGATATTAGCTTGTATCTAATCAGGTTTTCATCTAACGGTGAATATTGAATGCTTTGTTACTAAGCTAATATTGATTGCAAACCCTGATTTGAAAGACTATATAAGGGCGAACTCTAGCAACTGGGAAACCTAATCCCCACACATTCCGTGTGATACTAGTTTGCTAAGGCTAGAGTCGATTCTCCTTTAACCTTTGGTTTTATTCTTCTAAAACCAGGTTAATGACTTAAAGACTTCATTGGAATTGTGAAGCCAGACTGATACTACTTTTCTTGTAGTTGTGTGATCTGATCTTGCTATTTCTATCGTACGAGTAAAATTGTAATAATTGGCTTGATATTTCTATCTCCGAAAAATCTTCGTCTCATTGTTTGTGATTCCTCAATAATCTTCTTCGCTGCGTCGATTAAGTTTATTGTGAGGTGATTGATGAAACTGAGCTGTTCTTCGGGAATATAAGTCTGGTTTTATCGATTGGTTCCTGTTCACCTTGATTTATCAAAAGACAGAACAAAACTCATAGGTTTATTCGTAGGAAACAAATTTATCTATTACCTGTAGACTTTTCTGTGTGAGACATATTTTTTTGCTAAAGTCTTCGACTTTGGGTCGTAGCAACACTTGGTTGTGGGTGAGATCATCTAAGGGAATCAAGTGCGTAGTATCCTGCTGGGATCAGAGGCGTATGAGCATAACAATTACCTTGGATCAATGTGAAATTGGTTGGAGTTCAACTACAGTCCAGACCGAAGTTAATTTGGAGTAGTCTAGTGTCTGTAGCGGCTTAATATATTGTATGTTTAATCTGGACTAGGTCCCGTGGTTTTTTTGCATTTTCGGTTTCCTCGTTAACAAAATTCTGGTGTTTGTGTTATTTTTTTTCCGCATTATATTTTTATATAATTGAAATAATACAGGTTGTGCGTTGTTCAATCGATTAGAATATCCAACCTTATTGGTTGTTGATTTAAATCGATTGACACTTGGATATTGATCTTTGGTACCATCCAAGTTATCTCTCTTTGATTAGACTCGCGAATCATATTTGCTTGAGTAATGTAGGATCAGAATATTGTCACAACAATATTCCTGCGAAATAAACAACAGTTCTGCAATACACCAATGATATTCTGCGACACATCTCAAAGTGACGTAAGGAATGACATATCAGATGAAAACGACAGAAACATGAGTAATGTGTGACATTTCTGCGACGAACCAATAAAACCTGCGAATGATAAGGCGGTGCTAACTGCGATTTATCGCAAGAACTCAGATCCGAAATTAAAGGGAATCTTAACTGTAAATGAGCTGTCATGAGTTGTAATCCATTATGTAAATGCTTATATAAAGGAAATGAATAGTTCCAGAGAGAGAGATGAATTTTTGAGTGATAATAAAGTTTTTAGGAGAGAGAAAATCTTATTAAGTGAATTGTATTCTTGATTATTGTAATTCTTTTAAGATCATATCAATAAAAAAGGTTCTTAATCTTCAAATTGTGTCATAAATTCTTGAGTTGGGTGTAGTGTGGGAATTCCTGCAACTACATTTTGGCGCCCAGAAACAGGGAGATTCAATTTGAAGAATTTCAAATTTCAATCTGAAGATTTGAAGAAATTATTAGAATTTAAGGAATGGCTAGGAGAAGAAGAAATACATCAGAACCACCAACAACAGTGAGAAGAAGTAAAAGAATTGCAGGAGAAGGAACAGGTGAGTTGGAAGGATCTTTAAGGATCAGATCAGGAAGAAGTAGAATGAGAAATGGAGTAGAAAATTCAATTCAACCACCGAATCAACAAACACAAGCACAAGATAGAGATGAGGATTATGATAGAGTAAGTGTGCATACTTGGAGGTCGGATTCGATGGAAGAGGCAGAAAATCAAGAAGTGGATGGAGGAGTAATTCATGAAGGGCAGAAGAACGTGCAAATCTTACAAGGCAAAATCATGAACTAAGAATGGAAAATTTGAGGTTGCAAAACAGAAGATCAAGAAGCAGCATGAGATCAAGTTCAAGATCATATAGAGAAGAAACAAGACAAAATCGCCCTATACAAAATATTGGCGAGAATTTGATAAATGATCGTTATATTCCACGCGGTGAAACTTTAGACATTATACATAATCAAGATGAGGGAGAAAATCAAGAAGAGAGAAGGAGAATGTTACGTGATGAGGATATTAGAAGAAATCGCAGAATAATTGAAGATGATATTGAGAGGCATTATATTGAGCAAGTACATTTAGCGGGAGAGAGAGAGAGAGATTGCGAGCGGAAGTAGAAGAACAAGAAATTCAAGAAGCATTGCGTCAGAATAATCATGATAATCGAGAAAGACGACGTGCACAAAATAGTAATAATGGTAATCTCAATGAGGAATATGAGAGAATTCGCAGAGACATAGAAAGGCAACGAAGAGAAACAATAAGGGATGAGGAAATTCGCAGAGAAGAGAATGAAAGAAAAATTAACTTGCAAGTTCAAGAAGAAGAAAATCGTAGAAGAAGGAAAAATCAAGATGTTGGAGAAGAAGCGCGAAATATCGCAAGACAAAAAAGGAATGAACACAGACGAAGAGAGGCTGCGTTGAAAAGGCCAATGGAACAAAATTCTGATAGGAATGAACAAATCTTGCAGGAATTAGCAGAAATGAGAGGAATGATAAGTAACAGAAGAGAAGGAGGAAGAAGACAACTTGATGAGGCAATCGAAGAAGCTGCGAAAACTCCATTTACTCAAGAGGTACAATTAGGAGGGATACCTCCAAAATGCAATTTACCGGTGTTGACCAGTATTTTTGATGGGACTACATGTGCCGTCCAACATATCAAAGCCTATATTCGATGCATGCTACAATGGGAGAACCATGATGTCGTTATGTGCAAATACTTTGCGTCAAGTTTAACTGGCGAAGCATTGAAGTGGTTTGAAAGTCTCCCCAAGAATACAATAACTTCGTTCATGCACTTGCAAACTACCTTCTTAGGAGCATACATAAGTAATAACTCTACACGACCTAGAATTGAAGATGTGTTTGGATTGAAGCAGAGAGTTGGCGAGAGTTTAAAGCACTTAACGATAAGATGGAGGACAATGTGTAGTGAAATGGCAGGAAGAGTAGATGAAAGATATCTCATTTTGTCCTTCATAAATGCTATGTTTGTGACAAATCTATTATACATCCAGGTATTCAGAGTTAAAAACACAATCACTATGACAGAACTGCGAGAACTGCAAGAAGAGTATATCGCTTTGGAGGAAAAACAAAATGATATGGAGTCATATCCAATTCTCGCAGCACAAGTTCAGCCGCAAACAAATGGAAGTTTATTACCAAGGATGATTAATACAGTAGCAAGTACCTCCCAAAATCAGCGAGAGAAAATGGAGATTGATAATCAACGTAAGATAGTAGCAATGGGGAGTAGAGGTCAGGAGGAATTGTAAAAGGAGAGAAATTTATATAATCGCAATAACAATAATAAGGTACCAAGGTTTGATCAACCGCATGAGACTTATGGTGGACAGAGGCAGAATTATTCAAGAGAGCAAAGAGGTCAAAAGATTATATGGGAAGATGTCAAATTGCCACCTTTAAATACCAGTATAGACAAGATTTGGGAAGCGATTATTTTGATGGAGAATATACCCTCACCCTGGAACATGGGGAAAGAACCACATCCTAACAACCAAAATCAAGAGTTCTGTCCTTATCATCATTTTCATGGACATTCTGTGAATAATTGTAGAAATGTAAAAAGAATTATTCTGCGAATGATTGAATAAGGGAAGTTAAATCATTTTCTAGCGAGATATCCACAACCCCAGCAATTGCCGCAAGCACCATAAATTCGTAGAGTCAATGTTGCGAAAGACGCAGAAACATTTGTCATTGAAGTAGGAGCTACAGCAAAAAATATATTTTGCAATTCAATTGTATATTCGCAGAAAACAATAGAAGATTTCCATGATAATGTGCTAAGTAGAGTATTTGAGAGGGATATAGAGGGAAGAGAGGTGATGAATATTGCGAAAATTTCTCCGTTAGAAGAATGGCAGAAACAAGTTATTTCTTTTACTGCACAAGATATACCAGAGCCAGGGAAGATGCATGACAACTCGTTGGTGGTAAAGTTAGAAATAAATCCAAAGTACAGAGAGGGAGAAGAAGATGATGGTGACGCAGCAAGTGATTCTTGGGCAATAGATAAGGTTTTAATTGATACTGGCAGCTCGGTAGACATCTTATTTTATCATACCTACCGTACAATGGGTGGAAGAGATGATGAATTAATCCCCTCAACTTACATGATCTATGGTTTTAATGGCACTGCGAATAAGCCAAAAGGAGAAATCACTATGGAAATCCCATTGAACAAGATATCTTCAAAAATTAAGTTATGTGTAGTGGATATAGAATCTCCTTACAATGCCTTAATTGGAAGGCCATGGCTCCATGGGATCTTGGGCATAGCATCAACATATCATCAATGCATAAAATTTCCACATCCTCATGGTATTGGGATAATTAAAGGTGATTGGTTTGAAGGTAAAAAGTGTTATGAAGTTGACATTAATACTTGCGAAGAAAGGAACGCCGAAAATCGTAATTGGCAACATAACAGGAAGCAAACTCAGAGAGCATAGAAATTAATGGTGGACAGTATAGAGTTGCGGGGAAAAGATATATTACAAGAATAGTTTGTGCCCAAAGAATCAATGGTGATTAATTGCGCAAAGATGGGAAAAAGTTGAAATCTTTGCAGGAAAATAAACAAGTGCAAGGAGCTGGGAAAGGTTGAAATCTTCATTTCTCGCAAGAAAATAAAAAATAGTATTGCAAATAATCATTCGTTACAGAAGAAAAGAAGTGCAACAATATCATGTTGCGAACAATCAAAAAACAAGAATAGCAAGAAGTATGCAGACAGAATATTAAAAGAAAAACTTTATTCAAAAATAAGAATTTTTCTATTAAGAGAAAAAGATGATGATTTCAAATCATATAAGAATTTTTAAATGCAAATGCATAATACGGGCGCAAATCGCCTAAAAACATATAAGAATGAGACGAACTTTTATGACGTACACCTTAGTTCGCGGATTCTATTCCGTAAGAGGAAATGTCCTTAAAGTGCGTCATAATGGGGGTATCTCTTTGCATGACTATGGGAAAGGCTATACTGCTGCTGGAACCTAGTCATGGAGATTTGGGATTATAGAAAATCCATCCAGGAGAGATAACTTGGATTCCCATCTATATAAGGTTATACCCTGGTTGGGCGCCCGAGAGTTTCTCCTAAGGAATGAAAAGTATGATCAAGGCGCCGAGGTACACGGTTGAGCTGTGGGTGCCCGGTATGGATGAACCTACCCTGGCCATCCACGATAAGTCTTGTGTAGTTGCAGGAATTCCCACACTACACCCTATTCAAGAATCTATCAATATTTATGACATAATTTGAATATTAAGAACGCTTTTTCATTAATATGACCTTAAGGAATTACAGAAATCAAGAACACAGAACACTTAACAAAGATTTTTCTCTCTCCTAAAAACTTTCCTAACACTCAAAAATTCATTCCCTCTCTGGAACTATTCACCTCCTTTATATAGGTATTTACATAGTGGATTACAGCTCATGACATCTCATTTACAGCTAAGATTCCCTTCAATTTCGGATATGAGTTCTTGCGATAAATCGCAGCTGGCACCGCCTTTATCTTTCGCAGGTTTTATTGATATACCGCAAACATGTCACACTTTCTTCGTGTTTCTATCATTTTCAGTCATTACGTCATTGTTTAAGTCATCTTTGGATGTGTCGCAGAATATCACTGATGTGCCGCAGAGTAATTCGTTTATTATCGATGCATCGCAGAACAATTACTTATTTCGCAGGAATATTGTTGTGACAATATTATGCCCCTATATCTTGCCTCTTCTCATATCTTTTCTGCGAAGAAGACAAAGATCATGAGAATTTAAATTTCTTGATTTGCCGCAACTCATATTTTTCGAGAATATCAAATACATCTTGTCTTTTCATATTTCCTTTATTTTGACATGTATCTATATCCATCGCTAAATATCCTACACATGTTTTTCTTTTCTCCATTTATTCCTTGACACATATTCTTCCAACCGTTGAGTTTTGACCTTTCACGTCCTTTCTTCATTGAATACACATTGATAATCTCGAAAATTTTCCTCTCTTATAAATATCGTCTATGCTAATCCCTCTTCTTCTTTTTACTTTCTCTTTTCTTATCTGAAACTTCACTATTCATCGTCTTCTTCCGCAAATTCCGGATCTCAATTATTCTTTCAGTTTTTCTTCTTTATTCTTCTTCACCTTAACCATCGTTCCCATATTAAGAAATGGCTCCTGCTAAAAAATTAGGTCAATCCACTTTCAAAAAGCACCAGCAGAAGCTTCAATCCTTAGGTTTCACACTTTCTGAAATCCGTGATCAATCTTCAGAATCTGATCTCTCCATTGATCTTGTTTCAAAATTTCCTTCTTCTAACGAGAAGATCCTTGTTTCGCTAGGTCAATTAGAAGCTGGCCTTCCTATTCCTCTTTATAACCCAGATCTCCCTCTTTTTTATGAGATTATTTCTCATGCTAAACTTTCGCGAGCAATCTGCCAACTAAGTGGAGATTGTATTTACCTCATTCTTGAATATGCTTCCCGTGGAGCTGGTAAAGGATCTCTCTATCCTGATGATGCGAAACATCCTGATTATAAGAAAATTCCAATTATTACAGTGAAATATACCGTGGAAAACTTCTTTGCAAATTATCAAGTGATTCCAATGAAGAAAGAAAGCACGTGTTGGGCTATTCGTTTGAATAGGGATAAAAAAGTTGTGAAGGATAAAATCCTTATGCAAGATATAGACTATCATTCCACAAGAAACAATATTCCATGCTTCTCCAAAGATGATAAATGGTGTAGATTTCCTCTCCTCCTTGAAGGTCCATAAATTTCTGGTACTCTTAACCTTCCTGCGAATCCTATATATCTTGCGGCTTATCATCCTTGGATTTTTAATTGGCCTGAAAAGAATTCTGAGGTATATCTCGCGAAGTTAATCATTATTCGCAAATTCAGATAAATATACTATTCTTACTAGTTATTGAATTATTTGTTATCGATTGGAAAAATGAAGGCTAGCTACATCAAGATCTGGAATCCCAATCTCCTAAATTTTTTGAAAACCTTCACAGATGAAGTAAGAAACATTCTCTTATAACTTTTAACAATATATTGTTGCCCCTGTTTCTTATCTTCATGTGTGGTTGTTTTCTAGGAAATACCATTTGTCGCAGTAGTTGAAGCCAAGGATAAAGGAAAAAAATTAATAACTCCAAATGAGAGTTCTGGCACTTCTCCTCATCGCAATGAGAATCAAACTGCTGAGAGTCCTCCAAAAAAGAGAAGAAAAACTCAACCACTTAAAGACATTTCTTCTGTCGCTGAAAAAGATAATGAGGTTGAAGAGAGCGGAAGAATAAATAATGATGCTACAATGAGCACCTCTTCATTACGTTTTTCCTCCGCAAGAGTTAGATCTGCGATGGGTCTTTCTCAACCTGAGACTCCTATGGATCAATTGTCAAATATCTTTAGAAATCCCATGCAAGGTATTGGTGATGACGATATTGCTCACACTTGCAATTATCTCTCAAAAATCTGCGATGCTTCCATCTTAACCAATAATAAAGATCTTAAAGGAGTCTCGATATTTATCAATCCAGATTTTCTTCATGCACTAGCTTCATTGGTATGCCCCTTTACACTTGTCATGAATTTGGAAGATCTTCTTTTTACCCTTACTTATTTTCTCTTATCTGCCACAGACTGCTAGAGCTTCTTTTTCCGTTGCTTCGGAATTAGAAAATAGATTATCATTATCACAAAGAAGGCTTACTGATTCACAATCTGAGTCTGCGAAACTTTGCGAAAAGAATAAGCAATACGAAGATGAAATATCCATTCTTCGCGAAAAATGTAAAAAATTGGAAGTATCTGGGAATACTGAGCTCCTTAACAAGAATAAATCGCTTGAAGTAGATGTTGAAGTTTTTCAACAAAAACTAGATGACAAGGAGAAGTTCTGCAAACAAATTATTGGTATGATTTATTTTATTTTATTTTTACTTTCTTCTTTCTTGCTATTTTAGCTTATTTAAACAACCATTTTGCAGATGCTTATAACCTTACTGATGAAGCTCTTATTCTTAATTCTTTTGATGAACCCATAGATGAATCCATTCTTCTTCAGCGTCTTAATGACGTTTTAAATAATTATTTTGATGAAAAAATTAATGCTCTATCTATCGATGAACTTAGATTTCACATTTCCCTTATAAGAATGGATTATAGATCTACTTTGAGTATATACAATAGTTTTAAGACTTGTAGAGATGAATTTGGAAAAAGAATCAAAACCTTGAAAGCCCAAAAGAAGGAACTTGATAAGGAGAAAGAACGCATTACTCTTCAAGGCGCTGAAGCTCTATCAAAGTTCTGCAATGCCCTTATTGACACTGAACTTGAGAGAGATAGACTTAAGGATGAAAATATTGAACTTCTTAAAAGATAAAAACAGATCCGTTCCCATCTTCTCATTCAAAATGATGATGAATTCGCATGGGCTGCGACAGTTCTCGATAATGCTAGGAAAAACTTAGCAATAGATGTTAGTCTTCATACCGAACAGGCAACCTTGATACAAGAAATGATTCATGAAAGAGAAGGTTATTTATTGCTCTTCTAACATCTTTATATTTTTTGTAAATTCTTGATAAATTTCTAACTTGTTATTGTGTTATCGCAGAATCTGAAGAAAAACATGCTAAAAGGATCGCAGAACTTGAAGAAGAAAAAAGTGGTCTTGCGAATAATCTTGCTTCCCGCAATGATAAGATCACTAGACTGCGAAAGAAGATAAAAATATCTAACTCCAATTTGCATAGTAATCTTCTCACTGTTCGCAATAACGCTATTGAGAAAGTCTGCAATGATAATAACCTCTCTCTTAGCCTATATCCCTGCCTCTTGGAAAGTATCCCATCCATATCTGAAGTCCCAGTTATTTCTGACAGTGAGGCTGATATAGATGATAATGAAAGCGAAGATGACGAAGAAACTGATGATGAAGATAATGAAGACAAAGATGAAGATAATGGTGAAGATAAATCTCAATAATTTTGCTTCTTCTTTTTGATATTCGTCTGTATTTTTCTCTTCCTTTCTTGCGATAATTATCTTTGGCAAATTGTATCATCCTTTCCACAAGATACTTGTAACTCCTGATGTTCTTCAATATATATAAATTCCCTTTTTGCTTCTATCCATCCGTTACTTATATGAATTTATCATATAATGATGAATAACAATATTTATCATTCTTATACATCGTTCCCATACTTGCCTCTTGTTATTAATCTGCAATATGATAAATGAATTATCGCAAGTATTTCTGCGAACAATTTATTATATGTTTCGTAGACATATCTTTTCTTGTGGTCTTATTTCTCCTTCCTAGTTAAAGGTCTTATTATGCCACCTTTATGCAACAAGATCCCAGGATATTCTTACCTTATATGTAATAATCCATTGATCTTGCCTTATCATTATTTTATTTTCTGCGACAATATGATAAATCTAAGCCATCTTGTGAGAGATTAATTCTCTCTTTGATTTTTAAGATTTATGACATTGTCGTCTTTGCGATTTATTTCCTCTTATTATTGATTTCATTTATCTCATCTTTTTGATCTTATCGCAAAAACTCATTGACCTCATCTTAACATTTCTCTTTAGGCTTTTTGGCCAGTCATGCGGCAATATGACGGGCCTAAATATTCTTGCGAATATAAAGTCCCATGACATTGCTGTCTCTGTCACGCGACAATATGACGGGACTAAAAATTCTTGCGAATATGAAGCCCCATGACATTGCCATATTTTTTAATACACAGCTCCCTAATGGAGGGTATCACCCTTATCTCTCCCCCAGGTTACCCCTTCAAGGATTATACATCTTCCATACAAGACTAGCACTTTCCCATCCGGTTCTGCCAACAACCAGTTATTTTCGCAGCCTTGTCCTTTATGCATTATATGGCTTATAGTTACAAGACTGCACCCTAAGTGGGGTTTTCTTCGGGCCGAACACATCGTAAGACAAGACTTGCCATGGATTCCCAGGGTAGGTTCATCCATCCCGGGCACCCACAGCTCAACCGTGTACCTCGGCGCCTTGATCATACGTTGCATTCCTTAGGAGAAACTCTCGGGCGCCAAACCAGGGTATAACCTTATATAGTTGGGAATCCAAGTTATATATCCTGGATGGATTTTCTATAATCCCAATCTCCATGACTAGGTTCCAGCAGCGGTATAGCCTTTCCCATAGCCATGAAAAGAGATACCCCCCTTATGACGCACTTTAAGGACATTGCCTCTTACGGAATAGAATCCGCGAACTAAGGTGTACGCCATAAAAGTTCGTCCCATTCTTATGATAATTGAAAGTAAATAAGATACCCCCCTTATGACGCACTTTAAGGAAATTTCCTCTTACGGAATAGAATCCGCGAACTAAGGTGTACGCCATAAAATTTCGTCCCGTTCTTATATGTTTTTAGGAGATTTGCGCCTGTCTTATGCATTTGCATTAAAAATTCTTATGTGATTAGAAATCACCATCTCTTTCTTTTTAATAGAAAAATTTCTCATTTTTGAGCAGATTTTTTCTTTTAATATTCGAAATCATCTTGTTTTTTAATTGTTCGCAAAATGATATTGCTGTACTTCTTTTCTTGTGTGAAGAATGATTATTCGCAACTTCATCTTTTTGTGCTCCTGCGAAAAATGAATACTTCAACTTTTCCCCATTTTTGTATGATTTATCGCCATTGAATGTTTTGAGACAAACTATTCTTGAAATATACCCTTTCCCCGCAATTCTATATTGTCCACCATCAATTTCTCAGCTCTCTGATTTTGCTTCATGTTATGTTTCTAATTACGATTTCGAGCATTCCTTTCTTCGCAAGTATTAATGTCAACTTCATAACACTTTTTGCCTTCAAACCAATCACCTTTAATTATCCCAATACCATGAGGATGTGGAAATTTTATGCATTGATGATATGTTGATGCTATGCCCAAGATCCCATAGAGCCATGGCCTTCCAATTAAGGCATTGCAAGGAGATTCTATATCCACTACACAAAACTTGATTTTTGAAGATATCTTGTTCAATGGAATTTCCATAGTAATTTCTCCTTTTGGCTTGTTTGCGGTGCCATTAAAACCATAGATCTTGTAAGTTGAAGGGATTAGCTCATCATCTCTTCCACCCATTGTGCGATAAGTATGATAAAACAAAATTTCCACCGAGCTACCAGTGTCAATTAGAACTTTATCTATTGCCCAGAAATCACTTGCTGCATCATCATCATCATCTTCTTCTCCTCTATATTTTGGATTTATCTCTAATTTCACCACCAATGGATTGTCATGCATCTTCCCAGGCTCTGGTATCTCTTTTGCAGTAAAAGAGATAACTTGTTTCTCCCATTCTTCTAACGGAGAAATCTTCGCAATATTCATCACCTCTCTTCCCTCTATATCCATTGCAAATACTCTTCTTAGAACATTATCATGGAAATCCTCTATCGTTTTTTGTGAATGTACAATTGAATTGCAAAATAGATTTTTTGCTGTAGCTCCTACTTCAATGACAAATGTTTCTGCTTCTTTCACAACATTAACTCTGCGAATTTCTGGTGCTTGCGGAAATTGCTGCGGTTGTAAATATCTTGCTAAAAAATGATTTAATTTTCCTTGTTCGATCATTCGCAAAATGATTCTTTTCACATTCCTACAATTATTCACAGAATGACCATGAAAATGATGATAAGGACAAAATTCTTGATTGTGATTGTTGGGATGTGGTTCCTTCCCCATGTTCCAAGGTGAGGGTATGTTCTCCATTAAAATAATCGCTTCCCAAATCTTATCTATACCAGTATTTAAAGGCGGAAATTTGATATCTTCCCACATATTCCTCTGACCTCTTTGCTCTCTTGAATAATTCTGCCTCTGTCCACCATAAGTTTCCTGCGGTTGATCAAACCGTGGGACCTTATTATTGTTATTGCGATTATAAAAATTTCTCTCTTTTTCTAATTCCTCTTGATCTCTACTCCCCATTGCTACTATCTTAAGTTGATTATCAGTCTCCATTTTCTCTCGCGGATTTTGGGAAGTACTTGCTACTGCATTAATCATCCTTGGTAACAAACTTCCATTTATTGCGGCTAAACTTGTGCCTATAAGAGTTGGATAAGATTCCATTTCATTTTGTTTTTCCTCTAAAGCAATATATTCCTCTTGCAATTCTCACAACTCTGTCATAGTGATTGTGTTTTTGACTCTGAAGACCTGGATGTATAATAGATTTGTCGCAAACATAGCATTTATGAAGGACAAAATGAGATATCTTTCATCTACTCTTCCTGCCATTTCACTACACATTGTCCTCCACCTTATGGTTAAGTGCTTCAAACTCTCACCAACTCTCTGTTTTAATCCAAACACATCTTCAATTCCATGTCGCGCAGAATTATTGATGATGTAGGATCCTAAGAAAGTGGTTTGCAAGTGCATAAATGAAGTTATTGTATTCTTGGGAAGACTTTCGAACTACTTTAATGCTTCTCCAGTTAAACTTGACGCAAAATATTTGCACAAAACGACATCATGGTTATCCCATTGTAGCATACATTGAATATAAGCTTTGATATGTTGGACAGCACATGTAGTTCCATCAAATATACTGGTCAACACCGGTAAATTACATTTTGGAGGTATCCCTCCTAATTGTACCTCTTGATTAAATGGAGTTTTCGCAGCCTCTTCGATTACCTCATCAAGTTGTCTTCTTCCTCCTTCTCTTCTGTTATTTATTATTCCTCTCATTTCTGCCAATTCTCGCATAATTTGTTCATTCCTATCAGAATTTTGCTCAATTGGTCTTTTCAACACAGCTTCTTTTCGTCGGCATTCATGCCTTTCTTGTCTTGCGATATTTCTCGCTTCTTCTTCAACATCTTGGTTTTGCCTTCTTCTGCGACTTTCTTCTTCTTGCAAGTTTATTTGTCTTTCATTCTCTTCCATGAATTTCCTCATCCCTTACTGTTTCTCTTCGTTGCCTTTCTATGTCTCTGCGAACTCTCTCATATTCCTCACTGAGATTATCATTATTACGATTTTGCGCACGTCGTCTTTCTCGATTGTCATGATTATTCTGTCGCAACGCTACTTGAATTTCTTGCTCTTTTACTTCTTCTCGCAATCTCTCTCTTTCTCCTGCTAAGCGTACTTGCTCAATATAATGTCTCTCAATATCATCTTCGATAATCCTGTGATTTCTTCGAATCTCTTCATCACGTAATATTCTCCTTCTCTCTTCTTGATTTTCTCCTTCTATATGATTATGTCTAATGTCTAAAGTTTCATCGCGTGGAGCATAATGATCATTTATCAAATTTTCCTCAATATTTTATATAGGAAGATTTTGCCTTGCTTCTTCTCTATATGATCTTGAATTTGATCTCATGCTGCTTCTTGATCTTCTGTTTTGCAACATCAAATTTTTCATTCTTAATTCATGATTTTTCCTTGTAAGATTAGCACGTTCTCCTGCCTCTAACCTTCTTTCTTCCTGTATCCTTTGTCTTAAACCATCTTCCACTTCACGTCCTTCATGAATTAATCCTCCCTCCATTTCTTGATTTCTTTCCTCTTCTTGACTTTCCACCTCTTCTATCGAATCCGACCTCCAAATATGCACACTTACTCTATCATGATCCATATTTCTATCTTGTGCTCGTATTTGTTGATTTGGTGGTTGGATTGAATTTTCTGCTCCATTTCTCATTCTACTTCTTCCTGATCTGTTCCTTAAAGATCCTCCTTCCAATTCACCTGTTCCTTCCCCTGCAATTCTTTTACTTCTTCTCACCGTTGTTGATGGTTCTGATGTATTTCTCCTCCTTCTAGCCATTTCTCTTCAATTCTAATAATTTCTTCAAATCTTCAAACTGCAATTTGAAATTTCTCAAGCTTGATTCTCCCTGTTTCTAGCGCCAAAATGTAGTTGCAGGAATTCCCACACTACACCCTATTCAAGAATCTATCAATATTTATGACATAATTTGAAGATTAAGAACACTTTTTCATTAATATGACCTTAAGGAATTACAGAAATCAAGAACACAGAACACTTAACAAAGATTTTCTCTCTCCTAAAAACTTTCCTAACACTCAAAAATTCATTCCCTCTCTGGAACTATTCACCTCCTTTATATAGGTATTTACATAGTGGATTACAGCTCATGACAGCTCATTTACAGCTAAGATTCCCTTCAATTTTGGATCTGAGTTCTTGCGATAAATCGCAGCTGGCACCGCCTTTATCTTTCGCAGGTTTTATTGATATACCGCAAAAATGTCACACTTTCTTCGTGTTTCTGTCGTTTTCAGTCATTATAAGTCATCTTTGGATGTGTCGCAGAATATCACTGATGTGCCGCAGAGTAATTCGTTTATTATGGATGCATCGCAGGACAATTGTTTATTTCGCAGGAATATTGTTATGACAATATTCTGCCCCTACATCTTGGCTTACGATGTGTTCGGCCCGAAAAAAACCCCACTAGGGTGTAGTCTCGTAACTATAATCCATATAGGCATAAAGGATAATAGGCTACGAAAACAACTGGTTGTTTCTAGAACCGGATGGGAGGAGCTAGTCTTGTATGGCATAAGTACGTCTCCTTGAAGGGGCAACCAGGGGGAGAGATAAGGGCGATACCCTCCATTAGGGAGCTGTGTATCAAAAAAGACGGCAATGTCATGGGACTTTATATTCGCAAGATTATTTAGGCCCGTCATATTGTCGCGTGACACAAACAACAATGTCATGGGACTTTATATTCGCAAGAATATTTAGGCCCGTCATATTGCTGCATGACAGGCCAAAAAGCCTAAAGAGAAATGTTAAGATGAGATCAATGGGTTTTTGCGATAAAAACAAAAGACGAGATAAATGAAATCAATGATAAGAGGATATAAATCGCAAAAACGTCCTGCGATTTCATCGCAAAGACGCCAATGTCATAAGTATTAAAAAGCAAAGAGAGGTTAATCTCACAAGATGGCTTAGACTTATCATATTGTCACAGAGATCAAAATAAATGATAAGACAAGATCAATGGATTATTACATGTAAAAGTAAGAATGTCCTGCGATCTTGTCGCATAAAAGTGGCATAATAAGACCTTTAACTAGGAAGGCGAAATAAGACCACAAGAGAGGTTATATCTGCGAAGCATATAACGGATTTTTCGCACTATTATTTGCGATACTTCATTTATCACATTGCAGATTAATAACAAGGGGCAAGTATGGGAATGATGCATAGAATGGTAAATATTGTTATTCATCATTATATGATAAATTCATATAAATAACAAACAGATAGAAGCAAAAAAGAATTTATATATTGAAAGACATCAGGAGTTGCAGATAATTCGCAGAATATTACAATTTGTCGCAGATAATTATCGCAAGAAAGAAAGGGAGAAATACAGGATAAGATCAAAAAGAAAAAATAAAACTATTGGGATTTATCTCCATCATTATTTTCATCTTCATATTCACCATCTTCATCATTAGTTCGTTCCTCATCTTCGCTCTCACTTTCGTCTGCATCAGCCTCACTGTCAGAAATAACTGGTACTTCAGAACTGGCTGGGATATTATCCATAAGACAAGGATATAGACTAAGAGGAAGATCATTATCTTTGCAAACTTTCTCAATAGCATTATTGCGAACGGTGAGAATATTATTACGCAAGTTTGAGTTGGATATATTTATTTTCTTTCACAGTCTTGAGATTTTTTCATTACGGGAAGCAAGATTTTTCGCAAGACCACTTTTCTTATTCTTCAAGTTCTGCTACCCTTTTGGAATATCTTCCTTCAGATTCTGCGATGATACAACAATAAATTAGAAACTGATTGGGAATCTACAAGAAATACAAAGATATTAGAGGAAAAATAAATAACCTTCTCTTTCATGGATCATTTCTTGTATCAATGTTTCTTGCTCGGTATGAAGACTGACATCTATCGCTAAGTTTTTCCTAGCATTATCGAGAATTGTCGCAGCTCATGCGAATTCATCATCATTTTGAATGAGAAGATGGGAAAGGATTTGTTTTTCTCTTTTAAGAAGTTTAATGTTTTCATCCTCAAGTCTATCTCTCTCAAGTTCAGTATCAATAAGGGTATTACGAAATTTTGATAGAGCTTCAGCGCCTTGAAGAGTAATGCGTTCTTTATCCTTCTCAAGTTCACTCTTCTTGGCTTTTAAGACTTTGATTTTTTCTCTAAATTCATCTCTACAAGTCTTTAAACTATTAGATGTACTCAAGACAGATCTATAATCCATTCTCATAAGGGAGATATGATATTTAAGCTCATCAATGGACAAAGTATTAATTTTTTCATCTGAATAATTATTTAAAGCGTCATTAAGACGCTCAAGAAGAGTGGTTTCATCTATGGGTTCATCAATAGAATTAAGAATGATGGCTTCATCAGTAAGATTATAGGCATCTGCAAAATGGTTTCCCAAATAAGCTCAAAAAAAAAAAAAAAAAAAAAAGGGAAGACTTATACCAATAACTTGTTTGCAGAATTTCTCCTTATCAACTAATTTCTGTTGAAGAACTTGAATTTCTACTTCAAGCGATTTGTTTTTATTAAGAAGCTCAGTATTTCCAGCTACTTCCAACTGTTTACATTTTTCACGAAGAATGGAGATTTCGGCTTCGTATTGCTTATTTTTCTCGAGAAGTTTCGCAGATTCAGATTGTGAATCAGTAAGACTTTTCTGTGATGATGATAATCTATTTTCTAATTCTGAAGCAACATAAAAAGAAGCTCTGGTAGTCTGTGACAGAAAAGAGAAAATAAGTAAGATAAGTAAAATATTTTTGATACTCATGACAAATTTAAAGTTTACTACAAGAAAAATGAAGGAAAATGGCATACCAACGAAGCTAACGCATGAAGAAAACCTTGGTTAATAAATCTTGAGACTCCTTTAAGATCTTTATTATTAGTCAAGATTGAAGCGTCGCAGATATTTGAGAGATAGTCGCAAGTACGAGTAATATCACCATCTCCAATACCTTGTAAGGGATTTCTAAAAATATTTGACAATTGATCCATTGGAGTCTCAGGTTGAGAAAGACCCATCGCATACCTAATTCTTGTGGAAGAGATATGCATTGAAGTTCCCACAGAGGCATCATTATTAATTCCACTATTTTTTTTAATTTCATTATCTTTTTTAGCGATAGTATAAGTTTCTTTGAGTTGAGAATTATCAGAAGGAAGTGGTTGAGTTTTTCTTATTTTCTTTGGAGGACTGTCAGTGGTTTGATTTTTATTGCGGCGAGGAGAAGCACCAGAACTTTCATTTGGAGTTGCTATTCTTTTGCCTTTATCTTTGGCTTCAACCACCGCGACAAATGGTATTTCCTTGAAAACAATCACATATAAAGATAAGAAACAAGGGCAACAATATATTGTTAAAGGTTATAGAAGATTGTTTCTTACTTCATCTGTGAAGGTTTTCAAAATTTGAAGGAGATTGGGATTCCCAGTGTTGGCATAGTTAAGCTTCATTCTTTCAATCTGATAAAAGATATCTCAATATAATCAATAAGAATGATACATTTATCCAAATTTGCGAATAATGATAAATTTTGCGAGATATACCTCAGAATTCCTTTCAGGCCAGTTAAAAATCCAAGGACAATACGCCGCAAGATTCGCAGGATTCGCAGGAAGATCGAGAACGCCAGAGATATATGGACCTTCAAGGAGGAGAGGAAATATACACCACTTATCATATTTTGAGAAGTGTGGACCTTGGTTTTTACTTGAATGATAATCTATATCTTGCATAAGAAGTTTATCCTTCGCAACGTTTTTATTCCTATTCAAACGAACAGCCCAACACGTGCTATCTTTCTTCATGGGAATCACTTGATAATTCGCAAAGAAATTCTCCACGGTATATTTCGCTGGAATAATTGTGATATCTTTAAAATCACGATGTTTCGCAGATTCAGGATAGCGAGATCCTTTACCAGCTCCACGAAAGGCATATTCGAGAATGAGACGAATACAATCTCCACTTAATTGATAGATTGCTCGTGAGAATTTAACGTCAGAAATAATTTCATAAAAAAGAGGGAGATATGGGTTATAAAGAGGGATAGGAAGGCCAGATCCTAGTTGACCTAGCAAAATAAGGATTTTCCCATTGGAAGAAGGAAATTCTGAAACTAGATCAATGGAGAGATCAGTGTCTGAAGATTGACCAGGGATCTCAGAAAGTGTGAAACCTAAGGTTTGGAACTTCTGTTGGTGTTTTTGGAAGGTAGGTTGACTTAATTTTTTAGCAGGAGCCATTTTTTAGTATGGGAATGATGATTAAGATGAAGAAGAATAAAGAAACAAGATTGAAATAGTAGTAGATCCGGAATTTGCGGAAGAAGATGAAGAAAAGAAGAGTTGCAGAGAAAAAGTAAAAAGAGAAAGTAAAAAGAAGAGGAGAGAGTAGCGAAGAGGATATTTATAAGAGAAAAAGATTCTCGAGAACATCAATGCATTCAATGAAGAAAAGACGTGAATGGTCAGAATTCAACGGTTGAAAAGAGATGTGTCAAGGAATAAATGAGAAAAGAAACACGCGTAGAATATCTAGCGATGTGGATGCAGAGACGTGTTAAAGTGAAGGAAGCGCGAAAAGATAAGGAGTTGCGGAAAATCAAGAGATTTAAATTCTCATGATCTTTATCTTCTTCGCAGAAAAGATATGAGAAGAGGCAAGATGTAGGATCAGAATATTGTCATAACAATATTCCTGCGAAATAAACAATAGTTCTGCGATACACCAATGATATTCTGCGAATTATCAATGATATTCTGTGACACATCTCAAAGTGACGTAAGGAATGACATATCAGATAAAAACGACAAAAACATGAGTAAAGTGTGACATTTCTGCGACGAACCAATAAAACCTGCGAATGATTAAGGCGGTGCTAACTGCGATTTATCGCAAGAACTCAGATCCGAAATTAAAGGGAATCTTAACTGTAAATGAGCTATCATGAGCTGTAATCCATTATGTAAATGCCTAAATAAAGGAAATGAATAGTTCCAGAGAGAGAGATGAATTTTTGAGTGCTAAGAAAGTTTTTAGGAGAGAGAAAATCTTATTAAGTGAATTGTATTCTTGATTATTGTAATTCTTTTAAGATCATATCAATAAAAAAGGTTCTTAATCTTCAAATTGTGTCATAAATTCTTGAGTTGGGTGTAGTGTGGGAATTCCTGCAACTACAAGTAAATCAAATCGAGAGATTGATATAATTACTCCTTGAGTATTTTCTATTGATTGAGTTTAACTGTCTAGTTGATTTTCTAGAAAATAACTCGGAGTTGTCCATATAGATTGCTAATCGAAATATTGGGTGAGGTTGTTAGACCCCCGCATTTTCACTACCAATATTTTAATTTTATTGGGTCACGTTACTAATAATTCATCGAATTGAGCAATACTTGCTCAGTTGCTCGAATATTGATCAATCTATAAATATTCAGTAATTTATCAATATTCAGTAATTCGTCGAATCGAGCAATACGTGCTCAGTTGCTCGAATATTGATCCAACTATCAATATTAATATTCAGTAATTCATCAAATTGAGCAATGCTTGCTCAGTTGCTCGAATTTGCAATATTTGCTCTGACGAGCAATATCAACATAAGAACAATACGTCTCAATCCATGAATCACTAAGCATTCGTCAATCATGCTCAATTCAACAAAACTTAGACTCACCATAAAATCAAGTCAACGACTGACTGATCAAATACACGTCTGCTTTGCAGACTCCACGTTCGTGAGACATCAATCATGTCACATGGGGGGATATTACTTATGGTTTTGGTCTGCCGGCCTATGGCACGTGTGTTCATCCACGATGAGAAATGTGAGTAAGTCGTACAAACGGTTGAAGGAGTTAGCAAAGTAGTGGGTCGACGGTTAACCAAGTCTCCACATGACCTGGAACTGGTTTCACCACGATCTCCCACTTTCCCACTCTTTCACTCAAGAAACCGTCATAATTACTTGGATCAATGTGTTCACTATTATGACAATATAAATAAGTCTCTGAATCCATGATTGAGGTAACACAGAAAATCCACGAGATATTGAACACACAATCCACCATCTAACCAAGAATCATCGTGTGAGAAACACTCTCTCAACCATTCGAAACTTATTTATACAAACCTTCAACACATCCACAATCCTTGATCATCATTGATCCCAAAATTCTCAGCTTCCCTCCTACAGATCAACCCATCTCCTCTTTGTGACCGAATTGACTCTGGAATGGCCATTTACTTGGTTTAGGACGGAGTCCTACAGATTTATCTCCCGAACTCAAAGCACTCCCGTGAAATGCATATGTGTGAGGTTAGGCAGTTTTCTCGGTTGAGGAGTTTCTTCCGATCGGTTGTCTCTTCACTATCCAAAAAAAATCAGCAAATCGTTTTTCCCCATCTACAAGCTCGCCTACCGGTTTGATTATTTTAACCCGGTTCCCTTACCATAGTTCCAAAATGGTTTGCATACGAAAACGCATACCTATCTGGATCACGAAACAAACCGATTTTCTCATGATATACATACGAATATGCATATCACACAAATATGAAAGTCGATATATATCTACTCTGCTACGTGTACGATTACATGTAATACGGATTCAGACATATAACAGTTTTCTTAGTTTGTAAGACTGCTAACACTATCTTGTATTCCGATTATAGTAGTTCTATATTTCTCTAAATCATCTTGAAACATTCCTGAATAACATCAATGACACATATCACTTTTCCAGGCTATTTTCGAATGATGAACTTGAATCATGATTTGGTTCCGAACAATAAATTTTTCTCCACCGAAATTTGATCAAGTATGAAAAAATGTTCATTAAGCTTAGTCATTATATTTCGAGAATTCGTAAACTAAATAATTGAAAAATAAGAAGTTGTTACTGACAAGTCTCTCGAGATGTGCTTCAAGAGATTAAATACTGACGAAACCTCAGTAAACAATAATAGCACCACTAAGGATTAAGTCATATGTTGATATACTTGATCCGGAAAATAGACATCAATTTGTTGATTTATTTTGATATTTTGTATAAGGTCTATTTGAATAAAACTACCTATTACTTATGAATGAATAAAATTTTATTTTATAATTTTTGTTTCATTATTTGATAGTTTCTGATTGCATAGCCTATGTAAATATATTTTCTTTCGGTTTTGAGATGTTTGGTTTCAGTTTTATTAACCTAAAAGATATTCAATCTCATATTGTGTAGCCTTTATGATTTGTGTGGCTTTTGATTTAACGGGATTATATTCTTTCCCTTGTTGGTAGGCTTTATCAAAGGATCATAAGATGTTCCGATTGAAACTCATGTGTGAAAAGTCACAATTGATAATCAATTTATGTTTAAATAAGTTGTGCTTAGCATAACATATGTGTTTCGGGTTTAAACTTTTGTTATTGGCACGCATTATCTAAAACCGATTAAACCTTTCTATGATAAAGGTTGATTTTGTTGCTGTTCTTTTGTTCTTGCGAGAGGATGACACCACATTGGGGAAGGGTTCTTATTTGAACTTGCGCTTAAATGATATATCTTTCTGGGGAGAAGTGGCTGCGTAAGGTAATGAATTTTATTGTTAGTTAATCGTTTTTCCTATTTAAGAAAATCTTGAGTTCATTGCATATATTTTTGTCTTGCTTAACAAAATTTTGGTATAATTGATATGTTCCATTATGCTGTATGGATTGATTATTGTGATTTAATTATTTTCTGTTAGGAAAACTGTGTCAATTTATTTGGCTTATGATTTGGTATCTTCTTTATTGTTTGGTATCTGATCGCTGTCGTATGCGTAAAAAATAATTCACTTTCTCACTCAACTAGATATAAATATAGTATGTGATAAGAAAGAGTTCGTATCCACAGAGAGGCAATTGTTGTTATGTGATTTTCAGTTTCTAAGGTAACCAAGGGGGAATTTTTGTTGTTTTTGCAAAGTAATAATAATAAAATAAAATAAAGCAAAGTAAATAATTGGAATAATCAATAGAGAGAAGATATTGGTCACGGGATAGTATCATTCACAAACATGTATTTTTATCAATGACTAGAATTGGTAATTTAATCTCGCAATTATCAAAAGTCCTAGGATATCTTGATCGCAAGAGTATCCCGTTTATTTCCCAATTATATCACAAACAACATTAAAATATTCTATTGTGAAATCTACTTAGAAATCAACCTAAAGTGTAAAAGCACAATTAAGTTTAACTCCCTAAGAGCGATAAGTTCTATGAAACAAGAATAATCAATGCAAACAAACGTGTAAAAGCACTAATTCGTTTTAACAAAGGTTATGATTCATATGCGATTAAAAAGATATATCACTACAAGTAATAACCACAAGATGCTACTAGAAATCAGAGATAACAACTTTTACCCATTGAAAATTATAATATAGCTATAGAGATGAAAACAAATCCAATTGATTCCGGAATCAACCAAACTAGCATTCAAATCATATGATAATAAAAACAATGAATCATAAACGATAGAATTGAGACAAAACTAATTCATAGAATCAAATACCATGTTTGATGAAATCAACTTTATCCCATAACCAATAATTGAATTTAGCTACTCATGGATGCAGAAACATCTATGATATACATATGAGATAAGTAAAGAGATAACGTTACGATTGAGAATCTCTCCATGTGTTGTTTCTTCTCTCCAGGACTTACAATTTCGTGACCTAATGATCTCTCATTTTACATAACCTAATATATTTTTATAGGTTTACATTGATTGGTCTTCACATATTTAGTTCGGTTCAAGAACCCGACCCAAAATAACGAAATAACGTTCCCTTAGGCCTTCCAAGGAGTTTATACACGTTTTCCTACTTGCTAAGTACACGTATCAGTACGCGTACCGCAAATTCCAGCAGAAATTTTCGGAACTAGGGTATGTGTACCCGTATGCGTACCTTACTGTCTTCAGTATTCAATAAAAAGCTTTTTTTGTCCACAACTTCTTCAACCGAACTCGGAATGACCTCATTCTTTTTGAATTTTTTTTATATTTTAATTATATTCAAGATGGTGATGAGAAATCCTTAATTTGAATGAGTTAATTTCCGTATTTGGCCCATCTCTTGATTTTGAGCATTTTTCTCCTTTTCGTCGCACTTCTTCAACTTCTCTTGGACTTGGGCGCTTGGATACTTGGAATACTTCTCTTTATAGATCTTTTCAGCACTTTTTAGCTCCTTTTTGGATGATTCACCTAATATAGGCAAATAATAGAAAACAAGAGTAATAATACGAAAATATGCAAGAATAATAGCTAAAGCAAGTATGGAATGGACACTAAAATCATATGAATTATGCACTTATCAGTATCAATTGTTTTTGCTTAACAAAATTCGGCAAAATTGCAGTGCTTACATTGGTTATATTTATTTCAATTTCTTTCGGTTAAGAAAAACTAATAAAGTCAATTATTTGGTTGTTTCCATTGTTTTTGGCTTAACGAAATTACGAGGTCATTTGTTTAGTCCATTTGATTTCGGATTAGAGAAACTAAGTTATTTCTGATCTTAGTTAGACTTATCAATTGGATGATTTGGTTATTCAAGTCTAATCGAATGCCTTGACAAGAAAAACTAGTTAACTAACCTAGTGTTTATCTTGTCTATAGGGAAAGGTCTAAGTTATTTTATGGAATAATTAGAGCCTAATAAGAGAAATATAGTTAATTATGATATATATTTGTGTCTTGTTAAAATAAGCGATTGTATATACACAATCGGTTCGACAAAATAATTAAGTTATCTTAGTTGATTTTTCGGACTATAGGGAAAATTACTTCGGGAAATTGTTTCCTTGATAACATACTAAAGCTAGATTACTTTGTAGTTTCAATTTTAGTATTGGTTATCTAAAATGGTATGTGAACCTTTGTGCTTAACTCTTATAGGTTGTACAAGTCTTATGGATTTGTAAGATCCTTTCGGTTTGTCCTTTTACTTGATCGTACCTTTGTCATTTTTGTGACAAAAAGGGGGAGAAATATATGGAGTAAACAAGTGATTTTTAATTACTAGGAAAGGACATATGTGCTTAAATGATATATATAACGAAAGAGTAAAGAATAGACTAAGGGGGAGAAACATATTATCATGTTGTGTAGTATTTCATACTACAAAAGGGGAATAACAAAGATGTTCGGACTGAATATTAACCTAGCTTGCCTTTAGGGGGAGTAAAAGCTTTTGTTATTCAAATGTTAACAGCCGCATTTATTTTTGAATATGTGCAGTTATTGTGTTGTTGAAACTTGGAATCAAGCGTATGAAGAATGAGTTATTTTGTAATTCGTTTAGCTCCATAAGTAATAGAGTTTTGTCACTAAAATTGACAAAGGGGGAGATTGTTAGAGCATAGCTCGGTTGAACCCACCAAACGTTGGTATGCCAAGTTTTGTTATCATATTTTAGTATCAACACTCATCTAGAATTTCTTGATTAATTACTAGAGTCAACTTTATTTAGGTTAGACTAGAAAGTCTAGGAATGTTGAAATATACAAGTATTACTCCATAGACCTGAATAATTTGAAGAAGTAAGCACTACAACAAGGTCATCATCCTTCCACTTGATGTTGGTAATATTGACTTGATCTTGTATCCATTCCTAACGTATCTTTCAAGTCGGATTATATTGAAAACATAACATGTAAAACTGTATATAAATAACACTCCAGTGGTTTGACTTTGTCATAACATTATGATCAAAGTGTCAAGGAATCTATTGAATTACGAAAAATAAACGCTTATCTTTTGGAACTTCTTAGATACGATATCTACATAATCTTTGTATATAATTTCTTGATTATGTGTAAGATATAGGAATGATTTCACCCTAGGTAACAATGATTTATAACATTTGTGAAAAAGGAGGGGTCTAACAACCACACCCAATATTTCGCTTAGCAATCTGTATGGACAAACTCCAATATAATTCCAGTAGAATCAACTAGGAAGTCAGACTCAATCAATGGAAATATATCCAAGAGTTGTATCTCTGTTTCTCAATGTAATCAGCAAATCAAATAGATGGGAATCCGTGAGCCTGATTATTATGAGAAATGATAGACACATTTTTGTGTCTGATTTAATCTCAATTGTATATATTGTTAGTGCTCGATTTTGTATTTATTATGGTTTTTTGTGTCTTTGTAGGTGTTTTTGGAGAAATAAACATGCGTGGAAAAATTGGCTCGAAAAGTGGTTTTTTGCGCTCGTGAGAGAAAAATACTAAGGCACTCCTCATTTGGATAAGGTGTAACCAAATTGATAAGGGGTAACCCATCGCTATTTGTACCCCAGGGCATCCCGAAAGGCGTCTGCTAAAGGCACCCCTACTCTGGTTAGGAGGCGTCCCTCCTTAATCACTTAAATCACGATTTGGCGGGAAAACACCGACGTAACTTTCTGATAATTCCAGGATTGGATTATCACGAGTTTTATTCGGAGTTATGGCTTGAGTTGGGCTTGGATGGAGTTGTTTAACTAAAACAGGTGAGTCTATGATATCGGTGAGATGGCTGTTGTTCTACAGCGTGACAATGGAGATGGACAGAAGATGGAATTGGTTGAGGTGGTCCGTCTGTTGGCTAAGTTAGGGAAGGTATTGTTTGACTGTTTTTGGATACTGTTGTTTCAGCATGTGATGAGTCTGAAGAGGAGCAACAATTATAGCTCGAGTCTGTGTGACAGTAAAGCAAGTTTGGCAGTTGAGTTTTTACGATAAAACAGAGATAGAGAAAGTCCCGGGATGTTGTTGATTCTAAATATGTTAGTTGCGTGCACAAGGAAGATATATGCTTCCAGGATTATACTCTATCCAATAAGGAAGGTATGCGCAGCTAGATTACGCGTCATGAGTTGGGAAAGAAAGGAAATATCCGTAACTTTTGGAGGAAGCAACACAAGATAAACCAAGAATTTCTTGGAGTTTTAATCGCTCGGGAGGCATATATATAGTCATACAGGGGGACCGAACAGAGTTATCGAGTCTTTGGGTGACGTTTGGAGTAGTTGCAGAGAAATCCAAGAGTTGCAGAGGTGTTTTTGATCGTCACAAAAGGAAGAAGAAGAAGAAGAAACGATCACACTTTATGTGTAACATCCAGGAACTGTCATCTTTTCTTTCTCTATTTACAACAGTCTCATTGCAACAGTTTTACTGTAAAGTCTCTGTAACAGTTTGTAACAGTCGGTATGTAACGCGAATTAATCGTTGCAAACTGCCCGAGTCATTAGTTTTCTCTTGTTTTTCATCTATTTGAGCTATGAACACCTATTTTGAGCACTTGAATAACATGAGGAGCTAAACCCCAATACTGGGACAATGGAGGAAGCCATTCTTTACGCATGTGGTAATTCTATTTAATTCTTATATGACTTTTGCACTATTCTAAATTGATTTATGATTTTTCTTGATTATTTGTGATTTTGTCTGATGGTGTGTGCTTAGTCTAAGAACTTTTGATGCATCATGCTTATGATTTACATCTAATACTTTACAAAATCTATTTTTGGCAAAGAAAGAGTCGATATTTGTTATCTTATGAGCTATAATTGTATAGAATTAATAGTTGAACCACGTGAATATAAGAATTGGTGGAATCCTGAGTCTCAGTAATTTCTCGTTATTGTGACAACCTTTACTATATTTTCTATTTAAATTCTGAAACCAAATCTTTACAAGTCTTTGAACGAACTATTACTATCACTTTACAAAAACTTTCAAAATCTTATCAAGAAACAACTTGAATGCTACCAAAGACCAATGTTCAAGTGTCAATCAATTTATATCAACAACCAAAGGTTGGATTATCTAATTGATTGAACTACACACAACCTGTGATATTTCAATTATATAAATAAATATAATGCAGAAAAGAAATAACACAGACACCATAAATTTTGTTAACGAGGAAACCAAAAATGCATAAAAACCCCGGGACCTAGTCCATATTTGAACACCACACTGTATTGAGCCACTACATACACTAGCCTACTCCAAGTTAACTTCGGACTGGAATGTAGTTGAGCCCTAACCAATATCACACTGGTTAAGGTACGGTCGCATTCCTTACGTCTCTGAATCCCAGCAGGACTCTACGCACTTGATTCCCTTAGCTGATATCACCCACAACTAAGAGTTGCTACGACCTAAAGTTGAAGACTTGATAAACCAATCTGTCTCACACAGAAAAGTCTATTCAATAAATAAATCTATCTCTCACAGAAATACCAAGATGTTTTGTTTAGTCTTTTGATAAATCAAGGTGAATAGGAACCAATTGATATACCATACTTATATTCCCGAAGAATAGCCTAAAAATATCAATCACCTCACAATAATCTTAATCGTATGGTAGTGAAACAAGATATTGTGGAATCACAAACGATGAGACGAAGATGTTTGTGACTATTTTTTATCTTGCCTATCGGAGAATAAATCTCGAGCAAATCTTAGAGAAGATAGTACTCAATACGATAAAAAAAAAAGCAAGATCAAAACACGCAACTACAGAGAAAATAGTTGGGTCTGGATTCACAATCCCAATAAAATATTCAAGTCGTTAACCTGCAAGGTTTCGTGAAAAATCTAAAGTTAAAGGAGAATCGACTCTAGTCGCAACTAGTTTCCCATTTGCTAGAGTTATCCTTTATATAGTCTTCAAATTAGGGTTTGCAATCAATGTTACCTTGGTAACAAAGCATTCAATATTCACCGTTAGATGAAAACCATATTATACTCAAGCTAATATCTTTCAACCGTTAGATCGAACTTAGATTGTTACACACAAATGAAAAAGTGACTTCATTTAGATATGAGTAACCGTACCTAAATGTCTGCACCTTTGTTGTCTCAACAATAGTTAACCGAAGTTAGCTATGTAACAACCCTACTTTCCATATAACCCCGGCCGATGATTAAATATAAAGTATGTCATTAATTTTCCTGCAACAAGGTACATAACCCACAGAAAAATAGGAACCTAATTCCATTACAATTGTATATGCAGAAGGAATTTTTATTTCTTCTATAAAATGATGATGTCTAAAATAGATTCGGCATCCTTAACAAAATGTCGAATCGACGAAGAAAATAAATAACTAAAAAAAACTACCCAAGTTCAATTTTCCCCTTTGCCTCACAACTATATAACGAAAAATAAATAAAAAATAGAAGAAGTGTAGATGTCCACCCTCAGTTAGATATCTTCAAAAATATCCACCGAAGCTGGAATCAATCAGACTTCTTCACGATCCCTAACAATACCTGAAAAAGATAATCAACGGGAGTTAAACTCCAAGCAAGTTCACTCGATCACCGAGTCACAGAGACATATAAAAATGGCAGACAAATATATCGCAAGTCGGTATGTCACAACAAAAAGGATATAATTTGATAATAAATACCAGTAGAACAGTCACTAGCTAAGAATCTAAAATCTCTCGTTCAATAAAATTTAGCAGTAGATTACTAAAAATCGATTCAAGTGAAATCCTATACCTCAATGTGATACCAGAACCTATCCACAATTACATTAATTTCCCCCGGGACACATCCGTAACTTATAACACACATAATATACATGTACATAAGGCTAGCTGCACTTAGCAGGTATATGGATGGACAAGGAACGCATCCACTCTCAATACCTATTATCTTTATAAAGGAGATTCAAATTCCTGCCTCTAGTGGTCTATCAAAACCACCCATAACATGTCTCACCGCATAATGACAATCATTACTTGTGAATTCATTTCTTCTCATTCATAACAAAATTTGTGACAAAAGTGAACAGGTGAAAAGTAATAACATTTATTGAAATGGATTTGAACCGATTTATCCAATAAGATCAAGTCCCCAGTGTATGTTGAAGGAGTTTGTGACATCCATGGATGATTAATGTTGCATATGCAGTAGTCTTATCATGCGATAATGAAGACTTATCGATTGTATTTCAGTTACAATTTGATCGTGTTTGTGTTGAATCAGTGTGTCGAGATATTTGTGCTGAAGCCAGATACACCATGCCGTTATCAAAGGTGTACTCTTTGATTGGGAGTACATTGTGTAGTTGCAGGAAATCCTACACTACACCCCTCACAAGAATTCATACAATCAAATCATTTTTAGATGAACAATCACAATCTTTATTGATTAATCTCACAAATTTTACAAGAAAGGAAATAAATGAAACTAAGAAATTAACAATTTCTTTGGACTTTCTCTCTCCTAATGACTTACTCAATACTCGAAAAAGATCTCCCTCCCTTATGCCTGTTAAACTCTTTATATAGGGAATTACATAATGGATGACAGATAATCTGTCCTTTAACTTCGGATCTGACTTGCGATGTTCTCGAAAGCTTTTGATGTTAGTCTTCGCAAACTCTCTAAATTTCGCAAGATCATTACATTTTTATCATGTTTGAGCTGATGTCACTTGTAGTTGCAGGAATTCCTACACTACACCCATCACAAGAATTCACAATTATCAACACATATTTGAAGATTAAGAACAACAATTTATTGATTAATTCTCAGAAATGTTACAAGAAATGGAAGAAATCAAGAATACAATCGCTCACAAGAACTTTCTCTCTCCTTAAAACTTTCTCCAGACTCCAAAAAATGATCCCCTCCCTTTTCTGGGTCTAATAGTTATCTTTATATAGGATAGTTACATAGTGAATGATAGCTAAGTTATCCCTTTTTTTTGGATCTGACTCGCGATACTCTCGCAGTAGTTGTAATGCTTATTCTCGCAGATGCTGTCATCTTCGCAGAATCGTCATTCTCTCCTCGTGTTTCTGCCACCGTCATCCGTTACATCATTCTTTGAGTCAGTATGCGATGCTCGCAGAGTGTCGTTGAAGAACTCGCAGAAACGTTATTTATAAATTTCGCAAGAGCATTGCTATGGCGATATTTTGTTCCTACATCTTGCCTCTTCTCATGTCTTTTCTGCGAAGGGGAAAAGATCTTGAGAAATTAAAATCTTTTATAATGCTGCAGCTGTCTATCTATTCACGTTCTTTTGTTATGACACGATTTGCATCCCTCGCCAGATTTATTACACGTATATTTTTATCCATTCAACTTCTGACATGTTCTTTTCAACCGCTACGCTCCAACCGTTCAAGTTTTTTCTTTGCATTAATTGCACTTGTCTTCTCGAGAATTTTTACCTTCTATAAATATCTTCTTCACTCTTCACTTTTCTTCTTTTTACTTTCTTCTTCCTTCTCTCTGCAATCTCTCTGCAAATTCACTGTTATTCCGTAAATTCCGCATCCACTGCGGTTGCAACCTTTCTTTTGATCTTCTACTCTTTTCTTCATTCCTATACTTACTAAGAATGGCTCCAGATGGTCGAAAAAATCTCATCGCCTTTGAGAAACTGCAAAAGAAACTTAAGGACGAAGGTTTTGCTTTATTTACCATCCCTAATCAAAACCCTAAAGCTGAACTTTCCATTAAATTATTTTCTGATCATCCTTGTTCTCGCGAGAAGATTATAGTCTCGCTAGGTCAGCTTGAAGATGGTCTTCCCATTCCTCTTTATGATCCTAAGCTCCCTTTATTCTATGAAATACTTTCTCATGCGAGATTCTCACATGCCATATATCAGTTGAGTGGGGATTGTATTCGTCTGATGATGGAGTATGCTACTCGCGGTGCTGGTAAGAAATCTCTTTATCCTGATAAAGCGAAGAATTCTAAATTTGCTGACGTTCCAATTATTCCTGCGAAGTATACTGTAGAGAATTTATTTGCAAATTATGATATAATCCCCATGAGGAAAGATAGTACTTGTTGGGGTGTCCGCTTACAAAAGAAGGATGACATTGCTGAAAATAAAATTATCATGTTGGATATTGACTGGATCCGGGTAATAATCAAGGTCCGCGCCATTTTAGTGATGATAAATGGTGTATGTTCCCATTATTTCTAAAGGGTCCCTACATCTGCGATCCTCATGTTTTACTTGCGAATCTCGCAGAGTACCAGCCATGGGTGTTCAGCTGTCCTGAAAGGAATAAAGATATATGTTCTCTCAATTTTTTGCATAAATTATCATTATCATATTCCTCATGCTTTTATACTCTCGCTGACTACTCCAATTTTTTCCAGATTAACATGCTAAAAACTAGCTATCAGAAGCTTAGGAAACCCAATACTTTATCATCTCTTAAGTTACTCACAGATGAAGTAAGAAATATTCCTTTGTGATTTTTAACAATATATTGTTGCCTCTATTTCTTATCTTTATATGTGTTTGAAGGTTATCGAAGAAATAGATCCTGTCAAAGTTGTAAGGACCAAGGGAAAATACAAAGGTGCTGCTCGCAAGGGAAAATCTGTTGCTTCTCACAAAGAGAAGTCTGGTGCTGCTCCTTCAAAGAAAAGAAAAGCTCAATCTCCTTCTCCTTCAACTCCTCAATCTATTGAAAGTTCAAGTGACAATACTGATAATGAAGATGATGATGATGATGATATCTTTTCTAAGAAGGAATCCTCTCATCCTGAGTCTTCTATGGCTCATCTATCCGGCATTTTTGCTAATACCATGGAAGTAATTGGTGATACCCATCTGACTGATGCTTGCAAGTCTATAGATGCCATCTGCGATGCCCCTCTCCTAGAGAATAATGAATCTCTTCGCGGGGTATCAAGATCTATATCTCCAAATTTCTTGCATTCACTTAACATCTTGGTAAATTTCCATACTTACATTTTCCTTCTCTTTATTTTTATTTTGAATTTATAATTAATTGTTAAAGCTCGTTGTATTATTTCGCAGGCTGGGAAAGCTTCTTTTGTTGTTGTCTCAGACTTGGAAAAGAGGCGTGCGGTTCTCACAAATAAAAATGTTAATCTTCGCATAGAGAATGAAGAATTAAAGTCTGAATTTGTCAATCTTCACGAGAAGTTAGAATCTGGATCTGTTGGCCTTCATGAGAAGATCAAACGATTAGAAACTGAACTCTCTTCTTTGCAAGATAAGGTTTCTAGTCTCCAAGCTGCGAATGATCAACTTTATGGTAAGAATTTTTTCTCTTTTTATTTTATCCCTGCATTCCTTTGTGTTTTCTTATTTAGTTAGTCCTCTACGCAGATATTTATGGCCTCTCTGATGAAGTTGTATTATTTCGTTCTTTTCCAAATCCAATAGATGATGATACTATCCTCAATCGCCTTAATGATTCTTTGAGCAATTTTTTTAAATGATGAAATTAAATCTCTTTCCATAGATGAACTTAGATCCAAACTTCACCTCTTAAAAATCGAGCATAGATTCAACTTGGGTTTAACCAATAAATTTAAACGCCTTTATATTGATTCAAAAGAGGAAATTAATAGATTAAGAAGCAAGAATAGTGATCTTATTGAAGAGAAAGACCTTATTGCTAAAAATGGTGCTCAAGATTTAGCAGATTTCCTTAAAAATCTTCTCGATGTTCAAATTGAAAGAGATAGACTTATCTGCGAGAATAGAGCTCTCGTTGAAAGGGAAAACCAAGTTCGCTCCTGCCTTCTCATTAGTAATGATGATGAGTTTTCTTGGGCTGCAAAAGTTCTTGACAATGCCAGAAAAAATTTAGGCGTAGATGTTAGTCTTCAAGATGATCATTCTTCCCTGATTAAGGATATGATCTTGCAAAGAGAAGGTTGTTATTCTTGTTTTTCCACTAATTCATTTTGTAGCTGTATCTTCACTATTTTATTAATATATTGTCATATGTTCGTAGTATCTGAAGGAAACTTTTTCCAAAGAGTTAAAGAGTTGGAAGAAAAAAAGGGAAATTTCGCCAGACTTCTGTCTTCTAGCAACGAGAAATGTTCCAAATTCAAGAAGCAACTTCAGATTTCTCTGGCGAATTTCAGCAATGTTCTTTTTGGTGTTCGCAATGATTCTATTAAGATGGCCTGCGATGATCATAAAATTCCTCATTATACTTACCCTTATCTCGCGAACGAAATTCCAAAGAATATTCCTGACCTTGTCATCTCCGATAGCGAAGATGAAGAGTCTGTAGAAGATGAAGATGAAATTGAAGAAGAAAAAAATCTGGTGAAGACAATGATGGATCTAAATAGTTTTGCATTCCTTTTTAATCTTTTTGTAATATTTGTACACTTATCCCTTTTTCCTTGTAAAATATTGTTGCGAATTTCTCCAGCTTATAATGTTCTTTGGTGTATAGATCTGCATACATTAGAAAACAATTTATTTTTGCAATATGGTTAATCAATTTTCTTATTAATTTTTTAATTATCTGCGTAAATCTGTCATATAAAGATGAATAATAATTTTATCATTCTGTTCATTCTCGTACTTGCCTCTGTTATTCATCTGCAATATGAAAGATTGAGTTGATTAATTACGAATAAGATCTGTTTGTAAGTTTTGCCTCAATATCTGCGTAAATATCGCAAGTCATATCTGCTTATTCTCATGATCTCTGCGTAAATATCACAAGTCATATCTTCTTATTCTCATGATCTCTGCGTAAGTATCGCAGGTATTCAATCTTGATCTCTTGTGGTCTTATTTTGCCTTCCTAGTTAAAGGTCTTATTTATCCACATTTTGTCTTGGCGATAAAATCGCAGGACGTCCTTACATTTGCATGTAAAGACCCATTGATCTTGTCTTATCCTTATATTTTCAATTTGTTGCGACAATATGACAGACCTAAGTTTTCTTGCGAGAATAAATCCCCATGACATTGTCGTCTTGCGATGAAATCGCAGGACGTCTTTACACTATCATGTAAAAACCCATTGATCTCATATTTTTCTCTTGTCTTTTTGCCTCTGTATGATTGTTGCACAAATATGACAAGCCTAAATATTCTTGCGAATATAAAGCCTCATGAAATTTGCGTCTTAAGACACTTATCAGCTCCCTAATGGAGGGTGCCGCCCTTATCTTACCCCTGGTTTCCCCTTCAAGGAGGTGTACATCGGTCATACAATACTAGATCCTCCCATCCGATCCTGACAACAACCAGTTTTTTTCGCAGCCTCTTATTCCTTTTGCCTATATGGATTATGGTTACGAGACTACACCCTCAGTGGGATTTTCTTCGGGCCGAGTGCATGATAGTCAAGACTTTCCAAGAATGGCCAGGGTAGTTTCATATGCCCCGGGCACCCTTAGCTCAACCGTGTACCTCGGCAACTTGGACATACTTTTCACTCCTTAGAAGAGACCTTCAGTCGTCCAACTGTTAATATATATATAGTTGGAAATCCAAAGTATCTCTCCTGGATAGGTTTTCTTTAACCCCAACATCTTCATGACTCAGGTTCCAGCGGTGGTATAACCTTATCCCTGAGCCATGCATACAGATACCCCCTTATATGATGTACTTTAGGTCATACATTTACCTCTTGCGAAATTTTTATTCTCGAACTAGGGTGTATGCCATAAAGGTTCGTCCCATTCTAATGTCTCTGCGAAATTTTATTCGCGTTTCTGCGAAATTTTCGCGTTTCTTCAGTCTTTGATTTTCTCTTTTTGCATTTCAGCTCTTGTATAATTTTTCAATTTCATCTTTTTCATTGTATCGAAACATATTTTTGTAAAATTCTCTTCAACAAATCATTTAGACATTTCTCAAGATTCAATGCGCGATTTTCTTCTTCACCTCCTTCTTGAATTCGCAAATGATTATGCCTTTCATTTTCTATTCTGTGATTTCTTCATTTCTTATCGTTTCTCTTCGCTGTATTTCTATTCTTCTTTGTATTCTATCATATTGCTCATTGATATTATTATTGTTGCGATTTGTTGCGCGTCTCCTTTCTCGATTGTCATGATTGTTCTGACGTATTTCATCTTGAAACTCTTGTTCTTCCACTTCTTCTCTCAATCTTTCTCTCTCGCAAGCTAGACATGCTTGTTCAACATAATGTCTCTCAATTTCATCCTCAATTATTTTTTGGTTTCTTTAAATTTCTCGCTCATGTAATGTTCTCCTACCTTCTTCTCCATTTTCTCCACCGTCTTGGTTATTTCCACATCCTTGATATCTATTATCACATCTATCATCCATAGTTTCACCACGCGGAATGTAGCGATCATTAATCATCTTTTCTTCTCCACAACGCTGCTCTTCATTTGGATTTTTCATTTCCTCTCAAATGTTTTCACCAGCATTTCTCAGAGGGGAATTTCGCCTTTCTTCTTCTCTAAATGATCTTGAACTTGATCTTGCAGTACTTCTCGATCTCCTACTTTGTAATCTCAAATTCTCCATTCTTAACTCGTGATTTTGTCTTGTTAAATTTGCGCGTTCTTCCGCCTCTAATCTCCTTTCCTCTTGTATTCTTTGTCTTAGAGCCTCCACTGCTTCATTTTCGTCATCTCCATGAATTAATCCTTCAACCGCCCCTTGATATCTTCCCTCTTGCCTTCCATTTCTTAATTGTCGGTTTTCTGCTTCTTCCATTGAATATGATCGCCAAGTATGCACGCTTACTCTGTCATAATCCATAGTTATATCTTGTATCGGTGTTTGCTGATTTGGCTATTGAATTTGATTTTCCCCATTATTACTTGTCCTATTATTTCTTGTTCTTAATCTTGAAGATTCTCCTATTTCATTTGCCCCTTCACCTGCAATTCTTCTACTCCTCCTTACGGTTGTAGGTTGTTCTGATGTATTTCTTCTTCTAGCCATTCCTTCAATTTTGATGTATTACTGTAAATCACGTAAAAATCTTCTCAAATTCTTACAAATCACAATTTGAATCTTTGCTTAGAAACGTTCTCTGTTTCTAGCGCCATTATGTAGTTGCAGGAATTCCTACACTACACCCCTCACAAGAATTCACAATTATCAACACATATTTGAAGATTAAAAACAACACTTTGTTGATTAATTCTCAGAAATGTTACAAGAAATGGAAGAAATCAAGAATACAATCGCTCACACGAACTTTCTCTCTCCTCAAAACTTTCTCCATACTCCAAAAATGATCCCCTCCCTTTTCTGGGTCTAATAGTTCTCTTTATATAGGATAGTTACATAGTGAATGACAGCTAAGTTATCCCTTTTTTTTCGGATCTGACTCGCGATACTCTCGATGTAGTTGTAATTCTTATTCTCGCAGATGCTGTAATCTTCGCAGGATCATCATGCTCTCCCCATGTTTCTGCCACCGTCATCCGTTACGTCATTCTTTGAGTCAGTCTGCGACGCTCGCAGAGTGTCGTTGAAGAACTCGCAGAAACATTATTTATAAATTTTGCAAGAGCATTGTTGTGCGATATTCTGATCCTACATCAATTATTGTGTCATCTTTGTATTTTTGTCTGCGACGGTCTCGCAACATTATAGATGAAGGTTTCACAAGAACATTGTTGTTGCGATATTTTGATCCTACATCTTGCCTCTTCTCATGTCTTTTATCCGAAGGGGAGAATGTCATGAGAATTTGTACTTCAAAATGCCGCAACTGCTTATCTTTTCAAGTATTTCTGTACTGTCATAATTCTGTACTTTGCGTAAACTTTATTACACGTATCCCCTCTTCTATTCATCTCTTGGCACATCTTTTTTAACCGCTGCTTCTTAACCACTCATGTCTACTCTTCGCATTGAATGCACTTATCTTTTCGAGAATTTCTACTCTCTTATATATATACTCTTCTTTTTTTTTTTTTTTTTTTACCTTCTCTTATTTTCTCTGCAATTTCACTGTTCCTCCGCAAGTTTCGCTTCTTCTACAACAAACTTTCATTCTTCATCTTTCGTTCCTCATTCCTTCATTCCCATACTGAAGATGCCTCCAGCTGGTCGTAAAAATTAGATTGCTTTTGAAGAAGCTCGAAAGAAACTTCAAACCAAAGGTTTGACTTTATCTCCCATTCCTGGTCAAAACCCTAAATTTGAGCTTTCTATTAATTTATTTTCTGATCATCCTTGCAATCATGAGAAGATCATAGTCTCGATAGGTCAGCTTCTCGCTGGACTTCCCATTCCCCTTTATGATCATGAACTTCCCTTATTTTATGAAATACTTTCCTATGCGAAGTTCTTGCGAGCTGTATATCAATTGAGTGGGGATTGCATTCGCCAATCGTGGTGCTGGTAATGGATCTCTTTATCCCTCAAAAGTTAAAAATCCTAAATTTGCTGGAGTTGAAATTGTTCCTGCGAAGTATACTGTAGAAAATTTATTTGTGAATTATAAGATAACTCCCATGAAGAGAGATAATACTTGCTGGGGCGTTCGTTTAAAGAAGAATGATGATGTTGCTGATGAAAAGATACTCATGCAAAACATCGATTGGCATCCTGCGAATCTCGCAGCGTATCACCCCTGGGTATTCAGCTGGCCAGAAAGGGAAGCAGAGGTGTATTTCCAAACTTCATTTGAGTTGTTATCCTTCTCACTCTCACATATAATTTTTCTGACCATTCTAATGTTTTCGTGTATTTGCGAAATTATCAGATTGAAAGGTTGAAAGTAAGCTATAACAAGACTGGGAAAGCCATTACTTTATCAGCTCTTCGATCATTCACAGATGAAGTAAGAAATATCCTTTTATGATTCTTCACAATATATTGTTTCCTCTATTTCTTATCTTTATCTGTGTGTGTAGGTTATCTCTGAAGTGGAAGAACCTGTCAAAGTTTCCAAAACCAGGAATAAAAGTAAAGGCAAAAGTGATCTTCGCAAGGAGAAGTCTACTGTCCCTCCTATGAAGAAATGAAAAGTCCAATCCCCCTCACATTCATTTCTTAAATCTAGCAAAATTTCTAATGATCGTAATGATGATGATGATGATGATATTTCTTCTGTGAAGGAAACTTCTCAACCTGAATCTTCTATGGCACAATTGTCTAGCATCTTCTTCAATACTCTGCAGGGAATGGGTGATACTCCTCTTACTAATGCCTACAAATTTGTATTTACTATCTGTGATGCCCCTCTCATGGAGAATAATGAGTATCTTCGCGGGGTTTAAAGATATATATCTCCAAGTTTCTTACATTTGCTTAATAGCTTGGTAAATTTTCATACTTATATTTTTCTTCTTTTGATTTTTGCTTTGAATTCATAATTTATTCTTAAAACTCACTGTATTATTTCGCAGGCTGGGAAAACTTCTTTTGTTGTTACTTCAGATTTGGAAAGAAGGCGTGCGATTCTTGAAAAGAAAAATCTTGATCTTCGCAGGAAAAATGAAGAGTTAGAAACTGAAGCTGCTGGTCTTCGCGAAAAAAGCAAGCAGTTGGAATCTGAAAATTCCATTCAGAAGAACAAAATATCTAGTCTTCAAGATGCCAATAAGCAACTCTATGGTATGAGACTCTTTTTGTTTTTGTTTTTCTTTATTTTATTTTCTCATAATTTTTTCTTACACAATTTAACATTTCGCAGACGTTTATGGTCTTTCTGATGAATCTATTCTTCTTCATACATTTCCCAATCTTATGGATGATGATATTCTTCTTGAACACCTAAATACTTCTCTAAATAGTTTCTCAAATGATAAGATTGAATCTCTTCCCATAAATGAACTTAGATCCAAATTTCACCTCTTAGAGATTGACCATAGATCTGTCTTGAGTATGGCTAAAAAATTTAAACGTTTCTTTCATAATTCCAAAGAAGAAATCAATAGTTTTAGGGCCAAGTATAGTGATCTCATAGATGAAAAAGATCTTATTTCTCTCTAAGGTGCTCAAACTTTAACGAAATTCCAAGAAACTCTTCTTGAGGTTCAAATTGAAAGAGATGATCTCAAACATAAAAATGTTGAGCTCTGCAAAAGAGAGAACCAAACTCGCTCCCGCCTTCTCATAAATGATGATGATGAATTTGCTTGGGCTGCGAGAGTTCTATATAACGCTAGGAATAATTTAGGTGTAAACGTCAGTCTTCAAGTTGAGCATACAGCCTTGATTAGAGATATGATTTCTAACAGAGAAGGTTGTTAACTGTTCTTCCTTATTTAATTATTTGTTTTTTCACAAACTACCATTAAGTTGTTGATTTATATTTTAATTATTTGTTATATTTTAATTATTTGTTATTTAATCATTTTTTATATTTTCGCAGAAGCTGAAGATAGATATCACAAGAGGATTGAAGAACTTGAGAATGAGAAAGCGAAACTCGCAAAGGATCTTTCTTCTCGCAACGAGAAATTTTCTAGGCTGAAGAATCAACTAAAAATCATTGTTGCGAACTTCAAGAATGATGCCGTTCTTTTCCTCAACGACACTATTAGAACAATTTGTGATGAAAACGGCATTCCTCATTCTACGCATCCTTGTCTCTCAGATGGAGTTTCGGAAAATGTTCCTGACTTGGTCATCTCTGATAGTGGCGCTGATGAAGAAACAGAGTCTGAATAAGATGAAGGAGACAAGTCTGATGAAGAATCTAATGGAGAAGAAAATTCTGGTGAAGAATTTGATGATGATAATGAAGAATCAAGCAAGAAGTAGCTTTTTCTTCCTTGTGTTTCCTTATTCAACTTTTTGTAAAACTTGTACATTTGCTCTTGATCTTCTATTCTTGTATACTTGTAATCTATCACTGCGAATTTCTCCAGTCTTCAATACAAGTTCTATTTCTTTTGTTTCTTCCTGCATGTGTTAGAAATATAATTTTTTCTCACAATATGATTAATCAGTATATAATTTATTTTTCATTTTGTACGTAAATCTATCATATGAAGACAAATAACATACTCTTATTTTATGCATTCCCATACTTTCCTCTGCTATTTGTGTTCAAATGAGAGATTAAGAAAGTTGCTTTTGTTCAGTAAGATTATTGCGACAATCTCGCAATTATTTCTGCGTAATTTCGCAGTCACATATTTTAAGATTGCATTCTTCCTTGTATTCTGATGTGGTCATATTTTTCCTTCCTAAGTAAAGGTCTTATTTTGCCATCTTTTGTCATTGCGACAAATTCGAAGTACGTCTCGGCACTTTCATGCAGAAACCCATTGATCTTGCCTTAACTTTTCGTTCTTTTGTCATTTTTACTGCGACAATATGACAGGCCTAAATTTTCTTACGAAATTAAAGCCCCATGACATTGTCGTCTTGCGATGAAATCGCAGAACGTCCTTACACTTGCATGTAATGACCCATTGATCTCGTCTTATCTTCTTTTTTGTATTATTGCATCTTCAGGATTGCCGCACAAATATGACAATCCTAAATTTTCTTGAGAAAATAAAGCCTCGTGACATTTGCGTCTTAAGACACTTATCAGCTGCCGCCCTTATCTTTCCCCTGGTTGCCCCTTCAAGGAGACGTACTTCTGCCATACAAGACTAGCTCCTCCTATACGGTCTTGACAACAACCAGTTGTTTTCGCAGCCTCTTATCCCTTTTTCCTATATGGCTTATGGTTACGAGACTACACCCTAAGTGGGGTTTTCTTCGGGCCGAGTGGATGATAGTCAAGACTTTCCAAGAATGGCCAGGGTAGTTTCATACGCCCCGGGCACTCTTGGCTCAACCGTGTACCTCAGCGCCTTGATCATACTCTGCACTCCTTAGGAGAGTCCTTATTACCTTAGTCGCCCAACTTAAGTCATATGCTCAAGTTGAGAATCCAAGGTGCCTCTCCTGGATAGGATTTCATTGACCCCAAATCTCCATGACTCAGTTTCCAACAACGGTATGACCTTATCCCTAAGCCATGCAACAGATACCCCCTTCTATGACGTACTTTAGATCTTACATTTGCCTCTTGCGAAATTTTATTCACGAACTAGGGTGTACGCCATAAAGGTTCATCCCATTCTAAGAATTATTCTATTTTTTCTTTTGCATTTCAGCTCTCTTGTAATTTCTTGATCTCATTTTTGTCATTAAGTAGAATATTTTTGAAATTTTTGCGACAAATCAACATACATCTTTATTTTTCTTCACAGTTACTCCCTCCATCCCACTATTAAATGACCTATTTGATTTTAGACTTTGTCCCATTAATAAGTGACCTATATCACTAAATAAGGAGATATTTCTAAAATTATCCTTTTAGTTAATTATAAAAAATATAAGAAATATGCATAATTTGATAGGCTTGTTTATATTCGTTACGTAGGTGTTTTAAAATGTTTTTCAATGGTATGAATTTTGCGAACATCTGTGGAGTAGTTTGAGAGATAAATCATTTCTAAATTTCACTAATAACTATCCATAAGGGGTATAATTATAAAAAAATGCTTAAAAGTACTCTTTTCCTTGCTTGCCTTAAAAATTGTGCAAACTTAAACTAGGTCACTTAATAGTGGGACAGAGGGAGTATATTTTGCAGTCATAACATCAGCGAATACATTCACATTTCTAGTTTCTTACCTTTGTTCTTCTCTGCCTCAGTATTTTTGACAGTTGTTGTTATTTTCTTACCTTCCGCGAGAGCTTCGCTTCTTCTTCTTTTCTGCAAGATTTCTTCTTCTCTCTTATCTATTGCATCCACCATGAGTCTTTCACTTCTTTGTTAATCTCTGATGTTACCTTTCCAATTCCCCTTCTTCGCAGCCCATTCTTCGCAGGACTCTACATCGATTTCATAGCATTTCTTTCCTTCTTCCCAATCTCTCTTTATGACTCCAACTCCACTGGGATGAGGGAATTTGATACATTGATGAAATATCGAGGCTACACCTAGAATCCCATGCAAACAAGGTCACCCACTCAAAGAATTATAAGGTGACTCCATATCAACAACGCAAAATAGAATCTCAGAAGATAACCCTTTCAACGGAATTCGCATAGTAATCTCTCCTTTAGGCTTATTGGCAGTACCATTAAAACCATAGATTTTGTAGGTTGAAGGTATTAGATCTTCATCTTTCCCACCCATAGTTTTATAAGCATGATATAATATAATATCTATAGAACTTCCAGTATCAATTAAAACTCGGTTGATTGCCCATGAATCTTCTGCTTCATCATATTTAGGATTTGGATTAATCTCCAATCTCACCACTTATGGATTATCATGCATTTCTCCTCCCTCGGGTACTTCTTCTGTAGTGAAAGAAATAATTTGCTTTTTCCATTCTCTTAGTGGCGAAATCTTCGGAATGTTCATAATTTCTCTTCCATCACCATCCCTTGCGAAGACTCTACTTAGAATATTGTCGTGAAAGTCTTAAATTGTTTTGTACGAATGTACAATAGAGTTACAAAACAAATTCTTCGCCTTTGACAAATGTTTCTCCTCCATTTGTTGTATTTACTCTACGAATTTATGGTGGTGCTGGTAAGAGTTGAGATTGAGGATGCCCTATTAGAAAATGATTTAATTTTCCTCGATATATCATCTTGAGAATGATCCTTTTTATATTCCTACATTCATTTGTTGAATGTCCATGAAAATGATGGTAAGAGCGAAATTCTTGACTTCGGTGGTTTGAAAGTGGTTCTTTTCCCATGTTCCAGGGTGCTGGAATGTTCTCCATTAAGATTATAGCTTCCCAAAATTTTTCCACACTAGCATTCAAAGGTGGCATCTTTATCTCTTCCCATATTATCTTTTGACTTCCTGATCCTCTATGATAATTTTGTCTTTGTCCTCCATAGGTTTCTTGTGGCTGATCAAGTCTTTGAATTTTGTTGTTTCCACCTCGGCTATATAAATTTCTTTCCCTCTCAAATTCTTCTTGGTCTCGAGTTCCCATAGCTACTATTTTCTGCTGACTATTCTCTATTATCTTCTCTTGGTGTGTCTGCGAAGTGCTCGCCACTGTGTTTATCAATTTGGGTAGTAAGCTTGCATTCACTGCTGCTGAATTTGTATTTGCAACCGGGTATGACTCCATCTCATTCTGTTTTTCTTCAAGGGAAATATACTCCTCCTGCAATTCTCGCAGCTCAGTCATTGTGATTGTATTCTTTATTCTGAAGATTTGAATGTACAATAGATTGGTTGCGAACATTGTGTTAATGAATGATAAAATGAGATATCTTTCATCACACGTCCAGCCATTTCACTACAAATTGTCTTCCATCTTATGGTTAGATGCTTCAAACTTTCACCAACTCTCTGCTTTAACCCAAATACATCTTCGATGCCTGGTCGGGAGGAGTTGTTAGTTATATATGCCCCTAAGAACGTAGTATGCAAACGGTTGAAAGATGTTATAGTATTCCTGCGTAGACCTTCGAACCACTTTAGCGCCTCACCTGTTAGACTTGATGCGAAATATTTGCACAACACAACATCATGATTCTCCCACTGTAACATACATCTCACATAAGCTTTAATGTGTTGAATTGAACAAGTTGTTTCATCAAAGATGTTTGTTAACGCAGGCAAACTGAACTTTGGTGGTATTCCTCCTAATTGTACTTCTTGTGAGAACAGAGTTTTCGCAGCTTCTTCTATGGCTTCATCCAATTGTCTCCTACCTCCTTCTCTCATATTATTCATCATTCCTCTCATTTCTGCCAGTTCTCTTAAGATTTGTTCATTTACCCCAGACGCCGATCCCATTGGTCTTTTTAATTCTGCTTCTCTTCTCCTGCATTCTTGCCTGTTTTGTGTTGTGAAATTTTGATTTTCTTCTTCATCATTTTCTTCTTATATTTCTCTGCGATCTTCTCTTTCATTTATTTTGTGGATTCGCACACCATTATATTTCTCATTTTCTCTTCTGCGATTTTGTTCATTCCTTATCAATTCTCTTTGCTGCCTTTCAACTCTTCTTTGTATTCTATCGTATTCATCATTGATATTTACATTATTGCGATTTTGTTCACGCCTTTATTTCTCGATTATCATGATTGTTCTGACGTATTGCCTCTTGGAACTCTTGTTCCTCCACTTCTGCTCTCAACCTCTCCCTTTCGCAAGCTAGACGTGCTTGTTCGGCATAGTGTCTCTCGATTTCACCTTCAATTACTTGTTGATTTCCTTGGATTTCTCTTCCATATAATATTATACCTCCTTCTTCTTGACTTCCTTCTCCATCTTGATTATTTCGCTCCTGACGTCGCCCATTCTCATGATTCCTGTTGTTTTGTCCATTTTGGAGAATTTCGCCTGGTGGGATGTAGCAATCTTCAATTGCTTCTCTCTTTGCAACGTTCTTCATTTGGATATTGTATTTATTCTCGATCTCTTTCTTCAATATTTTCCGTAAGCGAATTTTATCTTACTTCACTTCTGATTGATCTTGAACTTGATCTTGTAGTACTTTTTGACCTCCTATTCTATAATCTCATATTTTCCACTCTCAACTCATGTTTTTGCCTTGTCAAATTTATGAATTATTCAGCTTCCAACCTACTCTCTTCGTGTATTCTTTGTCTCAATGATTCTAACGCTTCATTTCTTTCATATCCGTGAATTATTCCTCCAATTACTTCTTGATCTCACTCTTCTTGCCTTCCATTTCTTAATTGTTTCTCCTCTTCCATCTCTTCCGCTGAATCTGATCGCCAAGTGTGTACACTTACTCTATCATAATCCAAAGTTCTATTTTTCGCTGGTGTATGCTGGATTGGTTGTTGAATTTGATTTTCTCCATCATTTCTTGTATCCATTCTTGATGGTTCTCCGGTTTCGTTTCTTTTTTCTCCAGCAAGTCTCTTGCTCCTTCCAACAGTAGTTGGTTGTCTTGAAGCATTTATTCTTCTATCCATCTCTTCAATCTCAATAAATTGTTGAAAATTATATGAAACTTCTCACCAACTATTTCAAATTTTCTCAAATCTCAATACTAATTTTTACATTAAAAACAAGGAAAAGTCCCTATGTCTAGCGCCATTATGTAGTTACATGAAATCCTACACTACACCCCTCACAAGAATTCATACGGTCAAATCATTTTTAGATGAAAAATCACAATCTTTATTGATTAATCTCACAAATTTTACAAGAAATGAAACTAAGAAATTAAAAATTTCTCTGGACTTTCTCTCTCCTAATGACCTACTCAATACTCGAAAAAAGATCTCCCTCCCTTACGCATGTTTAACTCTTTATATAGGGAATTACATAATGGATGACAGCTAATCTATCCTTTAACTTCGGATCTGACTTGCGATGTTCTCGCAAGCTTTTGATGTTAGTCTTCGCAAACTCTCTAAATTTCGCAAGATCATCACATTTTTTATCATGTTTGAGCTGATGTCACTTGTTATGTCATCTTTGTTATTTGTCTGCGATGGTCTCACAACGTTGTAGATGAAGGTTTTACAAGAACGTTGTTGTTATGATATTATGATCCTACACATTTTGAAGGCTTCTTAGATGCTTGAGCGTTTAAGCGTCATATCCCTTAAGCATCGAATATCTTAGGTTTGATCGTCTCGGTCCTGAGTATCTTCGGTTAATTCATCATTCCTTTCGTTGCGGTAGTGGGATTCAACACTTGTGTATACATCAAAGCTTTATGATTTTGTGGCACACATGGACACTCCTACAAGGCTATAGATAAATGCCCAAATTATTCTGTGCAATCCTTTAACATCGTCTCAGTAATGAATGTCTCAATGAGATTCTCGATTCGGAGGAATGTCAGATTCAACCACTTGGTAAAATATTACTGAAGTGAGATTACCCACTTATAGCGTCTTGCAATAACAGAGATGCTAGCAGATTTGAGTCCCCATGCTAGAATAGCATGTGAGGAAATAAATGACATAGATATGGGAGGAATGAGACTTGTCGGAGTGCATGCCCTTTTGATGAATGTTTATGCATCTTTTGCAGGTTCTTGTTTCAACCTCGTTAAAGTTTGAAATTCCTCCAACTGCTCTGATGATGGAACGTCCACTAAATCTTCTGGATCAGAACTTTCTTCGTTGGAGATATGTGCAACCAAAGACGCTTTGTTAGTAGTCATCTTCTTGGCATAAATCCACGTTTGTCCAAGAATCATGTTGTATCTGGGATCTTCCCTAATTATGTGAAACTTTGTTTCCGTCCAGGTTGAGCCAACTTTAATTTTGAGAATGATGAAACCGTATGCCTCTTTGAGCGTTTCTTCATGGTCTCTGATTGAGATGGAAGTATGAGTAGCTTCTTGTCGAGTTATGCATGTGGATCTGAGGGTTTTTAGTGGAATTTTATTGATAGCGGTGTCAGTATCGATCAACATTCTTCTAAATTTATTTCCTCTAAGATGGACTGTGGTAAGAAGTCCCCATTCATGCATCTTCTTGTATGTGGATGAAGGTTCAAGGAGTATTTCCGGGATGGATAGATGTCTGGGATTCTCCATTTTTTCTTCAGCTCCTGAAGAACAACAATTTGATTGCATCATATTGAACCCAGAATCCCAGTAACACGATCACTTCTTTAATGGGAAGAGGGAAATTTGAGTCCTCGTTTGATCATTTCCCCATTTGTTGATGATGCCGGGTTGAGGTTTGTGCATTTCAGGATTGGTTATCATTTCTTTGCGCTTTCGGAGGAGCCTGAGAGATTGGAGAAACATGTTTATGCAGTGGTGCCTAGGCTTTCCTTTTTTTTCCTTCAACAACATTCGTGGAAGGTTGGATATTATACTGATTATTGACTAGGCGTCGGATGCTTCGAGGTTCCTCCACCTTGCAGACTTTGCCCTTTCCAGAAAAACAAGTGCAGTAGTCGCTGATCGCTTGGCTTCTTCGTGAAGCTCTGAAAAGGTTTGAAACCAAATATTTTCCAATAAGGCTCTGTACACTGGAATCATTACGTTAATGCACAAGTCCACCAGTTGTTGCTCAGTAATATTAGGATCATGACAAGCCAAATCTTGAATTATGAACCTCTTTACATAATCTTTCGGATTTTCAGTATTCTTATGAGACAGTCTTCCTAAATCAGAAGAGTATTCTGCTCAGAAACAAAAAAAGTATTTCCTGTAGAAAGTGTTAATCATCTCTTCCTGATTAGCTATGCTCTCTAGTGCGATGTTGTTGTACCAAGTGTAGGCTCGGCCAGTCAGAGATTTCGAGAACTCCTTCAAACGGATAACATGGTTATGTTCATGCTCTCATAATTCTTCCAAGAATAGAGATACGTGTTCTCGAGCATTCCCTGTTCCATTGTACATCATGAATATTGGAGAGGTGTAGCCTTTTGGAAGAGGAATCCTTTGTGTAGTAGCAGGATATGGAGGTTGATGACGATGGACATATGACACATTTCATTTTCCTCGATCCTCCATAAAACGTTCCATATCTTCACGAGTGATGAAACTGGCAGGTTCCTTTGTTGGTGGGTTTTCCACATCTTTTTGGACTTCATCATCATCGACTACATGGACTGGAACAACCTCGGAATCAACAATTTCTTTGATTTTACATTTCTCTTGAGTCATCTTATCAGTGAGAGTCTTGAGGTAATTGCACATCTCTTTCTGCGTCGCAGCCATGTCAGTCTGATTTTTGGCAAGAACTTCTTGGACCTTTATTAGATCAACAATAGTAGGTGGATTTTCTATGATTTCTTTGGGATGCCTGCCGAAGAGAGGATTGTCTCCAATGTTGGTTTGTGGAGGAGTGGTATTTCCAGTACGGTTGTTGGAAATATGAGTAGTTTCTGAAGCTCCATTGTTTCTAGTGATAGCGTTGTTTGGGTTGGGATTCGTAACTGAACCTGACCTAAGATCAACTATTTTGTGAATGTATGAGGTTGCAACTGAGAGATTAATCTCCCACTGCGGTCTCCAATATTTAGATGGGTAAAAATGATTTGCTGGTTTCTTGGGAAGTGGGGAGGCGATGAATCGGACTAGACTCCTCGAACTGAGCAAACTGCTTAACCTCACACAGATACACTGCAAAGGGAGTGCTTAGATTCGAGAGATCAATCTGTAGGACTCCAGCCTAAACTAAGTCAATGGACGTTCCAGAGTCAATTCGGTCCCAAAGAAGGAGATGGGTTGATCTGTAGGAGGGAAGCTGAGAATTATGTGAGATCAATGATGATCAAGCATTTTGGATGTGTTGTGGGTTTCTGCAAAATTGATGAACTGCTGAATGTTGAGTTCGAACAAGCTCTGGTCGATTGATAGAATTTCTGAGAGTGTTTGCTCAAAAAATTGTTATCGTTCAATCGTGGATCCAGAGACTTATTTATATTGTCAGAATAGTGAACACATTGATCCCTGTAAGTGTGACAGTTTCTTGAGTGAAAGAGTGGGAAAGTGGGAGATCATGGTAAAGACAGTTCCGTGTCGTGTGGAGACTTGATTAATCGTGCACCCCACTACTTTGCTAACTCCTTCAACCGTTTGCCTAACTTACGCACATTTCTCGTCGTGGATGAACACACGTGCCGTAGGACGCCAGACCAAAACCCTAAGTGATATCCCCCCATTTATGTCGTGTCTCACGAATTATGGAGTATGCAAGGCATACGTGTATTTATTTAGTCAGTTGTTGACTGATTAGACAATGTGTCTAGGTTTTGTTGAATCGAGTATGATTGACGAATGCTTAGTGATTCATGAATGATAATATTGCTCATCTGAGCAAATATTGTAAATTCGATGAGTTGTTGAATATTGAGTTGCGACTAATATTCGAGTTACCCAATTGGAGTTATAGAATATTGATGAGTTACTGAATATAAGTGGACTATTCGAGCAACTGAGAGAGTATTGCTTGATTCGACGAATTATTGATAAATTACTAAATATTGATAATTGGGTCAATATTCGAGCAACTGAGCAAGTATTGCTCAATTCGAAAAATTATGATAAATTTCTGAATATTGATAGCTGGATCAATATTCGGGCAACTGAGCAAGTATTTCTCAATTCGACAAATTATTTATTGGTGACGTGACCCAATAAAATATTAATTAAAAATATTGATAGATTACCGAATATTACATGATTAATACAGATGTTGATTGCTAGATTCATCATAAATTTATTAGTGTTTGAACTTGCTCAGAATGATGATTTTGTGGAGCGTTTGTTCGAAACCCTAATTTTTGAGCAAGTGTTCAACAATTGGTGAATGGCTGAAAATTGGTCATGAGTGAAGGAGGGACCGACCACATGGGATGATGGATGACCATGTGGTGCCCGAATGCTCAAGTGAGTATGCACCAGGGTCCTGAGTTGACCAGTTGGTGAAAGAATGATTATTATCCGGTTTCATCATTTATTGAAAAATAGTTGCTCGATTGAGCATTAGGTAATAAAACCTAATCTATGAAGAAGTGATGGACTAGACAAGATGGCATGAAACCGGCCCTTAGGGGTGAGGGACCAGATGATGGTCGATTGAGCAAATCCCCGGTTGTTTGGAAGGAGTTTGGACCCAATATGAGCAATCGAGAAAATTAGGTCAAAATTGTGAAAATGTGTGGTACCTCCTTTGTGCAATCCCTAGGGATAACCCTGGTCGGTCAAGAATGCATGCACATGTTACCATGGTGTCCGTGTTTCTGTACTGAGAGTTTCAGTATTTTCTGATGTGCGTTTGAGCAACATTGTGAATTTTCAGAAGAGTTTCATCTTGACTGAAATTCTTGATTTTGTTGGAATGAGCATGTATGCTCAATTGATCAATATTTTGTAAATATTAAATAAGAGTATTTTAACATTTAAAATTATCATGAGAGGCTAGCCGGTCGTGTGACCATGTTGGCTTTTGGTTTTTCATGATTTGAGCAAAATTTGAGAAATCATGATTTTTTCTCAAACCAAGGAGTTTTATGAATTGAGGAAGAAAATAATAATTATAAAAGACTAGGGATTGCAAGGTGTGGGACCGGCCATGGCTAGGGCATGGCCGTCCGGATATGTTTCCCGGTCCCACAACACTTTCCCTAATTTTATATTATTATTTTTCATGAAACCGTGATGTTATGGAGAATCCATGAGTTTTTGTTGAAACGGAGGAGTTTCATGAAATTGGGGAAAGATAATAAGAAAAGGCTAAGGATTGTAAGGGGTGGGACCGTCCACGGCTTGGGCATGGCCGGCCGGCCAGGTTGCCCGGTCCCGCACACCTTTCCTAATCTTATATTATTATCTTTCATGAATCCGTGAAGTTATGGAGAATTCATGAGTTTTGCACAAACAAGGAAAGTTGCTAAATTGAAGTATTTTTTTCAAGAGTTCATGAAAATAAAAAAAATAAGGAAAATATTGGGAGAGGCATGAGACCTTCCATTATTTATTGTTTTCTCCTGTTTGTGTAGAATTCCTCATCTGTCCATATTTTTGAATGCTCATTTGTGCATCCGGGTAACAAAAGTAGACATTACCATTCCATGAGATCAGCGTGGATTCGACCATGAAATAGGAGTAATGAAAGTAGCTATTACCATTCCATGAGATCATCCATGGATTCGACCATGAAATAGGAGTAATGAAAGTAGCCATTACCATTCCATGAGATCAGCCGTGGATTCGACCATGAAATGTGAGTAATGGAATAGATTATCTCCTAGGAATTCAGTAGTGAATGTCACTGTAGAATTAACCTATTTTAGAAGGGATATTAGTTATTTAAAGCATCATACCCATTCCGAAAGGTGCATAGTCAGGACACGGCTGATATCCTGAAGGCGTTATTGTTCTTAATCTTACGGGGAACCATCTGGATCTATACACGGTCTCTCTACATAGTCAGGGAACAGTGAGTGACACTGTCCTGAAGGCGTTATTTCTATCAATCTTACAGAGAACCGCCTAATTGTTCTTCTATGTAGAGGGGGGTTTCTCTCATGTAGTCAGGGACAGTGAGTATCACCGACGTCCTGAAGGCATTATTGCTCTCAATCTTACGGATAACTGCCCAATTATGTTATTCTACATAAAGGGCATGATGAGATGTGTGGAACTGAACGCTCATCTAGTGGAGGCCTTTCAGTAAACATATTCATCATGGCTTCATAAAATATGAATCGTCACATGCTGAAGCCGTATCAGAAACATGCAGTATCACAATTTTATGGTTTTGACCTTTATTGAAAATCCACCATCAACAGAGGTGATTGATAATACTAAGTTGTTCTTCGGGAATATAAGTCCGGTTTATCAATTGGTTCATGTTCACCATGATTTATCAAAAGATGGAATAAAACTCGTAGGTATATTCGTGGGAGACAGATTTATCTATTACTATAGACTTTTCTGTGTGATACAAATTTGTTTATTAAAGTCTTCGACTTTGGGTCATAGCAACTCTTAGTTATGGGTGAGATCAGCTAAGGGAATCAAGTACATAGTATCCTGCTGGGATCAGTGATGTAAGAGCATAACTTTACCTTGGATCAGTGTGAGATTGGTTGGGGTTCAACTACAGTCCAGGCCGAAGCTAGTTTGGAGTAGGCTAGTGTCTGTAGCGGCTTAATACAGTGTATGTTCAATCTGGACTAGGTCCCGGGGTTAACTTTGTATTTGCGGTTTCCTCGTTAACAAAATTCTGGTGTCTGTGTTATTTCTATTTCGTAATATATTTTGTTATATAATTAAAATATCACAGGTTGTACGTTGTTCAATCAATTAGAATATTCGACCTTTTGGTTGTTGATTTAAATTGATTGACACTTGGATATTGGTATTTGGTACCATCCAAGTTTATCTCTCTTTGTTTCCTGACTATGCACTTTTCAGAACGAGTATGATGCTTCAACTATCTCGTATCTCGATTCTACAATAGATTAATTCTATTGTGACATTCACCGACTGAATTCCTAGAAAATAATCTATTTTATCTCATTACTCCGTTCCATGGCTATCCCCGGCTGATTCCATGGATTAGTAATAGATAACCATCTTATCTCATTACTCCATTCCTTGAATTCCCCGGCTGAATTCGTGTTAGTAATAAATACACAATTCATTTATTACTCCATTTCATGAGTCATTCTCTGCTGAATTTCATGAATTAGTAATAAATATCCAACAATCGAGCATCTGGACTATCACCGAGTAAGCCTAATAAATTGGTGCAAGTGTACTCAGCAATGATGCACGAACGAGCATTCGAAAATATGGACAAACAAGGAATCCTACAGAAAATAGGAGAGAGAAAATAGTAAAAAAAAAATAGAAAAGAGGCGACTAAGGACCAGACCCACCGGCCATGCCGCTGTGGCAAGTCCCCCGCGCCCTCTTCCTTTATTTTTCTTATTTTATTTATTTTCATGAACTCATGAAAACTCCTTCATTTAAGCAACTTTCCTTGTTTGAGAAAAACTCGCGGTTTCTCCATATTTTCAGTGTTTCATGAAAAATAATAAAATAGGGAAGGTGTCGTGGAACCGGGATACCAAGCCGGCGGACATGCCCTAGACGTGGCCGGTCCACACCTTACAATCCCTTGTTTTCATAATTATTATTTCCCTCATCTCATGAAACTCCTCCATTTGAGCAAAAATCATGGTTTCTTCATATTTTCTCAAATATTGCTCAAACCATGAAAAAGCCAAAAAGTCAAACGATCAACCGACTAGGCTACTCACGAAAAATATTAAAATATTATTATTTTAATATTCTCAAAGTTTTGATCAAACGAGCAAAGTCCTACTTGCTCATTCGAGCAAAATCAAGAATTTCAGTCAAAGATCAAACTTTTTTGAAAATCCAAGATATTGCTCAAACGCACACCAGAAAATACCAAAACTCTCAGGACTGAGACACAAACATTATGGTGACACGGGCATGCTTCCTTGACCAAGGCTGGCCCTAAGGCTCGCAAGGTTCCGGTCCCACACATCTTCATAATTTTGACCTAATTGGCTCAATGTTGGGTCCAAACTCTTTTGAAAAAGCGAGGGTCTAACAACCACACCCAATATTTCGATTATCAATATGTATGGACAACTCCGAGTTACTTTCTAGAGAATCAACTAGACAGTCAGACTCAATCAATAGAAAATATCTCAAGGAGTTTATTATCTCTATCTCTCAATTTGATTTACTCAAGCAAATATAATTCGCGAGTCTTAATCAAAGAGAGATAACTTGGAAGGTACTAAAGACCAATATCCAAGTGTCAATCAATTTAAATCAACCAATAAGGTCGAATATTCTAATTTATTGAATAACACACAACCTGAATTATTTCAATTATATAACGAAATATAATGCGGAAAAGAAATAACACAAACACCAGAATTTTGTTAACGAGGAAACCGAAAATGCAGAAAAACCCCGGGACCTAGTCCAGTATTTGGCCCGTCTCTTGATTTTGAGCATTTTGCTCCTTTTCGTCGCACTTCTTCAACTTCTCTTGGACTTGGGCGCTTGGATACTTGGAATACTTCTCTTCATAGCTCTTTTCAGCACTTTTTAGATCCTTTTTGGATGATTTACCTAATAGAGGCAAATAAGAGAAAACAAGAGTAATAATACGAAAATATGCAAGAATAATAGCTAAAGAAAGTATGGAATGGACACTAAAATCATATAAATTATGCACTTATTAGTATCAATTGTTTTTTCTTAAAAAAAATCGGCATAATTGCAGTGCTTACATTGGTTATATTTATTTCAATTGCTTCCGGTTAAGAAAAACTAATCAAGTTAATTATTTGGTTTGTTTCCATTGTTTTTGGCTTAACGAAATTACGAGGTCATTTGTTTAGTCCATTTGATTCCGGATAAGAGAAACTAAGTTAATTCTGATCTTAGTTAGACTTATCAGTTGGAGGATTTGGTTATTCAAGTCTAATCGAATACCTTGACAAGAAAAACTAGTTAACTAACCTAGTGTTTGTCTTGTCTATAGGGAAAGGTCTAAGTTATTTTATGGAATAATTAGAGCCTAATAAGAGAAATATAGTTAATTATGATATCTGTTTGTGTCTTGTTGAAATAAGCGATTTTATATACACAATCGGCTCAACAAAATAATTAAGTTATCTTGATTTTTTGGACTATATGGAAAATTGCTTCGGGAAATTGTTTCCTTGATAACATACTAAAGCTAGATTACTTTATAGTTTCGATTTTAGTATTGGTTATCTAAAATGGTATGTGAACCTTCGTGCTTAACTCTTGTAGGTTGTAAAAGTCTTATGGATTTGTAAGATCCTTTCGGTTTTTCCTTTTATTTGTTCGTACCTTTGTCATTTTTGTGACAAAAAGGGGGAGAAATATATGGATTATACAAGTGATTTTTAATTACTAGGAAAGGACATATGTGCTTAAACGATATATATAACGAAAGAGTAAAGCATAGACTAAGGGGGAGAAACATATTATCATGTTGTGTAGTATGATCATACTACAAAAGGGGAATAACAAAGATGTTCGGATTGAATATTAACCTAGCTTTCCTTTAGGGGGAGTAAAAGCTTTTGTTATTCAAATGTCAACAGCCGCATTTATTTTTGAATATGTGCAGGTTATTGTGTTGTTGAAACTTGGAATTAAGCGTATGAAGAATGAGTTATTTTGTAATTCGTTTAGCTCCATATGTAATAGAGTTTTTTCACTAAAATTTGCAAAGGGGGAGATTGTTAGATCATAGATCGGTTGAACCCACCAAGCGTTGGTATGCCAAGTTTTGTTATCATATTTTAGTATCAAAACTCATCTAGAATCGCTTGATTAAATACTAGAGTCAACTTCATTTAGGTTAGTCTAGAAAGTCTAGGAATGTTGAGACATACAAGTATTACTCCATAGACCTGAATAATTTGAAGAAGTAACCACTACAACGATGTCATCATCCTTCCACTTAAGGTTGGTAATATTGACTTGATCTTGTGTCCATTCCTAACGTATCTTTCAATTCGGATTATATTGAAAACATAAAATGCAAAATTGTATATAAATAATACTCCAGTGGTTAGACTTGGTCATAACCTTATGATCAAAGTGTCAAGGAATCTATTGAATTACGAAGTATAAACGCTTATCTTTTGAAACTTCATAGATACGACATCTACATAATCTTTGTATATAATATCTTGATTATGTGTAAGATATAGGTATGATTTCACCCTAGGTAACAATGATTTATAACATTTGTGAAAAATCGGGGGTCTAACAACCACACCCAATATTTCTCCTAGCAATCTGTATGGACAAACTCCAATATAATTCCAATAGAATCAACTAGGCAGTCAAACTCAATTAATGGAAATATATCCAAGAGTTGTATCTCTGTTTCTCAATGTAATCAGCAAATTAAACAGATGGAAATCCGTGAGCCTGATTATTATGAGAAACAACTTGAATGCTACCAAAGACCAATGTTCAAGTATCAATCAATTTATATCAACAACCAAAGGTTGGATTATCTAATTGATTGAACTACACACAACCCTTGATATTTCAATTATATTAATAAATATAATGCAGAAAATAAATAACACAGACACCATAAATTTTGTTAACGAGGAAACCGCAAATGCAAAAAACCCCGGGACCTAGTCCATATTTGAATACCACACTGTATTGAGCCGCTACATACACTAGCCTACTCCAAGTTAACTTCGGACTGGAATTTAGTTGAGCCCTAACCAATCTCACACTGGTCAAGGTAAAGTTGCATTCCTTACGTCTCTGAATCCCAGCAGGACTCTACGCACTTGATTCCCTTAGATGAGATCACTCACAACTAAGAGTTGCTACGAGCTAAAGTTGAAGACTTGATAAACCAATCTATCTCACACAGAAAAGTCTATTGAATAGATAAATATGTCTCCCACAGAAATACCAAGAAGTTTTGTTCCGTATTTTGATAAATCAAGGTGAACAAGAACCAATTGATATACCAGACTTATATTCCCGAAGAACAGCCTAAAAATATCAATCACCTCACAATAATCTTAATCGTATGGTAGCGAAACAAGATATTGTGGAATCACGAACGACGAGACGAAGATGTTTGTGACTACTTTTTATCTTGCCTATCGGAGAATAAATCTCGAGAAAATCTTAGAGAAGATAGTACTCAATACGATAGAAAAAATCAAGATCAGAACATGCAACTACAGAGAAAATAGTTGGGTCTGGCTTCACAATCCCAATGAAGTATTCAAGTTATTAACCTATATGGTTTCGTGAAAAATCTAAGGTTAAAGGAGAATCGACTCTAGTCGCAACTAGTATCACCCATGAGGTGTGGGGATTAGGTTTCCCATTTACTAGAGTTCTCCTTTATATAGTCTTCAAATCAGGGTTTGCAATCAATGTTACCTTGGTAACAAAGCATTCAATATTCACCGTTAGATGAAAACCTGATTAGACTCAAGCTAATATCTTTCAACCGTTAGATCGAACTTAGATTGTTACACACAAATGAAAAAGTGACTTCATTTAGATATGAGTAACCGTACCTAAAGGTGTGCACCTTTGTTGGCTCAACAATAGTTAACCGAAGTTAGCCATGTAACAACCCTACTTTCCATATAACCCCGGCCGATGATTAAATAGAAAGTATGTCATTAATATTCCTGCAACAAGGTACATAACCCATAGAAAAATAGGAACCTAATTCCATTGCAATTGTATATGCAGAAGGAATTTTTATTTCTTCTATAAAATGATTATGTCTAAAATAGATTCAGTATCCTTAACAAAATGTCGAATCGACGAAGAAAATAAATAACTAAAAAAAAAACTACCCAAGTTCAATTTTCCTCTCTGCCTCACAACTATATAACGAAAAATAAATAAAAAATAGAAGAAGTGTGGATGTCCACCCTCAGTTAGATATCATCAAAAATATCCACCGAAGCTGGAATCAATCAAACTTCTTCACGATCCTGTAGTAGCAGGATTTTCCACACTACACCCCTATTAAGATCCTATAAAAATCTAAGTGAAACTAGTTGAAGATTGAAGAATTAAACGACACTTTTATTATTTAGATCTCAGAAATGTTTACAGAAAATATTCAAACTCAGAATTACAACTTTCTTTTCTGGAGTTTCTCTCTCCTCAAGATTTTCTCAACTCTAAAAAATACATCATCATCATTTGGACTTACTTGAACCCTTTATATAGGAAATTATATAGTGGGTGACAGCTAAATTTTCCCCTTCTTTCGGATATATTCTGCGATCTCATCGTGGTATTTGCAATATTAATCTTCGCCAACTTTTGTAATCTTCGTGAAACAACACTCTCATAATATGTCTCTTCAATCGTCAGCTATTATGATGCTTCCCCGTGACGCTCGCCAAATGTTGCTGAAGAATCCTCACGACACTCTCGTGAATAATGTCATTTATACTTATAGGAATATTTGACCTTCTCGTGAAAGCGTTGTTCTTATAATGAGAATATCGTTGTGGCGATATTCTGGTACTACATCTTGCCTCTTCTCATGTCTTTTCTGCGAAGAAGAAACGATCATGAGAATCCATAACTATCGCAAGAATATCTGAACTTTTTTCTCCGGCAATATTCCGCTAATTCAGCTTTCCTTGTTAACATGTGTTGTAAATCTGTCCTTTTGTATTGACACATCTCACATAATTTACTCCCGTCTTTGCATATAAAAGGAAGAGTCGAATTTCATTTCTAGTTTTCTTCTCTTAACTCTCTTTCTTCTTTACTTACTTTCTTTGCTTTTTGTTCTGCAACTTCTTCTCCTTCTCATTCTTCTGCTACTGTATTAATGGAGTCTTCGAGGTATATTTTTGATCATGGTATTTTCTTAGATCAAACTTTTTATTTATATTCTTCGATCTTCTCTTACTTAATTCTTTATAACCCCATATTATGTACTCTTCAGCGGAGCTGCATCTATTTCCCAATCCTCGACTCAAAAACCTATTATTCATAAGAGGCCGACTGGAAAAAGGAAAGAAAATTCTGCGAGCAATAAGGTAGTAAGAAACACATTCTATTTCTTAATAACAATATTGTTGCCTCTGTTTCTTATCAAGATTATTGTTTGCAGAATGACGAGGGTAATGCTAATCCTCCTAAAAGATCTCGCCAATTAAATAAGACCTTTGGAAGTAATTTCGTCATTCCTCCCTTAATATCTGCGAAAGCTTCACCTACACCTGTGCAATCTGATCTTCCTCCTTCTTCTGGCAAGAAGCTCGCTTTCACTACCACTGCCTCTACTGGTCCTTCACCAATTCAAATTGCAAAACCCATCATACCTGAAACTCCCTCTAGCCCTTTACTTCCTCCAAATGTTACTTTCCCGAAAACTCCTCCTTCTGATGATACAACTATTGCTAATGACTCAAATCATCAACTTGTCCTCACTTCCTCTATTTCACCCTCTACATCCCCTCCTTCATCAAATGAGACCATCGCAGGAATTAATGTTGCTTTCAAAATTTTATCTAACATTCTAAATAATGCTAGAGATTCTTCTACTGATTCTCTCCAAAGCGGAGTTTGCGAAACTCTGCTCAAATATTTTGGCTCAGACAATTCTGTTTCACGAGCTTCTCTAGAGAATGAAAATGTTGCTTTGAGAAAAAGTCTTCAAGATAAGACTTCTGAATGTGAAACTCTAAACCACAAGCTCAATAACTCTGTACTGGATCGCGAGAATCTCGTTAGAAAGATTGATGAGCTAAAAAGTAAGCTTCTTTTTGCCTCTGTCCTTTTATATTTTTATTCTATTTCCATATTCTTCGTATTTAATCCTCCCTTTAAATTCTTGGTTTATATATTAGTTTCCAACCGAAATCGTTTCATCGAAAAACTTAAATATGAAACCATAGCTGATGAAGCTCGCATTGAAAGAGATTCTTGGATGGACCAGCATAGTAGATTAGATAATCTTTATACGTATTCAGTTGATCAAATAAGAAATCTCACAAATGAGAATAATCAATTATTGCAAAATCACAGTTTTCTAAACAACGAGGTTACTCGCCTCTCATATTCGTTATCCAAGACTAATTTGTCTATAGAATCTTTGTCAGACAAGAATAGAACTTTATCTCAAGAGAAACACAAATTATCAAGCTTGTTGGCGATCTCCTCGCAGAAAGTAAACAATCTTCAAGGGATATGTGATGACCAAAAGCAGTCTCTCCGCTCTCTTAAAAATAAACTTGACGAAGTAATCAATCATCTGCACTGAAATAGACAAACTTATCAAGGGTAGACTAACTCTTAGTTTGAATTCCAGCAAGCTTCGAGATGAATATTCCCAACTAAAGGAGTCTCATTCCTCATTGTCAAAAGAAAATTCGTATTTACGCACCAAAGAAGAGAACATGAAATCTCGTGTAAAAGGCATAGTTGGCGACAAATTTGATGATGCTATGAACCAATGGGAGAACTGCCTCTTTTCATTAATCCGAAACTTAACTTCGCAAAAAGAAGGTAGTCAATTATGACTGCCTCACTTGTTGATTTCCCTTGTCACAATTTATGTTATATTTTACTTGTTGATATTCTCACGATATATTTATTTCCATAACCTTTCATTATTTTGTTGCTCGCATAATCTGAAAAAAGCCTTCATTCTATTATCACCAATCTTACTAAGGAGCTAGACAGTGTTCGCAAAGAAAACAAGACTCTTCTTCTCAATCTTTTAGAAATTCGTGATAAAGCAGAAAGAAGACTTGATTATCTTGAGTATTTCAAGAATATAGAGATCAGAAATCGTGACAAAGGTTTCCTTTGCCAAGTTCATCTTAGTGCTGAAGTTCTCGTGAACGAAATTTTGATCTCCAACTCTCTTTCTCCTGTATCCGTTCTACCTTTGAAAGTTGACGATGATGAAGTCCCTCTTCCTATGGATAAAGATTTAGAATATCCGTCTTCTGAAGGAGATGTTGAAGAAGACGCTGAAGAAGAAGATGATCAAGGAAAATAAGAAAACCCTCTAAAAGAAGGAGAAGATCGTAACAAAAAGAACTCTGGCGATGATGTTCGCGATGAAAGAAATATTGGTGATGATAACAATCCTGACAATTCTAAATTTGGAGAGACTACCGCTTGAAGCTTGAGTTCTATTTTTAATTTCTTTTTTCTTCTTATTTCTCGCAAATGATATAACCTTTTTTGAACTATAATATTCTCAAGAAACTTAATTAAATCCTACATATTTATTCCCTTGCTTTCCTCCTCATTAAATTTCTTGAGACTTGTTGAATTCAACTTGTTTCTTGTGATAAAGAAATCTTCCCTGCATGCTTAACAAAGAAGAATTAATTTTTGAGATTATTCTATTGGTCTTATTTTGCCTTCCTAATTAAAGGTCTTATTTTGCCAATTTTTTCTTTTTGCGACAAAATCGCAGGACGTCTTTACATTTTCATGTATTGACCCATTGACCTTGTCTTATCTGCACCTCTTTATTATATTGCGATAATATGACGAGCCTAAGTTTTCTCGCGAAAACAAAGCCTCGTGAAATTGCCGTCTTGCGATGAAATCGCAGGACGTCTTCACATTTGCATGTAAAAACCCCTTGACCTCATCTTAACTTTTTTCTCTTATTGATTTTTGCCTCTGTATAATTTACGCGACAATATGACAGGCCTAAATGATCTTGCGATCTTAGAGCCCCATGACATTGCCGTCTTAAGACACTTATCAGCTCCCTAATGGAGGGTGCCGCCCTTATCTTCCCCATGGTTTCCCCTTCAAGGGGGGCACATCGTCCATACAAGACTAGCTCCTCCCATCCAGATTTACCAACAACCAGTTGTTTTCGCAGCCTCTTGTCCTTTATGCCTATATGGCTTATAGTTACAATACTGCACCCTAGGTGGGGTTTTCTTCAGGCCAAGTGCATTGTAGCCAAGACTTACCAAAGATGGACAGGGTAGGTTCGTCCGTCCCGGGCATCCTTGGCTAAACCGTGTACCTTGGCGCCTTGATCATACTCTGCACTTCTTGGAAGAGACTCTCAGTCGTCCAACCAAGGTATAACCTTATAAAGCTGGAAATCCAAGATCCCTCTCCCGGATAGGTTTTCTTTAACCCCTACATCTGTATGACTCAGGTTCCAGTAGCGGTATAACCTTATCCCTGAATCATATAAAGAGATACCCCCTTTATGACGTGCTTGTAGGTCTTACATTTGCCTCTTACGAAATTGTATTCGCGAACTAAGTTGCACGCCATAAAGGTTTGTCCCATTCTCTTAATCTCTGCGAAATTTCATTCGCGTTTATCGCGATATTGCTCGCATAATATTTAAAATAAAAATAGTCACTGATAATAACCTTTAATTATGCCAATATTTCTTACCTTACAGTATTTGTCACTGATAATACCTTTTCAAAAATAGTCTATTCCATGGTCTATCAAGTCGTTGGAAAACATCTCTTCCTTCAGGATCCATTAATTAGTATGCCCCATTTCCAATTATTTCTTTAATTAAGTAAGGTCCGTCCCATTTTTTCGCCAGTTTTCCACCATTCTCTTGCTGATATCTCGGTGTCTCTCGCAAAACTAAATCACCAATTTGGAATTCTCGTTTTTTGACACGTTTGTTGTATTCGCGAGCTAACCTTCGCTGGTAGTTTTCCATATGATGTAGAGTCTTCTCCCTTTTTTCTTCCAATTCATCTAGTTTATGTAAAATCATACCAGCACTTAAATTCCTTTCCCACGCTTCTCTTTTTGTTGTAGGAATAGCAACTTCTGTTGGTAATACAACTTCAACCCCATATGTTAAACAAAAGGGTGACATTCCAGTAGCCTCTCTTCTAGTTGTGTTGTAGGCTCATATTGCATTATGTACTTGCTCACACCATGATTTTTGATACCCTTCTAATTTCTTTTTTAGAATATCTGCGATCGTTTTATTAGTTGCCTCAGCTTGACCAGTTTCTTGTGGGTATAAAGGAGTAGATTTTCCACACTTTATCTTAAATGCATTGAGTAGTAATTCTATGTTCTGTCCTTAAAACTGCTTTCCATTATCAGACATCAACTGTGCTGGTATTCCAAATCTGCAGATGATATTCTCGAATATGAATGTGAAAATATCTTTATCACGAATATGTTGTACTGCTTTTACTTCTCCCCATTTTGTGAAATAATCTGTAGCCACAATGAGGTATCTCCTTTGTCCAGAGCCAGGCACAAATGGTCCCACAATATCTAATCCCAATTTTTCGAAGGGCCATACACTTGTTGAGGATGATAGTGGTGCTCCTGGTGCATGTATCTTTTTTCCAAATCGCTGACATTCTTCACAACGCCTTGAATGTTGTTTCGCATATTCATGCATGTAAGGCCAGTAATACCCTTGCATCTTCTTTCTATATGCCAAAGATCTACCTCCACTATGATTACCAGCATCTCCACTGTGCAGCATTTTTAACACCTTTTCTCCTTCCTCCCTTGTCAAACATATTAGCGATGGTCCATTAAAAGATCTGCGATATAACACTCCGTCTCTTAACTCATAATTAGTTGCCCTGCTTCTTAGCTTGTGTGCCTCCAGTCTATTTCTTGGAGTTTATCCTTTCGCCAAATAAGCAAGAAGTTCCGCTCGCCAATATTTGTTTCTCTCTTTTGCTTCTATTTCGCCATTTTCTACAATCATCACATCTTTCTCTCCTTCTTCGTCAATTTCGATGGAATTCCCATCCACATCTTCGTCTTCTTTATTTACTGAAGGTAATAAGAGTGTTTGAATTTTTATGCATCTCGCAAGTGGGTTTGTCATCATGCTAGATATGAAGTCAAAAGCGTCCGCAATCCGATTATCTTTCCTTGATATGTGCCTCCATTTTATCTTTGGAATTCTCGCAGATAATTCTTCCACGAGTCTCTTGTATTTATTTAAAGAAGGTTCATTTGTTATATATTCTCCAGTTATTTGACGAATAACCAATTGAGAATTTCTTGTGATTCTAGCATTTTCCAACTTCATTTCTATTGCAAATTTCAAAGCGTGGATAACAGCCTCATATTCTGTCTCATTATTATAGTGGATGTAAATTCTAACCTAAATGAGAAAGATGTTTTTTCTCCTTCTGGTGAAATAAAAACAACTCCAATACCATTTCCTTCTCCATTAGATGATCCATCCACTAATATCTCCCATCTATTGGGTTCTGTCAATAATTCTTTTGGATTTCCATGTTCTTCTTCTACCTCCATCATTTCTTCCACAACTTCGTCATTTTCCAAAGGAAATTCATCTAAGAAATTTGCGATGACTTGGGATTTTGGCGAAGATAAAATTTCATATTTGATATCGAAATGTCCCACTTGTGCATTCCATCTTTCTACTCTTCCTGATCTTTTTGAATTCTTCATTACCGATTCAATTGGAACTTTTGTTAACACCTTGACCTTATGTGCTTGAAAGTAAATGCGAAGCTTGAAAGTTGCATGTACCAATGCTAGGATTAATTTCTCAATCTTTGAATAATTTTTCTCTGCTGAATTGAACGTTTAACTAATATAGTAAATTGGTTTCTCTATCCCAGCATCTACTCGCAGCAATACCGCACTTAGCGCATATGCCGTTGTCGCGAGGTAAATTAATAATTCTTCTCCTGGTTCAGATTTCTGTAAAATGGTTATATCCATTAAATGATCTTTTATTCCCTGAAAGGCCTTCTCACATTCATCTGTCCATCTGAATTTTGTTCCCTTTTTGAGTATATCGAAAAAATGCTTGCATTTATCAGAGGATCGCGATATGAATCTTCCTAACGAGGCTAACATCCCATTCAATTTTTTCACATCTTTTACTGTAGCTAGTGTGGGCATATCGTGAATCGCTTGCACTTTTTCTGGATCAACTTGTATTCCTTCCTTTGATACAATATACCCCAGAAACTTTCCTGAAGTCACTCTAAAAGTACACTTGTCAGGATTTACTTTGATATTAAATTGCCGCATTTGTTCAAAAATCTCCTTCAAGTCTTGTACATGATCTTCAGCTTCCTTTCTCTTGATTAACATATCATCTACATATACCTCCAGTGTTTTGTGGATCCACTTTGCAAATACATTATCCACCATTGTTTGGTATGTTGCACCAGCATTTCATAATCCAAAGGGCATTTTTGTATAACAATATAACCCTCTTGGAGAAAAAAATGCAGTATGTTCTTGATCTTCTTCAGCGAGAGGGATTTGGTTGTATCCTTTATATCCATCTAACGAAGATATTCTTGCATTTCCCGCTTCGCGACTCAACCATTTGAGGAATATCTGGTAGTGGAAAACTATCTTTAGGACAAGCTTTATTTAAATCGGTAAAATCTATGCAAATTCTTATTCCTTTATTCTTCTTTGGGACCACCACCATATTTGCAATCCACTCTAGATACTTTGCTTGCCTTATTATTCCTGCATCAAGCATCTTCTGTAATTCTTCTTCTATCTGAGAATGGTATGTTGTTGCGATTTTTCTTATTCTTTGCTTGAACGGCCTTACATTTTTGTTGATTTCTAATTTATGACATGCTACCGATGGATCTATCCCTGGCATTTCATACATGCTCCACGCGAAAATGTCTTTGTATTCTCGCAAAAGATTTATAGTTCTTTCTTCCTCGTCTATCTCCATTCTAGTTCCAATTTTCAGTATTTTAGGTTCTTCTTCACTCCCAACATTTACTTCTTTTGTTGGTTCAGCTGCAGTGTAATTGTCTTCTGGTGTTGGTATTTTTATGATTCTCGCACGTTCATCTCCTTCTCGCGAAAATTCATTGGGTATCCCTTTTCCCTCTTTTGCTCTTATCATGTAAATTTTAAATTCTTCTTCTTTTCTTGTTTCTCTCATCAATTTTCTGCGAGCTTTTCGCTGCTTAGGACGTTCTTCACAATTTTTTACTTCAATTTGATAGCATGTCTTCGCAAGATCTGTGTCTCCTTTAATTTCCCCAATTCCGCTAGGCATAGGGAATTTGATGCGTTGATGTAAGGTTGACGCTACAGCTTTAATTGCGTGTATCCATGTTCTTCCCAATATCATGTTGTATGGTGATTCCATATCCACCACACATAGTGTTACTTGTGTTTCAATTTCTCCAAGTGGTAATCGTACTATTATTTCTCCTCTTGGTTTTGTTATAGATTTTCCGAAACCATGAATATGATATGATGAGATAGACATTTCTTCATCCTTATACCCCATTTTCTTAAAAGCATGATAGAACATTATATCCACAGAACTTCCTGTGTCAACTAGAGTTCTATTTATAGCCCATTTTTCTACAGATTTTATTGACTTTTCCTTCCTGATTGGTATCATGGGTACCGTAATCACCAAAGGAGATGTATGATCTAGATTTTCTTCTACAACTTCTGTTGCTGTAAATGTAATTTCCTGCTTTTCCCAATTCTTTAATAATGGCGTTTTCTCTACCATCATAATTTTTCTCCCTTCAAAATCATGTTTATGTATCCTCCCCTTAATATTTTCATGAAATTTATCGATCATTTCTCTTGACACTAATTCATACTTCAATTTCCTACAATTTTCTTTAATTCTAATCATTTTTCTTCTGAATATTTCACCAATCTTTTTCAAAGTTTCCTTGATCTTGAATAATTCCTGTCTTCTTTTTTACCTTTTCGATTTTGCTAATTCAACGGTCCCCTTAGTCGGCGCCAAAATGTAGTAGCAGGATTTCCCACACTACACCCCTATTAAGATCCTATAAAAATCTAAGTGAAACTAGTTGAAGATTGAAGAATTAAATGACACTTTTATTATTTAGATCTCAGAAATGTTTACAGAAAATATTCAAACTCAGATTTACAACTTTCTTTTCTGGAGTTTCTCTCTCCTCAAGATTTTCTCAACTCTAAAAAATACATCATCATCATCTGGACTTACTTGAACCCTTTATATAAGAAATTATATAGTGGGTGACAGCTAAATTTTCCCTTTCTTTCGGATATATTCTGCGATCTCATCGTGGTATTTGCAATATTAATCTTTGCCAACTTTTGTAATCTTCGTGAAACAACACTCTCATAACATGTCTCTTCAATTGTAAGCTATTATGATGCTTCCCCGCGACGCTCGCCAAATGTTGCTGAAGAATCCTCACGACACTCTCGTGAATAATGTCATTTATACTTATAGGAATATTTGACCTTCTCGTGAAAGCGTTGTTCTTATAATGAGAATATCGTTGTGGCGATATTCTGGTACTACAGATCCCTAACAATACTTGAAAAAGATAATCAACGGGAGTTAAACTCCAAGCAAGTTCATGTTGGAAAATATGGGTAAAAACAGAGGATGATAACAGTAAAAGGAATTGTTGTACTCCAAACTTTCAAGGATCATAAGATTTCTTTTAGACGATTATTTCTACCCTCATAATATCAATTGGCGATTGCAATAGGTATGCGAAATAATGCCTTCAGGATACAATGAAACCCCTACAACAGAGAAATTGGATTCAAGGTTTGCACCCCTTGTCCCCATCAAGAACACACAGTATTAAGTTTCTGATGATGCTTAGAGAGAAAATAAAACAGATGTGTTTTCCATTGTTTGAATGAAAACAAACCATCACTATTTATGGGGAATTCATGCCCATTGGAGATGCATTTTCACTTCCAAAAGACACCAATAGTGTCTAATGGGAATGGATGTGTCTCTTGTGAGCCATCACACCCTATGGAGATGCCTTTTCATCTGCAACTAACATCCATTACATCTATTAGGCTCATGACACTCCTCATTGTAGTGGCTAACCAAAAATGAAAACCATTTTATTTTCTATATTATTGAAAAATATCCAACAATCTCCCCCTATTTTCAATAACCAAAAAACCATGAAAATAAAACAAAGTAAAAACTTACAAAACTGGAGTGGATGCATCACTCAAGTGACTGCCTACGTACCCGAGTGGGCTCAAGCCAACATAGTTCAAGCTTAATTGGGAAATAAGCATCATCATTAAAATCAATACATAAATGATAGGTATCATTTGGATTTGGACCTTCACTTAGCGTAAGAAATTCAAATCCTTATCGGGGTTCAGTGGTGAAACCAGTCTTGAACCAAGTACCCCATGTGATAAAACCGGAATCTCAACACATACTGATTTCATGGATTGTGTGTTCTGTAGAAAAGCATGTTAATGGCCATGTGCTTATATCCTTGATTTATGAGTCTTCTTTAGAGAACGGTCTTCTTCTCTTAGGAAACAACCTGATTTCCACACTCATATAGGTAAGTCTCGAAGGTGTTTCTGCGAGACACCTTGTGATAAAAGTTAGAGTTATTAAGGATTTATATCCATCCTGTTTTCTTGCAGAAACCTGCACTAAACAGAAATGAAAAGTTTTAATTAGTGCACCATAATCACTTCCATAACTTGTTGGTACCACATTGAACCTTGTTTATCTTTTTCAAAACAAAGGTTGGGTTTCTGCTATGGGTGATTGAACTTTCATTCACAGACCTTAGTCCCATTTCTGTATACTTGATTTAAACAATTCCTTTGGAAGACTCTTCACAAATGGGTCTACCAAGTTTTTCTCCGTTTCAATGGCAAACTGCAATTAATCTTTTCTTGAGTAATTGACTTACCGTTCAGTGTCTAAGACTTTCATGTCTTTCTTTTTCATTATAAGTCTCCTTAAAGACGTTATAGATCATATCCTGATTCACAAATAATCAAGACCACTTGAGATGACTTCTTCCAAAGTGGAATCTCTACAAGTTAGGTTTTAAGTCATTTTTCCTCATTAATTGCATCTATTCATGCAATTAGTTTTGACAACATTATTAAAAATGTTCTTATTTAATTTTACAAAATAATCGTAACTTCTCTAGGAATCATAATTAGCATTCACAGTTAATTCACAAGAAATAATTATAGACTTGCATTCACTAGAGGCATAAGAAATTTGTAGGCAGTTTGCTTGGTATTTCAACAAGCACAATTTCACGATGAGTAACTCCCTACTCATGCCCAATCCTCTACAAATTCATACCCAATTACATAGACAATGTCTATTTAACATTTTACATTATGTAACGCAAATCTTCATAATTTATGCATCGGTAATATCGTAACACCTTATAGTTGGAATTTGGTCGGCCGCCCAATTTTCCAAACGTTACATGTTCCCCGGTATTCCACTTTTACCTTCGATGTCATTTAAGACATCCCATTTTCCAAATTTTTGAACCCATAATTCTTTTTACAAGAATTATACTCATATCATATAATTTGTTATCTCAACAATTATTGATGATTTTGGTTATAAAATAACCTACCGACTAGAAAATCTTATATGACATTTTCATAAAAATTCTCCCCCATTTCATAATAATTTTCAAATGCAATTAAATGTCATGAACACGAATTCATTTAGAAACTTTTATGCGTTATTTCCTATGCATTAAATGGCATACAAGTCCTAATAATGGGAGAATATTTTATGTCTCCTGATTTTAAAAAAATCTACAAAAGTATAAAATTTCTAGTGCATGCATATGAGACTAGTAGTCTTCTTGTGATGTTCCACTGTTCTTCGCAATAGTAAACCATCCCCATATATAAGAAGCCTTACCAAGATGTGTGGATTAATGAAATCACACTCAAAAGAGCATATGTTAATGCAACCTGGACATCTTGTTGAATGCACCCAAATGAGATCATGGATCTATGAATTGATCCCAATGACTTAATCTCGTACTAGAACTGTTCAGTTTACTTGGACGATAATGGCATAAGTCATCATTTTTTTTTTCACTCGTCCATTGATGACAAAATAATTCCAAAATAGGAATTTTCAAATCCAATAACACAGACCAAACTCTTACAAATTTTCTTTTGGATTTGGCCTATACTGAAAACAGACCACTATATACATAGATGCATGATAATAAGGTCAAGTAACCTGCAATGTAAAAGCAAATATATACTAGCATCCCTAACTAATTAGTGTCAACCTCTCAAAATTGTATAACTAATCAACTGATACATCGTCATATGAATCCCCCTGGTCGATACTTCCAAAAGAAGCAAATCTTCAAACCTACCGATATAGTATTACAGTTACTATATTTAGGTCTGGCTTTATTTTTACCACTAATGGTGGTTACAGATTCATATATAATTACGATGCACAATCATGCCAATATTTGATCGTTTTATCCTGAATTGAAAACCAATCAACAATATTAGAGAAGATACTTTCGGCTACAAGACAAAGGACGCATCCCTTACTGTTGTTGCTACCGATTGTTCATGTGTATTGTTTCAAAAAACAAGTCGTTTCATGGAAGGACACATAATGATCGTTTTATGAAATCAAGAAGATAATATCAATTCAAAAAAAGGAACAGTTGTTCACCTTTATGACTTTTAAGGATACTAGTCTAAACATACTAATTTGTATGTATCGGCAAACTAGAATCCTAACTCAACATGCAATCTTAGAATCTTTATAAAAGAAAACTAGATTCGGTACTTATCTAGTTGGCGACAGTTCCCCTGGAAAACAGCCTTTTCGTCTATGAACCAAATGTTCGGAAATCGACATTTCATGGAAATTGATTATGCGATGGCCTGATGATGGATAAAATTGCGATTTCCATCTTTATTTTCATTACAAGGAATTCCGGTTTGCAGGAAACAACTGATCATATAGCAAATCAACGATGACTCGGCAACATATGATCAGGTTGCTACTCTCAATAAAAGTCCCAATTTCTGGAGATACGATGAAGGCCCAAATGTGACTGTCCACGCCTCTACCGATTTAGAGTATTTCAGGAAAATCTAACTCTCTGTTATACTTATCCAAGACTCTCCTACCCTGAAGCCGTACTTCAAAAAATCACATGAAGTTTCATCCTCTGCTGTTCGAACATAATCGTCTAAAACTGTTGGAAAATATGGGTAAAAACAGAGGATGATAACAGTAAAAGAAATTGTTGTACTCCAAACTTTCAAGGCTCATAAGATTTCTTTTAGAAGATTATTTCTACCCTCCCAATATAAATTGGCAATTGCAACAGGTATGCGAAATAATTCCTTCAGGATACAATGAAAGCCCTACAACAGAGAAATTGGATTCAAGGTTTGCACCCCTTGTCCCAATCAAGAACACACAGTATTAAGTTTCTGATGATGCTTAGAGAGAAAAGAAATCAGATGTGTTTTCCATTGTTTGAATGAAAACAAACCATCACTATTTATGGGGAATTCATGCCCATTGGATATGCCTTTTCACTTCCAAAAGACACCAATAGTGTCTAATGGGAATGGATGTGTCTCTTGTGAACCATCACACCCTATGGAGATGCCTTTTCATCTCCAACTAACATCCATTACATCTATTAGGCTCATGACACTCCCCATTTTAGTGGCTAACCAAAAATCAAAACCATTTTATTTTCTATATTATTGAAAAATATCCAACAATCTCCCCCTATTTTCAATAACCAAAAAACCATGAAAATAAAACAAAGTAAAAACTTACAAAACTGGAGTGGTTGCATCACTCAAGTGACTGCCTACGTACCCGAGTGGGATCAAGCCAACGTAGTTCAAGCTTAATTGGGAAATAAGCATCATCGTTGAAATCAATACATAAATGATAGGTATATTTTGGATTTGAACCTTCACTTAGTGTAAGAAATTCAAAGCCTTATCGGGGTTCAGTGGTGATACCAGTCTTGAACCAAGTACCCCATGTGATAAAACCGGAATCTTAACACATAATGATTTCATGGATTATGTGTTCTGTAGCCAAGCACGTTAATGGCCATGTGCTTATATCCTTGATTCATGAGTCTTCTTTAGAGAACGGTCTTCTTCTCTTAGGAAACGGCCTGATTTCCACACTCATATAGGTAAGTCTCGAAGGTGTTTCTGCGAGACACCTTGTGATAAAAGTTAGACTTATTAAGGATTTATATCCATCCTGTTTTCTTGCAAAAACCTACACTAAACAAAAATGAGAAGTTTTACTTAGTGCACCATAATCACTTCCATAACTTGTTGGTACCACATTGAACCTTTTTTATCTTTTTGAAAACAAAGGTTGGGTTTCTGCTATGGGTGATTGAACTTTCATTCACAGACCTTAGTCCCATTTCTGTATACTTCATTAAAAAAAATTCCTTTGGAAGACTGTTCACAAATGGGTCTACCAAGTTTTTCTCCGTTTCAGTGGCAAACTGCAATTACTCTTTTCTTGAGTAATTGACTTACTGTTCAGTGTCTAAGACTTTCATGTATTTATTTTTCATTATAAGTCTCCTTAAAGACGTTATAGATCATAGCCTGATTCACAAATAATCAAGACTGCTTGAGATGACTTCTTCCAAAGTGGAATCTCTACAAGTTAGGTTTTAAGTCATCCATCATCATTAATTGCATCTATTCATGCAATTAGTTTTGACAACATTATTAAAAATCTTCTTATTTAATTTTACAAAATAATTGTAACTTCTCTAGGAATCATAATTAACATTCACAGTTAATTCACAAGAAATAATTATAGACTTGCGTTCACTAGAGGCATAAGAAATTTGTAGGCAATTTGCTTGGTATTTCAACAAGAACAATTTCACGATGAGTAACTCCCTACTCATGCCAAATCCTCTACAAATTCATAACCAATTACATAGACAATGTCTATTTAAAATTTTACATTATGTAACGCAAATGTTCATAATTTATGCATCGGTAATATCGTAACACCTTATCGTTGGAATTTGGTCGGCCGCCTAATTTTCCAAACGTTACATGTTCCCCGGTATTCCACTATTCCCTTCGATGTCATTTAAGACATCCCATTTTCCAAATTTTGGAACCCATAATTCTTTTTACAAGAATTATACTCATATCATATAATTTGTTATCTCAACAATTATTGATGATTTTGGTTATAAAATAACCTACCGACTAGAAAATCTTATATGACATTTTCATAAAAATTCTCCCCCATTTCATAATAATTTTCAAATGCAACTAAATGTCATGAACACGCATTCATTTAGAAACTTTTATGAGTTATTTCCTATGCATTAAATGGCATGCAAGTCCTAATAATGGGAGAATATTTTATGTCTCCTGATTTTAAAAAAATCTACAAAAATATAAAATTTCTAGTGCATGCATATGAGACTAGTAGTCTTCATGTGATGTTCTACTGTTCTGAGCAACAGTAAACCATTTACATATATAAGAATCCTTACCAAGATGTGTGGATTAATGAAATCCCACTCAAAAGAGCATATTCTAATGCAACCTGGACATCTTGGTGAATGCACCCAAATGAGATCATGGATCTATGAATTGATCCCAATGACTTAATCTTGTACGAGAACTGTTCAGTTTACTTGGACGATAATGGCGTAAGTCATCATTTTTTTTTTCACTCGTCCATTGATGACACAATAATTCCAAAATAGGAATTTTCAAATCCAAGAACACATGCCAAACTCTTACAATTTTTCTTTTGGATTTGTACTATACTGAAAACAGACCACAATATACATAGATGCATGATAATAAGGTCAAGTAACCTTCCATGTAAAAGAAAATATATACTAGCATCCCTAACTAATTAGTTTTAACCTGTCAAAATTGTATAACTAATAAACTGATACATCATCATATGAATCCCCCTGGTCGATACTTCCAAAAGAAGCAAATCTTCAAACCTGCCGATATAGTATTACAGTTACTATATTTAGGTCTGCCTTTCTTTTCACCACTAATGGTGGTTACAGATTCATATATAATTACGATGCACAATCATGCCAATATTTGATCATTTTATCCTAAATTGAAAACCAATCAACAACATTAGAGAAGATACTTTCGTCTACAAGACAAAGGATGCATCCCTTACTGTTGTTGCTACCGACTGTTCATGGGTATTTTTTCAAACAACAAGTCGTTTCATGTAAGGACACATAATGATCGTTTTATGCAATCAAGAAGATAATATCAATTCAAAAAAAGGAACAGTTGTTCACCTTTATGACTTTTAAGGATACTAGTCTAAACATACTAATTTGTATGTATCGGAAAACTAGAATCCTAACTCAACATGCAATCTTAGAATCTTTATAAAAGAGAACTTGATTCGGTACTTATATGGTTGGCGACAGTTCCCCTGGAAAATAGCCTTTTCGTCTATGCACCAAATGTTAGGAAATCGACATTTCATGGAAATTGATTTTGCGATGGCCGGATGATGGATAAAATTGCGATTTCCATCTTGCTTTTCATTACCCGGAATTCCGGTTTGCAGGAAACAACTGATCAGATAGCAAATCAACGATGACTCAGCAACATATGATCAGGTTGCTACTCTCAACAAAAGGCCCAATTTCTGGAGATACGATGAAGGCCCAAATGTGACTTGTCCACGCCTTTACCGATTTAGAGTATTTCAGGAACATCCAACTCTCTGTTATACTTATCCAAGACTCTCCTACCCTGAAGCCGTACTTCAAAAAATCACATGAAGTTTCATCCTCTGCTGTTCGAACATAATCGTCTAAAACTGTTGGAAAATATGGGTAAAAACAGAGGATGATAACAGTAACAGAAATTGTTGTACTCCAAATTTTCAAGGCTCATAAGATTTCTTTTAGACGATTATTTGTACCCTCCCAATATCAATTGGCGATTGCAACAGGTATGCGAAATAATTCCTTCAGGATAGAATGAAAGCCCTACAACAGAGAAATTGGATTCAAGGTTTGCACCCCTTGTCCCAATCAAGAACACACAGTATTAAGTTTCTGATGATGCTTAGAGAGAAAAGAAATCAGATGTGTTTTCCATTGTTTGAATGAAAACAAACCATCACTATTTATGGGGAATTCATGCCCATTGGAGATGCCTTTTCACTTCCAAAAGACACCAATAATGTCTAATGGGAATGGATGTCTCTTGTGAACCATCACACCTTATGGAGATGCCTTTTCATCTCCAACTAACATCCAGTACATCTATTAGGCTCATGACACTCCTCATTGTAGTGGCTAACCAAAAATGAAAACCATTTTATTTTCTATATTATTGCAAAATATCCAACAGTTCACTCGATCACCAAATCACAGAGACATATAAAAATAGTAGACAAATATATCGCAAGTCAGTATGTCACAACAAAAAGAATATAATTTGATAATAAATACCAGTAGAACAGTCACTAGCTAAGAATCTAAAATCTCCCATTCAATAAACTTTAGCAGTAGATTACTAAAACTCGATTCAAGTGAAAGCCTATACCTCAATGTGATACCGGAACCTATCCGTAATTACATTAATTGCCTCCGGGACACATCCGCAACTTCTAACACACATAATATACCTGTACATAAGGCTAGCTGCACTTAGCACGTATATGGATGGACAAGGAACGCATCCACTCCCAATCCCTCTTTATCTTTAGAACGGAGATTCAACTTGCTGCCTCTAGTGGCCTACTCAAAACCACCCATAACAGGTCTCACCGCACAGTGACAATCATTACTTGTGAACCCATTTCTGCTCATTGATAACAAAATTTGTGACAAAAGTGAACAGGTGAAAAGTAATTACATACGAAGTCTCCACCAGCTAGTAATGAAACGTAGTACTCCTCCTTGCAGTAACACCTGTCATAGGTACTACCAGTTACACCAAAAGATCTCAACTAGATCACTTTGCTGTGGCTATCATGTTAAATTCATAACATTTCCTATCTTTTACAAACGGGTAAGAGTAGTCTAACCTCACTACAGTTTGACATTCAAACCCCACTAAACAGTGCTTTATTAGTGCCCACCAAACTTCGTTTAATTTAGGCATTGGTATTAGCATCCTACAGCTAACTTAATGGATTCAATACTTAATGGATGATATTCACACAGGAGCACTCGTGATATACACACTACCATTAACATTTTTACACTAACACCATGTCCAAGTCTCATCCTAGAAAACAAACAGTTCACCATTGACTATATATCTAACTTGAAATCTTATATCTAAATTTAAATGGATAAAGCATCAAACGAGTCACAAGGTTTCGCATCAATATTAAACACATCGGACTAATCACTAACAACTAAAAAAGACATCTTCTATATCTAGTTTTACTATCTAGCTTTCATGTCGTTATTGTCACTGTGTCGAACATACAATAGATGTAATCACATCACAGACAACCAAGACATCTAAGCAAATTGATTAGAAAATAAGAGAGCATATGAATAAAACTTAGACATCATTTAGAGTTTGCCAGATATTTGATCGTCACTTTTACATTTATCTGGGACTAAGAGCAACCACTGTCATAGACGGGACTAAATACTAATAACCATACCAAATGTTTTTTTTTTTTTTTTTGCATTTTCGGAGGTGCAACGTAGTGGGTGAAGACTAAATTTTAGTCCGGCGGATGTATAGTCTGCGTCTGATAATGAGCGGACTCTATATCGAGGTCAGGCATAGATTTAAGATCCATCTCATTTTCTTTGGAAGGACATTATACTAGCGCTTACATTCAGACGTACATTGTACTAGCGCATATAACGACGGGCGTTGATTAAACTCACGCCTGTGTTTAATTCTCGACCAAATTTGATTATAGTCCACACATTTGGTCGTGGCTGTGGATGCTCTAAGAGATCCAGAAAACTTGCCTCAATCCTGCAATACTCACGAATCCTTCTCCACCTATTTGAAATAGCTTTCATGGATCGATGCCTAATGAACATGAAACAGGAGAACCCTATTTTAAACAACAAGAACTTGATTGTAATATGAAAATCAAATTAACTGAGATTGACACTTACCGCACAATTACTACTTGTTAACTCTTCTTCCGCAAACCTAATTAATGGTTTAATATGCTACTGCCGCCCATTTTTTCCCATTTCCTTTTTGTTTTCCTTAGAGCATCTCCAATGAGACATTGAAAACATCCTAAATATAAGGCCACATATGATTTTCAAGGATTTAACCAAAAAATCATCTCCAATGGGAATGTGAAAGGAGAATGTAGAGATGATGTGTATGGTAGTTATGTAGACATCCTTAAAGCTATCCTCTAGTTTTAGAGGTTCTCTTAGAGGATGTGAACATCCTACTCATCATTATTAATGGTTATGATTAGATATATAATTTGGATCAATGGTTTTAAAAGTTCAAAACTAAAGAAACACAATTTGTGGTTGGAGATATTTTTTTTTCATCTCCTCAAATTAAGGAAAAGTTGGTCTTTACATAGGAAAAACCAACTTCCACAAAACATGCACACCAAGTTACCATTGGAGATGCTCTTAGTTTAAAAGTTTTCTTTATATGTTTTCACTTCCATTAAAAAGAAAATATCAACAACTTTTTTTTTTTTTTTTTTTTTTAGACTCCACCTATTTGCCAAGTAATTCTACTTTTTAATTTAGATTTTCCTATTTACCACCTATATAAGTCAAATTCAATTTGACTATAACTATCACCACCTTTGATTTGTCTTCTTCTCCATTAATCTCCCTTTTTACTGAAAACCCATTAAAAAAATATTAACCCTATGTTAGAACTTTGTTCAATTGGTTCACTACTACGTATAAATCATTTATTATTTCTTTAACTATTGTCATTTTACTAAAAGAAATCAACGATTTAGTCGGAAGATAATCTGTAAATTATTATTGTGGAAGAGTCTACGATTGAAAATCTAGGGAAAAATATCCAAACCTTAAATGAATGGAACATCCAACAAGATTTTGTTAATTTAACTGAAAATACATACGAAGGAAACAAATGTTGAGAATTTGGTTATCACTGGTAGTTACTAAAGTTGAAAGAGATAGACCTATGCTACAGATTATCCAGTGTTGGGACTCTATCTAACACACAGTGCTACAAGAACAAACCGACCTTATGGGCCAAATCACTCGACCAAATCTTCTGAGGGAAATTTTGCAGCGACCTTATATCATCACCAAACCAAGCAGAGAGATAAAGACACCCGGAGCTAAAGAGGACATCTGAAGAAGAAGAAAACTAACAAGAAAAGAAGACGCAAAATCTTGTTTGTCAAAAGAAAACTAAAGTAAAGAGGACGTCAGCATACGCAACCAAGTTACCAAGCTAAACCACATATTGAAAGAAAAACATGCAGAATATTGTTTCCAGAATTTCAAATTCTAAAATTGATCACTTGTTTTAATCAGTAAAATTTATTGGTTAAGTACATTCATAAAATGGAAAATTAAATATTTGGAGCTACCTAAAAAGACATAAAAAATTCATTTGTGAACACACCATCTGTTTCCTAAACCCTGTGCAAGACTATATAACCTTCAAAATCTCTTGAACTCGTTGAAGAAAATTTGGAGGTAAGCAACTGACTTATTTTCGTTTAATTAGTGTTTTTTCCACTTTTGTTCTTCTAATTTTCGTTGAACTGGTCTCCATTTTCTGGAAGACCACAAAGTACTTTCGTTGTCCAGATAAGAACGACTTAGTAGAGAAACAGTCAACCATATCTGGACGACTATATACTTGGATACCAGATAATTTCAATGTAACTACATAAATGACAAATCTGATGAATATTTGAATTATTTTGATTCAATGCAACTACATAAATGACAGCCAGGCAGATCATTGCTCAGGTTATTCAGCCGATGAAAACAAACATATTAATAGGCGGGAAGAAACCTAGATAGGATGGAGTCAGACAGAGATGGAGACGTGAAATATGGAACCTTCGGAAACATCTGTCTAGGATCTCATGCCTTGTTTTCTTGGTTGGGAGCATATGCTCTCTTTATCACTTTAATTAAGTGTTGCACTTTGCCTTGAGTTTTCTGTATGCCCGATTATCAACTGATGATTTTTTTTGTTTTTTTGATGTTCCATGTTGATTTTCATTGTCAGTATGTTTGTTAGGGATTTCGACACACAGTAAGTGGATTAATACTTATGGACACCTTTTTTTAAAGACTTGCTCGAAGCGATAAAGAGAGCATTTGTTTAATTTTCTCATTCAGTATTTAGTTTAATGAGTTCCTCGTCATCAAACCATGAACGACTAGAAAGAGTGGTAATCGTCCAAACTATTGAGGTTCAATATATTTTTAGTCGTTCAGGATTGGACGACTACATTTGATGAGTTCCTGAGTTTTGGTTATCAAACCTGAACGATGGAAGAGATGGGGAAGAAGAAGTGCGGTCCTGAATAGACTTAGGTTTTATTTTCTATGAAAAAGTCAAAGGTGTAGTATTTAGGATATAGGAAAAAGTATGGAGGTGGCAAATAGGATAAGTGGCAAACAGGAAAAGTAGGGGTGGCAAATAGGTGGAGTCTTTTTTTTTCTTAACCACCCAGGGGTATGGCACAATAAATACTAAATTTCACTAAGGCTCTACTATGTCTAAGCCAAACCGTGTCTACACGTTTTTTTTTTTTTTTTTTTTTTAGTTTAAGGATTAAAAAGAAGATTATTACAGTCTACCCTACTAGAACATGATTCCGTCCCCATAATCAAAATTACCTCATTATTGAAGAGTTGTGGATGAGAACTTCGAACAACATCCTCGCGTACCCAGGAAGCCTCTCGTTCGTTTTGTGGATTCCGTTGCACTTTGACAAACGGAATTTCCCGAGACCGTAGTTTCCTAACTTGTCGTTCTACAATACAAATACCATTATCTTCATAGGTGGCATCCAGTTTAACAACCACCTCACTAAGGTATGCTTGTTGAGATCGCTCCTCATCTCTTAAGTGTCTACGTAGCATAGATACATGAAATACGTTGTGCACTCCAGACAATTGCGATGGTAACTCTAGCTGGTATGCCACATTTCCAATCTTCTTAGTTATATGGAAAGGTCAAATGAACCTAGGAGCGAATTTCCATTTCTTCCCAAACCTCATTACTCCTTTCATTGGAGACACCTTGAGTAACATCTCATCTCCAACTTCAAGAGGCAATGGTCATCGTTTCCTATCTGTGTAACTTTTATGCCTACTCTGGGATTTACGAAGGCAATCCTTAACCACTAGGATTTTATCAGTAGTTAACTGAACCAAATCAGGTCCAAAAAATCTCTTTTCACCTTGTTAGAGCATAGCTCGGTTAAACCCACCAAGCGTTGGTATGTCATATTTTAGTGAGCTAAAACTCATTTAAGAATCGCTTGATTTAATTGTACTAGAGTCAAATTCGTATAGGTTAGCTTGAAAGTATTAGGATGAGACATTATAAGTATTGCGAAGACTTGAAGAAGTGAAGAAGTACGGAGCTACAACCACAATATCATCCTTCCACTTGAGGTTAGTGATATTTGACTTGAACTGTTTCATTCCCTAACGTATCTTTCAAGTTGTGCATATTGAAAACATAAAATTGCGAAGCATGACCACTCTAGATAGACATAATATTAAGGAATACAATATGAGGTTTATTGCTTAACCATTAAACTTTGTATATAAGACATCAACATAATCGTATGAATGCTATTGTGATTATGTATGGGTATGAGGTGGGGATTTCATCCTAGAAAATAATGTTTTTACATGTGATTTAAGGTAGTAAGTTCATGATATGTGTTGTCAACCGAAAAGGAAATCGCTAGGCGTTATTGGGGATGTTCTTAATTGCATATCTTATGAACGGCCAATATGTGTGATTAGTATAACCTCTCATGACTTATTTGTGTTCTTAGTAAAAATATTCACATGAGGCCTGACTTATGTATTGGTATGACTTTTGTTAGTGAAACCGATATTAAGTGATCACCTGGGGTATGATCGGGTTTGTGTGTGTCTGACCAAATTTGGGAAAGGGGAACCGATCCTAGTAAGAGGTGCAGTACATCACAAAGGGAAACTGATCCTTGTATGAGGTACAACAAGGTTATAGTAGAAAGGGGAACCGATCCTATGAACATGTGCCACACGTTTTTAGGCAAAGGGGAACCGATCATATGGACATGTGCAAGCTAGTGTGACTATGCACAATACTCACATGGAGGTAGAACCGAAACTTGTTTTGGTATAACCGTTAAACCCATGACTTGTGACTGAGTGTTACTTCATCAATCACATAGTTATTGAAAGTCAGTTGAACCAATTCTAAACTTGTTTGGAAGTGTGGTAAATCGGTTTCAAGTAAGTAAGTATGAAAAAGGACTTACAAGAGGAAAGATGTCGACACACTTTGAACACGCGCATTAATGTGTATCTTTTATTATTCAAAGATATTCCTTAATAGCTAAGAACGAAGGAAATCCCAAGATCGAATTTAAATAAGTTAAGAATCTTTTAATTAAGGTTTTTAATTATATATGGAAAATAAGAATTAGTAATGTGCATTTGCTAGCTAAATATTTTCCAAGGAGATTTTGATCATAAATTTGGACAGTGCATTCTTAGGGATTATGAAAACCAAATTTGGAAAATATTGAATATCTTGAGAATATTTTCGGTTTAAGAAATTCCTTGGTGTCCAAACTTCCTTGTCTATAAATGCTTTGAGTTTGCATTTCTAGCAAACTAATCCTTCGTGAAAGTAAACTTCCTATGTTGTACTGTTACTGGTGAAGCCACCTATTCAGAGAGGAGAGTAACCTAATTAGGTAAAATCTCTTACAACCGCTCAGTTTAAAGTCTTCTTTGGGATTGAGAAGCTCTAGTGCGTACCGTTGGTGGGAAACTAGATAATTGCGGTTTATGTTTAGTTTTCGTATTGATTTGACTGACTAATGGTGGTTGAACTTTGATTGCACCTAGTTTGTATATGCTTGAGAATCTTCTCTTCTGATATAAGATTCACTCAAACTAGTTTCAAGGTTTCGACAGTGATCTTTAGACTGTTGTTAGATCTAAAGATGATCTTATGATAATTCATTGTTAACAGACTCCTTTCTGTGTGTGATTGATCACAAGAGATTCAAGTAGTTGTGTGCAGGTGTTTATTGAAGATCTAAGAAGATTTTAAGACAAAGATGAGATAGAAGATTTCAGACATGGTTTTATAATCTTTGGTGTGCACAATACTTGTTTCGGTAATAGAGGATCCAATTAATAATAGGTTTATCCTTGTGGTATATTGGATTGATTAATTGTGTAGATCGGCATCAACACAATTCTTTGGATTAAGAGTGTTGTTGGCTTAATCTTAACGATTACCTTTTGGTGATTGAACATAAGATAGATCTTGGAACCTGGCAAAGGAGCTTATGTTAAGATAAACAGAAGAGCCTTTGTGCAACTTATATCACTTGGTTGAAGAGAGTTGATACCAAACAGATTTGTTGTTCCTTTATTGTTTGGAATACGAACCAAAGGAATAGGTCCAAGTACCTGACCTGTTTACAGGTTGAAGGCATGGGAATACAAACGTAACTAGGTGAACTATAGGTTTAGTTGCTTGGTCTCAACTATACGAAGTTGATTTATTTTCTATAGCGGCTTAATCCCGAGAGTATTCAATTCTGGACAAGGTCCTGGGGTTTTTCTGCATTTGCAATCTCCTCGTTAACAAAATCTTATTGTGTCATTTACTTTATATTTCCGCATTATAATTATTTTATTATTATTAAAGTAAATTGCACAAATGTTAATTCCTATTTACTTGATATGCAATCCTATTGAGTTTGTTTAAGTCCGAACCTTTGTATCAAGTAAACACACTTCATTATTATATTGTCTCGATCTTGTATCCATAGACAATCACACGAAGTGTGAACCTATTTTTTGTATTGTCTCGACTCAGTCTATAGACAATCACTTTCGAAGAAAGGACTTATAGGAAGGAAAAGTTATAGCTTGAGGTATATTTGGGTACCCTCATCTTTTCAATTGGTATCAGAGAAGACAAACACGAAAAGAGCTAACAATCTGTGTTTGGTGCAATCCATCCTATAAAAATTGAATCTAATGAATGATTCGGTTAACGTAAAGCAAGACATCAAGATTTTTGAATTAACATTTGATGATGGGATCTATGATTCAATATATGAAGAAATCATCTTTTGAGATTCTACGAGACAAGTTAATCTTGTTAATAATATAGAAACCGATGACGACTGGAAAATATGTCTACAAAAAGGTTAGATGAAATTTCCGATGATGATGACTCATATTTTGAACAAGAAGTAGAAGAGGATATCTCAGAATACTCCAAACTGCTGGAACCTTTGAAAAATGAAAAACTGAGAACTTCGCATTTTATTGGTTTTATGAATCCTCTTTGTCGTTAGAATAAGAAAATGAAGAAGGTATTTCTAGGATATTATACTAGTTACCAAATCCGTGATTATCTACTTAAAGAACGTACAAACGATCTAAATTCTTAGATATTAGAATGTGAAAATCTTCGAAGAGAATTGTTTTTGTCGAAAAAGAAACGTGCTGAATCGGAAGCTATGTTTAATTCTCGACAAATATAGGGTACTGAAGAAAAATACAGTGCTAGTCTATCTCAAACAAAATTGTTAGAGAAAGAGCGTGATGTTACTCTTAAAAAAATTCACTTGTTGGAAGAAAAACTTGTTAATCTGATGCAAGGACTAACTCTCAACAAAAGAGTTTTGAAGAAAAAGAAGGTCTATATCTCTCACGAGAAAAACACCTTGAGGCTGATTTAGCTGGTGCTTTTGATAAAATCAAGACGTTGGAAGAAGAAATTTTGGACCTTAAAAAGTTCAATGTTAGCTCAAACAATTTAACCTCAATGTTAGAAGCAAGTAAAAATCATCGTGATGCACGAGGATTGGGCTATAAGGGAATAGATTCTTCAAATATTAACAAAGAGGTAAAATTTGTTAAAGCTACTGATTCTTCTCAACCAGAGGCTTCCATTGTTAACAAAAATGATGCTATTTCTTATAAAGAAGTAAAGCCAGTCAAGCCTAAGAATTATGTTCAACCAGCAGCAATCAAAAAGAGCAGTTCTGCTAATGTCAATAAAGCAACAATGTTGAACAAGGATAAGAGGAAAAAGAAAACTCGTCGATCTCCAATGCAAGAGGATCCACAAAAAGGTAACATTAAAGCTCATACTTCGTATATTTATACTAAACATTGTTATTATTGTGGTAATAAAGGACACCTGCAATGGGGATCCAAAGTTCTTGAGATGCAAGATGCACTTTCTTTTGTATAAAAAGAATTGGCTAAGTTTTCTCCTCTTAAGAAATCAGATCGTTATTTTCCTAAATTTAGAGAAAAAAATTATTATAATGATAGTTCAAATTTTGCATATCACTCGACAAGGTCATCTCATAAAATACCCAATTATAGAAATATAGATGATGTTTTAAATGCAAAAATAAGATCTGATGTTTCAAATTGGAGAAAGGGTGTTTCGCAAAATATTCAAAAGGACAATGATCCTAGTGGTATAAAGGAGAAAGCTTCTCCTGCGAAACCCAACTCTAAATGGGTTCCTAAGTCCTTCATAGCCAAGAAAGGACCAAAAGTTAGTCACCGAAATGACTCTCTGCTGTCAATTGTTGGTGACAATAATTACAAGAGTCTTTTTGAAAGACTAAAGAAAGATATTATGTCTGAAATCTCTTGTACTAGTAAAGTTTGTGATAATGACACTCTTCATAACAAGTCAAAGAAGAAAAACAAGAGATGGAACAAGAGAAAAAAAAACCAAGCAAGAGGTCAAGAATGATGATTCGGTCTTAGTCACTCGTGACGAACAAGACAAGGATCAACTCAACACAACCTAGTTGTCCTCTTAAGAACTCAGATCGTTATTGTCCTAAATTTAGGGAAAATAATTATTATAATGATAGTTTAATTTTTCATATCACTCGACAAGGTCATCTCATAAAATACCCAATTATAGAAAGAGAGATGATATTTTAAATGCAAAAACAAGATCTGATGTTTCAAATTGGAGAAAGGGTGTTTCGCAAAATATTCAAAAGGACAATGATCCTAGTGGTATAAAGGAGAAGCTGCTCCTGCGAAACCCAACTCTAAATGGTTTCCTAAGTCCTTCAGAGCCAAGAAGGGACCAAAAGTTAGTCACCGAAATGAGTCTCTGCTGTCAATTGTTGGTGACAGTAATTACAAGAGTCTTTTTGAAAGACTAAAGAAAGAGATTATGTCTGAAATCTCTTGTACTAGTAAAGGTTGTGATAATGACACTCTTTATCACAAGTCAAAGAAGAAAAACAAGAGATGGAACAATAGAAAACAAACCAAGCAAGAGGTCAAGAATGATGATTCGGTCTTAGTCACTCGTGACGAACAAGACAAGTATCAACTCAACACAACCTAGTTGTCCTCTTAAGAACTCAGATCGTTATTGTCCTAAATTTAGGGAAAAGAATTATTATAATGATAGTTCAAATTTTGCATATCACTCGACAAGGTCATCTCATAAAATACCCAATTATAGAAAGAGAAATGATATTTTAAATGCAAAAACAAGATCCGATGTTTCAAATTGGAGAAACGGTGTTTCGCAAAATATTCAAAAGGACAATGATACTAGTGGTATAAAGGAGAAAGTTGCTCCTGCGAAACCCAACTCTAAATGGGTTCCTAAGTCCTTCATAGACAAGAAAGGACCAAAAGTTAGTCACCGAAATGACTCTCTGCTGTCAATTGTTGGTGACAATAATTACAAGAGTCTTTTTGAAATACTAAAAAAAGACATAATGTCTGAAAGCTCTTGTACTAGTAAAGGTTGTGATAATGACACTCTTTATCACAAGTCAAAGAATAAAAACAAGAGATGGAACAAGAGAAAACAAACCAAGCAAGAGGTCAAGAATGATGATTCGGTCTTAGTCACTCGTGACGAACAAGACAAGGATCAACTCAACACAACCTAGTTGTCCTCTTAAGAACTCAGATCGTTATTGTCCTAAATTTAGGGGAAAGAATTATTATAATGATAGTTCAAATTTTGCATATCACTCTACAAGGTCATCTCATAAAATACCCAATTATAGAAAGAGAAATGATATTTTAAATGCAAAAACAAGATCTGATGTTTCAAATTGGAGAAAGGGTGTTTAGAAAAATATTCAAAAGGATAATGATCCTAGTGGTATAAATGAGAAAGATTCTCATGCGAACCCAACTCTAAATGGGTTCCTAAGTCCTTCATAGCCAAGAAGGGACCAAAGGTTAGTCACCGAAATGACTCTCTGCTGTCAATTATTGGTGACAATAATTACAAGAGTCTTTTTGAAAGACTAAAGAAAGACATTATGTCTGAAATCTCTTGTACTAGTAAAGGTTGTGATAATGACACTCTTCATCACAAGTCAAAGAAGAATAACAAGAGATGGAATAAGAGAAAACAAACCAAGCAAGAGGTCAAGAATGATGATTCAGTATTAGTCACTCGTGAAAAACAACACAAGGATCAACTCAACACAACCTAGTTGTGTTAGAATGTGCATACTCACCTTGGTGCTCAATTTTGAAATGTGAGGAAGCACATGAAACTAAGCACATGATCTCTCAATTATTATATGACTAATTAACATCTTTAGGAGATTTCTTTTCTTCTATACTCATATATGGGTTTTTAAAGAAACGGTAATTTTGAGTTTATGATGTTGATATATACTAATCATATATGTGTAGCTCTTGTTTGTACGATTAAAACGAGCCAAAAATCACTGAATTCGGACATCGTATGCAAAGTTATGTCGAAAACAGTTTAGTGGTGTGATCTATCACAAGTAACTCTAGGGAACCGATCCTAGTACCATGTCATGGTGAGGGAACCGATCCTAGTGAGAGGTCCTTTTACGAAGAAGTGTAAAACTGTTTTTCCCATAACTTCTTCGTCCGAACTCGGAATGACCTCATTCTTTTTGCATTGTTTTGATAATTCAATTTCCTACTAGATTGAGTATTAAGTTCTATCCCATGTTGGTAGGCTTTATCAAAGGATCATGAGGGGTTCTTATAGAAACAATATGTGAAAAAGTCACAATATGTTAAATCGGTTTTGGTTTAGCATAAAAGTATATGTGTTTCGACGGTTTTCAACTTTTGATTGCAATTGTTAAAACCAATTTTCAACCTTTCTCTGGTAAAGGTTGGTTGTTGTTATTTTTTTGTTTTTGCATAAGGATGACAACATAATGGTATTTATATATCAATTCTCCCTGGAAGAAGAAGATGTGATCATATTGGAGAAGTTGGATGCGAAATGGAGGTAACAATCTTGTTAGTTAATTGTTTTCCTGTTTAAGAAAAGCATGTTTTTATTTGATATATATATTTCTTTTGCTTGAATGAATGAATTGTTGGTACAATTGATGTGTTTATTTCATTATGAATGTGTGGATGTATGTGTGATTCAATTGGTTCCGGTTAAGTAAAACTATTGTTATCTTGCTTTGTTTTGTGATATCAATCGTTTAGGCTTACAAAATTTTGGTGCAATTGTGGTGTTTTAATGTCTATGTTATTTCAATTGCTTCCAGTTAAGTAAAATAATTGTTATTTTGCTTTATTGTGTAGTATCAATTGTTTAGGCTTACAAAATTTTGGTGCAATGGTGGAACTTTTTATATGTTGTTTCAATTGCTTCCGGTTGAGGTGAATAATTATGCAAGTTGATTTATTGGTTTGTATGAATTATTTATGGCTTAACGAATGAATATATTGACGGGATGAGTTGTTTAGTCCAATTCGATTCTGGATAAGATAAACTAAGTTAATTCTGATCTTAGTTGGACTTATCAAAGTGGAGGTTTCGGTTATTCAAGTCTAGCCGAATGCCTAAACAAGGAAATGCTAGTTAACTAACCTAGTATTTGGCTTGTTTAAAATCTAAAGGTCTAAGTTATATGGATAATTAGAACCTGATGAGAAAAATGGAGTTTATCTTTGTTTTGGTCTTATCGAATAAAGCAGTTGTATTTATACAATCGGTTTAGCAAAGGAACTAAGTAGCTTAGTTGATATTTGGTTTGATAAACTAGTTGGAAAAATTGCTTCGGGCAATTATTTCCATGATAACATATCAAAACATAATTACTTTGTAGTTTCGGTTTTGATATTGGTTATCAAAAATGGTATGTGGAACCCTCGTGCTTGACTCAATAGGTTGCAAGTTTATTTTGAGATTTGTAAGATTCTTTTCGTGTTGTCCTTCATTTTTTTGTTTCTTTGTCATTTTTGTGACAAAAATGGAGAGAAATATATGGAGTAAACAGGTGATGCTGGTATCAATTTTATATTGATTGGTGTCACTAAGGAAGAGGACAATGGTGCTTGAACGTTTATCTAACGAAATAAGAAAGGCACAGACGCGCGGATTGAAAATCTACCTATCTCACCTTTATGGGAGTATGAGCTTTGTTATTATAATGTCAACAACGTCATTTTGAGGATTGAATTAATGCAGGTTTTGTGATGTTGAATTCGTGAATCAAGCGTATGTGTAATGAATTTTTGTAATTTGTTTATCCATATGATTATAAGAGTTTTGTCACTAAAATTGACAAAGGGGGAGATTGTTAGAGTATAGCTCGGTTGAACCCCACCAAGCATTGGTATGTCAAGTTTGGTTGTCATATTTTAGTGAGCCAAAGCTCATTTAAGAGTTGCTTGATTTAATTGTACTAGAGTCAACTTCGTATAGGTTAGCTTGAAAGTATTAGGATGAGACATTACAAGTATTTCGAAGACTTGAAGAAGTAAATAAGTACGGAGCTACAACTACAACATCACCCTTCCACTTGAATTTAGTGATATTTGACTTGAACTGTTTTATTCTCTAACGTATCTTTTAAGTCGTGCATATTGAAAACATAAAACTACGAAGCATGAACACTCTAGATAGACATAGTATTAAGGAATACAATATGATGTTTATTGCTTAACCATTAAACTTTGTATATAAGATATCAACATAATCGTACGTACGCTATTGTGATTATATATGGGTATAAGGTGAGGATTTCATCCTAGAAAATAATTTTTTCACATGTGTTTTAAGGAAGTAAGTTCATGATATGTGTTGTGAACCGAAAAGGAAATAAACATGTGTTATTGTGGATGTTCTTCATTGCATATCATATAAATGAGCAATATGTGTGATTAGTATAACCGCTCATGAATTGTTTGTGTTCTTGGTAAAACTATTTACATGAGGCATGACTTATGTATTGGTATGACTTTTATTAGTGAAACAGATCTTAAGTAATCACTTGGGGTATGATCGGGTTTGTGTGTGTCTGACCAAATTTGGAAAAGGGGAACCGATCCTATGAACATGTGAAACACGTTTTTAGGCAAAGGGGAACCTATCCTATGGACATGTGCAACACATACTGTAGGAGCAAAATCTCGCAACAACAACGCTCTTGCAAGGATTTCTGCCACACATGGCAAGTGTCGCAAATAATTATAAGAAATGACGAAATATGTGAAGATTTAATCATTACTCGCAAGAATAAGGTGATAGTTCGCAAGAAATGTAGCAAGAAGGACGAATCCTGCGAGACATGGAGAGACTTGAGGGAAATGAAGAAAGCTTGCGAAAGATATTACCGCAGAACTCAGATCCGAAATTAAGGGAAAGCTTAGCTGTAAATGAGCTGTCATCCACTATATAATTACCTATATAAAGAAGAGATCAGGAGAGAGAAAGGGGGAGATAATTTTAGGAAGAGAGAGAAAGTTCTTTTGCAGAGAGTGGTTTTTAGAGAGAGAAAATGTATTTTTCTTTATCATCTTCTTCCCCAAAACTAGATCTAGAGTTCTTCCAAGAACTCCATTAATGGAGATTGTAGATGTAAATTAATGTAGTTACAAATTATTATAGTGAAGATCCGTGGATGTAGATCACATTGATCGAACCATGTAAAAATCTTGGTGTTTATTTATAATTTTAGTATTTTTATCACCATTTTTATATTTAGATCTAGGAATTGTTATCAAGATTTGATAAGGGGTGTGTTGTAGGAATTCCTGCAATTACATTTTGGCGCTAGAAACACTACCTGCTATTTGATTAATTGAGGAAGATTCAAAGAAATTGGATACAGGAAGAGTTAGAATTTGTGAGATTTAAAAACTTTTGAGAGGAAATTCGATAATGGAGAAGTTGTGTCTTCAAACAAACACCGACAACACAGTGAAAGAACATAAAAGAAAAAGACGAAGATGCAAAACTATGTAAAAAGGATGAATTTGTTGATTCAAGAAAATTCCAAGAAAGATTAGCTACTGTTCATGTATATTTTTAGATCTAAAAATTTTTTAGGGTTAAAAATGGAAATTTCATGGAAGAAATTACATTTTCAGGGAGTAAGCATTATCAACAATTCAAAGACATGTGAAAACTAAGAGAAAAAATTAGTTGTTGTGGTTAATTTGAGAAAGAAAACCAAGGTTTCAGTGGAAGATTTCATGTTCAGAAGAATAAACAAGAGACAAATTGTGAAAGAAATTAAGGGAGGACGAAGAGAAGATAAGAGGTAGACGCTGCAATTTTTATCACAAGCATAAGTTTGCACAGATGGTTCAAGTCTGCGAGAATAACAAAGAGGTCAAGGGTTCAAATCTAGCAGAAATACATATTTTTCATTTTCTTCTCATTTTCAGCGGAGAATAAAAGAATAAGTAAAAATGTTCTGCGTTAAATGTCGCAGAGAGATTCTTGAACAGTTGGTCCAGAGAACAGTATGTGAGTTTGTGGTCATAGGTTCGAATTTTCCTGTGAGCATAATTTTCTTGTTTTTACAAAGGGTGAAAAAATAGATAATTTCGCAGCATTGTTTCATTATCTGGCAAACAAGAGGCAGCACAGTTGGTAATCTGTGAAGTTAATGAGTTTATGGTCGCAAGTTCAAGTCCCAACACATACATATTTTTTCACGCAATCCTTGATAATTTCGCAAGTGTATTTCACGCAAAAGATAGTTAATGATAATCTCGCAGAGAAGGGTTAGCACAGATGGTTCAGCGTGATATGTCGCAAGCAATAGGTCGCGGGATCAATTCTTACTTCACGCAAGTTTATTTTTGTTATTTCGCAAGTTAGCCTTTGATTATTTCGCAGATAAATTTCGCAAGCAAGAGAGCCAGCATAGTTGGTCGAGAGGCATGAATGCAAGCAATAGGTCGCAAGATCAATTCTGATCTCACGCATGTTTATTTTTGAGAATTGTCTCTAGAACAGTTAGACTTTGATTACTTCGTAAGATCTTTCATTATTTCGCAAGAGAAGGTTAGCACAGTTGGTATGGTGTGAGAAAATGCAAAAAGTAGATCAAGGGTTCAAGTCTCACTCTTCCCAATTATTTTTGCTGCGAGATGTTCAGACAATTCACATAAGAGCTAAATACCTTTTCTTAGAATATTTTACTTACAACAAACAAAAGATTTTTTATTTAATTTCCAAAAAGCGATATAATCGCAAAATTTCTAAAATTATTAAGATTTCAAAACGTTTCAAAGATTTTGATTTCAAAAAATCATAAAAATTTCTGCGAATTATTACAGAAAGTTAAAGATTTCAGAAAATTTCAAACATTTCAAAGACAACAAAGAGCGAAATTATCGCAAAGAGTTCTAAGATTTCAAATATTTTTATTTGATTTACAAAGTGCGATACAATCGCAGAATTACAAAAAATTTACAATTACAAAAATTTCAGAATTAAAATATGTTAGAATTTTTCTTGAATATTTATTTCAGATGATATGATATTATGAGAATGCAAACAGAAATGAAAGAATAAATAAATGCGAAATTATCGCAAGAAACGCGAATAAAATTTCGCAAGAGAGAAATGCAATTGCATAAGATGGCGGAATTATCGCAAGAAATGAAAGAATTAAGAAATGCGAAATTATCGCAAAAGACGCGAATAAAATTTCGCAAGAGAGAAATGCAAATGCATAAGACGGGCGCAAATCGCCTAAAAACATATAAGAATGGGACGAAACTTTATGGCGTACACCCTAGTTCGCGGATTCTATTCCGTAAGAGGCAATGTCCTTAAAGTACGTCATAAGGGGGGTATCTCTTTGCATGACTATGGGAAATGCTATACTGCTGCTGGAACCTAGTCATGGAGATTTGGGATTATAGAAAATCCATCCGGGAGAGATAACTTGGATTCCAAACTATATAAGGTTATACCCTGGTTGGGCGCCCGAGAGTTTCTCCTAAGAAATGCAAAGTATGATCAAGGCGCCGAGGTACACGGTTGAGCTGTGGGTGCCCGGGACGGATGAACCTACCCTGGCCATCCATGGCAAGTCTTGGCTTACGATGTGTTCGTCCCGAAGAAAACCCCTCTAGGGTGTAGTCTCGTAACTATAAGCCATATAGGCATAAAGGATAAGAGGCTACGAAAAAAACTGGTTGTTTCTAGAACCGTATGGGAGGAGCTAGTCTTGTATGGCAGAAGTACGTCTCCTTGAAGGGGAAACCAGGGGGAGAGATAAGGGCGATACCCTCCATTAGGGAGCTGTGTATCAAAAAATACGACAATGTCATGGGACTTTATATTCGCAAGAGTATTTAGGCCCGGCATATTGTCGCGTGACACAGACGGGAATGTCATGAGACTTTATATTCGCAAGAATATTTAGGCCCGTCATATTGTCGCGTAACAGGCCAAAAAGCCTCAAGAGAAATGATAAGATGAGATCAATGGGTTTTTGCGATAAGATCAAAGGATGATATAAATGAAATCAATGATAAGAGGATATAAATCGCAAAGACGGCAATGTCATAAGTCTTAAAAAGCAAAGAGAGATTAATCTCACAAGATGGCTTAGACTTATCATATTGTCGCAGAGATCAAAATAAATGATAAGGCAAGATCAATGAATTATTACATATAAAAGTAAGAATGTCCTGCGATCTTGTCGCAGATAAGTGGCATAATAAGACCTTTAACTAGGAAGGCAAAATAAGACCACAAGAGAGGTTATACCTACAAGCGTATAACAGATTGCTAACGACCTTATATTAGTCTTATTTCATTGCAGATCAATAACAAGAGGCAAGTATGGGAATGCATAGAATGGAAATTACAATTTGTCGCAGAAAATAGTCGCAAGAAAGAAAGAGGTACACAAATTTTACAAAAAGAAGATCCAAAAGAGAAAATAAGACCACTAGAGAGAACGCAAATACACTTGCGAAGATGATTATATTGCATGAGTAAACAGTGGAGAAAATAACAATGAGATACAATGAGCCAGAAAAATGAGGCACAAGAGAATGAACCTACGAGAATAAAGAGGAATGCATTCACTAGAGAAAAATACAAAGAAATGGAGAATGGAGGCAATTTAAAGTTACATCACTTTTACCGCGGAAAAATGAGCTAAGTAACACAAACATTAGCTATACATTGCAATAGATAAGCATTCTCATCATACAAGCATCATACTCGCATCATCAAAGCATTGCATAAGCATTTCATAGCATAAGCATCGCATACACATTTCATAACATAATCATTACATAAACATTATATTAACACAAGTATTTTACAAAATTTTACAAGATAATACCTTGAAATTTCGCAGGACAATTCATATTTTGATCCATTATTCGCAGCACTATTCACAACACTATTTGTGTCACTATTCACCGAACTATTTGCGTCACTATTCATAATTCGCGGCACTATTCGAAGTACTATTTGAACACTATTCACAATTCGCAGAAATGTTCGGAAAATCGCAGAAATATTCAGAAATCAGCAGGGTTATTCATAATCACGCAGACTCATTCATAAATTCGCAGATTCACCCAGAATTTCGCAGGATTATTTCGCAGAATGTGATTATTTTCTTAAAGTGATTACCACTTGAGGCAGAGGCAAGATAAGAATAGAGATGCAATTTAATCATTCAACATTTTCTCAAGGATTCTCCTTCATAGATAAAGAACAGAGGCAACTATCTATGGATTACCAAGAAAATATTTTATGTTCTTTATCTTCTCGGCAAGAATCATTTCCAAAATGGGCAAGAATTCTCACCAAAAATGAAGAAATAATTTCGCATGAATAGAGGCAATATTTTTCATTCAAGAGCGGATACTTCATATATTTCGAGGATTGAGTACTTCTTATACTTCTTCAAGGATACTTCGCATACTTCATTCTTCATACTTCATGTACTTCATAAGATGATACTTCTAATTATTTCTCAAAGCTTCAGAACTTCGCAAAAGAATAGAGGCAAGTATATACTTTTTAAGTTTGGTATTCTTTCGCTAGTTCCTACGTCAACAAAGATCAGAGACTACTACAACAACGAGTTTTTTCTTAAAGATTGCTCTTCAAGCAATATTCAAGAAAAAAGAGGCAAAATGTAGGAGCAAAATCTCGCAACAACAACGCTCTTGCAAGGATTTCTGCCACACATGGCAAGTGTCGCAAATAATTATAAGAAATGACGAAATATGTGAAGATTTTATCATTACTCGCAAGAATAAGGTGATAGTTCGCAAGAAATGTAGCAAGAAGGAAGAATCCTGCGAGACATGGAGAGACTTGAGGGAAATGAAGAAAGCTTGCGAAAGATATTACCGCAGAACTCAGATTCGAAATTAAGGGAAAGCTTAGCTGTAAATGAGCTGTCATCCACTATGTAATTACCTATATAAAGAAGAGAGCAGGAGAGAGAAAGGGGGAGATAATTTTAGGAAGAGAGATAAAGTTCTTTTGTAGAGAGTGGTTTTTAGAGAGAGAAAATGTATTTTTCTTTATCATATTCTTCCCCAAAACTAGATCTAGAGTTCTTCCAAGAACTCCATTAATGGAGATTGTAGATGTAAATTAATGTAGTTACAAATTATTATAGTGAAGATCCGTGGATGTAGATCACATTGATCGAACCACGTAAAAATCTTGGTGTTTATTTATAATTTTAGTATTTTTATCACCATTTTTATATTTAGATCTAGGAATTGTTATCAAGATTTGATAAGGGGTGTGTTGTAGGAATTCCTGCAATTACACATACAAGATAGATACCAAATATATGTGGGGAACCGATCCTAGTACCTAGTCATCCGAATATTTGGTAAGCTAGTGTGACTATGCACAGTACTCTCATAGAGGTAAAACCGAAAATTGTTTTGGTAGAACCGTTAAACCCATGACTTGTGATTGAGTGTTACTTGATCAATCACATAGTTATTGAAAGTCAAATGGACCAATTCTAAACTTGTTTAAAAGTGTGGTAAATCGGTTTCAAGTGAGTAAGTATGAAAAAGGACTTACAAGAGGAAAGACGTCGACACACTTTGAGCACGCGCATTAATGTGTATCTTTTATTGTTCAAAGATATTCCTTAACAGCTAAGAAGGAAGGAAATCCGAAGATCGAATTTAAATAAGTTAAGAATCTTTTAATTAAGGTTTTTAATTATATATGGAAAATAAGAATTAGTAATGTGCATTTGCTAGTTAAAGATTTTCCAAGGAGATTTAGATCATAAATTTGGACAGTGCATTCTCAGGAATTATGAAAACCGAATTTGTAAAATATTGAATATCTTGAGAATATTTTCGGTTTTGGAAATTCCTTGGTGTCCAAACTTCCTTGTCTATAAATAATTTGAGTTTGCATTTCTAGCAAACTAATCCTTCGTGACAGTAAACTTCCTCTGGTGTACTGTTACTGGTGAAACCGCCTATTCGGAGAGGAGAGTAACATAATTAGGAAAAATTTATTATGACCGCTCATTTTAAAGTATTCTTGGGGATTGAGAAGATCTAGTGCGTACCATTGGTGGGAAACTAGATAATTGCGGTTTATCTTTAGTTTTCATATTGATTTGATTGACTAACGGTGGTTGAACTTTGATTGCACCTAGTTTGTTTATGTTTGAGAATCTTCTCTTCTGATATAAGATTCACTCAAACTAGTTCAAGGTTTCGACAGGGATATTTAGACTGTTGTTATATCTAAAGATGATCTTGTGATAACTATTATTAACAGACTCCGTTCTTTATGTGATTGATCACAAGAGATTCAAGTAGTTTTGTGCAGGTGTTTATCGAAGATCTAAGAAGATTTGAAGACAAAGAAGAGATAGAAGATTTCATACTTGGTTTTATAATCTTTGGTGTGCACAATACTTGTTTCGGTAATAAAGGATCCAATTAATAATCGGTTTATCCTTGTGGTAGATTGGATTGATTAATTGTGTAGATCGACATCAACATAATTCTTTGCATTAAGAGTGTTGTTGGCTTAATCTTAACGATTACCTTTTGGTGATTGAACATAAGATAGATCTTGGAACCTGGCAAAGGAGTTTATGATAAGATGAACAGAAGAGCCTTTGTGCAACTCATATCACTTGGTTGAAGAGAGTTGATACCAAACAGATTTGTTGTTCCTTTACTATTTGGAATACGAACCAAAGGAATTGGTCCAAGTACGTGACTTGTTTACAGGTTGGAGGCGTGGGAATACATACAGAACTAGGTGAACTATAGGTTTAGTTGCTTGGTCTCAACTATACGAAGTTGGTTTATTTGTATAGCGGCTTAATCCTGAGAGTATTCAATTCTGGACTAGGTCCCAGGATTTTCTGCATTTGCGGTTTCCTTGTTAACAAAATATTGTTGTGTCATTTACTTTATATTTATGCATTATAATTATTTTATTATAATTAAAATAAATTGCACAAACGTTAATTCTTATTTACTTGATATGCAATCCTATTCAATTTGGTTAAGTCCGAACCTTTGTATCAAGTAAACACACTTCGTTGTTGTATTTTCTCGATCTTGTATCCATGGACAATACAATTGGTTTAGCGCCAACAGCCTCACCTTCGGCTGACACTACTGCTCTTTTGTTGCCTCCATCCTTCTGACCACGATTCCATTGATTCTAATGCCCCATCCCTATACAGCTTCTTCAGTGGCAAATGCATTCTTATATCAGGTATTCAAACTTCATGGTCACCCTGCTTCTATTGTTTCTGATAGAGATATGGTGTTTACTAGTCACTTTTTGGGCACTGGTTTGAATCTCAACACTACTTATCACCCTCAAAATGATGGCCAATCAGAAAGAGTAAACTCAAGTTTAGAAACTTACTTGAGATGCATTACTGGACACAAACCTAGTAAATGGTGTCAGTGGTTACCCCTTGCTGAGTGGTGGTATAACACTAGCTAGTTTAAAAATGTCTCAATTTCAAGCTCTCTATGGTTATCTTACACCTCATATGGCTTTCCCATCTACTAGCACTACTTCTGTATCTACTGTGGAGACATACTTGAAGAAAAAAGAGGCCATGATTGATCTTCTCAAAGAGTCACTTCACAAAGCTCAGGAAAGGATGAAATTTTTTGCAGATAAAACAAGGAAGGACAAAACATTTGAAGTTTGAGACTTGGTATATCTGAAGCTTCAACTTTACAGACAATCTTTTGTGTCCTTTAGAAATAATTTCAAGTTGTCTGCCAAGTTCTATGGGCCTTTTCCTATTTTAAAAAAAATTGGACCAGTGGCATACAAGTTACAGCTTCCAGCTCAGGCTAGGATTCACCTAGTCTTTCATATGTCACAATTGAAACAACACATTGGTAATAAGCAAACCCCCTCTCATACCTTGCCTATTGTTGATCATGCAGGTGAAGTGATCATGGTACCTGCTAAAGCTATATAATACATAAACATACTTATTGTCCAGAGACAAGTACAACAGGTGCTCATCCAATGGACTAATTCAACACCAGAGGAGGCTACTTGGGAAGATGTGGCCACCATCAAGTCTCACTATCGCAATTTTATCCTTGAGGACAAGGATAATTTCCAGCAGTAGGAAATGTCATAGTCTTGTTGGTTATGTTGTGTATGGTGTATGCGCATAGTATTACAATGGGTTCTCTTATAACTGTTTGGTCTTTGGTCGGTTGTTAAACCGGTCAGATAGTGACATGTGTCCACTATCTGATCGTCGTTGTTCGGTCCTCTCTTCTCTTAAATATGTAAGAACCTATTTATCTTTTGGTTAATGAGAAATATATAAAGTTTAGTCTTAGAGGCTGTGTTCATTAGGGACTCAGATTTATCTACTTCTACTTTTGATTACCAAATTGTACTGAGTACATTACATTTGGCATTAGAGCCACTTCAAAAAAATTCTAATGGGTGCTTCTGATCTAAAAATAATGAAAGATGTATTAGATTTAGTTAACCGAAATCAACTAAACTCTGATGGTCGTTTTACTGCAATTGAAGACAAACTCCTAAAGAAACAACAACTTACTAATTCGAACCAGGTATCGATTAACAAACGTTTTGATGAAATTCTGGCTAAATTACCTTCTACATCATGATCTGATCACCAAGACGATTCTGTTGGCCAAAGCCATGGTTCTCAACTCGACAATCCTCTAATCTTTGGTTCCATTTCTCTTGGTGGAACTTCCAATCACTTAAATAGAGTACCAAAGCTGTATTTTCCACGTTTTGATGGCGATAATACGTGGTTGTATCCAGAAATGTGAACGTTATTTCAATCTTCACAACATCGATGAATCTCGCTGAGTGGATATAGCCGCTATCTATCTAGATAGTAAGGCCGATAAATGTTTTCTCAATTTACAGGTTGGTAGAAATCGTATAAACTGGTTTGAATTTGTTCATGGTATTTATGTTCGATTTGAAAATCCTGTCGAAGAAAAATTTATTGGTAGTTTTAATGAATTGGTACAACTTAGTTCTGTAGAAGACTATTTTGAGACTTTTGAAGCTCTTAAAGCTCTTATGCTTGCTAAAAATCCTTCCTTAAATGAACATTATTTCATCATGAGTTTTATTAGTGGATTGAAAGAGGAATTGCGTAATTCTGTTGCTATGTTTTACCCTAAATCACTGGCACAAGATTTTTCCTTAGCCAGAATGGAGGAGCAGAAATGTTAATCTATTTTTTCTAAGAATATTAAGCCATCTTCCAGCTCTTTCACTTCCTCTAGAGCTTTCTTTAATACAAATTTTCCACCTAAACCAATCTCTACTTCATACACTACTTCCAAGTCAGCTCCTACAACTCCCAATGCTTATTCACCCACACCCCTTAAACCTATATCAGCTAACCCAATTATTAAGAGACTCACATAAGACTAAATGTGCATTCGCAGAGATAAAGGCCTCTGTTATAATTGTGATGAAGTTTACTCTATGGGTCATATATGTAAGGGTAGACAACTGAAAAAGTGGGGGTCTAACAACACCACCCAATATTTCGATTAGCAACATGTATGGACAACTCCGAGTTGTTTTTCTAGAGAATCAACTAGACTTAATCAATAGAAAATACTCAAGGAGTTATTATCTCAATCTCACGATTTGATTTACTCAAGAAAATATGATTCGCGAGTCCAATCAAACAGAGATAACTTGGATGGTACCAAAGACCAACATCCAAGTGCCAATCGATTTAAATCAACATCCAATAGGTCTGATATTCTAATCGATTGAACAATGCACAACCTGTATTATTTCAATTATATAAAAATATAATGCGGAAAAAAAATAACACAGACACTATTTTGTTAATGAGGAAACCGAAAATGCAGAAAAACCCCGGGACCTAGTCCTGATTAAACATACACTGTATTAAGCCACTACAGACACTAGCCTACTCCAAATTAACTTCGGTCTGGACTGTAGTTGAACCCCAACCAATCTCACACTGATCCAAGGTATAATTATGCTCCTACGCCTCTGATCCCAAAAGGATACTGCGCACTTGATTCCCTTAGATGATCTCACCCACAACAAAAAATTGCTACGACCCAAAGTCAAAGACTTTAATAAACAAATCTGTCTCACACAGAATAGCCTACAGGTAATAGATAAATTCGTCTCCCATGAATAAACCTACAAGTTTTTTTTACGTCTTTTGATAAATCAAGGTGAACAGGAACCAATCGATAAAACCAGACTTATATTCCCGAAGAACAACTCAGTTTCATCAATCACCTCACAATAAACTTAATCGACGTAGCGAAGAAGATTATTGAGGAATCACAAACAATGAGATGAAGATGTTTGTGACTACTTTTATCTTTCCTATCGGAGATAGAAATCTCAAAACAATTATTATAATTGTACTCATATGATAGAAACAACAAGATCAGATCACACAACTACAAGAAGAGTAGTATCGGTCTGGCTTCACAATCCCAATGAAGTCTTTAAGTCGTTAACCTGGTTTTAGAAGAAGAAAACCAAAGGTTAAAGGAGAATCGACTCTAGCTTTAGCAAACTAGTATCACACAGAATGTGTGGGGATTAGGTTTCCCAGTTTCTATAGTTCTCCCTTATATAGTATTTCAAATCAGGGTTTGCAATCAATGTTAACTTGCTAACAAACCATTCAATATTCACTGTTAGATGAAAACCTGATTAGATACAAGCTAATATCTCTCAACCGTTAGATCGAAAACTTATCTTTTCATACACACATGTACTTGACGTTTTGGGTTTGTGTAACCGAACCCAAACGTGTATAATGGTTGGTTCAATATTAATCAACCAAATGGTTAGCCAAATGATAACTTTCATATCAACCATATTCTTCTTCACCATAACTAGTTCAAATGACTCAAATGAACTAGTTAGAGAGTTGTTCAATTGCTATGAGATCTCATGTACTACACAAGACACAATTGAATCAAAAATGATGCCATTCACTCGAATCATTTCATGAACTATAAAGCCACAGTTTGCAAAAGCATTCCTTAGTAATTTAAGATAAGTTCACGAACAACGTTTTCAGACATAACCTCTTGAGTTCGCGGACTCAAGCTAACCGGTTGAAGTTAATAAACTCCAGCAAAATTTCTCGGGATGAGAACTTCCGTCAGTTCACAGACTGCACCTGAGCTTCAACTTCAGCAGATATTCTCGGGTTCGAGAACTTACGCCAATTCGCAGACTGGGTTTGCAGACTGAGTTCGCGGACTGAGTTGACTACTCACATTCTGGTTCCTCTTGATCAATAAAGTTCGCAAACTTCGGTTCAAGTGCTAAGGACTTATACATATATGTGTTACTACAACAATGTTTATATCCCACAATGGTTATATAGTCTAAACTCTTTTTTCAATCATTGAAACATTATCAGAGGGCGTTATATAGTTGTTATTCACAAACTATTTTTTGTCAGAGCGATTTCCAAAGTGGTTGAAACATAGCATGAATTTCGTCACTAGGCAAAGATGAACTTGGCTAAAGCGAAAGCTTTACCAACACCCATTTCGAGAAATAGATAAGTAAGATATACTCAGCTCGAAATGTCACATGTGCATATTCTTAGTCTATATAGTAAAACGACTTTTGTCTCAAGATAAGAGATAGAGTAGATAGACTTTTTAGTGATAGATAAGTTAAAGTCTCCACATACCTTTTAGTCGATGAAGATCCACTGGTTCCTTGAGTAGTCCTTCGTCTTGTATGATGATCACCATGGAGTTCTTGAGCTCAACTACACTTTCTATCCTAGTCCGAGACCTTAGCTATAGTAGACTAGAAATCAAGACTTTATAGTTTTGATCACTAAGATGACAAACATGCTTGAGATAGCAATGCATGCGAGTTTGACCGAGCAGTGCTCTAATAACAAAAATTATTTATGGTTCAAGCTGATAGTATGATGATCGCCATAGAGTTCCTTGAGTAGTCCTTAAGTAGTCCTTCGTCTTGTATGATGATCGCCATGGAGTTCTTAAGCTTAACTACACTTTCTATCCTAGTCCGAGACCTTAGCTATAGTAGACTAAAAATCAAGACTTTATAGTTTTGATCACTAAGATGACAAACATGCTTGAGATAGCAACACATGCGAGTTTGACCGAGCGGCGCTCTAACAACAACAATTATTTATGGTTCAAGCTGATAGTTCTGACTTCCAGGACCAAGATCAGGAGGAAGAAAATTTTGAGGAAGTTGTGGAATCTCCAATGGACTCTGACTTTGATATTTCTCTTCATGCCCTCACTGGTACTGTTACAGGTGACACAATCTGAATCCCTGGTCTTCTGAAGAGCAAATCTATTTCCATTCTTATTGATACTGGTATCACAACTAGTTTCTTGGATTTTTCCTTAGCCACTAAGCTCAAATGCAGGGCTGAGCACACTGCTCCAATGTTAGTTACTGTTGCTAATTGTGAGAAAACTGTGAGTACTGGTATTTTTTCACAACTTCTTTGGAGTATGCAAGGGTATCAATTGACTAAGGATTTGATATTACTTCCTCTGGGAGGCTGTGACGTGGTTTTAGGTGCTGATTGGCTCAAGAAATTAGGTGATGTTATGTTTAACTTTGCTAAACTCAGTGTTTATTTTCTTCATAATGGTCATCAAATTACTTAACAAGTCACTACCAACTCTCCTTCCATTCTAATGATGAGTGGTTCAGCTGTAAAGAAATTTTTGGAAAAAACCACACATGGCCTCATTGGTCACCTTTTTTCTGTTACAACCTCACCTATACCCCCTCAAGTGCCAACTCAAATATTACCACTTCTTTCTGAATATAGTGATATATTTGATGAACCATCTTCCTTACCTCCTCACAAAACTTTGGACCATTCTATTCTCTTAAAACCTGGTGTTCAACCTCCAAATCAGAGACCCTACAGATGCCCATACATTCAAAAAGGAGTAGTAGAAAATCTTGTTCAAGAAATGCTATCTGCTGGGCTCATTCAAAACAGCCACAACCCATTTGCCTCTCCAATTCTGTTGGTAAAAAAGAAAGACAATACCTAGAAATTTTGTGTGGATTATAGAAAGCTCAATAGCATCACTATTAAGGACAAGTTTCTCATTCCCATTGTGGATGAGTTATTGGATGAGCTAAAAGATTTTTTGTTTATTTCAAAGCTTGACTTAAGGGAAGGTTATCATCAAATATTGTTGAATCCTTTGGATGTTCACAAGACTTCCTTTAGGACCCATCATGGGCATTATGAGTTTAAAGTTATGCCGTTTGGGATGACAAATGCACCTGCCACTTTTCAAGCCATTATGAATGAAGTTTTTGCTCCTTACTTGAGGAAGTTTGTTCTTGTATTTTTTGATGATATTTTCATTTATAGTTCTTCCATGTCTGAACATCTTGAGCATCACAAGGCATTAGCTTTCGAATATTAAAAGAACATCTTGTGATATTCAGTACCTACATCTTGCCTCTTCTCATGTCAATTCTGCGAAGAAGAAATGATCGTGAGAACATAACCGTTACTTAGTCTTTTAGAATTTAGACACGTCTTTTGTAACCGTCCTTTTCTAGTTATTCCCTTATATAAACTCTTTTATACTCTCTTCCTTTTCTTCTTCTTATTTTCTCTTTTTACTTTTACAATTTTGTCTTCTTATCACACTCTCTGTTACCATTTTCCCCTCCTGTTCATATCATCATGAGTTCTCCAAGGTAATTTTCTTCTATCTTCACGTTTTTCACTTGTTTTCCTCTTTGATTTCTGTATAATTTATTGTTTGATTTTGGTTTATTTCAGCAAAACTATTCCTCAGGTGAAATCTCCACCCAGAAATTCAATCCCTAATCTTCGTAGAAGAAAATCCGAGAATCAAAAGGTAGTTAAAATACTCTGTCTTCTTTTTTGAACAATATATTGTTGCCTCAGTTTTTAATCTACATTTTTATTCGTAGGCTGGTGAAAAACCCAATCCCAACAAGAGATCTCGAGTGATTAAACCTACACCAATAATTTCAATTGATGACTTCCTTCCTGATATGGATAAGGAATTTCCCTCTCCTCCTCGTGAAAATACTTCTTCGCAAACTCCTGCCTCTACTCCATTACCCAGTTTTCAATCTCCCACCAATGTCAATTTATCAACACTTCTTCAAGATCAACCCTCGAAAAATACTTCTTCAACATCTTCTCTTGAAAAGCCTATCTTGACTCCTAATCCTATGAGTGCTATTGCTCCAGACAATTTACAACTTGCTCTTATTCCTTCAAATTCTTCTCCTCTTCCTCAAGAAATTCGAGATGGAATTTACTCAACTTTTCAAATGTTATCTGAGGTTTTGAATAATACTGCGAAGTCTACTAATGTTCGTTCGCAATATGAGTTTTGCGAAGCACTAAATAGTTTCATCAATCCTGATATTTCTACTTCACACCAATCCTTGGAAAAAGAAGTTGAATTGCTTCGCCAATCTCTGAAGTCTTCAAGAGCAGAATGTGAGAATCTTCGCAAAGAGAATTATCAGGTTCAGAATGATTCTCTTGATTGTGCGATCCTTCACAAAAGGAATGATTAATTGAAAGGTATGATTACTATCTTCATATTTTCCCCTTTTGTTTACTTTTGTTCTTCATATGTTTGAAACACCCATTAAAACCCATTCCCCTTTATAGAATCCATCCAGAAATGTAGAAGATTGGTACTTCGCCATGAATCAGATGCAACAGAATATCAAGCCAAGCATGAAAGCCTCTTGAACCAATTCTCCCATTTATCTAATCTTTATTCGTGTGCCCTTGATAATTTTTATGCCCTTTTTCAAGAGAATACCCAACTGATTTACGACCGATTTTTTTTGAATGATGACATATCTCAACTTACTTCTTCTTTAACTAAAGCCGTCTTGAGAGTAGAAACCTTATTAGAAGAGAACAAAACCTTATCAGAAGAGAAATGCTCGTATTTGAATACAATGATCGTTTCTTCGCAAAAATTAGATACTCTTCAGATTAAATGTTGCGATCAATAAAATCTTCTTTCTTTGTTAAAAGGTGAACTTGAGGAATTAAAGAAGTCTTCAGATGCAGAGAGAAGTTCTTTTGCCGTTGAGAAGAAGTCCCTTATTAATAAGAATATAATCTTAAGTACTAAGAAGAATCAACTTGAAGAAGATTATTCTGAACTAAAGAGTCTTAATACCAAACTTGCGAAGGATAAAAATTTTCTTCTTTCTAAAGATCAGAAGCTTCAATCTAGACTTAAAGGATTAGTTGGTGATGGTTTTGATAATGTGATGGATCAGATGAAGAATTGTTGTCTATCTTTAGCTCAATCTCTTATTTCTCAAAGAGAAGGTAGTCATTAAAATTTGACTGCCTCTGATGTATCTTTAAATTTTGTTATATTCGCAAATTTGACTCTTTAAATTTTGTTTTACTCGCAGAATCTGAGAACAACCTTCGCAATTATAAGGCTGGATTAGAAGCCTCCTGTTCTGAGCTTCGTAAGAAAAATGCTTTGCTTTCTACTCGCTTAATCAACTCTCGTGATCGTGCTACTCGGAGATTCAACTATCTTGCTTATTCCAAAGATATCGAAGATGCCAACCATCAGAAAGCTATACTTCGTGAAAGTCATCTGAAAGCTCAAGTCTTTGTGAATAACATTCACTTATCAAGATCCTTGCCTCCTGTGAAGATTACTCCTCTGGAAATATCTGATGATGAAGTTGTTCGTGATACTGATAGTGATATTGATTATGAGAGTGATGATGAAGGATTTGATGGTGAAAAATAATCTGTTCCTCAAAGAGATGTTCCTATTGCGGACTCTACAAAGGATGATATTTCGCAAAAGTCGAATGCTGCTAATGACCCTGCTCATCTTAAAGACCCAGCACAGAGTGTTGATGAAGCATAATAATATTCTTTCTCAAATTATCATTGATTCTCTTGTTTTCCTTTATTTTGAATTTTTTCTCTTAGCTACTGTTGGTTCTCTTTTTGCAAACAATTCGCCCTGTTTTTGTTCTTTTAAGAAGTACATTTGATATTTTGCGAAGATGATTTGGCCTTTCTTAAATTGAATGCTTTCCTTCTTTGCATCATTTGATCATATGAAGAGAAATAATATAACTTAAAGACTTAGCTTAGTATCTCCTTTTCCCCCTATTATTGCTCTTCAGATGATTAAACATTGTTGGAAGTTTTAGAATATCTGCTCCAATTTAACCTATGAAGCTTCGGTTTGTTGCGATTGTGAATAATAAATCCTCCCTTTGAAATATAAGAATAGATTCTTATGAAATATCCTTAAGAAATATAAGAAGTATAAAAGATCTTTGAAGAAGTATTCAATCCTTAAAGAATTATCCAATGTATGAAGAAGTATAAGAATTATTCAATCTATGAAGAATTACTCAATGTATGAAGAAGTATAATAAGTACTTTAACCTTCGCAAAATGAAGTATCCATTTAAGAAGTATAATAAATATGGGACGTTCTTGAAGAATTATAAAAAGTATTCAAGTTGTGAAGAAATATTCAGTATATGAAGAAGTATAAGAAGTATGTAATTCTCGTAAAATTTAATGAATTCTTCACTATCTATTTTTGATTATGAGCAAAATCGCATCTTCTGTTATGTCTTCGTGAAAATTATTCAATAGGGCTGTCTTCTTTTTTAGGACTTCATGATTTATATTCTTGTAAAAATTCTTCAATGATATTGACGGAGCTGTCTTCTTTGTCAGAACTTCATGATATATATATTCTTGTAAAATTCTCCAATGATATTGATGTAATAATTTTCATTAATTGCTGTGGTCTTATCATGCCTTCCTAAGTAAATGTCTTATTTTGCCACCTCTTTTGTGATAATATTTTTGTATTTGCGATAATATGACAAGTTTGAACATTCTTGCGAATATACAATCTCGTGACATTGTCGTCTTGCGATGAAATCGCAGGACGTTTTTACACTTTCATGTAATAACCCATTGATCTCATCTTAACTTCTTTGTTATGTTCTGCGAGTTCTCTTTTTCTTTCTCTCCTTTTTTTTTTCTTTTTCTTTTTAGAATGCTCGCAGAAATTCAGTTGTTGCACAAATATGACAAGACTTTATGTTTTTGCAAACAAAAAGCCTCGTGACATTTGCGTCTTATAGCACGTATCAGCTCCCTAATGGAGGGTGCTGCCCTTTATCTTCCCCTTGGTTTCCCCTTCAAGGAAGCGTACATCGACCATACAAGGTTAGCTCTTCCTATCCGGTTCTGCAAACAACCAGCTTTTGATCGCAACCTCTTATCCTTTTTTCCTATAGGGCTTATAGTTAAGAGGTTGTACCCTATGGGGTATCTTTGGGCCAAGTGCATCATTTGCCAAGACTTGTCAAAAATGGCAGATGTGCTTCAAGCCCACCCGGAACTCTTGACTCAACCGTGTACCTCGGCGCCTTGATCATTTTCTGAACTTCTTGGGAAAGACAGTATGCCTTAGTCGCCCAACCTAAATCATGTTACACCGCATAATATTGCGTAATGTCGCAAGATTAGGTGAGAATCCAAGGTGTCTAACCCGGATAGGTACCCCGTTATTGGGTTGTACCCCGTAAATTTCCATGTACTCAGGTGCCTTGGTGGTGTTCCGGAGTTCCTGAGCCATGCTTATAGGTACCCCCTTAAATGATGTACTTTAGGACTTTGCATCTTACGAAATGTTGCTTCGCGAACTAGGTTGTACGCCACAAAGGTTTGCCTGTGTAATATTTCTGCGGCTTTCTTTCTTTTTTGAAAGCTGATCACAGATTGCGGTCTTTTCTTCGCAAGTTAATGTGCGCGTCTTTCTTTAATGAAAGTTAATCGCAATAAAATTTTTGAAATTCGTAACTTTTGCAAATTTCCTGCGAGCAAACAATATTCGTAAAATTTATCTTGAGTTTTATGGATAATACCTTTTCAAATACAGTCTATTCCAAGGTCTACCAAGTCTCAAACCCATGTCTCTCCCTTCTGGATCCATCAGCCGATAAGCTCCGCTTCCCACAACCTCTTTGATAACATATGGTCCATCCCATTTTGGTGCTAATTTTCCTCCATTTTCTTTCTGATACGGAGGTGTTTCTCGCATGACCAAATCACCTGGTTGATATTCACGTTCAATGACTCTCTTGTTGTATTCTCGAGCTAATCGTTCCTGATAAATCTTCATGTGATGCAACACCTTTTCTCTTTTTTCTTCCAAATCATCCAATTCACTTAATATTACCCCTGCACTTAAATTTCTTTCCCAAGCTTCTTTCTTTGTTGTCGGAATTACAACCTCTGTTGGTAATACTGCTTCTACTCCATATGTTAAGCAATAAGGAGACATTCCAGTTGCCTCTCTTCTAGTTGTATTGTATGCCCAGACTGCACTAGGTACTTGCTCGCACCACCCTTTGAGATGTCCTTCTAATTTCTTTTTGATTGTATCTGCGATTGTTTTATTTGTTGCCTCTGCTTGTCCATTAGCTTGTGGATATAACGGAGTTGATTTCCCACATTTTATCCTAAAATCACTTAGTAACATCTCTATATTCTGCCCTTCAAATTGTTTTCCATTATCAGATACTAACTGTGCTGGAACTCCGTATCTGCAAATGATGTTCTCAAATATGAACGTAAAAACATCTTTATCACGAATATGATGTACTGCTTTTACTTCTGTGAGCTTCGTGAAATAATCTGTTGCGACTATCAAATATCGCCTTTGTCCGGATCCAGGCAGAAATGGTCCAACAATATCCAACCCCATTTCCCAAAAGGCCAGCAGCTTGTTGAAGAAGTTAATGTTGCCCCTGGTGCATGAATTCTTTTACCATGTCGTTGACATTCCTTGCATCTTCGTACGAACAATTTTGCGTCTATATGCATATAAGGCTAGTAATATCCTTGTATCTTTGCTCTGTACGCTAGAGATCTTCCCCCACTATGATTGCCAGCTTCTCCTCCATGTAACATCTTCAATATCTTTTCTCCTTCTTCACGAGTTAAGCACCTAAGGGGTGGTCCACTGAAAGATTTTCTGTATAAAATTCCTTCTCGTAGCTCATAGTTTGTTGCACGACTCTTTAATTTATGTGCTTATAGTCTGTTCCTGGATACTTCTCCTGTTGAGATATATGCATGAATTTATTTTCTCCAATCTGCGATGTTATTTGTTAATTCTCTTTCTACTTCCATCGCAACTGCCTCCTCAATTTCTTCTTCTTTGTTTACCGATGGGTGTTGAATCGTCTGAATTTTGATATTTCTTATATTAGGATTTGTCATCATACTTGGAATGAATGCAAAAGAATCTGCGAGCCGATTGTATTTCCTTGTTATATGCCTCCACTTTAATTTTGGTATCTTCTCAGATAATTCAGCAACAAGTTTCTTGTATTTCTTCAAGGAAGACTCATTTGTGGTATATTTCCATTTAATTTGACAAATTACCAGCTGCGAATCACTTGTTATCCTTATACTTTCAAGCTTCTTTTCTATTGCGATCTTCAATGCGTGCACTACAGCTTTGTACTCTGTTTCATTGTTCGTGGATGCAAATTCTAGTCTGAATGAGAATGCTGTTCTTTCTCCTTCTGGTGAGATCAACACAACTCCAATTCCATTCCCCTAACTGTTAGATGATCCGTCTACTAAAATTACCCATCTATTTGGTTCTGTTAACAAGTCTTTTGGATTCCCAAACTCTTCTTCAACATCTATCATTTCTTCTACTGCTTCATCTTCTTCCAAAGGAAATTGTGCCAATAAATCTGCGACAACTTGTGACTTTTGCGATGATAATACTTCGTATTTTCTCTTGTAATGGTTTACTTGTGCATTCCACCTTTCTATTCTCCCTGACCTTTTGGTGTTCTTCATAACTGATTCAATTGGCACCTTGGTTACCACTTTTATCACATGTGCTTGGAAGTATATTCGTAACTTGAATGATGCATAAACCAGGGCTAAGATTAACTTCTCCATTTTAGAATAATTTCTCTCTGCTGCGTTAAAAGTTTTACTGATGTAGTAAATGGGCCTTTCTATTCCTGCGTCTGTTTGCAACAGAACTGCACTTAGAGCATATGGAGTTGTTTCGAGGTATACCAATAATTCTTCGTTTTTCTCTGGTTTCTGTAATATGGATGTATTTGTGAGATATTATTTGATTCCTTGAAAAGCTTTTTCACATTCATCAGTCCACTTGAATTTTGCTCTCTTCTTAAGTATGTTGAAAAAATGTTTGCACTTATCTGACATTCGCGAAATAAATCTTCCGAGTGAAGCCAAGAGTCCATTTAGCTTTTGTACTTCCTTTACTATTGCAGGTGTTGGCATGTCACGAATTGCTTGTACCTTTACTGGATTAAATTTTATTCCATCCTTTGATACTATATATCCCAAGAATTTTCCAAACGCAACTCCAACTATACATTTCTCAGGATTTAATTTGATGTTGAACTTTCTCATTTGTTCAAATATTTCCTTCAAATCTTGCACATGATCTTTGGCTTCTTTGCTTTTTATCAACATATCATCTACATATACTTCCAAAGTTTTATGTATCCACTTTGCGAACACTTTTTAAACCATTCGTTGATATGTAGCACCCGCATTTCGCAAACCAAATGGCATCTTCACATAACAATACAAACCTCTTGGAGCAAAAAAGGCAGTATGTTCTTGATCTTCCTCTGCGAGTGATATTTGATTATACCCTTTATATCCATCAAGTGAAGTGACTCTATCATGTCCTGCAGCTGATTCCACCATTTGTGGTATGTCTGGTAATGGAAAGCTATCTTTGGGGAAGGCTTTGTTTAGATCAGTGAAATCTATACAAATTCTTATCCCTTTATTCTTTTTCGGAACAATGACCATATTCGCAATCCATTCTGGGTATTTTGCTTCCCTTATGATTCCTGCATCCAGCATCTTTTGTAATTCTTCTTCTATATGTGCATGATAACTTTGTGATATCTTCCTTATTCTCTGTTTGAATGGTCTTACTTTTTTATCAATGTTCAATCTATGACACGCCACTGATGGATCAATTATTGGTATCTCATCTACACTTCCTGCGAATATATCTTTATATTCTCGTAAGAGATCAATAGTTCTCTTTTCTTCTTCTTCATCCATCTTAGTTCCAATTCGTAAGAATAAAGGCTCCTTTTTAATTCCAATATTTACTTCTTTAGTTGGTTCAGATGCAACATAGCTTGGACTTTGCTCCCCCATAGGTGTTGGTTCTTTGATTATTTTTGCTGGTTCCCCTTCTTTTTCTGGAATCTCACTTGGTATTCCTCTCCCTTCCTTTTCTCTTATTGTATACACTCTAAATTCTTCTTCCTTTTTTACCTCCTTCGCAAATTTTCTACGAAACTGTTTCTTTCTTGCTCTTCCCCCACACTGTTTTACTTCAATATGATAACAAAATTTTGCACTATCAAGATCTCCTTTTATTTCCTGTATTCCATTTGGTGTAGGAAATTTGATTTTCTGATGTAATGTTGAAGCAACAGCTTTGTTCGCATGAATCCACGACCTTCCTATCATCATATTATATGGAGATTCCATATCTATCACACATAAGACTATATGTGTTTCGATTTCTCCTAGCAATATTCGCAGTGCTATTTCCCTCTTAGATTTTGTTGTAGATATTCCTAATCCATGAATGAGACATTTTGAATTTGTGATTTCTTCATCTTTAATTCCCATCCCTTTAAGTGCATGATAGAATATGATATTAACAGAACTCCCTGTATCAACCAAGATTCGGGTTAATTTCCATTTTTCTATAGCTTTCTTCTCTTCTCGCATGACTGGAACTGTGATCACCAATGGTGAAGTGTGGTTCAAGTCTTCATTTGGAATTTCTGCTACTGAAAATGTGATTTTCTGTTTTTCCCATTCTTCTAAAGTTGTTATTTTCTCCTCCTCCATGATCTTTCTTCCTCTACAATCTCGCTTGTATATCTTTCCCTTCATGTTATTATGAAATTCATCAATCATTATCCTTGTGATCATATTACATTCTTCTTTTTTGCAATCTCCATCTACTGACTCCATTTGATCTTCAAATTTTCTACAATTCCTTCAAATTTTGGCTATCACAATCCTCAAGTCCCTGTTTCTAGCGCCAATTATGTAGTTGCAGAATAACCTACAACTACACCCTCAGTAGAATTAGTAAAACTTGAGAAGTTCTTGATGTTGAATGAAAACTTTTTTATTAATTCTCTCAATTGATTACATAAAAGTATCTAAATGGAACTAGAATAGTTACAACTTTCTCTATTCTCTTTCCTAAGATATTTTCTAACACTCACTAAAAGAACCTCTCGAATTTTACATTTGAACTCCTATTTATAGTGAAATTTGTACAGCTGTATATGAATTGTGAAGTATCGCAATTCATTTTCGCAAGATTATTCTATCTTCGCAAATCTTCATACTTCCCCGTGCTTCTTCTATCTTCGTATTGTTTTGTAACTCTTTCCTCTTATATTTTTCACGATGTTCGTAAGTTAATGCCTTGTGATATTCAACACCTATATCTTGCCTCTTGCTAGCTACATTAGGAAGTTAGCTGTAATTGCTCACAAGCTAAATTTTGGAAGCATGGTGCAACCGGTCACAAGATAATTTGGGAAGATAGTTGTAATCGGTCACAAGTTTCTCAGGAAACCAAGGTGTAACCGCTCACAAGCTAACTCAGGAAGTAAGGTCTAACCTATCACATGCTACCTCTGGGAAGCAAGGTGTTACTGGTCTTAACCTGGTTTGGGAAGCATGGTATAACCGTTCACAATTTACATTGTGAGGTTGGTACAACCGATCCTAAGGAGCAAAACCGAGTTTCCAATATTCACATATCTCTTTATGTTTTGTGTGAAGCTTAGAATTAGGGTTTGCTGAGAAACTCCTAGATGTTGACATATTTGAACATGTACGTAACTCTTATCATTAATTGCTCAAAGATATTCCTTGATACTCAAGGTGATCCAAGGTCCGAAAAATTGGAAAGCATTTAATTATGATTTTCATAATATATGTTTTAATTACCATCAATTAAAACATATCCTCTGGAAAATATTATTAGTTAATGTGCTAGACTAATAATAGAATTTTTCTAAGAGAGTTTTCATAAATATAGTTGGTAATTAATTGGAAATAGGAAAATCGAACTTAGGTACTTTAATGTGAATATCTTGAAAATATTTTCGGTTTTGAAATTTCCTTGTTGTCCAAACAACCTTGGTGTATAACTACTTGAGTTTTCATTTTTGCAAACTATCCTAAGAACCAAGAAAACTTCATTCTTGTTGTTTCTGGTGGAGCCGTCTATCTGGAGAGGAAAGTACCCTAATTAGGCGAAATCTCTTACGACAGCTCGTTTAAATACTTCTCTGGGATCAAGAATCTTTACGAGTACCGTTGGCGGGAAACTAGATAATTGCATTGTTATTGTAGCTTTAGATTATTGATTTGATTGACTAAAAGATGTTGAAACTTGGATTGCACCTAGTTTGTTTATTCTTGAGAACCTTCTCTTCTGATATGAGGCTCACTAAAACTACATCAAAGTATTGACGGGATATTTAGAACCACTTTTGGATCTAAAGATATCTTGTGATAATCTATTTTTAATTGACAGACTTTGTTCCGTGTGTGATTGATCACATGAGGATTCAAGTGGTGTTGTGCAGGTTATTATTGAAGACAAACGAAGATCTGAAAATGACAAAGTTTTTCTTATTAGTTTTCGTATCTTGTGAATCGTGTGTCGACTGGGATCCAACTAGAATCGTGTTTATCTTTGATAGACTTGATTGTCTAGTTGCGTGAGATCGGCATCACCTTATATTTTTTCTTTGAGATTTATATTGTGTTAGAGCACTGCTCGGTCGAACTCGCAAGCATTGCTATCTCAAGCTTGTTGTCAAGTTTAGTTTCCAAAACTATAAGTCTTGATTTCTAGTTTACTTATAGCTAAGTCTCGTATTAGGATAAAAAGTGTAGTTGAGCATTATACTTTACGGAGTTAATCGATTGAAGACCAAAAACTACTAAGGGGAGCTTGTGGAACTTCATCAACAAAATGTATGTGGAGACTTGAACTCATCTATCACTCAAAAGTCTATCTACTCTTTATCCTATTTGAGACAAAAGTCGTATAACTATATAGACTTCGATTATACACATTTGATATTTCGATCTGAGTTTAACTCGCTTACATATTTTTCGAAATATGTGTTGGTAAGCTTTCGCTTTAACCAAGTTCGTCTTATATTCTTTACGAAAGTCAAAAGATAATCATGTGAAAATCGCATGGTAACATCTTACATGATTTGTGTGAGACAATCATTTGATGTAGACTCAGAATGTTTCGTATTGATCATTCGATCACTTGAAAATTGCTTTGAAGCTAATAGTTTGTGTGAGACAGCTATTGTCATCTTCTGAGAATGTTTCAATGATTGAAATGGGAGTTTAGAACAAATAACCATGATTGGATATATCACAGTATGCGTACTTGTAAGCTAACTGTTGCAAGTTATTCCAAGTCCGAGAATCATGGTATGCATACTCGTATGTGTACTGATTGGTTTATGGAAGTCCGGGAACTTAGTATGCGTACTGGCGTGAGTTTCAAGTTCCGGGATTTAACTGAGTTTGGAAGGTATGCATACCCATTCGCATACTGGCGAACCCAAACTTAATCCTGCCACTTAGGTATGCGTACCCATTTGCACACTTGAGTAACTTATGTTCTAAAATCGGTTTGTTCATGAACTAATACATTTATATATTAAGGAATGCAATATTTTGCAAACCGTGGCTATAATGTTCATGAATTGATTCGAGTGAATCAACATCAATTTTGCTTCAATTATGTCTGTATACTTCTATGAGAATATAAACAATTGAACAACTTTAAAACTAGTTTCATTTGAGTCATTTGAACTAGTTATGGTTAAGATGAATAAGGTTGATATGAAAGTGTTCATATGGCTAACTTCGGTTAACTATTGTTGAACCAACAAGGTGCACACGTTTAGGTATGGTTACTCATATCTAAATGAAGTCACTTTTCATTTGTGTGTAACAAGCTAAGTTCGATCTAACGGTTGAAAGATATTAGCTTGAGTCTAATCAGTTTTCATCTAACGGTGAATATTAAATGCTTTGTTACCAAGGTAACATTGATTATAAACCCTGATTTGAGGACTATATAAGGGAGAACTCTAGCAACTGGGAAACCTAATCCACACACCTCTTGTGTGATACTAGTTGCGACTAGAGTCAGTTCTCCTTTAACCTTAGGTTTTTCCAAAACCATGTAGGTTAACGACTTAAAGACTTCATTGGGATTATAAATCCAGACACAACTATTTATTTGTAGTTGCATGTTTTGATCTTGCTATTTTCTATCGTGATTGAGTACTATCTTCTCTAAGATTTTCTTGAGATTTAATCTCCGACATGCAAGATAAAAAGTAGTCACAAACATCTTCATCTCATCGTTTGTGATTCCACAATATCTTGTTTCGCTACCATACGATTAAGATTATTAAGAGGTGATTGATATTACTAGGCTGTTCTTCGGGGATGTATGTTCGTTGTATCAATTGGTTCCTGTATACTTTTATTTATCAAAATATGGAACAAAACTCATAGGTATTTCTTTGGGAGACTGATTTATCTATTCAATAGAATTTTCTGTGTGAGATGGATTGGTTTATCAAGTCTTTGACTTTGGGTCGTAGCAACTCTTAGTTGTGGGTGAGATCATCTAAGGGAATCAAGTACGTAATGTCTTGTTGGGATTCAGAGGCGTAAGGAACATGACTGTACCTTGATCAGTGTGAGATTGGTTAGGGCTCAACTACATTCCAGTTCGAAATTAACTTGGAGTAGTCTAGTGTCTGTAGCGGCTTAATACAGTGTGGTGTTCAAATTTGGACTATGTCCCAGGGTTTTTCTACATTTGCAGTTTGCTCGTTAACAAAAAATTTGGTGTCTGTGTTATTTCTTTCCCGCATTATATTTGTTTATATAATTGAAGTATCACAGGTTGTGCGTAAATTCAATCAGTTTGTGAATCCGACCTTTGGGTTGTTGATTAAATTGATTGACACTTGTATATTGGTTTTTGATAACGTCCAAGTTATTTCTTATATTTAATTAGGCTCGCGGATTTCCATCTGTTTGATTTTCTGATTACATTGTGAAATAAAGATACAACTCTAGTATATATTTCCATTAATTGAGTCTGACTGTCTAGTTGATTCTATTGGAATTATATTGGAGTTAGTCCGTACAGATTGCTAAGCGAAATATTGGGTGTGGTTGTTAGACCCCCGCCTTTTCATATTGATTGAGTGCAAATATAAAGTTTGATTATTTCGGTAGTCAAAGTTTGGATTGATCTAACTAGAAAAAGTTGTTTATTAGATTAAAGAGAATAGCCTTTCTCAACGAATCATTAATATTTTATTACCAAGATTGAATAGAGTGGTTACCAAATAGATTTATCTTTTACTGTTTGGAATACGATCAAAAGGATTGGTGATTCATGTGCACCACTCTAGAAGTCGAAGGCGCATGGATACTGAGGAAACTAAGTAACTAGGGGTAGTCTACTTGGTATCAACTATTCGACGTTGGTATTATATTTTGTATAGTAGCTTAATAATGAGAGTATTCAAAACTGGACTAGGTCCCTGGGTTTTTTTGCATTTGCAGTTTCCTCATTAACAAAATATTTTTATGCCATTTACTTTATTTCCGCATTATAATTGTTATTATAATTAAGTAAATTACACACATACATTAATCCTAATTACTTGACATTTATCCTCATAGTCTATCGGTTATTACTGCAACTATTATCAAGTAAATATCTTGTTGTCGTATTGTTTTGACCTCATCCATAAACAATCACACAAGGTATAGGACTTAAGTTGTATTGTTTCGACTCTATCCATAGACAATCACTTAATAAACCGGACTTATAGGTTGATATTTAAAAGATTGTGATGTATTTGGGTACCCTCGTCTTTTCAGTATCTACTTTGTGTGATATTTGAATTATTACACCTGTGATATTTCAATTATCTTCTCCAAAGTTCAATTGTATCACAAATTCGAAGTAATGAAGAAATATTACTCGTAATACTATCTTGGAGAGAAGAGCAACCTAATTAGGAGAAATCTCTTATGTTCTATAGTTTATAGACTTCTGTGTGATCAAAAAGTGTCTAGATTGTACCGTTGGCGGGAAACTAGGATCATACTTTTATTTTAGTTTTTGATTATTAATTTGATCAAAAAGCGTCTAGATTGTACCATTGGTGGGGAACTAGAACCTTGATTGCACCTAGTTTGATTATTCTTGAGATCCTTCTCTTTTAACATAAGGTCACCCAAAATAGATCAAGGATTGACATAATTTGTCTTTAGATCTGAGGATAGGCTTGTGGTCATCCATTGTTAATGGAATCCATTTTGTGCGTGATCAATCACAAATAAATCAAGTTTGTTTGTGTAGGTACATTAAAGACATTGATGATTTGAAGACAAGAAAATTTCTTATTGGTTTCTGATCTTTGTGATTTACTTTGTACACACACTTGATTGGATGTGATTCAACTTAGATTTGTTTATCATTTGATAGACATCTTATTTTTATCTGTATAGATTGTCAATCTATCATTTGATGGTCTTCTTCAGGATCCGAATCTGATAGGTTGTAAACCTAGATCTGATAATCTTGATAATCTAGATCCTGGTTGATCTAACTAAAAAAAAGAGTTCATATTATCTAAATGGAAGAACCTATGTTTGAATCAACTAAATCTCTAATTTACTTCTTGAGTTAAATAGAGTGGTTACCGAATACTGATTAGTCATTTATTGTTTCGGAAGACAATTAAAAGAAGTTGAGTACAAGAAGTACTCACAGCAGGTGTGCATTAGCCAGATTGGCTGTAAGCGAAGGGATACTGAAGGAAATAGGTAACTTGGAGTTAGTTTACTTGGTCTCAACTATACGATGTTGGTAGTAGTCTTTGCATAGCATCTTAATTCTGAGAGTATTCAAAACTGGACTAGGTCCCGGGGTTTTTCTCTATTTGCGGTTTTCTCGTTAACAAAATCTTGTTGTGTGCTTTTACTTTACTTTCCACATCATAATTATTTTTTTAGTTATAATAAAGTAATAGCACTTGTAAGTTAATCAAAACACTAGGGTTTGATCTACTAGGTGTACACCTTGTGGTTGCTATCTTCTTGATAGTCTCTGTATATATTAGATCACTCAAGGTGTGTATCATACAAGTTGATATCGAAAATATTATGGTATACTTGGTGCCCTCGCCATTTTAATTGGTTTCACAATAGGCAAACACGAAAATAACTAACAATTTGTGTTGGGTGCGATCCAACCTATAAGATAGTGAATTCGGGTCCACATAAATTGAGTTCAGTTAATGTAATGCCAATATTTGATGGTACTAACAGTTTATGGCGGAATTATGCTATGAGATCTTTTCTGCAATCACGCGATTTAATACTTGGTTATTAGTCGTTGATGTGTATTGATGCGTATCATAGGTGCACTCAAATTAAATTACTTATTTCCACACAATTAACTGGTAATATAATGGAAGTAAGGATCGTTCCTACGAAGAGCAGGGAGTTTAGTTGTCAAAAATGTCACAATGGGGGGATTTTGTTTTAGATTCAAAGTAAAATAAAAGCAATTAAAAATAATTAAGTTGCAAGCAATGGAGAGAAATATGATCAGGGAATCCTTCTTCGTTACTAAATAGTCATCAAGTTATTATATTCATCCATTAATATAATTAATCACAGATTATTACCAACCGTGGAATAACATCTAGCTTAGTGCTATCCCCTAAATTCCTTATATCACTGAGTGCGGAAGCTCTCTAATACCAGATTTTATTCGTCTAAACCACCTAGTAGTAGCTCACTCAAGGTGTAATTTCTCCGAATGCTTTATTTTTTGTGAATTATAGATTGATCCTAGTAGTTAGACTCTTAGCCTAATGTCCACTTTCTAGTGTTGTTTATACACACAATCGCTACACAGAATCCCTCTGCAAGGTCTTGTGTTCTCTACTTTTGTATGAATAATTCGACTATTACTTATCTCCTAACTCAATACTAGCATTTGATTGAATCAACAAATTAATTTAGTTGTCCACCTAAACAATCTATCAATTAATCATAAATATTCTAATTAGTATAAACAATCAATAATCATGTGAAGAACTTCAAAATAGATTTATATAATAACTCAAATCATGTCTAGAACTTAGAATTCATCCCCAATCACTAAGAAGTTTAGCTACTTATGGTACTAACAAAACCCATGAGTTTCATATAATAAAATGGTAAAGAAATAGTTACGGTGATGAATCGCTCCAAAACCCTAGCTTTTCTTCTCTTGAGTTCTTCTCTCCAATGGCTTGAAAAAAAAGATTAATTTTTTTTTCAAAAATATTAGAAGAGTCTCTTATATAGGTGTCCCAATTGTAGTTGTGCCCGTGCTCGAAACCCGGTCGAAATAAAATGCCAAACATGCCAAAAACTAGCCAAAATAATGTCAAATTCGTGCAAATTCCCATAGCCCACGTCCACAAACTTCATGGGCTCGGTCATGAACAGTAAAGCCCGGCCCGGCACAAATCCAAATTTTCAGTTTCATTTGGCTTGTCAGTTTCAGGAGACTGACAGCCTATTTTTCTTCTTTCTATCACGGATGGGATATCCCATACGTAACTTCTCCTGTTTTTACTCAGAATCTTCTCTTCAATAACGGCCGATACTTCTAGCCGTAAACTCTCCTGGACGTTTTCTCAACTTTCTTGTCACTTTTACGTAAACTTTCCTGTAACTTTCAGTATTTCATTCCTTCATTTCCGGAGACTTTCAACTATCACTGTCTAATACCAAAACCCATTACAACTCGAGCTATTATGTTCCACAACACCCATTATATTCATTAATCATCCACGGAAACAAGCACCATCAACAATCTCTTCAACTGAGATTGAGAACAGATCACATCATCTCTAGTTTCTTGAGTTCTTCCTTTTCTGCACCACGGACTCGAGAAACATCTCCATTACAAACTGCTCCTTCTTCCTTCCATAATGGCAGCAGCTTTCAATCTTCTTAAACTTCCATTTGACCTATGATTCACGCAGTCCATTCTGTTCAGTCACATATATCATCATAGCTCATGATCGATAGTGAATGGCAGAAGCACTACCATTCCCTACAGCGATCACCTCCTATTATTTTCTATGTTTCTCCCATTCATTAAACTATCAGCTATGCCTTTATCCGAGATACTCATTATTAACTTCATATTCTTTTCCAATCATCGACGGCAGTCATATATCATTATTTGTTTCAGATCCTCCTCATTTAACAGCATCATTTCCATTAACAACCCTGGTGTTACATGAGATTTGATATCTTAGGAAACTGGGAAAGTAACTTCCCTGACTTTGTAGAGCGTCATTCTCGAGTTCCATCAACTTCTCATGATCACTGCCATCAACCTTCCCATCACGGCTTGTTAAGGATCGAGCAAGAGAGAGGAGAGCATAAACGCGGAAACGTAAAAGACTACATTGGTAATAATTTTGGTGTATCTTTCTCATTAATTCTCTAGCTATTTATACAATCACAAGACTTGGCTCTCAAGGCACAAGACTTGGTTCTCAAGATATTTCATTCCTAATATAACTCTCACCTAAATATGGACTTTCCCATATTATTTCCTAATACCCTCCCTCAAGATGGAGCATGTAGATCACGAATACCCATCTTGGACAAAAGAAATTTAAACTTAGCTTTTCCTAACACTTTAAAAATATTCCAACTTCGGTCTTTATCATAGTTTTTGGACGTTTCGGTCCCCTTCATAGTTTAAGGACGTTTTGGTCCTCTTCAGAAGTTTAAGGACATTACGGTCCCCTTCGTAGTTTAGGGACATTACGGTCCTCTTCGGAAGTTTAAGGACATTACGATCCCCTTCATAGTTTAAGGACATTTCGGTCCCAATTTTCGGAAGTTTAGGGACATTATGGTCCTCTTTGTTTTCTTGGGTAGAATACTTTTGTACTCCTTAGAATTTAACCCTCTTCGATTTCTTGGGTAGAATACTTCTGTACTCCTTAGAATTTAACCCATTTTTTTTTCTATACAACTCATAGGATTTTAACCTACTATTGTTGTTCTTTCTCACATCACCTCTTGGTGATTTCTTTTTTCTTTTTTTCACAACATTTTTGTTGTTTCTTCTTGTCTTCTTCTCTTTCTTGTCACACTTCTATTTGCAAACCATTCAGGTATTTAAACAAACATCTTGTCTGCATCTTCTCTATTTTCTTTGAGGCTTTTAGCCCGTCTTCAAATCACCTACAATATTCTCGGTTCCGACAACAACTCAGTAGACTATTCAATCATTCAAACACTGAGTTTTCACAAATCTCAAGAATGTTGTAGCAAAGGCAGCAACAAATTCTTCCTCTTTACCACCTTTGTTCATCATCGACAACTGGTTGACCCCATCAATTATCCCTGTCTGGGCTTGAAAGTTGAAACACAACCCATGTCTCCATAAACCCTAGGCAACGAACCCATAGCCTGGACGACATCAAATTCTCCCTGTTTTATAATCAGGAGACTCTAAACTTCCTTGTTTATCTCGAGCTTCTGATTTCTGTGCAACCTAGGTTTAGCCAGAAGTGAATGGAGGAGATCTTTTTCTACACGTTAATTAACACCAACAGCTCAGGGTCCTTTACGATAAAAAAACATGGACGTTAATTAAGACCCTAAGCTGCCAAGAAGATTTTCTGTCGTTCTCATAATGCAATGACTAGCACCAGAAGTCACTATTAACAGCAACTGCTCCTTAACATCAATTTGTTCATCTTGGCAGCAAACTCGCTTCATCACGATCTCTCTGTTTAATAATCTATTCTCTGTTTCCCATGGTCATCTATACATGACCTTCTATCGCTGGCAGCAACAGTTCTTCTTCACGGGTTTGATTAAACAAATCTCACAAAAATTAAGCTCCAACTTATTCTTATGCGGGTTCAACTAACAAACCCATTCTTATGCCGTCTATTTTCTTCAAACCTGACTACGGAACATGGAAGCGCCAACCAATTTTTATTCTTCGTTCTTCACAGTCCGAATTCTTGAGTCTTTTCTTTATCTCTTCCAAGTTCCCCTTGGAAAACTATCATCGGCATAATTCTGTTCTTTTCATGGAATTATTATAGCAGTCAACAATAGCTTCAATAACACCAAGATCGTCTGCCATCATCACCTCGTCATCAACCTCAACGAGAATCACAAACGGCTACAAAACTGCAACACAAGTCCCTTTGTTTAACTGAGTTTTGGTCTTGCAAGTACAACACTCATTATTTCAAACTCACCGGACCACGATTCTTTACTGTTTTGTCTCATCTTCTCGATCTATCATCCCAGCAACAACATCTAGCTCAATTGTGGATATTCGTCACCAACTGTAAATATAGCTCCATTATTCATCTGCTTCAGTTCCATCCTTGATTTGTTCAAAGAACCCTAATCCTTCGCAACCAATCACGACTTCTTTTTTTTCAGAAGTATCTCGTCTGCCACCATGAATCCAAACGACATCAAACTTGTCACAATATCCATCAAAATATAGCGCAATTTTTTTTTTTTTAGTCTTCTTCTCCTTCTTCTCGCAATTTTGTAAATTCTTTACGAAAACATATAACTTCTCTTCCTCTCCTCTCTTCCTCTCACCTTTCTCTGATACCATGTTAAGGATCGAGCAAGAGAGAGGAGAGCATAAACGCGGAAACGTAAAAGACTACATTGGTAATAATTTTGGTGTATCTTTCTCATTAATTCTCTAGCTATTTATACAATCACAAGACTTGGCTCTCAAGGCACAAGACTTGGTTCTCAAGATATTTCATTCCTAATATAACTCTCACCTAAATATGGACTTTCCCATATTATTTCCTAATACAGCTCGAACCATCTTCTACCTCCACTGATCTTCCAATCACCGGCAAAACCCATTTCAGTTACCATTAATAATCAGCAGCACCTCCAATTCTCAAGCACCATCAACACTGCCTTCTTCTCCCAACATCATATTCTTACAAACTCCATCGTGAACATCATTAATGCAGCTATCTCGAACTGGCAGCAATTAGTGACAATGAATACATCTCCCTGTATTCTCGAGATGAACTCCATTGTTTTCAACAATTAACTCCAATGGTAGCAAGGATTTGTGGCTGCCAAAACCAAACTCCAGTTCGTCTTCTCATTCCAGAATATCACAGTAAACAGCCTTCCCATAGATACTCACAGCACGTCCTTCGTATCTCCGGTCACAATCACGATCACCAAATGCAGCTTCACTACAAAGATCGTCTCCATCACATCCCTTGTAAACCATTCGCATCAGCATTACCTCCCTGAAACTCTCGAGCTCAATCTCTCCATAGCACATCCATGGAATCAACCTAACTTCATAGTTCCATCACCGATGACCCACACAAACTGGTCGTGAAGTGTGTTAAATAAGAAAGGTGGTGCCCCTTATATGCATGGATGGTGCCTTTAACAGTTTACACTTTCAAATGTCAGTCTTGCAAGACTGACAGTGTAATTTCTTGTTTCCTTCTTAGTTAATTGTCAGTTCTGTGGAACTGACAGGCTTAACCTCTTCTTTTGCTCCTAGCTTCCTCATATGATGTCGGAATGACTCCATTCTTTCGCCATTGGCTTCGTATTTTCGTCCTCTTCACGATGATATCAAGCACTCCTAGATATGAACGAGCTCCTCTTGGCATTTGGCCCTTCTTTGCTTTTAGCTAACTTCTTTTATTGCACAAATATGTGCCAATTCACTTATTTTGGATGATTCACCTAGCAAAACATAAATAGAACAAAACAAACGTAATATATAATAATTTTGCAATAAACTAAGCAATTACTAGAATGGCTTCGACATTAAATATATGAAAAATATGCACTTAACAAATTCCCCCACACTTGGCTTTTGCTAGTCCTCGAGCAAACTATCTAAAATACAACAACTCCATGTCGCTGAGGATACGGTTGCACTTAGCATGTGTAACATGCCTTTAAACCCCTAGGTGTCCCTAGTGGAAGAGTTATAGTCTCGTGAGGGCTTACGAGAGATATACCCACAAAACCTACTCCAACTTCAAAGCGTTCCAGCTTTCCAAGCATCCAAAAAGCTATGAGGACATATAATTTCTGCATGCTAGTAATAAGAAGTTAGAAATACCAAAGAACATATTCATTCTTTAATCTTGAGTGAGAAATAACCACACCATAATGAGAGAATGCATGTTTGAGAACGATCAATAAGCATTTTGCCTCGACTTCTTCCTCACTTAAAAGGATTTTATGATAATTGCACTCAATAAGATGGCTTTTTTATGTATCTCACATGTGTGTAGGTAGGAATGAAGAGAGAATCATACATACGTTGAATGGTGGGAAGGTAACCTTCTGAATTATTTCTGGAGACTCCACAAAATCGTGGAAAACAAAAATATTTTTCTGATGATCTCTGAGAAAGGAAATCAACCACTATAGCAAGGGTGAGAGTACTTACCACCTTCACATCTTATTACAATGATGAAAGCACCACTCTCATAGCATCCAATAGAAACGTCTTCCTTCCTTCGGCTCGTCTTCTTCATCTTGGTCTTCGGTCTTCAACTGTTGATGATAAACTCTTGAACTTGTAGAACTTCGACAATTTGTACTCTTTTCCTCAATTACTTGTTGCTTGAAACTTCTTTATATATTTTTCTTCCACATATATATTTTTTTTTAAGAGATTGTAACTAAAACAATAAATATGAAATAAAATTAACATGGCCATGAAAAAAAGTACGTTACCACTTTGATCTTCACAACTTGTAATGCCTTTGTATCATAAACTTCAATAACTCTCATCTTTTGATTTTCTTCACTCTTCTAAACAAGTCTTCATACTTTGATATAAAGTTCCGCTCCTTATGTGTAAGTCTTCAACATGTATATAAAAATCTGCTCATTGTATGTTGCTTTACTTGGATATGAAATTTTCTCTTCCTTGTATTGTTGCTTGTAAACCTCAAACTTCTTCAACTTCCTTGTAGATTTTTGATGTCGCTCCATTGTTGATGATGATGTATTTCTATGGACCTGTTGTTGGCGAGAGAGAGAATGGTGCTAACTGCAAATCAAACTACAAAAAAGTGGTTTTCGTCTATAGATCATGATTGACAAAATTAGCGCTCAAGAGATCAAAAATAGTGCTGAAAATGGTGTGAAGTTGGGTAGCTCACCATTCTACCGGAATTAACATACGGTGACAAACACTCAAAAGAAAGCTCTTTAGTCAGCTACAAAGAAAATTTGGTCTGGTGCCTTGGTTGATATGAAAATAGGTAGTCTCCACTAATGATTGATCAGAAACTCTAATAATGCATTTCTACCTACTCCTAATTTGCATCACCGGCATGATTAAATCCATTATTTAACACTCCAATTTGTAAAAAATCCGAATGTAGTTCCCTAACACTTCCGAGTTCAGTTATATCAGTCAGAATCTCTATGTAAACATACCTAGAAATATGCTAGTGACTCTAAAATCTCTACAAGTTGGAGGTTTTTTATGCAAAATTTTGAAAAATCTATATGCAAAATACTCCCCCCACACTTAAACTTCACATTGTCCTCAATATGTAAAACCGAAAGTTCTGAATTCTGACATAACAGCAGATAAAACGCAAACAATGTGCAAATTGGTAAGGAATTTGGAAAAATACCATCTCACAAAAGTTGTTCATCTACGTGTTTTATACAAAGTTTCAAAAGTTCACATTATTTAGATAAACGGTCTGACATGTATGGTCTCTGGACTGAACTACGCGCAGTCTTAAATTTTCTGACGAAAAGGTATTAGTAATAATTTTCTTCTAAAATAGATTATGGACTCAATGAAATTAAACATGGGGATGCAAATATGATATGAAAATAATAAAATAAATAAATAAAAGGGTTTAAGATACAAAACCTATGGGTTGCCTCCCAGTTAGCGTTTGGTTTAAAGTCGTCATCCCGACTTGGCATTCTCCTTATTACTCCTCCAGAGGGAGTAAATATTTAAGCTCTAGGGAGTCTACATCCACTTTGTCGCGTTGAAACTCCCCAAATACCAAAAATATAAAAATTTGAGGATCCACCCAGAAAATAATCTGCACTGCAAATAATAGCTTTACAACAATGTTAGCACATAATAGCAATAGTGATGCTATCACTCGATCGAAGTTTCCCCCACACTTAGTATTTATACACCTGGAAGTGTATAGAGAACATAAAATTTGGGAACTTCTATGGATTCCTTTTGGTGAACCTGCACAATGTGAGAATCAAGTATTTTCAATGATGAATATTTAGAAGCAAAGTATTCCAATAAAACTTTTGAAGCACATGCATCCAAGTATAATTGAGGTAAAGTAGAAGAATTAATATGCAAAGGATTAGTCAAACCTTGAAAAAAATCTTGTATTACAAAATCCTCTTCATCCTTAGAGAATTAAAGTGAATTACTTACCTCTCGTATCTCGTGGTCCTCTATCAAACCTTACGTCTCAGCATCATTATAATCATGGGCAAGCTTAATTGGGTCTTCCACGAATTAATTCAACTTGGTTTCATTCTCAAGCATCATATCTTCAACATTACCATCATCGGAATCGGGCCATTCTCCAAGAAAGTCCCCCTCGTTACAAATCCTAAGATCTTCTTGCGAGTATGTTACATCATTTACAATAATAGATAAATTATATCCACTCTCCTCCTTTTGAATAGGTGAAGTATCATTATTATGATCCGGAGTAGGAATAACTTCCTCATTGTTGTGAGGAATTTGCAAAGGTTGCTCATTGTCATCGGAATCTTCGTCATCCTCATAATCTTCAACATCCCAACGACGTTGGAATTCCAATCGTATGACTTTGTTAATTTCTTCAAGAGTTTCTTCTGATGCTCCGGATTCTTCTAGATGATCATATTTCTTAGAAAGTTTACGGATATTAAGACGTTTTCTTCCATCACTCACGATAGAATCTCCAGACCATATCTCTTCTTCCAGAATGAGAGAATTAAGAATATGATAAATAGGAACAGGTCCAAATTCACCATCATAAGGATTCTCCCACATCTCTCATTCCAAAAGCTGAATACTAAAAATTCATAGTGAATACCAAAGATGGTACCTGAAATAAAAATTCTAAACAACAAAGTTAAAAACTATAAATAAAAACTATATAAAAAAATAAACAAAAAAGAAATAACAACTAAAGCTACCGACTGCTCCCCGGCAGCGGCGCCATAATTTGATGCGTGTCGTAGGTGCACTCAAATTAAATTACTTATTTCCACACAATTATCTGGTAATATAATGGAAGTAAGGATCGTTCCCACGAAGAGCAGGGAGTTTAGTTGTCAAAAATGTCACAATGGGGGTATTTTGTTTTAAATTCAAAGTAAAATCAAAGCAATTAAAAATAATTAAGTTTCAAGTAATGGAGAGAAATATGATCAGGGAATCCTTCTTCGTTACTAAACCATCATCAAGTTATTATATTCATCCATTAATACAATTAATCACATATTATTACCAACCGTGGTATAACAGCTAGCTCATTGCTATCCCCTAAATTCCTTATATCACTGAGTACGGAAGCTCTCCAATACCAGATTCTATTCGTCTAAACCACCTAGTAGTAGCTCACTCAAGGTGTAATTTTTATGAATGCTTTATTTTTTGTGAATTATAGATTGATCCTAGTAGTTAGACTCTTAGCTCAAGGTCCACTTTCTAGTGTTGTTTATACACACAATCGCTACACAGAATCCCTCTGCAAAGTCTTGTGTTCTCTACTTTTGTATGAATTATTCGACTATTACTTATCTCCTAACTCAATACTAGCATTTGATTGAATCAACAAATTAATTTAGTTGGCCACCTAAACAATCTATCAATTAATCATAAATATTCTAATTAGTATAAACAATCAATAATCATGTGAAAACTTCAAAATAGATTTATATAATAACTCAAATCATGTCTAGAACTTAGAATTCATCCCCAATCACTAAGAAGTTTAGCTACTCATGGTACTAACAAAACCCATGAGTTTCATATAATAAAATGGTAAAGAGATAGTTACGGTGATGAATCGCTCAAAAACCCTAGCTTTTCTTCTCTTGAGTTCTCCTCTCCAATGGCTTGAAAAAAAGATTAAAAAAGATTTCAAAAATATTAGAAGAGTCTCTTATATAGGTGTCCCAATTGTAGTTGTGCCCGTGCTCGAAACCCGATCGAAAAAAGATGCCAAACTTGCCAAAAACTAGCCAAAAGAATGCTAAATTCGTGCAAATTCCCATAGCCCACGTCCACAAACTTCATGGGCTCGGTCATGAACAGTAAAGCCCAGCCCAAATCCAAATTTTCAGTTTCATTTGGCTTGTCAGTTTCAGGAGACTGACAGCCTATTTTTCTTCTTTCTATGGCGGATGGGATATCCCATACGTAACTTCTCATGTATGTTTTTACTCAGAATCTTCTCTTCAATAACGTCCGGGACTTCTAGCCGTAAACTCTCCTGGACGTTTTCTCAACTTTCTTGTCACTTTTACGTAAACTTTCCTGTAACTTTCAGTATTTCATTCCTTCTTTTCCGGCGACTTTCGACTATCCCTGTCTAATACCAAAACCCATTGCAACTCGAGCTATTATCTTCCACAGCACCCATTATATTCATTAATCATCCACGGAAACAAGCACCATCAACAATCTCTTCAACTGAGCTCGAGAACAGATCACAACATCTCTAGTTTCTCGAGTTCTTCCTTTTCTGCACCATGGACTCGAGAAACATCTCCATTACAAACTGTTCTTTTTCCTTCCATAATGGCAGCAGCTTTCAATCTTCTCAAACTTCCATTCGACCTATGATTCAACGCAGTCCATTCTGTTCAGTCACAGAGATCATCACAGCTCATTATCGATAGTAAATGGCAGAAGCACTACCATTCCCTACATCGATCATCTTCTATCATTTTCTACGTTTCTCCCATTCATTCACGAAAACTATCAGCTCTGCCTTTATCCGAGATACTCATTATTAACTTCATATTCTTTTCCAATCATCGACGGCAGTCATATATCATTCTTTGTTTCAGATCCTCCTCATTTAACAGCATCATTGCCATCAACAACCCCTGGTGTTACATGAGCTTTGATATCTTAGGCAACCGGGAAAGTAACTTCCCTGACTTTGTAGAGCGTCATTATCGAGTTCCATCAACTTCTCATGATCACTGCCATCAATCTTCCCATCACAGCTCGAACCATCTTCTACCTCCACTGATCTTCCAATCACCGGCAAAACCAATTTCAGTTACCATTAATAATCAGCAGCACCTCCAATTCTCAAGCACCATCAGCACTACCTTCTTCTCGCAACATCATATTGTTACAAACTCCATCGTAAGCATCATTAATGCAGCTATCTCGAACTGGCAGCAATTAGTGACAATGAATACATCTCCCTGTATTCTCTAGCTGAACTCCATTGTTTTCAACAGTCAACTCCAATGGTAGCAAGGATTTGTGGCTGCCAAAACCAAACTCCAGTTTGTCTTCTCATTCCAGAATATCATAGTAAACAGCCTTCCCATAGATACTCACAGCACTGTTGAAAAATTGAGATATTTTTATGAAGCTCTGATACCATGTTAAACTTTCTTATATATAATTTTAACTTTGAATGATATTTGACGGAGATATACGAGAACAGTGATGTTGCCCGTACAGAGCTTCTGAAACTCTAGTAGTGAAGGTGGAAGCAAGGATCTTTTTTATTGATGTTTCTTGTTTTTGTTCTTGCTTGCTTACAAATGACACATGACTTGCCTATTTATAGGCTTACATAAACTGTCCACAACCACTCTAGTTTTCTCTAGAGTTTTCTAATCTTATCTTTTTTACTAACTCTTTCTCTAGAATACTCTAGGCATTAGCCACTAACTTTGACTGACTGACTCTTTTTCTAGCCACTAAACTTTCTGCTTTCTAGAAGACTCTAGCCACTAAACTTTTTTCTTCTCTCTAGAAGACTCTAGCCACTAACATTTTTAGCTTCTAGAGGACTCTAGCTACTAACATTTTTTCACATGTTTTACATTATATTTGACACTCCAGATTATTTGTTTATTCTCTAGCTTTATCTAGAGAATTCTTTTCTTAATTTTCCCATTACAAATTACATGTTCCAACACCCCCTCTTAATTTGTAATGGTCTTTGATTGTGATCTTCACCCAATCTTCATTTTCCTTTAGCTTCTTGTGCTCGTGTTGGCGAATCCTTTTGTTCTGTCACTCTCTTTTTCTAACAGTGTCTCCATGTCTCTTGTTTTAGATCTTCTTTGGTGACCTGAATTTTCGCAGCCTTCCGTCTTGTGCCGTTCTCTCCTTCTCCTTTACGGTTTAGACCGAACTTGGCTATCTTCAATACGAGGCTTTGCCTTCTGTTGATATTCCTCGCCTTTTCACGAAACTTAACCATTATAGGTTCAGAGGTTCCGCCCACTCAACTTTGTGAGTAGAATATTTTTACAGGATGGCTCCGTTTTTTACCATCTCTGTATTTGAGGAGGCATTTCTTTGATGCTCTCTTCCCTCAAATTTTTCTTTAGAAATGCACTCTTTTGTGCATCTCTGCGAGGATGGAAACCTTCTTTTTTTTTTTTTTTTTTTAAACGGAAGGAGGTGAAACTTGTACTCACTCATTTGTTTGTTTGGAGACATATCATTTCCAGGAACTTTCCTTTCAGAATTTAACTTCACGTAGCTGCTACTTTTTATTTTATTTTATTTTTTTTTTTTTTATATATTTTTCAAAACTTAGAATTTGGGTGATAACTAGTTTCTATTGGGGGTTGAAAAATGACTTTGGTCTGTTGAGACGTACCTTGCGTCTTCTCATCTTCTTTAAACTTCATTTGTGCGGAATTATCACCTTCAACTTGTAGCGGAAACTTTAACGCCCATTTGGATCGAACCCGCTCTGATACCATGTTGGAAAATTTGAGATGTTTTGAGGCTCTGATACCATGTTGGAAATTGAAAATGATTTGGAGCACTGATACCATGTTGGAAATTTATATTTTTTATGAAGAACTTTGAACACTCGAATGATATTTCCGGAGGTATACGAGCATAGTGGTGTTGCTCGTATAGAGCTCCTATAACTCTAGTAGTGAAGGTGGAAGCAAGGATCTTTTTTATTGATGTTTCTTGTTTTTGTTCTTGCTTGCTTACAAATGACACATGACTTGCCTATTTATAGGCTTACATAAACTGTCCACAACCACTCTAGTTTTCTCTAGAGTTTTCTAATCTTATCTTTTTTACTAACTCTTTCTCTAGAATACTCTAGGCATTAGCCACTAACTTTGACTGACTGACTCTTTTTCTAGCCACTAAACTTTCTGCTTTCTAGAAGACTCTAGCCACTAAACTTTTTCTTCTCTCTAGAAGACTCTAGCCACTAACATTTTTAGCTTCTAGAGGACTCTAGCTACTAACATTTTTTCACATGTTTTACATTATATTTGACACTCCAGATTATTTGTTTATTCTCTAGCTTTATCTAGAGAATTCTTTTCTTAATTTTCCCATTACAAATTACATGTTCCAACAAGCACGTCCTTCGTATCTCAAGTCACAATCACGATCACCAACTGCTGCTTCACTGCCAAGCTCGTCTCCATCACAGCCTTGGTAAACCATTCGCATCAGCATTACCTCCCTGAAACTCTCGAGCTCAATCTCTCCATAGCACATCCATGGCATAAACCTAACTTCATAGTTCCATCACAGATGACCCATACAGGGCCGGCCCTAAGATTTCGTAGCCCCGAAGAAGCCGATGTGAAATTGTTGCCCCATCCCAATAATGGCTGATGTCGTTGTCAAATTACCATGAAGAGCAGAAGCAACATAACCATGTAATGAGAATGCAAAGATATGATAAAGTCCATTATCAAGACAACAACCCAGTAACGAAGATACATTTGGGTGATCAACATATGACCAATAGCTCTTATAGAAATTCTTTCTCTTTTCTTCCATCAGTTGATGCCTTTGTTAATGTCTTAACAGCAATCACTTCCCAATTTTTCATGACTACTCTGTACACTTCAGCATACCCACCACCTCTCTCAACAAAATTCTTTGAAATCATCAGAAAACCAAACTTAAAAAAACATCAAGAAGATGAAAACACACAAAAATGAAATGGATCTTGGTCATTTACTCACCTTCAGTGAACCCATTGGTTGCATCCTAGATTTCACCGAAAGAGAAACATTTATTCCGAGTGGGTTTATGAGATTGTTCTGTACTTGGAAATATATACTTGGTTTCATTCTTCATTTCGTTTTCATGAACATAATGATCACTACTACAAGTAGGATTATTATCAATAAAAGCGGAACCTAGATCTAACCATAAGATATGAAAAAAATGCATCATTTGTTCATGAAAATCACGAAATGACTTTCCTAATTGATCGAACAAGAATCACGAAAATGATTATGCACTTAACTAGAACAAAGAATCACCAAAATGATCATGCACGGCTTAACTACAGGCTTGTTAAATTCTCAAAAGAATAACCAGTATTTACACAATCCAGTTAATGATGTAGTCCCCAAACGATCTGCCTAAATGACTTTCTTAATAGATAGAAGAAAGAATGACCAAATGATCATTACCATTAATGTCGACAAGATCATACGCAATCTAAACCTAGGTTTGACCATTAAATTACGATTTAACTGCTTCGATTAACCTAATATATTTAGCACTAAATCATTAAACTAACTCTGTATTCACTATGTCCCCCTAAACCTCTTAAAAATATGTCCTTTTTATTTATTAGTTATCGCAATTTAGTCCTACATTTTGGTTTTTAACACAAAACCACCAAGACAGAAACAAATTTTGCTACCCTTCTTTCGTGCTGCCCCGAAGTCAACCTTCGTTGACCTTCCCTCAGGGCCGGCCCTGGACCCATACAAACTGGCCGTGAAGTGTGTTAAAGAAGAAAGGTGGTGCCCCTTATCTGCATGGATGGTTCCTTTAACAGTTTTCACTTTCAATTGTCAGTCTTGCAAGGCTGACAGCGCAATTTCTTATTTCCTTCTTAGTTAACTGTCAGTTCTGTGGAACTGACAGGCTTAACCTCTTTTTTTGCTCCTTGCTTCCTCATATGATGTCGGAATGACTCCATTCTTTCATCGTTGGCTTTGTATTTTCGTCCTCTTCACGATGATATCAAGCACTCCTAGATATGAACGAGCTCACCTTGGTCTTTGGCCCTTCTCTTCTTTTAGCTAACTTCTTTTATTGCACAAATATGTGCCAATTCACTTCTTTTGGATGATTCACCTAGCAAAACATAAATAGAACAAAACAAACGTAATATACAGTAATTTTGCAATAAACTATGCAATTAATAGCATGGATTCAACATTAAATATATGCAAAATATGCACTTCTGAAAGTGAAAATTGGGAAACTGAGTATCAACGCTTAGTTTTTTACTCAAATGAATAAAAGGATCTCACCAAGAAGAATTTAGATGGTTTGAATGTTATAATACATACAGTAAGTCGAGACCTTCAACATCATGTCTCTATGTGTGAAACTTACAAGCAAGCTTGGGGTAAACCTTGAGACTGTATTCAAAGTTAATATATCAGAAAAGGAAGCTAGACTTCAAACTCTCCCTTCTTATTGGGAAAAGCTTCGGATGGATGATAACGATACCTTTGAAAAGTTCCATGTAAAACTCTCTGAAATTGTCAATGCTTCTTTCTCTTTTGGAAAGAATATTTCTGAAAAAAGATATAGTATGCGAGATTGTCAGATCGTTACCATCTAGATACGAGTTTCAAAAACATGATATCATGGAAGCTAATGACATTTCAACACTTTCTCAAATCTCCCTTGTTGGAAAGTTAATGATCTTTGATCATGAGGTTTATCTGAAAGACAAGAATCTAGCATTTGAAGCATCAAACAATACTAAAATCTTCGGCAAAAGTTAGTATAAATTGGGTTGAGGAATGTTGTAAAGAAGATAAGTTACTTTTTGAAGATGAGCTTGCTTCAACAATAGAACTTGTAACACAACATGTTAAAGATCTTCTAATAAAAAGGAGAGACGGGTCTTTAACAAATTATCGTCCAAACAACCTTTTTCTTCAATCAAGAAAGAAGTTGTGTTCGAAGATGATGAAGAAATCTGAAATCGCGGAGTTACCAAAATACACCACCACCTTTTTATTAGGGAACCTGTATGGACTAAACTAAAATATGATTTCGAGAGTAATAACTTAATGAGTCTTAATCAAGAATTATATGATGAGTTTATATCTCTTAATCTCGCAATCAATATGTATTCGGAAGCAAGTACGTGAACCTGATTATACCGTGAGAGTTCTTGGAAGATTCCAAAGATCAATATCCAAGATCAATCAAGTCATATCCAACAATTAGGATGGACGTATCTACTTTGATTGATTTATGTACAACCTGTGATATTTCAATTATAAAGATAAACAATATAACGTGGAAAAAGAAATAACACAGACACCAGAAATTTTGTTAACAAGTAAACCGCAAATGCAGAAAAACCCCGAGACCTTGTCCAAATTTGAACACCAAACTATATTAAGCCGCTACATATTCTAGCCTACTATCAAAACTTCGGACTGGAATGTAGTTGTGACCAAATCCACCTTCACAATGATTTAGTTACAGGCGTGCTCCTTACACCTATTGAATATCGCAAGACTAAGCGCAATTGATTCCCTTAGCTGACGTCCTTTACAGCCTAAGAGTGGCTTTAATTGAAGATTTAAACCAAACTTTTTCTCACAGATAAGCCTGTATGTGATTTCTGTTCTGATCAAAGATCAAGGTGAGATAGGAAATCAATTGCAATATACAAAGTCTACCAAACCTTAAAATCCGGTACTTACGACTCCTTAAGAGCAGCCTAGATTATTATTCACCTCACAAGTAATTCCTAATTCGATTTCAACAAAGAATCATTATAGAGGAATATACCTGTAGGATCACAAAGTCTGAGATGAAGAACTTTGCGATTTTTATCTATCTCGCCTGCTGGAGCTAAAGGCTCAACAATCAGCAACAAGACCAGGATACACAAACTATCAAGATAAAGATAGTTGGACCTGGATTCACGAATCCATAGGTGAAACCTTTTTAGTCGTAAAACTCAAAAAGGTTTAAAGAAGAGGACAACTCTAGTTTACAAATAAGACACACAAGAATAGTGTCAGGGATTCAAAGATCCCATTTTCTTGAGGTTCTCCGTATATATACTTTCAAGATCAAGGTTGCTTTAGATTTAAGCTAAGGTAGCTTTGGAATCAAGCAATAAATAATCACCGTTAGATGAAAAAAACATGACTTGAGATGAACATAACGGAATATACACTTTGGTTAGGATGAACTTTAACTAAACCATGTACAATGACTTTTTCATGAAAGGTTATCCGAAACTATCCAGACGAACTGTAAGCTTAACCATTTTCATTTAACACTTTAAGACTTTAATCTTGAGTTACAAGACTCACAACCATAGGTAATAATGTGATCAAATATGTTTATATGTATTCTTAGAGAGTTTTTCAAATGACGATTATCTCATAAAAATAATTCTAATACATCGTAAAATATTTGACAAGGTAAGTACGTGTACTGTATTCCTGTTCGTGAGCATTTTTGTCATGGTACGTGTACCGGGTTTGTATACCCTTAAGACAAAATGGGTTCAGGAGTCAACAAATCTTTTTCGGTTTGCATACTGGGTATACGTACCATCCCGGTTCAGGAGTCAACATGTCTTTTCCTGTTTGCATACCGGTATGCGTACCATCCTGGTTTACGAGTCAACAGACTTTTTGAGGTATGCATACCGGTTACGCGTACCAAAAGTCATTTACGAACTATATCTACGCCGGTACGTGTACTGGGTACATTTGATACGGCTCTGGACCTATAACATTTGTGCTGGTATGTGAACTGGTATGCATACGGTCCTGTATCCATATTTACAATAGTTTTATATCTATCTAATAATCATTTTGAAATATTCCTGAATAACATCAGTGGCACATATCACTGTTCAAGGCTATTTTCAAATGATTAAATTTTAAATCATAACTTAGGTTATAAATAATAAATTGTTCTTAACCAAATTCATCGAGTATGAACAAATGTTCTTAAGCTTAGTCAACATATTTCAAGAATGATCAACAAGATAAACTTGACTCAAAATTTCTTTTATGCATGTGATGTCCTCCTATTTAGTCATGCGATATTGTCTCATAAATAGAAATGTGAAAACTTGAGTAATATGTGGTTCAGTCTTCGCTTACCTTTTGTTTATGAAGTTTTATAAAAGCTTCAGTTGATCTTCTCCTTCAAACGGTAGAACGCAGTGATGTCTGGTACTCAACTACACACTTCTATCCTAATCCTACACTTGACTAAATGTAGACTATAAATCAAGATTTAGTTTTGATCAGCTAAATTTGGAAACAAGCTTGAGATAGCAAAACTTGTGAGTTCGACCGAGCAATCCTCTAACAAAATCCACTACTTTAAATATCGTGGTTTTGGACACATGGCCAAAAGTTTTACCAGCAAAAGAGACTATAAAGGAAACAAAGCATATCATAATACTCTTTGAAAAAACAAGGGTATAACAACCACACCCAATAATTCGTTCAGCAATCTGTATGGACTAAACTCCAATATAATTCCGAGAGCACCAACTTAAAAGTGTGACTCTATTTCTCAATAGAATCATCTAATCGAACAAATAGAAATTCGTGATCCTTATTGAGATGAGAAATAACTTAGACGGTACCAAATACCAATGTCCAAGTGTCAATCACGTTATATCCAACAAACAATGTTGGATTTACCAAATGATTGAACTACGCACAACTTGTGATATTTCAATTATATAAACAAATATAATGCGAAAAAAAAATAACACAGACACCAGAAATTTTGTTAACGAGGAAACCGCAAATGCAAAAAAACCCTCGGACCTTGTCCAGCTTTGAACACCACATTGTATTAAGCCGCTACAGACATTAGCCTAATACAAATTAACTTCGGACTGGAATGTAGTTGAGCCCTAACCAAGTCTCGCAATGATTAAGGTACAGTCGCATTCCTTATGTCTCTAGAACCACGCCGATTCTGCGCACTTGATTCCCTTATCTGATCTCACCCACAACTAAGAGTTGCTATGACCCGAAGTCGAAGACTTATAAACAAATTTGTCTCCCACATATATGTCTATTATTTATTCGGTTTTTGTTCCATATTTTGATAAATCAAGGTGAACAGGAACCAATTAATAATCCGGTTTTATACTGCCAAAGAGCAGCCTAGAAATATCAATCACCTCACAATAACCTAACTGATTAACATAAAATTTTTATTGTGGAATCACAACAGTCTGAGATGAAGAACTATTGTGATTACTTTTTATATCTTACCTATCGGAGATAAATCTCGAGCAAATCTTAGAGAAGATAATACTCAAAACGATAGAACAAGTAAGATCAGAATATGCAACTACAGAGAAAATAGTTGGGTCTGGCTTCACGAATCCCAAATGAAGTCTTCAAGTCGTTAACCTAATATGGTTTTGGAAAAACCTATGTTAAAGGAGAATCGACTCTAGTTTGCAACTAGGACACAGGAAAGCGCCGTGGTTAGGTTTTCTAGTTGCTAGTTCAAATCAGGGTTGCTTACAATCAAAGCTAAGATAGCATAGTAACAAAGCATTCAATATTCACCGTTAGATGAAATCCTAATTTAAGATTCAAGCTAAGTTTGCTTAACAATAAATCAATTAATCTCTACCGTTAGATGGTCTTAGCTTGTTACACACAAATGAAATATACCTTCATTTAGATATAGGTAACCATACCTAAACGTGTATGTTGAGTTGGCTCAATAACAATTAATTGAAGTTAGCCATATGAACACTTTGGACTTAACCATATTCATCTAACACTTCTAGATCAAATATGATGATCAATCAATTATGAAAGATAATCAAAATGAATCTAATTATGCTTTAAATAGAGTTGTTCAATTGTTTACTATCTCATAGAAATATATATGAACAAATTGAAACAAAATCGAATTAATTCGTAATCGTACAAAGTACTTATACAAGAATCAATTCATGAACATTAAGCCACGATTTGAAAAGATTGCATTCCTTAATTCATAAATGTTTTAGTTCATGAGTATGAAAATCATACATGACTGATTTCCACAGTGTTTGCAAACCAAGTATGCAGACAACAACTCCGGACCTTGGCATGTTAAGGCGTTCGCAAACAGCCTTCGAGGACCTAACTTAGGTGAAACTGTTCACATACTAGGTACGCAAACAAGGTTTCTCGGAACTTCACAGGTAAAACAGTTCGCATATTAGGTATGCAAACAAGGACCCCGGACCTGAATTATACCAATACAGTTCGCATACTAGGTATGCATACCGTGTTATATCCATATATAGGTAATTGTTCTAAACTCCCATTTCAATAATTGAGACATCCTTAGAATACGAAAATGGATGTCTCACCCAAACCATTAGCTTCAAGTAATTTTAAAGTGATTGAATGATCAATACAAAACTTTCCAAGTCGACATCAAATGATTGCCTGACACAAATCATGTAAGATGTTTCAAGGCAATTTCCACATGATCATCTTTTGACTTTACATTTAGTTTCCAACAAATAGATTGTTTCCAATTAAACTCGTCAAGAATATGATGAACATAGTTAAAGCAAAAAGCTTCCAACATATATTTCGAGAAATTGATAAGCAACATAAACTCTTCTCGAAATATCAAATGTGTATAATGTTAAAGTCTATATAGCTATACGACTTGGTCTCATTAGAAGATAAAATAGAATAAACTTCTGAGGATAGATAAGTTTTAGACTCCACATTCCTTTTGTTGGTAAAGTTCCTTCAAGATCTCCTTAGTAGATCTCCGTTTCAATTGGTGAACGCCATGAAGTCTAAAGCTTAACTACACCTTCTATCCTAATCTGAGACATATCTACAAGTAGACTAAAAATCAAGTATATGGTTTTGATCAACTAAAATTGACAAACAAGCTTTAGATAGTAATGCTTGCGAGTTCGACCGAGCAGTTCTCTAATAATCTCCCCTTTTGTCAATTTTAGTGACAAAAATATCAATACATATGGATTACAAAGTAAATAAACTTTGTAGCTTCTCATCCATCATGATTGATTTCCTTAGCTCTTAAACCTTCCTTGAATTCTTCGCTAGTCCAAGTACTTCGGCGATTCTGAACGAGTTCAACTCAGCATCATTGTTGTTGAAGATCCGTAGCCATAACAATAAGAAAATAGATGTTCTCAATCATTGTTATATACAGTGTAATAGTATTATTATATAGAATCAAATTCCAATTTCATCACAACTTTGAAATAATATTATGGTGATGTGTATCACTCCCCCTTAGTCAATACTTCTGTTAGAGCATGTCTCGGTTGAACCCACCAAGAGTTGGCATGTCAAGTTTGGTTGTCATATTTTAGTGAATCAAAACTCATGTTAAGAGTTGCTTGATTATGTACTAGAGTCAACTTCGTATAGGTTAGCTTGAAAGTATTAGGATATGAGACATTACAAGTATTGCGAAGTCTTGAAGATGTGAAGAAGCAAGGAGCTACAACGACAACAATCATCCTTCCACTTGAGGTTAGTGATATTTGACTTGAACAGTTTCATTCCCTAATGTATCTTTCAAGTCGTGCATATTGAAAACAAAACTGCGAAGAATATTTGAACTCTAGATATACATAGTATTAAGGAATACAATACGAGGTTTATTGCTTAACTATTAAACTTTGTAAATAAGACATCGCCACAATCATTTGAATGCTATTGTGATTATGTATGGGTATGAGGTGAGGACTTCATCCTAGGGAATAATGTTTTACATGTGTTCTAAGGAAGTAAGTTCATAAACTTGTTTGTGAACCGAAAAGGAAATTTCCAGATGTTATTGGTTTTGTTATTCATTGCATACATTATGAACAACTAATATGTGTGATTGAGTATAACCACTCACAACTTGTTTGTGTTCTTGGTAGAACTATTCACAAAGGCTTGACTTATGTATTGGTATGACTTTTATTAGTGAAACCGATCTTAAGTAATCACCTGAGATGGTATGACCGGGTTTGTGATTTCATGTCTGTCCAAATATAAAGGGGAACCGATCCTAGTAAGAGGTGCAGTACATCACAAAGGGGAATCGATCCTTGTATGGGGTGCATCAAGGTTTATAGCATAAAGGGGAACCGATCCTATGGACATGTGCAACACATATAAGTTAGATACCATATATATGTGGGGAACCGATCCTAGTACCTAGTCAACCGAATTTTGGAAAGCTAGTGTGACTATGCACAATACTCACATGGAAGGTAGAACCGAAACTTGTTTTGGTAGAACCGTTAAACCCATGATTGTGATTGAATATTTGTTTGATCAATCACATAGTTCTTGAAAGTCGGATGAACCAATTCTAAACTTGTTTGGAAGTGTGGAAAATCGGTTTCAAGGTTGTAAATGTGAAAGAGAACTTACAAAGTAAGGATGTCGACATACTTTGAACACGTGCTGTGATTGTTTATTTCTTTAATTGTTCAAAGTTATTCCTTAAAAGCCAAGGGAAGAGAATCCCACGATCGAAACATAAGTAAGTTAAGAATCTTTTAATTAAGGTAATTAACTTCATGTTGTATGGAAATATAAGAATTAGTAATGTGCATTTACTAATTAGATTTTCCAAGAGATTCGATCATTATTTTTGGACAGAGCATTTTCAGGAATTATAGAAACCGAATTTGTGCTTTAATGAATATCTTGAGAATATTTTCGGTTTTGGAAATTCCTTGGTGTCCAAACTTCCTTGTTTATAAGTACTTGAAGTTTACCTTTCTAGCAAACTAATCCTTCGTAACAACAGACTTTCTCTTTTGTTGTTATTACTGGTGTAGCCGCCTATTCGGAGAGGAGAGTAACCTAATTAGGAGAAATATCTTACGGTCGCTCAGTTTAAAGTCTTCTTTGGGATTGAGAAGCTCTAGCGTGTACCGTTGGTTGGAAACTAGATAATTGCGGTTTATCTTTTGTTTTCATTGATTTGATTGACTAACGGTGGTTGAAATCTGATTGCACCTAGTTTGTTTATGCTTGGGAATCTTCTCTTCTGATATAATATTCACTCAAACTAGTTTAGAGTTTTGACAGTGATCTTTAGATTGTTGTTAGTTCTAAAGACGATCTTGTTATAATCCATTGTTAACATACTCCGTTCTGTGCGTGATTGATCACAAGAGATTCAAGTGATTTTGTGCTGGTTTTTATTGAAGATTTAAGAAAATTTGAAGAAAAAGAAGATATTGAAGATCTGACTTGGGTTTATAATCTTTGGTGTACAAAATATTTGTTTCGCTAAAAGTGGATCCAATTAATAATCGGTTTATCCTTGTGGTAGATTGGATTGATTAATTCAGTAGATCAGCATCAACACAATTCTTTGGATTAAGAGTGTTGTTGGCTTAATCTTAAACGATTACTTCGGTAATTGAACATAGCATAGATCTAAGGACCTGACGAAGGAGTTTATGTTAAGATAAACGAAAGATCCTTTGTCCGACTCATATCACTTGGTTGAATAGAGTTGATACCAAATAGATTTGTTGTTCCTTTACTGTTTGGAATACGAACCAAAGGAATTGTTCCAAGTACGTGACTTATTTATAAGTTGGAGGCATGGGTGTTGATGGTGGTTTTTAGTCCATGGATAAATTTGTAAAACCATGCATTTAATGTGCCGTCACTCTGCAAATAAACGGAGCCATGTAAAGTAGTGAGTGTTCAACCTCTCTACTGACACATTTATTGAGCAACTCAATATTTCTTAATGAAATTTACCTAAAATGGTGCATGTAGCAACAATCCCAGATATTCTATAAATTTTGGCACCTTGCCTGTATTATTCATTCAATATAAGTTTCTTTGAATGCTTTCTGTGCTATGTTCCCTGGATGAACCCTTAATGTTGATATGTGATCGCAGTCGTATGCGTCAAAAATAATTCACTTTCTTACTCAAAAAAATATAAATGAAGTACAAGGTAAGGAAGAGTTCATTTCCACAGAAAGGAAATTGTTGTTATAAAAATTCTAGTTTCTTAGTAACCAATGGGGGAATTTTTTTTTTATCAAAATAAACAAAGCAATAAAGTAATGAAAATAGTTGAAAATAATCAGTAGAGAGAGATATTGGTCAAGGAATTCATCTTCAATCTTAAACAAGTGCTTGCAATGATTCGAATTACAATTTAATCTTTTTTTAATCAAAAGCCTATAATATCAAGAGAACAAGATAATCCAATAATTTACTAAGTTCAACAACACATATTAGAGCTGCATGTGTGAATTCTACCTAAAGAATAACCTAACGCCTTGCACTAATTAAGTTCAATTCTTAGGAGCATTAAGTTTTGGAAATAGGCTAATCAATGCAATTGTCATACATTGCGCATGACAATTCGGATAAGGGTCAAACTCTACATATGATTACAAGAGTGTATCACTACAAACCGTAATCATATCATGCTACTTGAATTCAAGGTTATCGCTCGATGAAAAACCCTAAAATAGCTATGGACAAGGATGCAAGTTCAATTAATTGGCCACTTAACTAAACAAACATTTAATCCTATCATAATACATCAATCATGTGATTATTAAAAACAATAGAGATTTGAACGATAATCAAGAGAGAAAACTAATACATAACTCAAGCACAAGTTTTCGAAATCAGATTACATCCTTAACCAATAATATTAATTTAGCTACTCATAGTTATGGAGTTCATCATAATCAATAATCAAATAAAGAAGATGAAAATTAAATACGAAACCAAACCCTAGTTGCAGCTCTCTCCAAAAGCTCCCTGTGATAATCCAAAAGAAGTAGAAGTCTCCCTTTTTTTGTATGTTTCCAAAACTTGGTCAATTATTCAATACCCAAGTCCAAATAGTCCACCAAGCCCATAAAACTATGTGTAGAAATAACCCAATAAAATTCTTTCCAAAAAGTAGAAGTCGGAAAACTGGGTTTACCACCGGACGTTGGCAGGAAATACGCCGGAGAATTATCTCAGGTGATCGACAAAGCTCACCCGTTCACCGGTCAAACATGTCAAGTCTTCGGGTCAAACGAGTCAAGTAGAGTCATCTCAGTGATGGCATCGAGTGAATCAGCTGGTACCAGTCAGATGAGTCACGTATGAGTTAGGGATAACTCAGCTGACTTGTTCTAGGACATAGCTATTTCGCATACACAAGAGCTTTGTTGCATAATGATAGCACATCAGAACTTTATTCCAGCCAAGATGGCGCCGCATCCTCCTATTCAGCTAACACTCAACTAGCACCCTTCATTTTTCATTCATTCCTATAAAGCATACTGCACCAACTACTCAATCCATTCCAGTTACCACTATCAGACCACTCGTTGTTATCTCAACTGCAATCACCAATAACTCTCATTTACAACTACAGCTGCATCTCTTGTCAGTTTCCCGTGCACCCATTATCTGAACCAAAAACCACAAACTCCACTACTACCAAGCTTGAGTCTAACTCTGTCAATTTATGTAATCTCTTCTTCATCCCAGCATCTGAACCAAAACCCCTGGATATGTAACCCAGTTCTAACTCTATCTGATACACAAACTTTAGTATCCTCCTTCATTGAACCACAAACTCACAAAGACTGCTCAAGCCATAACTGCAGCTATAATGTCATCATCAATACATGTTCTTCCTTGTATTTTCCTAGCATACATCTATTCATTCTTGAACCAACACAAACAATCATCTCTGACCCCTGCTGCAGCTTCCCTGCAACCACCAAGCTTAGCACCACCAATGCTGTCACAGCCAATACTGCAAACAAAATCCACCAGTACCTAGCCATTTCTGCAACTCCATTGCTACCTGCAATTCTCATCATTCTCATATCTTTATCTCTTCCTTCTGTCATCACCAGCAACAATCAAACCCATCTCAATTTCAATCACAGCTTCAAAACTGCAGCAACACTTTTACCTTGATATGAACTTGAATCTGAGACATAGTCATGAAAATCTATTTTCTTTATCTGCATCTCAGAAAAATTATTTCATATCACCAGCTCCTCCATAGCTTCCACCATAACCAAACAACCACAACAACAATTTGAAGCTGCATCCCTATCCTATCATTCGTCTAATCCTTCAGCTTAAGCCAACAACACACATCACCATCACCAGTAACACTTGCAACTTCAAGCACCAACTCTTCCTTATCATTCTCATCTCAGCTGTAATATCAGTTCAAGCAACAATACACAGCAGCACAACCTGAGCCATCACACTCCCAAGCATCAACATACAAACCCATTATCATTCCTAGTTGTAAAATATCACCATTTGAATCATTTCAAACCCATACAACCACCAATATCAGCTGCTGCTTCAATACATTAATTCTGCAATTTCTTGTTCAAACCCTTTGTGGATTCAAACCCTAATTTCTCCTTCAGATCAATCCACACTTAAATAAAGTGTAACCCATCTTCATACCATTTGTGATGTACAGATTTGTAGCTCGAGAATTCAATCAAAACAACAGAAACTTCGATTCCACTTCTCAAACCCTTGGTAGTATCCAAATCGCTCAAACCCATCTCAGATTCCTTTCTTACATCAACAGAAAACTCATATCTCTTTCTTCCATTCACGGCATCAATTTCATACAGATTCAGAACTTCATTTGAGTTACCATCTCTCTAATATTCACCATCAGAAGAACAATCAAAACCCATTCTCTGAACTTACCAGCAACAAATTCAGCTTAGTCGTCTCCTCCCTGTGTTCAACCTCTTTGATCTATCAACCAACAGTAACTCGAACTCAGAAACCCATTTAATCAAACCCTAACTTATCTCAGATGCACAACAAATCGCCATCTCTATGTTCAACACCCCTTTATTCTCTCATTCACATCAAAACCCACTCTCTAAAACTCTAGATTTCTCTGAGAAATTATGCTGCCATCTCAGTTTCAGATGGAGTAGGAAAAAGAGAAACTAATGATTGAGAATTGATTTCTCTCTAATTTTCAGGTCTTGGGTAGGAAAGTGATACAGCCACCCAAATGAACTGGATAAGGGCCAACCAAGTATGTCTCAAGACACCCATTGGCCAGTTCATATATGGCTTATCAGTTTCAGAGAAGCGACAACTTAATTCCTTGCTCAACTCAACCGTCAGTTTTGAGCAACTGATAGTTCATTATTCCGCTCCTTTGCTGCGCAACCTTAGCTGGTCCAAACATCGCTCGCCTGTGAATGAGGCTTTTGCTCTTCTCGAATTCTTCCACCAACAATAGTCATCCCTTACTTCTCATATCCACTTCTCCTCTTCAATGTCTCTTCATCACTAAATCCGTCATGCTTTTCAGACATAATTTGCATCACTAAAGCTAACATGCTTTTAAGACAAAGATGAAGAAATAAAAGAACAAATGAGAAATAATCCGTCTCCAACAACAGTTGCACATGAAATGACACTTTTTCCCTGTTTCTTCTTCTTTTGTTCCAAATGACTCCAAAGTACCTAAACACTCAAAAACAAACATAAGATACATAATTTACAAGAAAACTCAGCAAAGAAAGCATAAACAATAGATGAATATTAAGGTGTTTTAGACACCTATCAATATGGCATGACAATTTGTGTTCACTCGAAGCAGAGTAGCACGAATTTCCAAGTATCAAGGATAAGGTTTTTGCATAAAGTATTCAATCAATCTGTGTCAACACATAAAATTCAACCAATTTTGTGATAATTCAAAAGATTCAGATATTACCCTGACTAATTTGCAAAAATTAGGGTTTTGCACCTTCGGCGGTATATTAGACCTTGCCTATCAAAATTAAGCCTAAGCAAACTAGGTAATTAATCCGCCATGGATTATTAGGTGCAAAATCTTTCCCAGAATCAGAAAACGAGAAATAAAGGAGCCGCGGAATAAGAGCAGACCAATCAGGTTGCTTTAAACCCTCCACACGTTGGATGGGCCCATACTTGCTGGACCTATTTCCCATCGACCAATTAGGTCGTTTTAAATCCGCCACACGCATACTAGAAGTGTGGCCATGCCCATGCTTGGCCGACCCTCTCTTTTAATCGAACAATTAGGTCGCTCAAAACCTGCCACAGTATTAAAAGAGGCAAAATGGCATCAGATGGTCACAAAGCCAATTGTCGTTCCAAAAACCACGACAACATGCCAAACGTGCCATGTTGCACCAACAAGTTGAGCGGCATGCTATTCCGCCACGCCAAACGTTCCAGTTTGTGGCAGCATGCCAAATCATGCCAACGTGTCGTAAATAGCACGCCTACGTGCTAACCTACCTCTTGTTCGTGGCCAACGCCATGATGTGCTTAAGTTAGGGTTTTCTAGTCAGAATCACGACTCTGCTTTAGGCACATTAACCAAAACCCTAATTTCCAGTAGTATCCCAAAGTATGCCACTTTGTCCCCACAACAGGCAACGAGCTATGTGGGACCCAGGAAACCCTAAGAATGGCGCCATACCATAGCCACTCATAGCAACCCATGATCTTGTGGACGTTTCCACATTGTGGCGTTGTTATAATTACTTTGGCATAGCCATGGCACCGTTTGCACAAAAATACCACCATGTCGCATGCCACACGTGCTAATTAGGGTTTCGATACGCCAAACCCTAATTCAGCTAAGATTTACATGCTAGCCAAGCCAAGTAATTCTCTTAAGGCCTTAAGTTTGATATAGAAACAGGTCCAACGTTTCCGGAGCCATATTTGGGTCTAACACCAATATGCCAAAATAGTTGCCAAGGCTACACCAAGAGCCATTATGCCACTGGCATGCGTTAAATATGCCATAACACCGTTGGCATATGCAAATGATGCCATTTTTATATTATCAGGTGCCAACGGAATTGGCCATAATCAACGGCCACCTTTTCTCATGGGCAACAATCTCAGCCGTCCAAATTCGCCATGAAACTGACAGACCAGTGGAAAGTTTTAGGCGACTATCCAAGACAAGCCTAATAGCATCACATGCTATTTTCCCGTGGAAAGTCTCTTGACTTTGACTTTCCACACGTAGAAAGCTGCTACATATTTTGCACGAAAACATTTGATACATCAAACATGTCACAAACTGGGGGATACTCATCAAGGTATTGGTCGGGTAGTTTACAGCGTGCGGCGTGCAACACTCCCATTATAAGAAAGTGTCAGGAAAGAGGGCAGTTTTTGGTGGAAAGAAATAATGGGTGTAAACAAACTCATTTCCTTTATCGTGGAAACGTGGTTTCTGGCGGTTACACATTACTCCACTCTTTCACCACCCAATCACTCTCACTTCATACGAGACCAGGGTGCATTCAATTATGACTTGTATAAATAGGTGTCACCTGTTTCCACCAAATAACAAGTTTTGGTTAGAACAACAACACAGTGTCCAGAAATCACCAAAGAAATGACAGCTTACATTTTGTAAGCCAGTTCCAAATTCTGAGACAAATCATAAAATAGACACACCTACAGAATTAACCATCCTGGTCTCAACACCTTCTTCGCTTCCCTCCCTAAGACCAACCCTGCTCCTCCACTTTGTGACCGAAGCAAGACTGGAACGGACATTTCTTGGTTTAGGCTAGGATTGTACAAATTGATCTCTCGAATCTAAAATACTCCCGTGTAGTTTATTTGTTTTATGTTTAGATTTGTTTCTCATCCACAAACCCAAATTACCAAAACCAGCAGAAACAGTTTTTACCCATAAACAATAGGAATACAGAAAAAACTAGGTGAACTATAGGTTTAGTTGCTTGGTCTCAACTATATGAACTTATGTGTAATTTTGTGTAACGGCTTAATCCTGAGAGTATTCAATTTTGGACAAGGTCCCAGGGTTTTTCTGCATTTGTGGTTTCCTCGTTAACAAAATCTTGTTGTGTCATTTACTTTATATTTCCGCATTATAATTGTTTTATTATAATTAAAGTAAATTACACAAACATTAATTCATATTTACTTAATAAGTGAATCTTATTATGTTTGGTTAAGTCCGAACCTTTTTATCAAGTAACATACTTCGTTGTTGTATTGTATCGATCTCGTATCCATAAACGATCACACGAAGTGTGAACCGGTTAGTTGTATTGTCTCGACTCAGTCCATAGACAATCACTTTCGGAGAAAGGACTTATAGGTAGGACTTATAGTTGTATTGTCTCGACTCAGTCCATAGACAATCACTGTAGCAGAGCAACTATTCACAGTCAATTTTACACTTATTTTTGTTATTATTTTTTTTAATTTTTTCTTTTGCTTTAAAACTTCGAAACCCTAACTACCTCTTTTGAGCTCAACAGGTGACAGAGTGTATTTTATTTATTTATTTTTTAGATTGTATTAGGATTTCTCTATTATTGTAATTTTCTATTTCTTTTGCTTTTTTTTTTTGGACTTTGGACTTGGACATTCTTTTATTATTATTATTTTTAAACCCTACGGAAGGGTAGTATTAAATATCAACTATTTGCAGAGAAGGACGGTGATTACAATATCACCTCGGCCCCTCGGGTTCGTTCATGACATAGGAGTCGTGGCCCGAGTCGACAACAACGGTTCATCCCCCGTCTGGAACGGGAGGTAAGCTTGCCTAAACACTCGTGAATCCCCTGTTAGCGAGTTACTGTATTCCTTCGGTTGCATATATGTTGAGGATTTGAATATGGCTGTTTTAATTTCCTAGTAAAGGTCAAGGACTGGCCATACAAGATAAGGGATTCGGATTTCATCACCGTTCTCTTCTTGCCCGCCTTAGGAAAACGATACATACACGAACCTAAGCTTTAAAATTTGAAGTAGAACAAGACCTATAAGGTAACGAGCTTAGTAGGACAGTCATTCGGAAAATATTGGTTACTCTTTAAGCATACTTCAAAGTTCATGATAGTTTCTGAAAATTGAATGCGTGACTGCGCCGCCTTAGAATGCGGTGAGGCCTTGGGTATCAAAGCTCCAGCAGCTTCCCTCGCCTCTGTTCAATTTACTTAAACTCGGATTGATTCCAGAGGAGTTTGCTCATATTGTAACGAATTCCATTTCGAAGAAATAGAAGCTGGTCTAGAAAACAATCTAAGTGGAGCCATCATGATTTTTGTTTGCTAAAAATCAGTAGGTTTACTGTGGTGGAGTCAGCCTTGTTTGTGATTGAATAGAACTTCCCTTCCTTGTTTGTGGTATTCTATTTTTTTATTTTTATTTTCTCCATTAATTTTATTATTAAAAAAAAAAAAAATGGTCTCTGTACCTTCCAATCTCTGCAACAAGCCTAGTGCTAGTTAGAGATCATGTCAGGATTTTGGTCTGCAACTGGGAATGAATACAGACACAATGGACACCTTGCACATGTACATGCTTCATATTTTGAGAACCCCATAGATCATGGTATTAATAACTTTAGGGAAAATTATGTACCTTTTCAAGGTCCCGAGACACAATATATAGACCCTAGTTGTTATCCACATATGTATAACTCACATCCAGGGGATGCGGAGCAATTCTATACTCCCCTGAGCCCTTATATGCAATCTGTGATGGAAAATATCAAATTTATGGAACAAAATAATGCTAGATCTGAATTGCAAGCATTGCATGATCATCCATATAGCAACATCCATGAATTTTCCTTCAATAGTGAATCTCATGCATCACCATGTACTGAATATTCATATGAAAATGAGATACCTACTATTGATGACTCTCCTTTCATTGAACAACATAATGAAATTTTAGAATTTGATCAAAACCTTGTGCAATATCAAAAGTTAACTGACCAAAGGTTTGCGAGTTTAGAACTCAAAATGAGTCAAATCCTTGATGCACTAAATGAGGAGAGGAAAGAAGTTCATGATGAGATGTTTGTTATCCCTACTGAATTAAATGTCGAGAATTGTATGTCAAGTCCTACTCATGTAACTAATATTGAATATGAGCCTCACCTAGAAAAGAATGAGTTGACTGAAAACAAAGTTTTTAATAGGGATGAGTATGCATACTACTCTGATGATGATGATGATGTTATGTTAGAAGAACATGTTTTTACTGAAAATATTGCCGACCTTTGGGTTCAGAGACATTAGGCTTCTCTGCCTCGACCTTAATGAATGATGTTTCTTCTAATGTTCCATATACATGTGATGTGGTTACTAATCTTGAGCCTGTGCAGTTATCCTGTGAAAGAGAGCATGCTAAACCACTTGTTTGTGACTTAGAAAATGTTGAATCTTCTGTAGACAGCAATGAAACTATGCATGGAAATAACTTTAATGTGTCTGATTCTCTGCCTAAGTCACAATGTGAAGTTTCTTGTGATATTCCTATGCATGAAACTGAAGTTCTAGGGGATGATTGTGAACTGGGGCTTATTGATTTGTTTTATGAGCATGAGCATGATGTTGTACTTGTGTCTGACATAGGTAATTTTGAATCTCCTGTCGACACTAATGATCTTATGCATCAAAATATAATTGACGTGTCTGATTCTCTACCTAGGTCACAACATTGTGATGTCTCTTTGGATTTGTATATGCATGAGAATAAAACTTTGGATGATGATGATTATGAACTAGGTCTTGATGAATTGTTCTATGAATGTGAGCATACTGTCACACTTGTAGATGACTTAATGGATGTAAATGTAACTAATGATAAGGGTACTCTTGATATCATCCATATGAGCAACTTAGACGTACCTACTCTCCTGCTTAAGTCACCAACTGATGGTCTTGCACTGGACCTAAAAATTGTTCCTTTTAAGTGTGCTGAATCAATGTTGTTGACAATTCCAAACCTAGGGTTAGAGTTATATGCATCTAAAATTCTTTTGTACTTTTTGTCCACTAAATATCCTGTTATTGAGAAGTCATATCTGGAATACCCTCATGTTTTTCTGCCCATCCCTGACAAAATCCACTTTGAACTAGATCTTGTGCATGATGAACCCCTGAAATTGTTAGATTTTGTGCTCAAAAACACATCTATTGACAAGTTCAGGTTTGGGGGTAATGTTTTCACACTTGCAGTCTTACTTGCATTGTTGTGTTATAATTGTGTAAGGCTATTGTTGTTTTCACACTCCGTCTTTTGGGTTGATCCTCAACTTTTTAGATTGTTGGTGTATGGTGAATTTTTATTGTATATAATCCAGTAATTAATTTTTGAATCTTCTTCATATATATGTGTGCTAACCAAACTTTTTGTCTTGCGCTCATATTGTTTGCTCTCAAAGCATTCATTCAATTATGGTTAGCACCACCCTTTCTGCATCGGGTAATCTCTTTCCTTTAAATCTTCTCTACCTTGTTCTCTTGATATGTGTTCTTATCATCTTTTGAAACATTGAGGACAATGTTAGATTTAGGTTTGGGTGTGTGTTTTGCATATAGAGTTTTTAGTCTTTTATGAAAAAATAAATAAATCAAAAATCAATTTTTTTTTATGATGACCAGCTGTGTAGCGGGTCACTAAAAAAATATGATGATCAGCTGTGTAGCGGGTCTTAAAAAAAATGGTTACAAATTATCAAGGTTCTACGAAATTCCGAAGTTCATCATCTACAGTTGAAGACCGAAGACAAAGACATTTCTATGGATGCTCTAATATTGGAGAAGGGTTTGTGGGTACTTCTTTGGTAGGCCCTCACGAGACTACAACTCGTCCACTAGGGACACCTAGGGGTTTAAAGGATTAGTGCATACGCTAAATGCATTCGAGAGACCAGCGACAATGGTATAGTTAGGATTTCTGGATTTATGTTTCACTTGAGGACAAGTAAAATTCAGGTTTGGGGGTATTTAATGAGTGCCAAATATTGCATATTCATACACATTTTCATTGGCACTTAACTCATCTTTCGCGCTTCAAAGTCATATATTATCCCAAATTCTGCATTTTTACCATTTTCAAGAATAAATATTTGTATTAATTAATTTTGTGTTTTTAAGTACTAAATAAAGCTTGGAAGAATTGAGAAGACAAAAGAGAAGAAAGTTGGAAGCGTTGCAACCCGCTCGCGCATCAGTGGCAACCTGTTTACAAATTCATGGGATTAAACAACCCATGATCCAAAACCCATGATCCAAAACCCAAGACCCAAATCCATTTCCACCTCACCCCCATTGGATTCTTTCCAAAACATCCACCTCACCCCCATTGGATTCTTTCCAAAACATCCACCTCACCCCCATTGTATTCTTTCCAAAACATCCACCTCACCCCCATTGTATTCCATTATATCCATCAATTAAGAAAACATGTTTTGTTTAATTGTTGAGTGGTTGCTACAGTGAAATTCGGATCCCAAGTGTGAGAGAATTTTTGTGTATAAATAGAGAGGGTTGTTGTGTTGAAAACTCATCCAAGAATAGCTTGTTCATGTTAGTTTATCAAATTTCAATTTTGTTGTAATGTTCTTTATATTCTAATTTCATTTGCTAGGGTTTAGATGAAGCCCTAATCTCATTGGTATGTATTCATATCTTGTATATTGTTCTTGAAAGTTTAGAATTGTTTAAAGATATAATTTAATCCAAGTTTTTCAACATCTTGCTCTCACAATGTATGCCATGTATCCATTTTAGTTAGAATATCTCTATGTTGATTATGCTACAACTCATGCTTAACCAAATATTGATCTTTAGATTAGTTGTGATTAATTAGACAATTAATGCTTTGGAGAAATACTTTAGTTGTGATTAAATTATCCATTGGAGAAACACCTTAGTTATACGGTAGACTTGAATCTACTATAAGGACAAGAATAATATTACAAGTTGAATGCATATCATAGGTTATTGGTGGATTTGAATACCCTGGTATCCATATTATCATTGTTTACATATCTTGTTATTTGCATCTTTTACTTTTATTATTTCAGTCACTTGAAAATCATATCGTCGTATCGACAAAATCAAACCCCTTTTGGTTACTCTCTGAATCAGGATTTAGAATCAACTTCTACACTCTCCAAGTCTCTGTGGTTCGACCTGTGCTTGCCCTGTGTTGCTTGTCGACACTGTGCACTTGCAGTATACACAATAGTAGGTATCATTCTGAGCCTACCACTAGTCTCTCTCAAACAAAATTGTTAGAGAAAGAGCATGACGTTGCTCTTGAAAAAATTCACTTGTTGGAAGAGAAACTTGTTGAATCTGATGCAAGGATTAACTCTCAACAAAATATTTTCGAATATAATAAGGGGGAATATGTCTTACGAGAAAAACGCCTTGAGGCTAATCTAGCTAATGCTCTTGATAAAATCAAGATGTTGGAAGAAAAAAATTTGGACCTTAAAAAGTTCAATGCCATCTCAAACAATTTAACCTCAATGTTAGAAGCAAGTAAAAATCATCGTGATACATGAGGGTTGGGCTATAAGGGATAAATGCTTCAAATATTAGAAAAGAGCCAGTCAAGCCTAAGAATTCTTTTCAACCAGCAGCAATCAAAGAGAGCACTTTTGCTAATGTCAGGAAAGCAACAACGTTGAACAAGGATTAGAAAAATAAGAAAACTCATCGAGCTCCAATGCAAGAGGATCCACAAAAAGTTAACACTAAAACTCATACTTCGTATATTTATACTAAACATTGTTATTTATTGTGGTAATAAAGGACACTTGCAATGGGGATGCAAGATGCACTTTCTATTATATCAAACAAATTGGATAAGTTTTCTCCTCATGAGAACTCAAATCGGTATTGTCCTAAGTATAGGAAAAATAATTATTATAATGATAGTTCAAATTTTGCATATAACTCGACAAGGTCATTTCATAAAAGGCCTAATTATAGAAAGAGATATGACTTTTTAAATGAAAAAACAAGATCAAATGTTCCAAATTGGAGAAGGGGTGATTCGCAAAATATTCAAAAGGACAATGATCCTAATGGCATGAAGGAGAAAGCTTCTCCTGCGAAACCCAAATCTAAATGGGTACCAAAGTCCTCCATAGCCAAGAAGGGACCAAAAGTTAGTCAGAAAAATGACTCTCAGCTGTTAATTGTTGGTGACAATAATTACAAGAGTCTTCTAGAAAGACTAAAGAAAGACATCATGTCTAAAATTCCTTGTACTAGTCAAGGTTGTGATAATGACACTCTTCATCACAAGTCAAAGAAGAAAAACAAGAGATGGAACAAGAGAAAACAAACCAAGCAAGAGGTCAAGAATGATGATTCGATCTTAGTCACTCGTGACGGACAAGACAAGGATCAACTCAACACAACCTAGTTGTTTTGGGATTTGCATACTTACCTTGGTGCTCAATATTTTGAAAGGGTGAGGAATCACTTGAAACTGAGCATATGATCTCTAGGTTATTATATGACTAATGAACATCTTTAGGAGATTTCTTTTCTTTTATACTCATACTATCTCTATCTATATTTGAGGTTTTGATATAAACGGTAATTGTGAGTTTATGATGTTGATATCTACTGATCATATATGTGTAACTCTTGTTTTCACGGTTAAAACGAGTCAAAAATCACTGAATTCGGACATCATATGTAAAAGTTATGTCAAAAACAGTTTAGTGTTGTGATCCGTCACAAGTAACACTTGGGGTACCGATCCTAGTGATAGGTGCAATGTGGGGAACCGATCCTAGTGAGAGGTCCCCATACGAAGAAGTGTAAAACTGTTTTGCCCATAACTTCTTCGTCCGAACTCGGAATAACCTCATCATTTTTGCATTGTTTTCGCAATTCAATTCCCTACAAGATAGAGGTAATTGCAATACTTGATTTCATGTTGAATATTTATGGTGTATTGCAAATTGATTTATGAGATGTATGATTTCGATTTTATTACCTTGATATTTGATCTCATAATGTTGTGAACCCTTGTGGTTTGGGTGACTTTTTGATTTAGCAGGATTAAGTTCTATCCCATGTTGGTAGGATTTATCAAAGAATCACGAGGGGTTCTTGTAGAAACAATATGTGAAAATGTCACAATATGTTGAATCGGTTTTGGTTTAGCATAAAAGCATATTTATTTCGACGGTTTTCAACTCTTGCTTGCAACTGTTAAAACAGGTTTTCAACCTTTCTCTGGTAAAGGTTGAGGGTTGTTATTATTCTTTTTTTTTTTGCATAAGTATGACAATATGATGATATTTCGATATCAATTCTCCCTGGACGAAAATGCAATAATATTGGAGAAGTGGATGCGAAATTTGAGCTAACAATCTTGTTAGTTAATTATTTTCCTGTTCAAGAAAAGCCTGAGTTTATATTATATATATTTATTGATTTTCTTAACAATATTTCGGTTCAATTGATGTTTTATTCCATGATGTGTGTGTGGATGTGTGTGATTCAATTGGTTCCGGTTAAGAAAAACTATTGTTATCTTGCTTTATTGTGTGATATCAATTGTTTAGGCTTACAAAATTTCGGTGCAATTGCGATGCTTTTAATGTATATGTTGTTTCAATTGCTTCCGGTTGAGGTAAATAATTATGCAAGTTGATTTATGTTGGTTTGTATGAATTATTTATGGCTTAACGAAATAAAAGGTGTACGGGATGAGTTGTTTAGTCCAATTCAATTCTGGATAAGAGAAACTATTGTTATCTTGCTTTATTGTGTGATATCAATTGTTTAGGCTTACAAAATTTTCGGTGCAATTGCGATGCTTTTAATGTCTATGTTGTTTCAATTGCTTTCGGTTGAGGTAAATAATTATGCAAGTTGATTTATGTTGGTTTGTATGAATTATTTATGGCTTAACGAAATAAAAGGTGTACGGGATGAGTTGTTTAGTCCAATTCAATTTCGGATAAGAGAAACTAAGTTAATTCTGATATTAGTTAGAGTTATTGAAGTGAGGTTTCGGTTATTCAAGTCTAATCGAATGCGTTAACAAGAAATTCTAGTTAACTAACTTAGAACTTGTCTTTTTTAAAATTAAAAGGTATAAGTTTATGGATAATTAGAACCTGATGAGAAAAATAGAGTTATCTTTATTTTGGTCTTATCAAATTAAGCGGTTGTTTTTGAACAATCGGTTTAGCAAAGAGACTAAGGTGCTTAGTTGATTTTTGTTTTGCTAAACTAAATTGGAAAAATTGTTTCAGACAATTATTTCCTTGGTAACATATCAAAATAAAACTACTTGTAGTTTTGGTTTTGATATTGGTTATCAGAACATGATGTGTGGAACCCTCGTGCCTAACTCTACAGGTTGCAAGTCTATTTTGAGATTTGTAAGATTCTTTTCGTGTTGTCCTTTATTTTTTCGTTTCTTTGTCATTTTTGTGAAAAAAATGGGGAGAAATATATGGAGAGAATAAGTGATACTGGCATTGATTTTATATTGATTGTTATCGCTAAGGAAATGAACAATGGTGCTTGAAAATTTATCTAATGAAAGAGTGAAAGCACAGACTAAGGGGGAGTAACATGTCATATAAATTAGTATAACAAATACGTGCGGATTGAATATCTACCTATCTTCCTTAGGGGGAGTATTAAATTTGTTATTATAATATCAACATCGGAATTTTCAACGGTTGAATGCAAGCAGTTTATTGTGCCGTTGAATTCGGAAATCAAGCATATGTGTAATGAATTCTTGTAATTTGTTTATCCATATGATGTAATAGTTTTGTCACTAAAATTGACAAAGGGGGAGATTGTTAGAGGATGGATCGGTTGAACCCACCAAGCGTTGGTATGTCAAGTTTGGTTGTCATATTTTAGTGAATCAAAACTCATGTTAAGAGTCACTTGATTATGTACTAGAGTCAACTTTGTATAGGCTAGCTTGAAAGTATTAGGATATGAGACATTACAAGTATTGCGAAGTCTTGAATATGTGAAGAAGCAAGGAGCTACAACGACAACAATCATCCTTCCACTTGAGGTTAGTGATATTTGACTTGAATTGTTTCATTCCCTAACATATTTTTCAAGTCGTGCATATAGAAAAAATAATTGCCAAGCATATTTGAACTCTAGATAGACATAGTATTAAGGAATACAATACGAGGTTTATTTCTTAACCATTAAACTTTGTAGATAAGATATCGCCATAATCATTTGAATGTTATTGTGATTATGTATGGGTATGAGGTGAGGATTTCATCCTAGGGAACAATGTTTTACATGTGTTCTAAGGAAGTAAGTTCATAAACTTGTGTGTGAACCTGTTTGTAGGTGAAAATAGTTTCTGCTGATTTCGGTAACTTCAGGTGTGCGGGTGAGAAACAATTTAAACCCTAAACAATATACTGCAAGGGAGTACTTTAGATTCGAGAGATCAATCTGTACAAATCCATCCTAAACCAAGAAATGGCCGATCCGGACTTGCTTCGATCACAAAGTAGAGGAGAATGGGTTACTATTGGGGAGGGAAGCAAGGAAAGTGATGAGACCAGAATAGTTGATTCTGTAAAAGTAGTTTTGTTACTACGACTTGTATCAGAAAAGTGGGAAATCTAGCCAAATGGTAAGCTAGCAGGTATTCTCCTGCGCTAACTTGTCGTTTTGTGGAAATATGTAACACCTATTTATACAAGTCGAAGTAAAACGTACCCTGGTCTCATTAAGGAATGGAAACATAGGTAAGTAAATGGGAGGAGGTTGTAACCATATGCATGGAATTGATGTTCCATAAAATGGTTAACGCATGGAATTGATGTTCCATAAAATTGTTAACGCATGGAATTGATGTCCCAGAGCATTTCACCATTAGCTCCCTATATTTACTAACCGTCTCACCATTATGACACTTTCTTATGATGGGCGTAGTGTACGCCGCACGTTGTAAACCGCCAAACCAATACCCAAAGAGGATCCCCCGGTTTGGAATATGAGTTTTATGTCTCAAATGTTTTTGTGGAAAACATGTAGCATATTGTTGTTACCTGGAAAGTCGAGCTTAGAAGACTTGGTAGCTTGGTGACCTTCAACGGTCGAGATTTTGCATCTTAAGAGGAAGGTAGTCGTTGATCGTCGCACGCATTCGTTCATTGGTGACTGCATAGGGAAGGCCAGCATGGTGGCGCGGCTAGGTTGGCATGCCAGTGGCATGGCATGGTGGCTTGGCCAAACTTAGGTTTTCGGGCCAAAGGTTACCATGTGTTGTCTGGAAACCTTGGATGGATAGGATTTTCTCCTGAGATTGAAGGGCAACTGTTGATTGTTGCATGCCTTAACTTGGGTAGCCGTGTAGGGAAGTCCAGCATGCTGGCACGACTAGATTGGCATGTCATTGGCATGGCATGATGGTGCGGCTAGGTTGGCATGCCATTGGCATGGCATGGTGGCGCGGCCAAACTTAGGTTTTCGGGCCAAAGGTTACCATATGTTTTCTAATAACCTTGGATGGCTAGGATTTGCTTTTGAGATTGAAGGGAAACCATTTATTGTTGCACGCCTTCGCTTTTGGTAGCCGCGTAGGGAAGGCCAACATGGTGGCGCGGCTAGGGCCAAGGCAGGGGACGTTTGGCTTGACATGTGGGGCCAAGGGTTTGCCATGGGCGCATGGCGCGGCTAGCTTGGCTGGGTGCGGTTTGGCTTGGCATTTTGGGCCAAGGGTTTTCCATAGGCGTATGGCGCGGATAGCTTGTCTAGGTGTGGTTTGGCTTGGCATGTGGGGCCAAGGGTTTTCCATGGGTGCATGGCGCAGCTAGCTTGGCTATGTGTGGTTTGGCTTGGCATATGGGGCCAAGGGTTTTCCATGGGCGCATGGCGCGGCTAGCTTGGTTGGGTGCGGTTTGGCTTGGAATGTGGGGCCAAGGGTTTTCCATGGGCGCATGGCGAGGCTAGTTTGGCTAGGTGAGGTTTGGATTGGCATGTGGGGCCAAGGGTTTTCCATGGGCGCATGGCGTGGCTAGCTTGGATAGGTGCAGTTTGGCTTGGCATGTGGGACCAAGGGTTTGGCGTGACCAAGTTAGGGTTTCGGGCTAAAGGTCGTTTGGTAATCTTGGACGACTAGGATTTTCTCGTGGGATTGAATGTCGACCGTTGATTGTCGCACGCCTTCGTTTTGGTAGCCATATAAGGAAGGCCAGCATGGTGGCGTGACTAGGTTGGCATGGGGCCATGGAAAGGTGCGTTTGGCATGGTGCGGTAGGTGTGGCTGGCATGGTTTGTCATTTGCACAGGGGTGCGTCTAGCATGGTCGGCATGCCTTGGCGCGGTAGGTGTGGCTGGCATGGTTTGCCATTGGCACAGGGGTGCGGCTATCATGGTCAGCATGCCTTGGCACGGTAGGTATGGCTGGCATGGTTTTCCATTGGCACAGGGGTGCGGCTAGCATGGTCGGCATGCCTTGGCGCGGTAGGTGTGGCTGTCATGGTTTGCCATTGGCACACGTGGGAATTAGGGTTTGCATTGCCGTGACCATAATTAGTATTGAAAGAAAAAGATACCCCGATAATTTTTTCACAGACACATTAAAGGTTTCAATAAGTGCGCATAGTAAAATATTATTACTTAAATACTGCGACGTCACTGTCTGAATAGGGTTAGGGTTTTACGATTTTAACCCTAAGCTAAAAACCACCATCAACATTAAGTCCCCTGCTTAGCTCGGAACAGGTGCCTTGTTGTGAGGTAAGCATATGATGGTGATAGACAAGGGCGAGATCGAGACGTAAATAATTGCAAAGATGGTCAGGAAAATCCGACTAACCTTTTCAAGAGGTGAAGAGAGTTTTTGCTTCCTGTGCCGGCAGCCCTGCATGAGTTGTACTGGGGATGCAGACCGTGGAGTGGTGAGACGAAAGTTATCGGCTTGGTATGGACGTACATCACCAAGGCACAGCGGGCGCAGTCTTGGAAGGCGAAGCATAGCGGATTGGGGGGGGGGGGGGGCAAGGTATGGCGGTTGGTTTGACACGGTTGCTACTTCTGGTGAGGAGAGATCATGATCCCACGTTTGGAAGCCTTGCATAGATTTGATTTGTGTAGACCGTGAAGTGGTGAGGTGAGAGGCGGTGACTTAATCTATCTACTCACGGTCTTGGCTGGGTTAGGGCATATCATGATGCTGGCTTGACGAGTTGTTGGTGTCGGCGTGAAAAGCCATGGCATGGACAACCTGGTATGATATGGCATGCGGCAATGGAGTGGACGACTTGGAACAATACGGCCATGGCAAGGCGCGGTTTGCTTGGTGGTTTGTCTTCAATGGCCCAGTTGCCTCTTTTCTTTACTTTGGCTCAAACAGGAAGTTCTTTTCTCTTCAAAAACCCGAGAGTGTTATGCCCACGAAAAAGGGCGTTGCTCCTTTTGCTTAGGTTACGTTACCGGTTCTGCTTCTGAATCACAGTGCTGGCGGCAGGAAAGAAAAACATGAGCTAGCGTATCTCAAACACGTTCTTCCACCTTTTCTCACCAAACCCTAATTGGTTCGCACATCCAGGCATGAGGCCTTCCCTTATATTGGCTGGCAGGATGAGATTTAATTATGATCGAATATCATGCCTTAACTCGTGGCTATTATAAAATCTTTCTTTTTGGGGGACTACGTTGATCTGCTGAACATAAAAGATGATCTTGAACCCTTCTCGCATAGTTCGTCCGCGCCCATCCTCTTTACATGTATCGTATCGTGTTTTCTTCTGATTCTTATTTTATCCTCTTTCTTATGTATGTAGTTAGTATAGATAGGGTGAGAACTTGACCATTTTCTATGTTCTTAGTAGTGTATGATGGGATCCTCCAAAGACAGTCATACCTTTAATCCTTCGAAGAAATTTTTTGGAATCGGCGAAAACCAGTTTTCTTCTCATGAGGAGGCATTAGGTAAAATCGAATCTTTGTTTCATGAAGCTGGTGGAATTATCAAGGACCTTCCTTCTATCTATCTTAGTGAAGTGCGGGCGTGTGTTCAGACTTTCCTGGGTTCGGTGAACATGGAGGAGGAAGGAAAGGTGATGAAGAACCCTGGTGTGTTGAGAAGCTCTAGTGCAGCAAAACTTTCTCTCGGTCCAGTGTTAGGGTGGATCAGACTGCTTTTAGGTTGAAACAACGGAAAACTAATCCTGTGGAACTTTTAGAGGAAGGCCAACGTAACTTCCTTGTTCAGGACGGCGTTATGATTCTCGATTCTGATGTAGGTCAATCAAGGAATCTTCCCTGAAAGGTCGTTGAGAGGACCTTTGAGGAGGACGTTGTGTTTGACATGACTGGATCAGCCTTTTGGGTTGACGTCGGAAATGTCGTCGGCGATATTTGGGAGGTCATGATGGCATGTATTGGACCATTTATTGAAGTGGGTACCCGGAAAGAGATGGATGATGTTACTGCTGAGGTTGATTCGGGATGGGATGTTGAGGTTGCTGCTGCTAATGCCATCGAATGTAATATTTGTTGCCTGAGAGATTGTTGGGGAAAGTGCTTGAAAATATCCTTGACCGAGGGGACTCGTTGTAGTTGCAGGATTTCCCACACTACACCCTTGTCAAGAATCTATGAAAACTAAGTCATAATTGTGGATGAACAACAACACTTTTATTAATTCACTTTCAGGAAGATTTACAAGAAATATTAAAACTCAGAAGTACAACTTTCTTTCTGGAGTTTCTCTCTCCTCAGAATTCTCTCAGCTCTCAAAAATGCATCATCATCCCCTGGATTTAGTTGAACCCTTTATATAGGAAAATACATGGTGGAAGACAGCTAATATTTCCCCTTAGTTCGGATCTACTCTGCGATCTCATCGCTATAACTTTAGTCCTCACCATCGCCAACTTTGTAACCGTCGTGAAATAGACTTATTCTTCTCATATATCTTCAATCGTTGATCATTATATCACTCTTTTGTGACACCCGCCAAATGTCGTTGAAGAATCTTGCGACGTTCTCGTCAAAGTGTTATTAATACTTGTAGAAATGTTTGGGTTTCTCGCAGAAGTGTTGTTTCCATCACGAGAATATCGTTGTGCCGATATTCTGGTACTACATCTTGCCTCTTCTCATATCTTTTCTGCGAAGAAGAGAAGATCATGAGAACTAATATTTATTATTCTTCGCAACTTCTTCATCTTTTATACTTTCTCCTCGACAAGATCCCATTAATCCAGCCTTTCGTACACATGTTGTGAATCCCTTCATTTACTGACACGTTCCTACTCCATAGGTCCACTCCCCTTTGTCTATAAAAGGTTGAACTAATCTCAAAATTATATTTACTTTTCTGTTTCTTCATCTTCCGTCTGCAACTTTGCCTCTTCTTCATATTATTTTGCTATTATTCTAATGGAGTCCTCAAGGTTTGTTTCTTGATTTATGTTGTTTATTTTAAGCCAGTTTTTACTTTCATTCTCCAATATTTCTTATTTCCTTGTTATGTCTTCTTTTTAGCGGAAAGATTTCTAACACACAGTCTACTACTCACAACCCTAATCCTCGCAAAAGACCGACTGAGAAGAAGAAGAAAAGTTCTGCGAATGATAAGGTAGTAAGAAACAACCTTTATTTTTTAATAACAATATTGTTGCCTCTGTTTCTTATCTGGGTTATTATTCGCAGAATGACGTGAATCCTGAGAAACCTCCCAAAAGGTCTCGCCATTTTAAGACACTCGGGGAAAATCTCATTATTCCCTCGTTAACATCTGTGAATATTACTCCCACACCATCGCAACCAAATCTTTCTTCTCCTATTCGCGAGAATATCGCTGTTCATACCTCTACCCCTTCTGACATTTTGACAAACCAAGCTTCTAAAGCTGCTGCGACTGAGGTTCCATATAGTCCTTTACGGCCTTCAACTGTTGTTTTTCCACATACTCCTCTTGATAACTCAACCATCACAAATGATCGCCAACTTATTCTCACTACTATTTCACCTTATAAATCCTTTCCTTCATCGAGCGAAACTTTCGCAGGTGTTGATGTTGCTTTTAAAGTCTTGTCTAATATTTTAGACAATGCTAGAAAGTCTTCCACTGACCCTCTCCAACAGGAAGCTTGCGAGACTCTGTTTAAGTATTTTGTCTCTGATCGTAATGATTCACGAGCGGCTTTAGAGAATGAGATTGAAGTTCTGAGGAAAACTCTTCAAACTAAAATTGTTGAGTGTGATACCTTGAATCACATGCTCCCTAACTCTTCTCTAGATTGCGAGAATCTTCGCAGAAAAAATGACGAGCTGAAAGGTATATTTTTCTTGCCTATGATCTTTTTGCTTTTCTTTTTATATACATACTTTGTGTACTTAGACCTCCTTCTTAAATTCTTGATTCATATATTAGTTTCAAATCGGGCTCGTTTCATAGAAAGACTCAAATCTGAATCTATTGCTGAAGAAGTTCGCGTTGAAAGAGATTCTTGGATAGATCAACATACTAGACTAGACAATTTGTACACTTATTCAAGTGATCGCATAAATAATCTTACTAATGAGAACAATCGATTATTGCAAAGGAAGAATTTTTTGAGTGGCGAGCTTGATCGCCTCTCATATTTGTTTTTTAAGGATAATTTGGCGATGGAATCTTTATCAGATGAGAATAAAACCCTGTCCCAAGAAAAACATATATTTTCAAGCTTGATGACGATTTCCTCGCAGCAAATAAGTAATCTTCAAATTACATGTAATAGTCAAGAGCAATCTCTTCATTCTCTTAAGAAGGAGCTCAAGGAGTTAACTGAATCATCTGCCGCTAAAATGGATAATCTTATCAAGGGTAGATTAACTCTTAGTTTAAGAGCCAGCGAACTTCAAGACAAATACTCTCAGTTAAAGGAATCTCATTCTTCATTAGTAAAGGAAAATTCATATCTTCGCAACAAAGAAGAAAACATGAAATCTCGTCTGAAGGGTATGGTTGGCGATAAATTCGATGATGCCATGAATCAGTGGGAGAACTGTTTATTTTCTTTAATCCAAAACTTAACCTCGAAAAAAGAAGGTAGTCAGTTGACTACCTCTCTTGTTGATCTTCTCATAAAATCTTATATTATGTTCCTTGCGAGATTCTTGTCTAACTGATTTTTTTTATTTTGTTGCTCGCAGAATCCGAAAGAAATCTTCATTCTACCATTACTGATCTGACCGCTACATTGGGTAAAGTTCGCAAAGAAAATAAATCTCTTGCTTCTAATTTCCTTAGTGCTCACGACAAAGCATAAAGAAGACTTGATTATCTTTAATACTTTAAGAATATAGAAATTAGGAATCGTGAAAGAGCTCTTCTTCGCCAAGTCCATCTTAGGGCTGAAGTTCTCGTGAACAATATTCTGCTTCTCCGTTCTCTTTCTCCTGTTTCTGTCCCTCCTCTAGAGGTTGACGATGATGAAATTCCTCTTCCCATGGATGTAGAGTTAGAGTTTACTAACGATGAATAAAATACCACTCAAGAAAATTAAGAAGATGGTGAAGAAGAATAAAAAAGTCCTCCAAAAGAAGTAATCGCTGATGAAGAATCTAGATAAGAAGAAGCTCGCGGTGAGAAGGATGCTGATGATGTTGATGAATCTGACAAGAACAATAAATCTGGCGAGGCTTGAATTTTTCGTTTGTTTTCTTTTCCTTTTTCTTTCTCAAGTAATGTAATTTTTGAAACCTTTTTGGAATATTAACTTTTAACTTAGTCCTCTTGGAATCTTTTCAAGGAAGATAATGAAATGTCACTTCTCCATTCCCTTATCTGCCCCTTTATTATCTTTCTTGAAGTGGTGAATGATCTTCTGTATCTTCTGTCTTTATATAAATATCCGTGATATAATAAATATAGCTGCGATATTTAGAATTTTGGCTTCTTGTATATAATTCTGTGATGGCTGAATGTTTCCTGCAATCTTAAAGTAGAATAGTTAATTTGTAAGATTATTCTTATGGTCTTATTTTGCCTTCCTAGTTAAAGGTCTTATTTTTCCAAACTTTTTCTGTCTGCGACAAAATCGCAGGATTTCTTAACATTTGCATGTAAAGACCCTTTGATCTTGTCTTATCCATGTTTCTTTCAAAATCTTTGCGACAATATGATAAGCATACATTCTCTCGCAATCATTTACCCTTATGACATTGCCGTCTTGCGATGAAATCGCAGGACGTTTTTACACTTTCATGTAAAAACCATTGATCTCATCTTAACATTTCTCTCATGTCTTGTTTCCTTTACATTATTTACGTCACGCGACAATATGACAGGCCTAAATGTTCTTCCGATCATAAAGCCCCATGACATTGCCATATTAAGACACTTATCAGCTCCCTAATGGAGGGTGCCTCCCTTATCTTCCCCCTGGTTGCCCCTTCAAGTAGGGAACATCGTCCATACAAGACTAGATCCTCCCATCCATATTTACTAACAACCATCTATTTTCGCAGCCTCTTGTCCTTTATGCCTATATGGCTTATAGTTACAAGACTGCACCCTAAGTGGGGTTTTCTTCAGGCCAAGTACATTGTAGCCAAGACTTACCAAGGATGGAAAGAGAGTTTCGTACGCTCCGGGCACCCTTGGCTCAACCGTGTACCTCGGCACCTTGGTTATACTTTGCACTTCTTGGAAGAGATTCTCAGTCGTCCAACCAGGGTATATCCATATATAGTTGGAAATCCAAGATCTCTCTCCCGGATAGGTTTTCTTTAACCTCATCGTCTGCATGACTCAGGTTCCAGCAGCGGTATAACCTTATCGTTGAGTTATGTCAAGAGATACCCCCTCATATGACGCGCTATTAGGTCTTACATTTGCCTCTTACGAAATTTTATTCGCGAACTAGGGTGTACGCCATAAAGGTTCGTCCCATTCTTTTAATCTCTGCGAAATTTTATTCGCTATTCTTGCGATGATGCTCGCATAAATTATGATAGCAAAAGAAGAATTTTTTAATTGTTTCATCTTACATTTATATTTCTTACCTCGCAAAAATTGCTACTGATAATACCTTTTCAGAAACAATCTATTCCATGGTCTATCAAGTCTTTGCCCAACATCTCTTCCCTCTGGATCCATTAATTTGTATGCTCCATTTCCAATTATCTCTTTAATGATGTATGGTCCATCCCATTTTATCGCTAATTTTCCACCACTTTCTTGCTGATATTTTGGTGTTTCTCGCAAAACTATATCGCCAGGCTGGAATTGACGTTTCTTGACTCGTTTGTTGTACTCGCGAGCTAATATTCGCTGGTAGTTTTCCATATGTTATAGAGTTTTTTATCTCTTTTCTTCTAGTTCATCTAACTCATGTAAAATCATGCCATCACTTAGATTTTTCTCCCATGCTTCTCTTTTTGTTGTTGGGATAGCAACCTCTGTTGGTAGGACAGCTTCAACTCCATATGTTAAACAAAAAGGTGACATCCCAGTTGCCTCTCGTCTAGTTGTATTATATGACCATATTGCATTATGCACTTGCTCACACCATGATTTGTGATAATCTTCTAACTTCTTTTTCAAGATGTCTGCGATTGTCTTGTTAGTTGCCTCAGCTTGACCATTTGCTTGTGGATATAAAGGAGTTGATTTTCCACATTTTATCTTAAATGCATTAAGAAGCAATTCGATATTCTGCCCTTCAAATTGCTTTCCATTATCAGACATCAACTGTGCTGGGATCCCAAATCTGCAAATTATATTTTCAAATATGAACGTAAAAATGTCCTTATCGCGGATGTGTTGTACTGCCTTAACTTCTCCCCATTTTGTGAAATAGTCTGTAGAAACGATTAATATCTTCTTTGTCCAGAACCAGGCACAAATGGTCCCACAATATCCAATCCCCATTTTCCAAAAGGCCATACGCTTGAAGAAGATGATAATGGTGCTCCTGGTGCATGTATCTTCTTCCCAAATCGCTGACAATATTCACAACGCCTTGAAAGTTGTTTTGCATCCTCATGCATATATGACCAATAATAACCCTGCATCTTTGTTTTATATGCCAAAGATCTACCCCCGCTGTGATTACCAGCATCACCACTATGCAACATTTTAATACCTTTTGTCCTTATTCTCTCGTCAAACATCTTAGCGATGGTCCATTAAATGATCTGTGATATAATACCCCATCTCTTAGTTCATAATTGATTGCTCTACTTTTTAATTTATGTGCTTCTAATCAATTTCTGGGGATTTCTCCTCTCGCAAAATAAGCATGAAGATCTTCTCGCCAGTCTATAGCATTATTCCATATTTCTTCCTTGCCAGATTCTACCATCATCACATCTAACTCTTCTTCTTCTTCTTTGTTTATCGCCGGTTGCAAAAGTGTTTGAATTTTTATGCATCTCGCAAGTGGGTTCGTCATCATACTTGATATGAAAGCAAAAGCATCTGCAAACCTATTATCTTAACTTGATATGTGTCTCCATTTTATTTTTGGAATTCTCGCAGACAATTCTTCAACAAGTTTTTTGTACTTATTCAAAGATGGTTCATTTGTGGTATACTCTCCCTTTATCTGGCGAATAACCAATTGTGAATCACTGGTGATTCTAGTATTTTCCAACTTCATTTCTATCACAAACTTCAATGCATGGATTACAACTTCATATTCTGTCTCATTATTAGTGGATGCAAATTCCAATCTAAATGAGAAAGCTGTTTTTTATCCTTCTGGTGAAATGAAAACAACTCCAATCCCATTTCCTTCTCCATTTGACGATCCATCCACTAGTATTTCCCATCTGTCAGGTTCTGTTAATATCTATTTTGGGTCCCCATGTTCTTCTTCTATATCCATCATCTCTTCTACAGCTTCGTCATCTTCTAAAGGAAATTCAGCTAAGAAATCTGCGATAACTTGTGATTTTGGCGAGGATAGAATTTCATATTGAATATTAAAGTGCCTTACTTGCGCATTCCATCTCTCAACTCTTCCTGATCTTTTTGAATTCTTCATCATCGATTCGATTGGAACTCTCGTTAACACTTTGATCGTATGCGCTTGGAAGTAAATTCGAAGCTTAAAAGTTGCGTGTACCAATGCTAGAATTAGTTTCTCAATCTTTGAATAATTTCTCTCTGCTGAATTAAATGTTTTGCTGATATAATAAATTGGTTTTTCTACCCCTGCGTCTACTCGCAATAACACAGCACTTAGCGCATATGGAGTTGTTGCGAGATAAATTAATAATTTTTCTCCCGGTTCAGCTTTCTGTAATATAGATATACTCGACAAATGTTCTTTTATTCCTTGAAAAGCTTTTTCGCATTCATCTGTCCACTTGAATTTTGTTCCCTTTTTGAGCATATCGAAAAAAAATTTACACTTGTCTGAAGATCGCGAAATGAACCTTCCTAGCGAGGCTAAGAGTCCATTTAGTTTTTGCACATCTTTTACCATCGCAGGAGTTGGCATATCGCGAATTGCTTGTACCTTTTCTGTATCAACTTGTATTCCCTCTTTTGACACAATATACCCCAAAAACTTCCCTGAAGTTACTCCAAAGGTACACTTATCAGGATTCACTTTAATATTGAATTGCCGCATTTGATCGAAAATCTCTCTCAAATATTGCACATGATTCTCAGCTTCTTTGCTTTTGATCATCATGTCATCTACATACACTTCTAATATTTTGTGGATCCACTTTGCAAACACCTTTTCCACAATTCTTTGATACGTTGCACCAGCATTTCGTAAGCCAAATGGAATCTTTGTATAATAATATAATCCTCTTGGAGAAAAAAATGCAGTATGTTCTTGATCATCTTCAGCAAGAGGGATTTGATTATATCCTTTATACCCATCCAATGATGATATTCTTGTGTTTCCTGCTGCTGATTCAACCATTTGTTGAATATCTGGCAACGGAAAACTATCTTTTGGACATGCCTTGTTTAGATCCGTAAAATCTATGCAAATTCTTATCCCTTTGTTCTTCTTTGGGACCACCACCATGTTTGCAATCCATTCTGGATATTTTGCTTGTCTTATAATTCCTGCGTCGAGCATCTTCTGTAATTCTTCTTCTATTTGAGAATGATATGTTGTTGCGATCTTCCTTATTCTCTGCTTAAATGGTCTTATGCTTTTGTTGATTTCTAATTTATGACATGCTATTGACGGGTCTATCCCTAGCATCTCATCCATGTTCCACGCGAAGATATCTGCATATTCTCGTAAAAGATTTATAGTTCTTTCTTCCTCATCTGCCTCCATTCTAGTCCCAATTTTCAGCATTTTAGGTTCTTCTTTACTTCCAATATTTATTTCTTTTGTTGGTTCAGCAGCGGTGTAGCTGGCTTCAGGTTCTCCCATTGGTGTTGGCGTTTTCATAACTCTCGCGAACTCATCTCCTTCTCGCGAAACTTCACTTGGTATCCCTTTTCCTTTTTTTTCCCTTATCATGTAAATTTTAAATTCCTCTTCTTTCTTTGCTTCTCTGTTCAATTTTCTGCGAGCTTTTCTCAGCTTTGGACGTTCTTCACAATTTCTTACTTCAATTTGGTAGCACAATCTCGCGAAATTCACATCTCCTCTAATTTCTCCAATTCCACTAGGCATAGGAAATTTAACACATTGATGTAATGTTGACGCCACAACCTTGATTGCGTGTATCCACGGTCTTCCCAGTATCATACTGTACGGATATTCCACATCTACCACACATAATGATATTTGTGTTTCAATTTCTCCTAGTGGAATTCATACCATTATCTCGCCTTTAGGTTTTGTTATAGACTTTCCAAATCCATGAACATAATACGTTGAATGAGACATTTCTTCATCCTTATATCCCATCTTCTTGAAGGTATGGTAAAATATCATGTCTACAAAACTTCATGTGTCTATTAAAGTTCTATTCATAGCCCATTATTCTTCGGATTTTATCGATTTCTCCTTTCTCATCGGTATAGTGGTTACCGTGACCATCAATGGAGATGTATGACTTGAATCTTCTCCTGGTATTTCTGCTGCTGTAAACGTGATTTCTTGTTTTTCCCAATCTTTAAATGATGATATCTTCTCCACTGTCATAATCTTCCTTCCTTCAAAATCCCGTTTATGTATCCTTCCCTTGATATTTTCATGAAATTTATCAATCATTTCTTTTGTTATTACATCACCTTTCAATTTTCTACAATCCTTTTTGATTCTGATCATTCTTCCTTCAATTTTCTCACCGATTTATTTTATGATTTCCCTAATCTTGAACAAATTTTATCTTCTTCTTCGCCTTTTCTTCTATTTTTGTTAATTCATCCATGTTTCGGGCGCCAAAATGTAGTTGCAGGATTTCCCACACTACACCCTTGTCAAGAATCTATGAAAACTAAGTCATAATTGTGGATGAACAACAACACTTTTATTAATTCACTTTCAGGAAGATTTACAAGAAATATTAAAACTCAGAAGTACAACTTTATTTCTGGAATTTCTCTCTCCTCAGAATTCTCTCAGCTCTCAAAAATGCATCATCATCCCCTGGATTTAGTTGAACCCTTTATATAGGAAAATACATGGTGGAAGACAGCTAATATTTCCCCTTAGTTCGGATCTACTCTGCGATCTCATCGCTATAACTTTAGTCCTCACCATCGCCAACTTTGTAACTGTCGTGAAACAGACTTATTCTTCTCATATATCTTCAATTGTTGATCGTTATATCACTCTTTTGTGACACCCGCCAAATGTCGTTGAAGAATCTTGCGACGTTCTCGTCAAAGTGTTATTAATACTTGTATAAATGTTTGGGTTCTCGTAGAAGTGTTGTTTCCATCGCAAGAATATCGTTGTGGCGATATTCTGGCACTACACTCGTGTTCCTTCTTTTGATGACTAGTTTCTCCCTTTTATCGTTCTTGTTTATCGCTTGGTCGTCCTGATGTTTTTTTTTATACTCATCTTTACCATCTTCTTCACCAATTAACGTTCCGCTTGTTTGTTTTTTTTGAATAATTGAATGAGATATTTCTGGTTGTGATATGATGGTCAATGGCTTTTCAATGGTTTTGGGTTAGTTTGATTTATTTCTCTGAGATCAGGAAAACCCATTCGGAAAAAGATGTATTTTTTTTTTTAAAGTGAAATTTCGGAGAAGAATACAAACGGTGTATTCATCTTGGGGAAATACATATATCAATAGAAACTGTCGAAATAAATACTAAAGGGAGAGTGGCTGGAAAAGTACAGCATTTTAGGGATGGGAAATCTTGAGCCATCGCGAGTGGACTATCACACCTTCTGGATTGTCTATGTTGATGATCTTGCAGTATCCTCCTAAAAAAACGTCTGCCACCAGATACGGCTCGTTTCCTATTTCACCAAGAGAACCAATTCGAACAACTATTTTTACCGTCATCTTCCCAACTTGGAACGAGTTTACCTTAACTACTATACCTCCGATTGAAAACGGGTTCAGGCGTTGTGTAACCATTTGAATCTTGGCCTCTTCGGTCTCGGTGGCTACTTCTAAGTTTCTTACAAAGTTTTTGCATGGACCAACACTCCATTCACATCTCTTGGCAGTATTTGTGCCAGTAATTGCGCCGAGTCCCCATGACGGAATAGGGGAAGAAATGACTGGTCGTAGAGAAGATCGTTCGTCCAGACTTACTTGGGTTTGGAATTCATGAGTTAGTGCCAACATGTCTTCTCCTGGCGTCCGGGTTCCTTCGGTAACTCGTCGATGCAGCAGCAAGTGGGACGGTTTGTTGGAGATTCTTTCGGGCATTGGCATTAGTAGAGGGGATGTTCCCAATTTCGCCTTGTTTTCGAGCACCCATAAGTGCCCCAATATCATGTCGTAACCCAGCTCTTTGACAACGTGGAATCTGCTATGCATTATAGCGTCTCCTATCTTGAACTCGAGGTTGATGTATCCATGCGCGTTCAAGGCTTCTCCTCCCATGTTCTCAATCACAGATGGGGAATGGGTAGCGTCTTTTTTTGTAAATCCCGCAGCTTTCAGTGTCCTAAAATTAATAATGTTGAAGTCCGAGGCTGCATCGATGAGCGTGTTGTCGAATTCAATATCTCTTAAATGGGATATGGTCAGCAGTCCCCAGTTGACCCTTTCGATTCCGCCCGTTTGGAAAGCTAGGGCTCTTGGTGCGGTTTCCATGAAGGGAAAAAGCCGTTTTCCTGACACAACGCGATTTAGAGCCGCGAAAATATCATGGCGCTGTACCTTGGAAATGTAGAGAATTTCGCATACATGCTGCATCATGGATTATACAGTCTCGTGAACGGATTCCCCAGAGGCCCCATAATTCCTTACTGGAAGTGGGTCTCGATGTACTCCCTCGTTGCCTAGTTGGAGCTCCCCTGTTTCTATCTTCTCTTTGAAGATATGCTTCAGTCTGTTGTAATCACTGGTTGGGTGGTGAACAAATCTGTGGTAGTGGCAGTATTTGGGGTTTTCCATCTCGGCCTCAGTCGGTGGGTGTCTGGGAGGCGACAGTATGATAACATCATCTTGAATCCATGCTTTTAAGACATCAATCACCTCCTCGATGGGAAACGGGGAATCCGAGATATTCCTTTCGGTTTCATGATGACGCATGGGATCTTTAGCGGCAGCCTTCCGTGGTGGAGTTTTCCGTTGTGCCGGTGCTTCAGGTTTAGGCTGATGATCTATAGATGGGGCCTTCCTTTTCCCACTCTCGTTTACTACGTTCACAGAGGAAGGGCCAGTGTTAAATTGCTTGCTGACGAGACGCCTATTCCCGCGAGTTTCGCGCATGTCTTCGGTTCAAGTCGGACTAGCTCTCTCCAATAATGTTGGCACTATTGTTGCGGATCATCTGGTAACTTCATGTAGTTCGAAGAATGTCTGGAAACACAAGTTCTCTAGCAGGGCATGGTAAATAGGAGCCATATATACCATTGATGCACGTGTTCACCAGCTATTATTCGGTCGCATTTGGGTCATGACAGTCTAGTTCTTAAACCCTGAATCTCTTAACAAAATCATTCGGATGTTCATTGTCCCACTGGTACATTCTTCCTAGGTCTGAGAAAGTAAATTGTTCAGACACAAAGAAGTACTTCTCGTAAAATACGTTAACCATGCTACTCCAATTGTGGATACTGTTTGGCGGAATGCTGTTGTACCATGTATACGCCCTTCCGGTAAGTGATTTTGAAAACTCCCTTAGACGAAGAACGTGATTGTATTCATGCTCGTCTAAGGACTCCAAAAAGAGGGAGACATGCTCACGTGCATTTCCGGTGCCATCGTACAGGGTGAATTGAGGAGAGGAGTTCCCTATTGGAAGAGGGATTCTTTGTATTTCATATGGGTAAGGAGGTTGATGCTGATACATGTCTACTTCATCATCCTTAACTCGGTTGCGGAGAAGTTATTCCAGATCCTCTCGCGTAACGAAGTTGGACGACTGGCTTCTTTCCTATGGGGTTCTAGCGCGAATCTCCTCGTCCGCAGAAACGTGTTCCGCCGAGGTGCTAGCGTTGGGGGTGTTGGAGGCTGAAAAGCGGGGGTCTAACAACACCACCCAATATTTCGATTAGAAATCTGCATGGAAAACACCGAGTTATTTTCTATAGAATCAACTAGACAGTTAGACTCAATCAATAGAAAATACTCAAGGAGTTATTATCTCAATCTCTCGATTTTATTTACTCAAGCAAATATGATTCGCGAGTCTAATCAAAGAGAGATAACTTGGATGGTACCAAAGACCAAAATCCAAGTGTCAGTCAATTTAAATCAATAACCAAAATGGTCGGATATTCTAATTGATTGAACAACGCACAACCTGTGTTATTTCAATTATATAAAAATATAATGCGGAAAAAAAATAACACAGACACCAGAAATTTTGTTAACGAGGAAACCGCAAATGCAGAAAAACCCCGGGACCTAGTCCAGATTAAACATACACTGTATTAAGCCGCTACATACACTAGCCTACTCCAAATTAACTTCGGTCTGGACAGTAGTTAAACCCCAATCAATCTCACACTGATCCAAGGTACAGTTATTCTCCTACGCCTTTGATTCTAGTAGGATACTGCGCACTTGATTCCCTTAGATGATCTCACCCACAACCAAGAGTTTCTACGACCCAAAATCGAAGACTTTAATAAACAAATCTGTCTCACACATAAAAGTCTACATGTAATAGATAAATTCATTTTCCATGAATAAACCTACAAGTTTTGTTCTTTCTTTTGATAAATCAAGGTGAACAGGAACCAATTGATAAAACCAGACTTATATTCCGGAAGACCAGCTCAGTTTCATCAATCACCTCATAATAAACTTAGTCGACGTAGCGAAGAAGATTATTGAGGAATCACAAACAATGAGACGAAGATGTTTGTGACTACTTTTATCTTGCCTATTGGAGATACAAATCTCAAGTTAATTATTACAATTGTACTCGTATGATAGAAACATCAAGATCAGATAACACAACTACAAGAAAAGTAGTATCGGGCTGGCTTCAAAATCCCAATGAAGTCTTTAAGTCGTTAACCTGGTTTTAGAAGAAGAAAACCAAAGGTTAAAGTTGAATCGACTCTAGCTTTAGCAAACTAGTATCACACAAAATGTGTGGGGATTAGGTTTCCCAGTTGCTAGAGTTCTCCCTTATATAGTCTTTCAAATTAGGGTTTGCAATCAATGTTAGCTTACTAACAAAGTATTCAATATTCATCGTTAGATGAAAACTTGATTAGATACAAGCTAATATATCTCAACCGTTCGATCGAAAACTTATCTTGCCATACACATATGTACTTGACATTTTGGGTTTGTGTAACCGTACCTAAACTTGTATAATGGTTGGTTCAATAATAGTCAACCAAATGGTTAACCAAATGATAACTTTCATATCAACCATATTCTTCTTCACCATATCTAGTCCAAATGACTCAAATGAACTAGTTAGAGAGTTGTGCAATTGTTATGAGATATCATGTACTACACAAGACACGATTAAATCAAAAACGATGTGATTCACTCGAATTATTTCATGAACTATAAAGCCACGGTTTGAAAAAGCATTCCTTAGTAGTTTAAGATAAGTTCACGAACAACGTTTTCAGACATAACCTCTTGAGTTCACGGACTGAGTTCGCGGACTCAAGCAAACCGGTTGAAGTTAATAAACTCCAGCAGAATTTATCGGGTCGAGAACTTCCATCAGCTCGCGGATTGGGTTCGCGGACTGCACCTGAGCTTCAACTTCAGCAGATATTCTCGGGTTCAAGAACTTACGCCAGTTCGTGGACTGGGTTCGTGGACTGAGTTGACTGCTCACGTTCCGGTTTCACTTGATCAATAAAGTTCTCAAACTTCGGTTCACGTGATAAGGACATATACATATATGTTTTGCCACAACAATGTTTATATCCCACAATGGTTATATAGTCTATACTCTCATTTCAATCATTGAAACATTCTCATAGGGCGTTATATAGTTGTTATTCACAAACTATTTTTCTTCAGAGCGATTTCCAAAGTGATTGAAACATAACATGACTTTCGTCACTAGGCAAAGATGAACATAGCTAAAGCGGAAGCTTTACCAACACCCATTTCGAGAAATAGATAAGCAAGATATACTCAGCTCGAAATGTCACATGTACATATTCTTAGTTTATATAGTAAAACGACTTTTATCTCAAGATAGGAGATAGAGTAGATAGACTTTTGAGTGATAGATAAGTTCAAGTCTCCACATACCTTTTAGTCGGTGAAGATCCACTGGTTCCTTGAGTAGTCCTTCGTCTTATATGATGATAGCCATGGAGTTATTGAGCTCAACTACACTTTCTATCTTAGTCCGAGACCTTAGCTATAGTAGACTATAAATCAAGACTTTATAGTTTTGATCACTAAGATTGACAAACATGCTTGAGATAGAAACGCATGCGAGTTTGACCGAGCAGTGCTCTAACAATCTCCCCCTTTGTCAATTTTAGTGGCAAAACTATTAATACATATGGAATACAAAAATTATATAAATAAACTTTGTAGCTCCTATTCCACATGCCTAATCTTCAACAATACTCGAAATCTTCGTCACTTCCAAGTAGTCCAATGATCCCAAAGGTTGTAAGTTTAGCATCATCGTTGTTGAAAATCCGTAGCTATAACAATGAGAAAAGCATCGGTTCTCAATCATTGTTATACAATGTCATAGTATTATTACACAGCGTCAAAGTCCAATTGCATCACAACTTCAACAACAATACTATGGTGATACTTCACTCCCCCTTAGTCAATACTCCATCTCACATGGAAACCACTCCCCCTTACATAATAATACGAAATCCATATGTAATTGTAGTATGAACTACAATTAATTCTCCCCCCTTTTGTCAATAAAATTGGCAAAGGTACAAGAACGGGATCCTAATGAAATTTCCGTAAGAGACATTTCATGACCAAATGTAAATGTTCTATCATCTTGTTTAGATGCAATCATAAAGCCGAGGATAAATGCATTCATCAAGGAGTTTATAAATATACAACATAACCCCTACAAATTCCACAGCCGCACTCCCCACAAAGATTTAGAAATTAAGCGCAAGTTCAAAATAACTCTCCCCCATAAGATGTCATTCCCAAGGGAACAACAAAAGCGACCTTATTTTCAAGAGAAAAGAAGGATTTGTTTAGACTCAACAAATTATATACAAGTATGAATTCGGAATCCAAAATATTCAATCATATTAACCAAAGCGAACCAAGATTAATTTGACTAAATATGCTCAACACAAGTAAACTTATGGAGACTTAATACATCGATTAGATTATTCACAAGAGAACCCATAAATACTCTAACCGGATTGCACAATTAAACTAATCACAAAGTAATCAATTCAATTGTCCACACTCGACATGAAAAAAATCTATGGAGTGCTAACTAAATAATCACACTAAATGATTGATTTAGTTCATTTGGGCTTAACATAATAGATTATGGAACCCCGACTAAGATTATCATAGAAAATGACAACCTTAACCGTCCATGTACTCAACATGAGAGAACTCATGGAATACAAACTAAATAACCACACAAGTTGATTAATCTAGTTCTTAATGTTCAAAATATTGCATTTTTATGGAATAACCAACCATGCCAATAAGAAATCGACTTAGTCGTATAGTTCTCAACATAAGATACAAGATGGAACCTTCACGGTAATACATAATAATATGGAACAATTAAGCTATAAACGGGTTACAAAACAAGGACCTATTCTGTTTTTCCATCACAAAGTGACATAATAGACTTTATCCTTGAATCACAAAAGATTTTAACCTATCTTACATCAAAGATTGACAATATAGGCTTAACTTTTGTTTTTTGCCAAAAGTCCATTCATTGCTTTATCAATATTTGCATACCAATACGTAAACAACTTTACTTTTGACAAAATATGGGACAATCAAGTTCACGGACGTAAATACACATATCCCATCAAAATATTGCAATATATAAAACCATAAAGATTAATACTGCAACCATCCTCTTCCAAACAAGTTTAGAATTAAAACTAATAAATCTAAAAACAAGAAGATGAATTCATTGGATATAGCTATGTAATCACAATCATGGCTATTCCAAAACACTAGTTATTCTTCTAAACAAAACAGAAAACATAGAAGATTTACTAGACATAATAAGCTCAAATGTATATAGTAGAACCCAATCACAAACTAAAGTTCACGTTTGACAGTTTCATGGGTTTCAAGATCCTTGAGCTTGTGATTCACGTCAACTACTTCTTACAATAAGATATCCTTGTTGAGAAGTTCTTTAACATGTGTCTTCATGAGACCAAGGTCAGCAGTAACCTTTTCCAACTCACTTCTAACCACACCAAGATCTCTTATTGTATCAACAAGTTGCAGTTTAGCTTTCTTGAAGTACTTTAGAAAGTCATGAACCACTTCAGCAGACACCATATCCTCACTCTCAACATCTTGATGTGAGTAGGCAAAAAAGTATGAGGCATTGGGTGCACCATCTTCTACAAGAGTTCTTTTCTTCATTCCTTTCAATTCTACACTAAAACCTTTCTCAAGAAATCCCTTAGTAAAAACACCATAGAGATATGAAAAAGATGACATTCTTGATAACCCAGATATGACCTAGAGTAGGTGTACGTGAACTTATGTAACTCTATAGGTCGACTATTTAAAGGTTTTGTTTGAAAGGAGGACCTTTAGGGTTTTCAAACTGTAAACTCAAGATGGAAACCCGTGTACTCATCCGAACACAGTATACCCTATAAAAAAATAACACTAAAACAAGACAAATACTTTTAAGCAATATTGTCTGCTGGCACTAGTTTAGCTATAAACGATAAGAGTGGAGCTTAACTATGCAAAATGCAAATTGCCAAAGTACACCTGATTTTTACACATTTTTCTCAATGGGATTTTTATGAGCAAATTCCTATTCTTGTGATTAATTAGCACAAGTATGAGATTTGAGCCCATCTAAGGAACTGTGTCTATGATTGAGTCTCTTTTTCCTTCTGAATTTTGAGAGAGACTCCTTTTATTTTGAGAAATTATCATAAAACTTACTATCATCAAAACATGAGACGTAGTTTGGATTCTTACCAGAAGAGTCTTGACTTGAGGAGGATGACAACCTGTCAACAATTTCTTTATACCCTTGAATCATCTTTATCAGGTTGTTTCTTGTATCATCAATTTTTCTCATTTCTTCTGGGATTCTCTTTAAATCAAGGGAAGCATTCTTTTCAGAGAAAACCACTTGATCTTTCCTTAGACGATTCTTATCAAGACTTTTGTTCTACTTCCTAATATTTGAGGAACTCATTGAACTAACCTTCCTAGTAGCATACACATGGTTCATATGAAAACCAATAGGTTTCGACATACGAATGTCAGTTACACCTTTGAGGATTAAATCTAAGGTGCGTTGAAGTTGAACAATAGAGTTTTTATTCAACTTAATAAAAAATCTACGAATGTGTAATAAAGTTTTAATCTAAGGTGTAACTGACATACACCTTCGACATACCTTTCAGTTTAACAGAATCTTTTGCTTCGCAAAAGTGACATACTTTTTGATCACAACCGTGATTAGTTAGTTTAGTCTTAACATTCTCTTCATGAGATTTCTTCCTTCCATGTGATGTGAGATTTCCTTGATCAGAGGAGACTAGCACATTTTACTTGCTTGGAAGGGACTCTGTTTTTTCTCTTGGAGCATTTACTGTCATAGCAGAAACAGTTGATATATTAGACTGCCTAGAGCATCCTTGAATGGAGAGTTTATTCAAGCGACGTTCTATTTCAAAAGCATCCTTTATGAGGCTTGCTTCAAGAGTCATACATGAAGAACAATCTTCAATATTTTCTTTGATTTTGCAGTCTTTAATTACACCAAGAAGATTATTGACATGTTTCTTCAACCGGTTAAATCTATCAGCTTGAATTCTAATAAGATTTAGAAACAACTTACTCTCTTCAGCTGTTTCCCGTTCATTTAGAGAAGTATCCTCTTTCGGAGGGCAGTCGGAGTGGTGCATGTCAATATCTGCCTGTCTGATTTTAACACAATGTTTGTCTAAACTTGAGATTATAGAATATTTCTCTTTAATATACTTTGACAGGACATATTCTTTGTTTCTGGTGACGGGTTTATCAGAGATACTACTCTTGTCCATAGAGTCAGATCGCTACAAACACAGACTTGTGAGGTCTTTAACGTGTTTGGCTGCTCAGATACCCATCGAAAAAGCGGGGGGGGGGGGTCTAACAACACCACCCAATATTTCGATTAGCAATCTTCATGGATAACTCCGAGTTGTTTTCTATAGAATCAACTAGACAGTTAGACTCAATCAATAGAAAATACTCAATGAGTTATTATCTCAATCTCTCGATTTTATTTACTCAAGCAAATATGATTCGCGAGTCTAATCAAAGAGATATAACTTGGATGGTACCAAGACCAATATCCAAGTGTCAATCAATTTAAATCAACAACCAAAATGGTCGGATATTCTAATTGATTGAACAACGCACAACATTTATTATTTCAATTATATAAAAATATAATGCGGAAAAGAAATAACACAGACACCAGAAATTTTGTTAACGAGGAAACCGCAAATGCAGAAAAACCCCGGGACCTAGTCCAGATTAAACATACACTATATTAAGCCGCTACAGACACTAGCCTACTCCAAATTAACTTCGGTCTGGACTGTAGTTGAACCCCAACCAATCTCACACTGATCCAAGGTACATTTATGCTCCTGCGCCTTTGATCCCAGCAGGATACTACGCACTTGACTCCCTTAGATGATATCACCCTCAACCAAGAGTTGCTACGACCCAAAGTCGAAGACTTTAATAAACAAATCTGTCTCACACAGAAAAGTCTACAGGTAATAAATAAATTTATCTCCCACGAATAAACCTACAAGTTTTGTTCCGTGTTTTGATAAATCAAGGTGAACAGGAACCAATCGATAAAACCAGACTTATATTCCCGAAAAACAACTTAGTTTCATCAATCACCTCACAATAAACTTAATCGACGCAGCGAAGAAGATTATTGAGGAATCACAAACAATGAGACGAAGATGTTTGTGACTACTTTTATCTTTCCTATCAGAGATAGAAATCTCAAGCCAATTATTATAATTGTACTCGTACGATAGAAACAACAAGATCATATCACATAACTACAAGAAAATTAGTATCGGTTTGGCTTCACAATCCCAATGAAGTCTTTAAGTCGTTAACCTGGTTTTAGAAGAAGAAAACCAAAGGTTAAAGGAGAATCGACTCTAGCTTAGCAAAGTAGTATCACACAGAATGTGTGGGGATTAGGTTTCCCAGTTGCTAGAGTTCTCCCTTATATAGTCTTTCAAATCAGGGTTTGCAATCAATGTTAGCTTACTAACAAAGCATTCAATATTCACCATTAGATGAAAACCTGATTAGCTACAAGCTAATATCTCTCAACCGTTAGATTGAAAACTTAGCTTGACATACACACATATATTTGACGTTTTGGGTTTGTTTAACTGGTAGGCTTATAAAGATACCTACGACTATGTCTAACTGCAAGTGCATAGTGTTGTTTTACAACACAAGGAAAGCACAGGTCGATTCCACAAGGACTTGGAGAGTGTAATGATGAAGCTATATTCTACTTACTAATTTTCAGTAAGAAGTCATACAAATGGAGGGTTTTTGGTGTCTTTACGACAAGTTGGAGATTAGAGTAGTGAACAAAAGATAAACTAACAAGCAATGAGAGTAAAGGAACTTGGATTGTCAAATCCACCACTAACTCTTGTTATGTATTCAACTAGCTTGATTATTCTTGTCCTTGTGACAAATAAGGAAGATGTGTCAATTCTACCATTTACCTAAGGAGTTTCACCAATAGATAGCTCAATTCTCAGCTAAGGTATCAATCTAGAGCACTAATTGTTTAGTTAAGTACAACTAGTCAAGGGATTAACAATGATCATTAAATCATGAGCTGAAGTACAATCAAAAAAGTTTTATTATAACTACAATGCATACATGGCATACAATGTGAGAGTAAAGTATTGAAGCACTAATATTGAAACTATCTTAACAGTTTAAGCATTCAAGAACAACTCAAACAAAGTTTAAATGGCATAACAGAGAGTTAAGGTTTCATTTAAATCCTAGCAGAGTAATTTAGAACATGATAATAACAATACTGAAATCAAAATTAAACTATATCTTGGTGCACCGGCTAATCCGGGCATAAGTTTTTACATACATAATTCGTTTCTTATTTATACACAAAATTCCTCTCAATTCCTTCAATTCAAAAATGGACAGAGACCCACTCACCGTGACAGCCTGAATTGGTTGTCCCCTCTGCTAATTCGACTCTGCAACTCCATTAATTAGACGTTGGGAGAAACCCTAGCTCCATCTATCTCGAATTTAGCTTCTAGGGTTTCGGGTGAAGCTAATATAGAGATAGCTAGAACTAGGAGATGGTGAAGGTGGTTGTGCTGGTGCTGTCAGGCGAAGAAGTTGTTAGCTCTGAGAATGTTCGGGGGAAGGGGAAGAAAAAATGGCAGATAAGAAAGAAGAGAGGATTAGAAGAAGAACAAACTGAGTTTGTCTTCCGGTCGATGGGTGAAGGGGAAAATCGTCTAGGGTGTGAGGCGGGAGCTTCGAATGTTGATGCATCGAGTGAAGAAGCCGTTGGATGCAGCTTCTTGATTTAATCTAACGGTTCAGGATAAAGGCGGGTTTGGATTCGGGTATGGGTTCGGATCTTGGATAGCTCAAGCCCATGTACTTGTAAATAGGTTGCAACTGATGCGCAAGCGGGTTGCAACTTGTTTTCCAATGTCGCTAGTCTCCAATTTTCTGCTCTTTTGGCTCCTCAATTCATCCAAGCTTTATTTACTACCTAAAAACACAAAATTAATTAGTACAAGTATTTATTCTTAAAAACAAAGAAAATACAGAATTTGGGATAATATCTGATTTTAAAGCGCAAAAGATGAGTTAATTTCCAATAAAAAGGTATAGAAATATGCAATATTTGGCACTCATCAAATAACCCCAAACCTGAATTTTACTTGTCCTCAAGTGAAACAGAAATTAAGAAATCCTAACTATACCACTGTCGTTGGTCTCTCGAATGCATTTAGCGTATGCACTAAGCCTTTAAACCCCTAGGTGTCCCTAGTGGACGAGTTGTAGTCTCGTGAGGGCCTACCAGAGATGTACCCACAAATCCTTCTCCAACTTCCGAGCGTAAAAGAGTCTCAAGAATCTAAGGAGCTATGAGGACATATACTTTTTGCATGCTAGTAACACGAAGTTAGAACTACCAAAGAACGCATTCTCATCCTTAAGAGTTGAGCGAGAAATAACCATACCATATGAAAGAATTCGGGTTCGAGAGTAATCACAAGCCTCGACTTATGCCTCACTAATAGGGTTTTATGATAATTGCACTCAAAAAGATCTCTTTTTTAGTCCCTCATGTGTGCAGACAGGAATAAAGAGAGAAATCCTACACACGTTGATGGTGGGAAGGAAAACCTTCCGATATAATTTCTGGATACTCCACAAGATTGTGGACTAAAAGAATCTGTTTCTGATGATCTCTAAGAAAGGAAATCAACCATTATCAAGGATGGGAGTACTCACTTACCTTCACATCCGATCGAAAATCAACACCACTCTCACAACATCTATAGAAATGTCTTCAATCTTTGGTCTTCGTTCTTCAACTGTTGATGATGAACTTCTGAACTTCGCAAAACTTGACAATTTGTAACTTTTCTCTTCAATTTCCTTGTTGCTTGGAATTTTATTCTTGAATTCTTCTTCTTTACCATGGTGGTATCAAAACTAAACTAAGAAAATAAACTACAATTTGTTTTTGATTTTTTTTTTGATTTTTTTTTTTGATTTTTTTTTTTGATTAAAGTATAAACATGAAATGAAAATAATAACAAAAACAATGAAACTACTAACTCCATGGATGAAGGACTTTATCACTCAATTCTTCACAACTTGTATTGTCTTGATTTCATAAACTTCACTAATTCTCATCTTATTTTCTTTTCTTTGAATTGTTGCATGTAAACTTTGGACTATTTCAACTTTTCTTCAAATATTCTAATGTTGCTCTGCTCGTTGATGATGATGTGTTTCTATGGATCTGTTGATGTTGTTGAAAGAGAGAAAGTGATGCTTACTACAAATCGAACTACAAGAAGGAGTTTTCATCTTAAAACGTCACCCTCATGATTTACAAAATTATCACTCAAGAGATCAAAAATAGTGCTGAAAGTGGTGCGAAGTTGGGTAGCTCACCATTCCTACCCGGAATTGACGTACGGTGACACACACTATAAAAGATTTTTTTTAAAGTCACAAAAATTGAAGGTCGGTGCCTCGGTTGATGTAAAAATGGGTTGTCTCCACTAAGGGTGATCACAATTCTACTGCCAAATATCTTTGCAGCACCTAATTCTCCCTCCGGCATGGTTAAATCCAACTTTGACGCTCTAACAACTAAGAAACCCGATTGTGTTCTCTAGTACTTTCAACTTTAATTATTTAGGTCAGACTCTCTATGTAAACATAGCTAGAAGCATGCTAGTGACTCTAAGATCTCTAAAAGTTGGAGGTTTTTATGCACAAATTCACAAAGAGTTTTGAATGTTTTTTTTTTTTTAAGAAGACTAAAAACTCTATATGCAAAACACTCCCCCACACCTAAATCTAACTTTGTCCTCAATGTTTTAACAAATGATAAAAATTTAAACAGCCACATACCATGAGAACTATGCTGAGAACAGAAAAGGGAAGAGATTACCAGTATGTCGGCAAAAGCAAGATTAGAGCTGCATTATTCAATGCTAGAATCCAACATTAACTCAGTTGATGTTACATTGGATTAGCACAATATATACAAAAGACGACTCAACCGATTTAAGATAGAAGATGTAACATTACCTACTGGATTATATACAAGGAGAATTTACCAAATATTAACAATCTAAAGAGTTGGGGATCAACCCAAAAGAAGATATGCAGAAACATCAATATCCTTACACATATATAATATGAGAGTGCAAGTAAGACTACATATGTGAACGAGTTACCCCCAAACCAAAATTTGTCAACATATGTTGTAGGACCAGAATATCGCCATGATATTATTCTTGCAAGATTTACAACACTTCTGCGAATTCGTCTGCGAGTTCTTCAACAACATATTGCGAGCGTCGCAGAATGACTCAAAGAATGACGTAGCAGAGGAAGATAGCTGAAACATGAGAAGAGTATGACAATTCTGCGAGGGTTATATCATCTGCGAGAATTAGCATTATCACTGTTGCGAGAAGATCGCGAGTCAGATCCGAAATTAAAGGACAACTTAGCTGTCATCCATTATGTAACTACCCTATATAAAGAGATCCAGTAGATTCAGAAAGGGAGAGATGAATTTTTGAGCGTTAAGAAAGTTTTGAGGAGAGTGAAAATCCAAGAGAACGATTGTATTCTTAATTTCTTCCATTTCTTGTAAACATTTCTGAGAATTAAATAATAAAGTGTTATTTTTAATCTTTAAATATGTGTTGATTATTGTGAATTCTTGTAAAGGGTGTAGTGTAGGTTTTCATGCAACTACATTTTGGCACCCGAAACAGGGATGAATTGATGATTATTTGAAGAAAAAGGTAAAAATTGACATTGTGATTGGAAGGAATTTGGAATAATTTGTGAAGGATTTAACGTAATTTTCAACAGTTCACTAAGATTAATGGCTAGAAGAAGAAGAAATACATTAGAACCACCAACAACCATAAGGAGGAGTAAAAGACTTGCAGGTGGAGAAACAAATGAAATGGGTGAATCTTCAAGGATAAGAACAAGAAGAAATAGAACAAGGAGTGACGGAGAAAATCAGTTTCGACAGCCAAATCAGCAAACACCAATGCAAGATAGAGATGTGGATTATGATAGAGTAAGCATGCATACTTGGCGATCAGATTCAATGGAAGAACCAGAAGATCGACAATTAAGAGAGGAAAGACGATAGGTAAGAAATCAAGAAGTAAATGGAGGATTAATACATGGAGATGGCGCAAATGAAACATTAGAGGCATTAAGACAAAGAGAACAGGAGGAAAGAAGGATGGAGGCGGAAGAACGCGCGAATCTAACAAGACAAAATCACGAGTTAAGAATAGAGAATTTGAGTTTACAAAGTAGGAGATCAAGAAGTACTGCAAGATCAAGTTCAAGGTCATTTAGAGAAGAAGTAAGACGAAAATTCCCCTATGAGAAATATTGGCGAAAATATTCAAGAGGGAATGCAGAATCCAAATGGAGAACAATATTATGGAGGAGAAGAAATGATTAATGATCGCTACGTTCCACGCATTGAAACTTTGGATGGTAGACGTGATAATACAAATCAAGAGGGTGGAAATAACCAAAATGGTGGAGAAAATCCAGAAGAAGGAAGGAGAATACTACATGAGCGAGAAATCCAAAGAAACCGAAGAGTAATAGAGGATGAAATTGAGAGACATTATGCTGAACAAGCACGTCTAGCTTGCGAGAGAGAAAGATTGAGAGAAGAGGTGGAAGAACAAGAATTTCAAGAAGCAATACATCAAATAATCATGACAATCGAGAAAGAAGACGCGCACGAAATCGTAACAATGATAATATCAATGAGGAATATTATAGAATACAAAGGAGAATATAAAGATAGCGGAGAGAAACGATGAGAGATGAAGAAGATCGCAGAGGAGACAATGGAAGACATCAGCAGTTGTGAATTCAAGAAGGAGGTGAAGAAGAAAATCGCGGGAGAAGGCAGAATAAAAATACTGAAGAAGAAGCACAAACTATCGCAAGGCAAGAAAGACATGAACATAGAAGAAGGGAAGCTGCACTGAAAAGTCCAATGGAGCAAAATTTAGGCGGGAATGAACAAATCTTAAGAGAGTTAGCAGAAATGAGGGGAATGTTGAACAATAGAAGATAAGGAGGCAGAAGGAAACTTGATGAGTCCATTGAAGAAGCTACGAAAACTCCATTTACTCAAGCAATACAACTAGGAGGAATACCACCAAAGTGCTACTTGCCAGCGTTAACCAATATTTTTGATGGAACTACATGTGCCATTCAACATATTAAAGCTTATGTTAGGTGTATGCTACAGTGGGAAAACCATGAAGCTGTATTATGCAAATATTTCGCATCAAGATTAACTGGCGAGGCGCTAAAGTGGTTTGAGGGTTTACCCAAGAATACTATAACTCCTTTCATTCATTTACAGACTACATTCTTGGGGGCATACATAAGTAACAATTCTTCGCGACCTGGAATTGAATATGTGTTTGGGTTAAAACAGAGAGTTGGCGAGAGTTTGAAACATTTGAAATTAAGGTGGAAGACAATGTGCATTGAGATGGTTGGTAGGGTGGATGAGAAGTACCTCATTTTATATTTCATCAATGTTATGTTCTCAACCAATTTGTTATATATCCAAGTTTTCAGAGTCAAAAATACAATTACAATGACTGATCTGCGAGAACTACAAGAAGAATACATTTCTTTGGAGGAGAACATAATGAGATGGAATCATATCCAGTCGCAAACACCTGTCTAATAGCAGCGGATGGAATCTTACTTCCTAAGATGATTAATACTGTGGCGAGCACCTCGCAACCGCGACAAGAGAAAGTAGTGACTGATAGTCAGCAGAAGTTAGTAGCCATGGGAAGTCGAAATCAAGAAGAGTTTGAAAGAGAAATGAATTATTATAATCGCAGTGAGAATAATAAAATTCAAAGACTTGATCAGCCGCAGGAAACTTATGGTGGTCAAAGACAAAATTATTATAGAGGGCAAGGAAGTCAGAAGATAATATGGGAAGAAATTAAGATGCCACCTCTAAGTGCTAGTATAGAGAAAATTTGGGAGGCTATCATCCTGATGGAAAATATACCATCACCCTGGAATATGGGAAAAGAGCCACATCCAAATAATCGAAATCAAGAATTTTATCCTTACCAACATTTTCATGGTCACTCAATAAGCGAATGCAGGATTGTAAAGAGAATAATTTTGAGGATGATCGATCAGGGAAAGTTGAATCATTTTCTAATAGGACATCCGCAACCTCAGCAATTACCACCAGCACTAGATATTCGCAGAGTGAATACCGCAAAAGGAGCAGAAACATTTGTGATAAAAGTTGGAGCCAAAGCGAAGAATTTATTCTGTAATTCCATCATACATTCATATAAGACTATTGAGGATTTCCACGATAATGATCTAAGCAGAGTCTTCGCGAGAGACACAGATGGAAGAGAGATAATGAATATTGCGAGAGCCTCGCCATTAGAGGAGTGGCAAAAGCAAATTATTTCTTTTACTGCGCAAGAAGTAACTGAGCTTGGCGAAATGCATGATAATCCTCTAGTGGTAAGATTAGAAATCAACCCAAAACAAAAAGAAAAGGAAGATAAAGAAGAAAACGAGGATGATGAAGTTGAAGATTCTTGGGCCATTAACAGAGTTTTAATTGACACTGGAAGCTCAGTAGATATATTGTTTTATCATACTTACAATACAATGGGAGGAAGAGATGAGGATCTGATACCGTCAACCTATAAGATCTGATACCGCCAACAAGCCAAAAGGGTAGATTACCATGCGGATTCCATTAAAGGGGCTATCTTCTAAAGTTCAATTTTGTGTTGTTGACATAGAATCGCCATATAACGCGTTAATTGGCCAGCCATGGTTACATGGGATTCTAGGATTAGCGTCAACTTATCACCAGTGCATTAAGTTTCCTTATCCCAGTGGTGTTGGAGTTATAAAGGGAGATTGTATTGAGGGAAAGAAGTGGTATGAAATTGACATGGAATCTTGCGAAGAAAGAGCTGCTGAATAAAAATTGGAAGTATAACATCAAACAGAATCAAAGAAGTGAAAAATTAATGGTTGATACAATAGAACGGCGAGAAGATGGAACGCTGAAAATTCAACACACACTAAAAACAATTGATGGAGAGCGCCTCGCAGATGGAGAGAAAATAGCAAAGCGCAACAAAAAGGCAGAAGTAGAAAGGTAAAATTTCTCAAATCGTGAAATTTAAGAAATGTATGAATGATTTGTTGAAGAAAATGTTTCAAAAAAATATTTCGTTTCAATGAAAAATATGAAATTGAAAAATCATACAAGAGCTGAAATGCAAAAAAGAGATAATCAAGGAATAATGACATATAAGAACGGGACGAACCTTTATGGCGTACACCTTAGTTCGCGGATACAATTTCGCAAGAGGAAAATGTAAGACCTAAAGTACGTCATATGAGGGGGTATCTCTTTGCATGACTCAGGGATAAGGTTATACCGCTGCTAGAACCTGAGTCATGGAGATTGGGGTTATTGAAAACCCATCCAGGAGAGATACCTTGTATTTCCAACTATATATATATATTTTAACAGTTGGATGGCTGAGGGTCTCTCCTAAGGAGTGAAAAATATGATTAAGGCGCTGAGGTACACAATTGAGCCAAGAGTGCCCGGGGCGTACGAAACTACCCTGGCCATTCTTGGCAAGTATTGACTATAATGCATTCGGCCCGAAGAAAACCTCACTTAGGGTGCAGTCTCATAACCATAATCCATATACGCAAAAGGGATAAGTGGCTACGAAAATAAATGGTTGTTGTTAAGACCGGATGGGAGGATATAGTCTTGTATGGCCGATGTCACCTCCTTGAAGGGGCAACCAGGGGGAAGATAAGGGTGGCACCCTCCATTAGGAAGCTGATAAGTGTCTAAATACGGAAATGTCATGGGGCTTTACGTTCGCAAGAACATTTAGGCCTATCATATTATCGCGTGAAAAATACCTTACAGAGGCAACAAGCCATGAGAAAAAGTTAAGATGAGATAAATGGGTTTTTACATGAAAGTGTCAAGACGTCCTGCGATTTCATCGCAAGACGGCAATGTCATGGGGCTTTGTTCTCGCAAGAGAAATTAGGCCTGTCATATTGTCGCAATAAATTGAAAAAACAAGGATAAGACAAGATCAATGGGTTTTTACATGCGAATGTAAGGACGTCCTGCGAATGTAAGGACGTCCTGCGATTTTGTCGCCAAAAATAAAAAGTGGCTAAATAATACCTTTAACTAGGAAGGAAAAATAAGACACAAGAGATCATGAGATTATGCAGACATGACCTGCGCCATTTACGCAGAGGTTGAGGTAAAATATACAAACAGATTTTATTCAACATTAATCTACTCAATTTTTCATATTGCAGATGAATAACAAAGACAAGTATGGGAATGAACATAATGATAAAATTATTATTCATCTTTATATCGCAGATTTACGCAGATAGTTAAAAAATAATAATCATATTGACTAACCATATTACAAAAAATAATTATTTTCTAATTTATACAGATAGAAGAAAAAGAAATCTATACATCAAGGAACCTTAGAAGTTGGAGAAATTCACAGCAATATCACAAGAAGAAGGAGATAAATGTACAAATATTACAAGGAGATTAAAAAGGGGAAACAAAACTAGTTAGATCCATCATCATCCTCGCCAGATTTTTCTCCTTCTTCGTCTTCACCATCATCTTCACTATATCCTTCATATTTGCCATATTCTACGACTTCACTGTCAGAAATAACAAGGTTTGGAGTATTCGTTGGAACTTCTTCCGCGAGGGAAGGATACAAAGAGTGAGAAATATTATGATCATCATAGACCCTCTTGACGGAGTCATTGCGAACACCAACAAGGATATTACTAAAATTCGCAGCAATGATCTTTAATTGGTCTTTCAATATTGAATATTTTTCATTGCGAGAAGCAAGAGTCTTTGTGAGTGATAGACGCATTTATGTGTCTAATTTGTCCTCAATGTTCCGTATTGTTAGTACTCGTTTTCGTCCTTATTATGGTGTTTTGTGTGTTTGTAGGTATTTTTGGAAAATAAAGATTGTTGGAAAATTCGGCTCGAAAAGTTGCTCGGAACACCCCCGGAGGACATTTGCTATTCGGACTCCCAATTTGGATGAGGGGTAACCCAATTGCTAAGGGGAAACCTAGTGCTATTCGCACCCACGTTTTGGTTAGGGGGACACCACCTTCTTCATTTGAATTTCATTTTTAGCGGGAAATTATTCAACAAAACTTGCAGATTCTTGGTCTGTGATTTGGAGGAGTTCTAGTGCGACTCAATGGCTGAAATCATTTGGGAAGATTTTATTAAGCTTAACAGGCGTGGTATAATCATTGGTTTGGATTAGAATTGGCTGGAGATTCAGATTGAAGAAATCAGGGAGTGATGAGTCTTGTGAACATGGACGACTTTCGGGGTGTGTTTACAGCGTGTTCAACACAATCTGAGACATGTACACAACCTGTTAATGCAAGATTCGATCATGTTGACATCAACAGGCTCGTGAAGAAGAGAAAAAGGGAAATTATTTCACGTATCTGCATGGGAATAATACCGATTGATGGTTGGAAATATTTGAATTAATTACGAAGATTTCTTGAGGCTGTTAAGTATAAAAGAGGTGTTCGGGTCATAGAGTGGGGGTATGGAGAGTTTTGGGGAGGTATAGAACATCACAGAGTCGAGAAATTCAAGTTGCAGAGAAAAACTTTCTGGTGCTGCTGGAAGAACACGAAGAACATAAGACTCTTCGGGACAGTCGTTCATGCCAACAGCTACAGCGACACAAGAAGTGCGTCGCAGAGCTACAGTTACAGCCACAGTAACCTTTTATCGTTCTCTGTAACAGTGTTTTGCAATGATTATAAACGTTGCAAACACCCGGTTTTAACCATTTTCTCTATATTTCATCCTTGTAAACACCTATTTGAGCAATGAAAAATTCCTTTGAGTGTGTCTTCATAATTCGGAGCTAGAACCCATCACTGGGATAATGGAGGAAGCAACTTTTCATGATTGTGGTAAATGAATTAATTATTTATATTACTTTTTGCATAGATTTAATTGTTCTATGATTTCTATTAATTATTTGTTATTTTGTCTGATGTCGCATGCTTGGTTTTAATTAATTTTGATGCGTCATGCTTACGACTTACAGATAATGTTTTATGAAATCTATTTTTGGCAAAGAATTAGAGTCACAACTTATTTTGTTTGAGCTATATTGTATAGAGTTAATGACTGAACCACAAGAATATGAAAAGTAGTGAAATCCTGCGTCCTAGTATCTCTTCATCACGTGACAATTTTGTATATATATTTTTATCTTATCTTAGTTTTATTAAGTCTAGAACTCTATTGCTTTCACAAGTCTCAAAAGAACCTTTTTACTACAACATCATTGATAAATACCATCAGCGAGTTGACCCTTGTCGGCTTTAAGTTCTCCAATTCTTTCAGAATATCTCTTCTCAGCTCATGCGAGTATATAACAACAAGTTGGAAATTTTGCAAAAACCTATAAGACAAGAAATTAATGAGGAAGAACAGTTAACAACCTTCTCTTTCAGAAATCATGTCTCTAATTAAGGCCGCTTGTTCAACATGAATACTAACATCTACACCTAAGTTAGTTTTGCCGTTGTCAAGAATCTTCGCAGCCCAGGAAAATTCATCATCATTATTAATAAGAAGATGGGAACGAATTTGGTTTCCCTTTCAACAAGAACCTTTTTCTTGCAGATAAGTCTATCTTTTTAAATTTGGACTTCAAGAAGGGTTTTATGAAATTCCGCTAAAGTTTGAGCTCCTTGTCTAGATATACAATCTTTGTCATCTGAGAGGTCATTGTTCTTGGCCCTTACAGTTTTAATCTCTTCCTCAGAATTGTGGTAAAAGGTTTTGAATTTGTTAGCCATGTCTAAACAAGATCTATGGTCAATTTCTAAGAGGAGAAGCTTAGACCTGAGTTCATCTTTGGAAAGAGAATTAATTCTATCATTGGAGGGATTATTCAAAGAGTTATTGAGAAGATCTAGAAGAGCATCATCATCTATTGGTTCAGGAAAATAACGAAGGGTTGAAGCCTCATCAGAGAGACCATAAATGTCTACGAGAATGGTAAATCAAATAAGAAGAGTAATGGAAAGTAGAAATATGAAAGAAAAGAGGAAAATTCTCATACCTAAGAGTTATTTATTGGCACTTTCAATATTGGATACATTGAGCAGTTGATGAGAAAGATCCTTCTCTAGTTGTTTATTCTTCTTGCCAAGATCAGCAGAGGCAGAATTTAATTCTTTATTTTTCTTGCGGAGACTAACAAGTTCAGATTCCATCTGTCCGTCCTTCTCACGGAGATTAGCAGACTCAGATTCTAACTCCTCATTCTTCTTGAATATAACAGTGTTCTTCTTGTGAAAGGATGCACGCATTTTCTACAAGTCTGAGGCAACAACAAAAGAAGCTATTCCATCCTGCGAGGGAAAACAAAAAATTGTCAAGATAAACATAAATTAAAATCCTGCGAAGAAATGAAATTATACAAATATGGCGAAGAAATGAGAACATACCAAAATACATAGTGAATTTAAGAGGCTGGGAGTCACTGATCTTGAAACTCCTTGAAGAGATTCATTGTCCACTAATATGGAATCATCAAAGACCTTTGCGAGAGCTTGGCATGTGTCTCTAAGAGCATCATTCCCCATACCAAGCATAGTATCATAAAATATGCTGGATAGCTGAGACATAGAAGACTCAGGTTGGGAGGATTCCCTCGCTGAAGGGATATCAGCATCAAAATCATCATCATCATCATTATCAGTATCATCATGAGAACTTTATTCATTAGATTGAGATGATGAAGGGGAAGTAGATTGGATTCTTCTTTTCTTTGAAAGAGGAACATTGGATTTCTCTTTGAGAAGAACAGTAGATTTATCCTTGCGAGAAGAACCTTTGCTTTTCCCCTTAGTCTTCGCGATCTTCACAGGTTCTATTTCTTCAATAACCTTCAAACACAGATAAAGGTAAGAAATAGAGGAAACAATATATTGTTAAGAATCATAAAGGAATATTTCTTACCTCATCTGTGAGTGATTTGAGAGCTAATAAAGTACTAGGTTTCCCTGACTTCTTGTAATTAGCCTTCAATCTGTTAATCTGGAAATATTGGAGTAGTCAGCGAGCGTATACGTAAGAATATGAGGAAAATAGAAATAAGTAAAAATTAAGGAATATACCTCCTTATTCTTTTCAGGCTAGAAGAACACCCGTGGTTGGTAATTTGCGAGACTCGCAGGTAAAGTATGAGAACCAGAAATGTATGGACCTTCTAACAATAAGGGAAGAATATACCATTTGTCGTCACTAGAATGGCGAGGGGATGTATTGTTTCCCGGATGCCAATCAATGTCCAACATAAGATATTTGTCTTTAGAAACATCATCCTTCTATTGTAGGCGAACACCCCAACAAGTGTTATCCCTCCTCATGGGGATTATGTCATAGTTTGTGAAGAAATTCTCTACAGTGTACTTTGCAGGAACAATTGGAACATCTTTGAATTTAGGATTCTTCGCGGTATCAGGGTAGAGATATTCTTTACCAGCACCGCGAGTAGCATACCCAAGCATTAAGCGAATGCAATCCCCACTCAACTGATATACCGCCCGCGAGAACTTCTCATGAGAGAGTATTTTATATAATAAAGGAAGCTCAGGGTCATAGAGAGGAATATGAAGATCAGCTTCAAGTTGACCTAGCGAGACTATAATTTTCTCTCCATTACATAGATGATCAAAAAATAATTTTACAGAAAGCTCAGCCTTAGGGTTTTGATCAGCAATGGTAGATAAAGTAAAACCTTTATACTGAAGTTCTTCTTGAATTTTCTCAAAGTATTTCAGATATTTACGACCAGCTGGAGGCATTTTCTTAGTATGGGATGAAGATTGAAAGAGTAAAAGATCGAAAGAAAAAATTGCAACAATAGCAGATCCGGAATTCACGGAAGAATAGTAAAATTGCAGAGAGAATAAAGAGGAAGTAAAAAGAAGGAAAGAAAAGAATGAAGGAAGGAAGTATTTATAGAAGGCAAAGATTCTCGAGAAGATAAATGTATTTAATGCAAAAAAAAGACGTGAACGGTTGAAACGTAGCGGTTGATAAGGACGTGTCAGGAATTGAATAGGAGAAAAAATACGTGTAAAAAAATTGGCAAAGGATGCAGAAACGTGTCAGAACAGAAGAATGTGAAAATATGAATAGCTGTGGCATTTTATTTCTCATGATCTTTTCTCCTTCGCAGAAAAGGCATGAGAAGAGGCAAGATGTAGGACCAGAATGTCGCCATGATATTATTCTTGTGAGATTTACAACACTTCTGCGAATTCGTCTGCGAGTTCTTCAACAACATACCGCGAGTGTCGCAGAATGACGTAGCAGAGGACGATAGCTGAAACATGAGAAGAGTATGACAATTCTGTGAGGGTTATATCATCTGCGAGAATTAGCATTATCACTGCTGCGAGAAGATCACGAGTCACATCCGAAATTAAAGGATAGCTTAGCTGTCATCCATTATGTAACTACCCTATATAAAGAGACCCAATAGATTCAGAAAGGGAGAGATGAATTTTTGAGCGTTAAGAAAGTTTTGAGGAGAGAGAAAATCCAAGAGAACGGTTGTATTCTTGATTTCTTCCATTTCTTGTAAACATTTCTGAGAATCAAATAATAAAGTGTTGTTTTTAGTCTTCAAATATGTGTTGATTATTATGAATTCTTGTGAAGGGTGTAGTGTAGGTTTTCCTGCAACTACAGATGTGTTTTTGAGCACAAAATCTTGCAATTTTAGAGGTACATCATGCACAAGGTCTAGTTCAAACTGAACTTTGTCAGGGATGGATGGAAAAACATAAGGGGATTCCAGACATGACTTCTCAATAACAGGATATTTAGTGGACAAAAAGTCCAAAAGAATTTGAGATGCAAATTATAGAAACAAATGAACTATGGTACTACTGAGATGAGATTAATGAAAGTAAAACTAAGTCACAAGATACAACTACATACAGGGCAACAAGTTTCAAACTACATCAAATTATACAGCTAATATGCAATAGGACAAGCTACAGCTACAACTGGCTATTTTACAGGGATAAATTATAACAAGTGTTTATACTACTCAAAATCTTTTAACTAAAACAAGATGCAAGGTAAAACAGATGGATTACAAACTGAAAAACAAAAACTACAACTAACATTAACAACTAAGTTACACTAACAATGTTTGAAAGTAAAAATTTAACACATATATATAAGGCTAGGCTAAAAACCTGTAAAGTGAAGAAAGAAAAACAACTACACTACCACCAAGTCCCCGACAACGGCGCCAAAAACTTGGTAGGCTTATAAAGATACCTACGAATATGTCTAACTACAAGTGCACAGTGTTTTTTTGCAACACAGGGTAAGCATAGGTCGATTCCACAGGGACTTGAAGAGTGTAATGATGAAGCTATATTCTACTTACTAATTTTCATAAATAAGTCACATAAAGGGAGGTTGTTTGGTGTATTTATGACAAGTTGGAGATTGGAGTAGTGAACTAAAGATGAACTAACAAGCAATGATAGTAAAGGAACTAGGATTGTCAAATCCACCACTAACTCTTGTTATGTATTCAACTAGCTTGAGTATTCTTGTCCTTGTGACAGATAAGGAAGATGTGTCAATTCTACCATTTACCTAAGGAGTTTCACCAATAGATAGCTCGATTCTCAGCCAAGGTATCAATCCAGAGCACTAATTGTCTAGTTAAGTACAACTAGTCAAGGGATTAACAATGATCATTAAAGCATGAGTTGAAGTACAATCAAAATAGTTTTATTCTAACTACAATGCATACATGGCATACAGTGTGAGAGTAAAGTATTGAAGCACTAAGATTGAAACTATCTTAACAGTTTAAGCATTCAAGAACAACTCAAACAAAGTTTAAATGGCATATCAGAGAGTTAAGGTTTCATTTAAATCCTAGCAGAGTAATTTAGAACATGATAATAATAATACTGAAATCAAAATTAAACTATAGCTTGGTGCACCGGCTAATCCGGGCATAAGGTTTTACATACATAATTCGTTTCTTATTTATACATAAAATTCCTCTCAATTCCTTCAATTCGAAAATTAACAGAGATCCACTCACTGTGACAGCCTGAATTGGTTGTCCCCTCTGCTAATTCGGCTCTGCAACTCTATTAATTTGACGTTGGGAGAAACTCTAGCTCCATCTTTCTCGAATTCAGCTTCTAGGGTTTTGGGAGAAGCTAAGATAGAGATAGCTAGAACTAGGAGATGATGAAGGTGGATGTTCTGGTGCTGGTGCTGTCGGGTGAAGAAGTTGTTGGCTCTGAGAATGGTCGGGGGAAGGGGAATAAAAAATGGCAGAGAAGAAAGAAGAGAGGATAAGAATAAGAACAAACTGAGTTTGTCTTCCGGTCGATGGGTGAAGGGGACAAGCAGCTAGGGTGTGAGGCGGGAGCTTCGAATGTTGATGCATCGAGTGAAGAAGCCGTTGGATGCAGCTGCTTGATTCAATCTAACGGTTCAGAATGGAGGCGGGTTTGGATTTGGGTATGGGTTCGGATCTTGGATATCTCAAGCCCATGTACTTGTAAATAGGTTGCAACTGATGCGCAAGCAGGTTGCAACTTGTTTTCCAGTGTCACTAGCCTCCAATTTTCTGCTCTTTTGGCTCCTCAATTGATCCAAACTTTATTTACTACCTAAAAACACAAAATTAATTAGTACAAGTATTTATTCTTGAAAACAAAGAAAATACAGAATTTGGGATAATATCTAATTTTAAAGCGCAAAATATGAGTTAATTTCCAATAAAAAGGTGTAGAAATATGAAATATTTGGCACTCATCAGTAACCGTACCCAAACGTATACAATGGTTGGTTCAATAATAGTCAACCAAATGATAACTTTCATATCAACCATATTTTTTTTAACCATAACTAGTCCAAATGACTCAAATGAACTAGTTAGAGAGTTGTTCAATTGCTATGAGATCTTATGTACTACACAAGACACAATTGAATCAAAAAACGATGTGATTCACTCGAATCATTTCATGAACTATAAATCCACGGTTTGCAAAATCATTCCTTAGTAATTTAAGATAAGTTCACGAATAACGGTTTTAGACATAACCTCTTGAGCTCGCGGACTCAAGCTAACCGGTTGAAGTTAATAAACTCCAGCAGAATTTCTCAGGTAGAGAACTTCCGTTAGTTCGTGGACTGAGTTCGGGGACTGCACCCGAGCTTCAAATTTAGCAGATATTTTTGGTTCGAGAACTTACGCCAGTTCGCGGACTGAGTTGACTTCTCACGTTCTGGTTCCACTTGATCAACAAAGTTCGCAAACTTCGGTTCAAGTGCTAAGGAACAATGTTTATATCCCACAATGGTCATATAGTCTAAACTCTCATATCAATCATTGAAACATTCTCATAGGGCGTTATATAGTTGTTATTCACAAACTATTTTTCGTCAGAGCGATTTCCAAAGTGATTGAAACATAACATGACTTTCGTCACTAGGCAAAGATGAACTTGTCTAAAGCGAAAGCTTTACTAACACCTATTTCGAGAAATAGATAAGCAAGATATACTCAGCTCGAAATGTCACATGTGCATATTCTTAGTCTATATAGTAAAATGAATTATGTCTCAAGATAGGAGATAGAGTAGATAGAATTTTGAGTGATAGATAAGTTCAAGTCTCCACATACCTTTTAGTCAATAAAGATCCACTGGTTTCTTGAGTAGTTCTTCGTCTTGTATGATGATCTCCATGGAGTTCTTGAGCTCAACTACACTTTCTATCCTAGTCCGAGACCTTAGCTATAGTAGACTAGAAATATAGACTTTATAGTTTTGATCACTAAGATTGACAAACATGCTTGAGATAGCAACGCATGCGAGTTTGACCGAGTAGTGCTCTAATAGAGGCGTTTATAAACGGCTATGGGGTGCGTGACTCACGTGGTAGCCGCTCTGTTTGGGCCTTGAGAAAGGTGAGTACTTCTTTCTGTGTTGAAACCATATCGGTCTGGGCTCTAGCGAGAACTTCCTATCATTCCATCAAATCAACGATGGAGGTGCCATGCTTGACTAAGTATTAGGAGAGGTAACGGCGGATCTGGCTCTGGTGATCGGTGGCGTAAAGCCTGAAGGTGTGTTTTCGGCGTTGCCGTGATTAGTAGGTTGTGCAAGGACATTATAGGAGGTGGCATCTCTGTCCCTGGTGATTGGCGGTGTTACACTAGAATGAGTGTTTTTGGTGTTACCGTGGTCAGTAGGTGACACGGTGACATTGTTGGAAGTAACGTTAACACCAGGGATGTTTTCTGTGCTGGTGTTCTCAACAGTTGATCCGGATCTAAATTCTACCATGTTGGGATCAACATTTGAAAAATGGAATCCGAAATCGAAAGTTGATATTGTAACCGATAGATCAATCTCCCACTGTGGTCGCCAATTGTTTGTTGGTGAAAATGGTTTCTGCTGATTTCGGTAACTTCGGGTGTGCGGGTGAGAAATAATTTAAACCCTAACCAATATACTGCAAGGGAGTACTTTAGATTCGAGAGATCAATCTGTACAAATCCAGCCTAAACCAAGAAATGGCCATTCCGGACTTGCTTCGGTCACAAAGTAGAGGAGAATGGGTTGGTTTTGGGGAGGGAAGCAAGAAAAGTGATGAGACCAGAATAGTTGATTCTGGAAGAGTAGTTGTGTTACTTCGACTTGTATCTGAAAAGTGGGAAAGATAGCCAAATGGTAATCTACCAAGTATTATCTGAGTGTTGTATCTTCCTGTGCGAACTTGTCGTTCTGTGGAAATAGTTAAGACCTATTTATACAAGTCGAAGTGAAATGTACCCTGGTCTCATTAAAGAATGGAAAAATAGGTAAGTAAATGGGAGGATGTGGTAACCGTATGCATGGAATTGATGTTCCATAAAACCGTTAACGTATGGAATTGATGTTCCATAAAATCGTTAACGCATGGAATTGATGTCCCACAGCGTTTCACCATTAACTCCCTGTATTTACTAACCGTCCCACCCTTATGACACTTCCTTATAATGGACGTAGTGTACGCCGCACGCTGTAAACCGCCAAACCAATACCCAAAGAGGATCCCCCAGTTTGTGATATGTGTTTGATGTCTCGAATGTTTTTGTGGAAAACATGTAGCATATTGTTGTTTCCTGGAAAGTCGATCTTGGAAGACTTGGTAGCTTGGTGACCTTCGACGGTCGATATTTTCCATCTTAAGAGTAAAGGTAGTTGTTGATCGTCGCATGCCTTTGTTCGTTGGTGGCTGCATAGGGAAGGCCAGCATGGTGGCGCAGCTAGGTTGGTATGCAAGTGACATGGTATGGTGGCGTGGCCAAACTTAGGTTTTCGGGCCAAAGGTTACCATGTGTTGTCTGCAGGTAACCTTGGATGGCTAGGATTTGCTCCTGATATTGAAGGACAATCGTTGATTGTTACATGCCTTCACTTGGGTAGCCGTGTAGGGAAGGCCATCATGGTGGTGTGGATAGATTGGCATGGCATGGTGGCGCAACCATACTTAGGTTTTCGGGCCAAAGGTTACCATGAGTTATCTGGTAACCTTGGATGGCTAGAATTTGCTCCTGAGATTGAATGGAAACCGTTGATTATTGCATGTATTCGCTTTTGGTAGTCGCGTAGGGAAGGCCAACATGGTGGCGCGGCTAGGTCCAAGGCAGGGGGCGTTTGGCTTGGCATGTAGGGCCAAGGGTTTTCCATGGGCGCATGGCGCGGCTAGCTTGGATAGGTGCGGTTTGGCTTGGAATGTGGGGCCAAGGGTTTGCCATGGGCGCATGGCGCGGCTAGCTTGTCTGGGTGCGGTTTGGCTTGGCATGTGGGGCCAAGGGTTTTCCATGGGCGTATGGCGCGGATAGCTTGGCTAGGTTCGGTTTGGCTTGGCATGTGGGGCCAAGGGTTTTTCATGGGCGCATGGCGCGGCTAGCTTGTCTAGGTACGGTTTGGCCTGGCATGTGGGGCCAAGGGTTTGCCATGGGCATATGGCGCGGCTAGCTTGGCTGGGTGCAGTTTGGCTTGGCATGTGGGTCCAAGGGTTTGCCATGGGCGTATGGCGTGGCTATCTTGGCTAGGTGCGGTTTTGCTTGGCATGTGGGGCCAAGGGTTTGCTATGGGCGCATGGTGCGGCTAGCTTGTCTAGGTATCGTCTGGCTTGGCATGTGGTGCCAAGGGTTTGGCGTGGCCAAGTTAGGTTCGTGACCAAGCTAGGGTTTCGGGCTAAAGTTCGTTTGGTAACCTTAGACGACTAAGATTTGCTCCTAGGATTGAAGGGCGACCATTGATTGTCGCACACCTTCGTTTTGGTAGCCGCATAAGAAAGGCCAGCATGGTGGCGCGGCTAGGTTGGCATGGGGCAATGGCAAGGTGTGTTTGGCATGGTGCGGTAGGTGTGGCTGGCGTAGTTTGCTATTGGCAAGGGGTGCGGCTAACATGGTCGGCATTCCTTGGCACGGTAGGTGTGGCTGGCATAGTTTTCCATTGGCACAGGGGTGCGGCTAGCATGGTCCGCATGCCTTGGCGCGGTAGGTGTGGCTGGCATGGTTTGCCATTGGCATAGGGGTGTGACTAACATGGTCGGTATGCCTTGGCACGGTAGGTGTGACTGGCATGATTTTACATTGGCACACGTGGGAATTAGGGTTTGGTTTGTCGTAACCCTAATTAGTATTGAAAGAAAAATATACCCCGGTAATTTTTTCACAGACACATTAAAGGTTTCAATAAGTGCGCCTAGTAAAATATTATTACTTAAATACTACGATGTTACTGTCTGACTAGGGTTTAGGGTTTTATGATTTTAACCTTAAGCTAAAAACCACCATCAACAGAACTGAAAAGGAAATTGCCAGGTGTTATTGGTTTTGTTATTCATTGCATATCTTATGAACAACCAATATGTGTGATTGAGTATAACCGCTCACAACTTGTTTGTGTTCTTGGTAGAACTATTCATAAAGGCATGACTTATGTATTGGTATGACTTTTATTAGTGAAACCGATCTTAAGTAGTCACCTGAGATGGTATGATCGGGTTTGTGATTTTATGTCTGGCCAAATATGGGAAAGGGGAACCGATCCTAGTAAGAGGTGAAGTACATCACAAAGGGGAACCGATCCTTGTATGGGGTGCAACAAGGTTTATAGAAGAAAGGGGAACCGATCTTATGGACATGTGCAACATATATAAGTTAGATACCACATATATGTGGGGAAACGATCCTAGTACCTAGTCAACCGAATTTCGGAAAGCTAGTGTGACTATGCACAATACTCACATGGAAGGTAGAATCGAAACTTGTTTTGGTATAACTGTTAAACCCATGATTGTGATTGAATATTTGTTTGATCAATCACATAGTTCTTGAAAGTCATATGAACCAATTCTAAACTTGTTTGGAAGTGTGGCAAATCGGTTTCAAGGTTATAAGTGTGAAAGAGAACTTACAAAGTAAGGATGTCGACATACTTTGAACACGTGCTGTGAACGTTTATTTCTTTAATTTTTCAAAATTATTCCTTAATAGCTAAGGGAAGAAAATCCCATGATCGAAACATAAGTAAGTTAATAATTTTATAATTAAGGTAATGTTTATGGGTGAAAACTACTCCTGTCGGTTTTGGTAATTTGGGGTGTGTGGATGAGGAATGAATCTAAACAAATGCACTGCGCGGTGAGTGCTTGTAGATTCAAAAGATCAATCTGTGCAAGTCCGGCCTAAACCAAGAAATGGCCATTCCAGACTTGTTTTGGTCACAAATTGAAGAAGATGGGGTTGCTCTTATGGAGGGAAGCAAAAAAGGTGTTGAGATTGTGAATGTGTTGGCTATGTATGACTTGTATTAGAAGGATGAACTGGCTTGCATGATGTAAGCTATCATCTCCGGTGTTTGAACACGGTTGTATCAACACTTGCCTATGTTGTCTTGTCTCTTTTGAAAAATAGGATGGAGAACCTATTTATACAAGTCTTTTAGCCTCACCCTCGTATCTCGTGGGAAGTGGAGAAAGTGGAGTGATGGAGTAGTGGAGTAATGTGTTAGTGTCACACGACCAGGCTTGCCCACTTCTCCCATCATCACTAACCGTCCATGACTTCCTGACAAGTTCTTGTGATGGCGTGTTGTGTGCTGCACGCTGTAAACCGCCAGACCAATACCCTAGTATGTATCCCCCAGTTTGTGACAAGATTGATATCTCGAGTGTGTGGATCGTGGGACCCACATAAAATAGCATGTAATGCTAGATTGAATAACTTCGTTATTCAGGAAGTCAATACTTGTGAAGTATCGTGTGTATTCTCTGCAGGTACTGCATCGAGTGCATCCAGCATGTATGAAAAATCACTGTTTGAGCGTCTCAAAATAGCCTCATATCCTGCCTACTTCATGTGATGGTTTGGAGGTTGCGCCAGCAAGTCCTTCCTCGACCAACCACATGATGTGGTAGAGTGACGGATGATGATCACCATGACGCCGCACTGACCAATTAACTCCTGACCAAGGCTGTATAACCAAGCCGGTGGTTGTACGGACGAGATGATCTTTGAGACACTCATCTGCGACCGTTGGTAAAATTAGGGTTTTGGGAAAAGGTGCGCAGACACCACTTTTCAGCTTGGTCGAATCCAAGCTTGGGACATGGTTTTGGTATGGACGGTCGGTCATGTATGTTGACGGCATGCCGGTATACATGTTCATACCTCACTATCCGGTGGAAATGTGATCTGGGCCACTCAATTTATCTGGCGAAGTTGAGTGGTCGAGATCAATTTGCGACAGAAATATGGTGCCGCAAAAGTCGCACATCACGCCAACTTCAGGCGCGCATTTCAGGAAAACCAGTCTTGGTCGGTCCCGTCCGATCGGTTCGCCGTGTGGGTGGTAGGCTGGTGTTCACGTCCATACCCTAACATCCCATAGAAACATGATCTAAGCCACTCAATTTATCCGGCGAAATCGAGTGGCCATGATTAGTTTGCAATTTAGGAGGTGCGACCATGCTTGTTTTAGGCCCGCGAATCGAGGCGTATAGCCAAGTTAGGTCTTCTCCGGTTGGGTGTGGAGATAGGTGGGCCCACAGTGATCGTGTTGATACTTACCGGACCTGCTTAGCCTATTCCTGGACCCTCCATCCGATTAAGAGAAGATGGACGCTCATGATCGCGATACAAACCCTAGTTAGGGTATTGTCGGCCGTGTGTCACACCTGGTTTGGAGCGCACGAATCTAGGTGACCAACTATAGTTGGTCCTGACCGATCAGTCAGGTATGTAGGTGGGCCCATGGTGGGCCCACGGTGGTTGTTTTGACATGCTCTGGGCCCTCTGAATCTACATCTACATCCTCCATCTATACCTGCGAAGATGGATGGTCGAGACTGTTTTGCGACATATGTAATGCGCCGCAAACCCTAATTTAGGGTTTTTTGTCCATACTGCTTTGGTTTGGACGCTTTGGAAAGTTATGCCAACCTTTTGGGGAGGTCGACCATGCGGGGCCCGCATTGGTTCGGCAGCGAATATTCCATACCTGCTTGGGGGTTATGGAATCGATCTGGGCCATCCAATCATACTGGTAGAGTTGGATGGTCATGATCATTTCCAGACTGATACAGACAGTCCGGATGCTCAATCGGGATAGTATAGTACACCGAGAGTTGCTCAATCAGGCTAGTGTAACACACTGAGAGTTGCAGCCTATACGGGTATTTCGTACATGCTTTCATTATAATGCTTGGAGATTCGTGTTGCTCTGCTAAGAGCAACACTCAGTCGTCATGCTGCACTGATAATGAGTACATGAAATACAAGGCTGGTGATGCATTAATTAATAATGTTGTATTTAATTCAAAGATTGGGATTGTTGCCACATGCTCCATTCTAGGTGAATTAGTAAAGTGAAGAAGTAATCAACACTTATTAATAGCTTTATCTTTTACAAGATGTTAGCGCATAATTTTTTGGCTTTTACAATTTTACCCTTTAAATGAAAATCCATCATCAACATTAAGTCCCCTGCCTAGCACATAATGGTTACACTATTGTGGGGTAGGCATATGATGGTGATAGTTAAAGATAAAACTTATGAGACAAATTTAGATGTTACCAGGAGAGACGGGTCGTCCTGTCCTTCGAGCATGTCACGTTCAAGAGACGTCCAGGAGAGTGTTCCTCTAGCATGATGTCGGTCTTGCCTGCTTCGATGGACTGTTACGCCTATTTCGTTCGTGGGGCTACTGCGCCTGCTTAATCGGACGTGGGCTTGATATGCCTGTTCGAGTGTCATCTTGCTACTTCGACCAAACACTGACCCAACTAGCTTGAATAAACACCGGACTTGATGCTTTGAACAAACACCGGCCTTGTTGTTTGCTTTACTCGAACATGGGACCCGATGTGAGCATGCTTGTTTTTAAAAAAATGAACCTTGTGTGCTCAAATATAAATGTGGGTCCTGCAGAAAGCGTTGAAGCAGCTTCTGGAGAAGGCCCGGAAGAGCGTTGAAGTGTTGGAGCTGAAACACCTTCTTCTAGAGAGAGAGCTTTGATTGGGAACGGTTGTGCCTGCTTCGACTAATCTGGGGTTGGGATCAAGTGGAACCCGCCGCGTGCCTGACTGAACATCGACCCTGTGTTTCGACTGAAAACCGGCACTGCTGCGTGCGCCTGTTTTATTCGAATACCAAACTTGTGAATTTGATCAATACCAGACTTGAAACTTTAGCAATACCGGACTTGTGACTTGATCAACACCGGACTTGAAATTTGAGAAACTTGTGACATGATCAACACCGGACTTGAAACTTGAGCAATACCGGACTTATGACTTGATCAATACCGGACTTGAAATTTGAGAAATACCGGACTTGTGACTTGATCAATACCGGTGTTTGGACCCAATACCAGCCTTGTGTACTCCAACGTGAATGTGCGTTTTGTCGTGTGTGACTACACATCTCACGCGTTTTTATACAAGTACTGACTCTTGTCTTTTATTGTAGAATGAAGAAAAGAACTCTTGTTGAGATGTCTTCTAGGGATAATGCTGGTGCCAAGTCAGGAGGTGTTGACAGCTTAAAAGATATACCGAACATTGATGATGAGTTGTTCACCGCGCCCTTTCAACTATATGAAAATATCTGTTCCACAGGATAACCCTTCTCCTATCGACTTCAAGGTTTTTCATGCTCATATGGGCCCTCATGAAGGATGGATGAGACATATGTTAAGCAATGAGTACATCAAAGATAACTTGACCAGAGCGTAGATTATTGATGTAGCTTGAGTGTTGAAACGGCTCGAGAGGATATTAAAGTGGCTTCTAGTGCGAACGTAGAGGGGGATCCTAGAGAGAGTGTTAAAGAAGGATTCTGAAGCGAACGTGGGTCCCAGAGAGAGCGTTGAGGCGGCTCTTGAATAGACCATTGAAGTACCTTCTGCTGGAGGAAGCATTGAAGTGGCTTCCTCTTCAGTTCTATTTTCCCTTGCGAATTCCATGCTTATTGACTGACCATCTCTCTTGTGTTGAAGAAGTCCTTGACTGACGGTGAAGGAACTTCATGCTGAGCCTCAGTCCCCAAGCGTGGTTTACATGGTTTGTTCGTAGTGGTTGTTGTCGAGACAGATATGGAATATCTTGGACGTTGTTTAATCATTGTGGGAGTCGTGCATGTGATACTGGAGTTGGAGTTGGCAGACGTGCATGATGTTGTATCTCGGTGGTTTTCCTCTTGCTTCTTCAGGGAACTGCTTACAGAAGGCTGAAGGTTGTATCGCCTGTTGGTGATATATATGCCCCTACGAACATTATAAGGCTCTTCATTACCGGCAGGCCTGGTTCTTTCTATCAGGGCATATGTTGTTGTAGATGAGCGTTCAACGGCTCCAGAGGATGACCGAAAACGCAAATTCTCCAACATAGCATGATAGACATGTACCACTGTCTAATAAAGTGACTCGCCCGGATCTTGTTCGATATGATGCGTGGACATCGTTATCTTCTTGAGGTTGTTCCCTTGAGGTATCGGCTCCAGTAGAAGATTTCCGTCATAGAGCGTTGATACGTTGCACCGACATTCTTTAAACCAAATGGCAATATGGTATAATAAAAAAATTCGAGAGGAGTTCGAAAAGCTATCTTACTTGCGTCATGCTCGTACATCCTTATCTGGTTGTAGCCGCTACATCAATCCATGGAGGAGAACATGCCTTGTCTGCTGGTTGCATCTACTAACATGTCGATGTTAGGTAGAGGAGGATCGTTTTTGGAGAAACACTTGTTCAAGTCTCTGAAGTCTATGTAGCACCTGATCTATCCATCTTCCTCATGTATGAACTGCAAATGTTTAACCAACTTGGATCCATGTATGACATGTAGATGATGGGTGACCAATTTTCATCTAAATCCGGCATTTCTTCATATCTCCAAGGGAATATATCGTGGTACTCTTTGAGAAGTTCCACGAGCTTCGTGCATTTATCCGTACACAAGGTTGAGCTGATGGAGATAGGACTAGAAGATTCCTCAACGATTTTAATCTCATCAGTTGTGGAGTTGGTGCCATCTTGCAGCTGTTGTGGAGCATCTAGCACTTGCTCTTGTGGTTCATTTATGTTGTAGCATTCCATTGGGTGGAGAGACTGGGTAATAGTCTCCCCTGCTAATTGATAATGGCAGTGTCGGTATACCATTCTCCCTTTCTGGTCACGACTCGCCACAAAAGTTCGTTCCCTCTTCGTGTGAACGTGGGTCGTGGCTTCACAGGATGGAGAAGAATGCTTCATCAGCAAAGATGCATCGTGGGTTTTATCCCTTAATGATGCAAACCGGTCTTCTTCCTGAATTGATGCCCACGTGGGGAGTGGGACGCAACGAACTTGTCTGATTCTTTCTGCGGAGCTTCTCCCGTGTGTGCTGGTTTGGTTTCCCTCGAAGCCCATCATTGTGGTAGGCTTCCGTGCGACCTTGCTTGGGAGAACCTTGGATGTCCTGAGAGTCTTGAGAGTAATCATATTCGAGGATACTCCTGTGTCGATAAGGTCCGTCTTGAACTATGAATCCCTGATGTGTGCGGTGACATGTATGGCATGGTTGTGACCTTCCTCTGGTTGATTGCAGCAAAATGTCTCCGCGCGCTGATTCTTCGAGAGGTGTGAAAGTTCGCATAAAATTTCCACTAGAGAAACCGCTTCTCGATCCACCAGCCTATGGTTCATAGTGAAACTATTGACTTGAGGAGGATCATTATGAGGATCAGTCCCCAGTATAGGAGTCTCCATGACAGGACCGCTCATATCTGATGTCGCTTATTTGATCAGGTCCATGTAGGTCTGCGCCACTGAAGTACCTTCTTCGGTGCGTTGAATGCGTTCCTTGTTGGCTCTAGGGGCTATCACGGCTCTTGTGGCAATCAATCAGTTAATGTCTTAAGAAAAGTGAGTACCTCTTTCTGAGTTGCGGCCATATCCGTTTGATTCTTAGCAAGAACTTCCTACTTCTCCATCAAGTCTACAATGGTAATGGAAGATGGTTCTCCTCTCGTCCCTCCGGCTCCTCGTCCTGATGAAGAAGTGAAAGTTGTTGCTATGGTGACCACCAGAGGCGTTACACTTGAGGAGATGTCGGGATTCGCGTCTTCTATGGATTTGATGATGGGAGGTGTTACACCTACTGGAATATCTCCTGCTCTGCTAGTGTTGGTGATAGAAGTGACGACTCCACGAGATATGCTAACCACGGTAGCTCCACTGACAGGTACATCGACACAGGGAGTGTTATCCACGCTAGCTCCATCAGAATTGATTGTTGATCCAGACCTGAGTTCCACCATCTTAAAATGAATTGCTGATTGAATTGGTTCTAAGATCTACCCTTTTTGAAATTGATAAAATTGAATCGGATTTCGAAGAAATTGACTTTACAACCAAGAGATTAACCTCCCACTGTGGTCGCCAATTGTTTATGGGTGAAAACTACTCCTGCTGGTTTTGGTAATTTGGGGTGTGTGGATAAGGAATGAATCTAAACACTAAACAAATGCACTGCGCAGTGAGTGCTTGTAGATTCAGGAGATCAATCTGTGCAAGTCCAGCCTAAACCAAGAAATGGTTGTTCCAGACTTGTTTCGGTCACAAAGTGAAGGAAATGGGGTTGATCTTAGGGAGGGAAGCGAAGAAGGTGTTGAGATTGTGAATGTGTTGGCTATGTATGACTTGTATTAGAAGGTTGAAATGGCTTGAATGATGTAAGCTATCAGCTCCGGTGTTTGAACACGATTGTATCAACACTTGCCTCTGTTGTCTTGTCTCTTTTGAAAAATAGGATGGAGAACCTATTTATACAAGTCTTTTAGCCTAACCCTCGTACATCGTGGGAAGTGGAGAAAGTGGATTGATGGAGTAGTGGAGTAATGTGTTAGTATCACACGACCGGTCTTGCCCACTTCTCCCATCATCACTAACCGTCCATGACTTCCTGACACGTTCTTGTGATGGAGCGTTATGCGCTGCACGCTGTAAACCGCCAGAACAATACCCTAGTATGTATCCCCCAGTTTGTGACATGATTGATGTCTCGAGTGTGTGTATCGTGGGACCTACAGAAAATAGCATGTAATGTTAGATTGAATAACTGCTGTAGTTGTAGGAATTCCTACACTACACCCCTCACAAGAATCCACAATTATCAACACATATTTGAAGATTAAAAACAACACTTTATTGATTAATTCTCTGAAATGTTACAAAAAATAGAATAAATCAAGAATACAACCGCTCACAAGAATTTTCTCTCTCCTCAAAACTTTCTCCAAACTCTGAAATTGATCTCTCTCTCCTGGGTCTAATAGTTCTATTTATATAGGATAGTTACATAGTGAATGCCAGCTAAGTTATCCATTATTGTCGGATCTGACTCGCGATACTCTCGCAGTAGTTGGAATGGTTATTCTCGCAGATGCTGTAATCTTCGCAGGATCGTCATGCTCTCCCCGTGTTTCTGCCACCGTCATTCGTTATGTCATTCTTTGAATCATTCTTTGGGTCAGTCTGCGACGCTCGCAGAGTATCGTTGAAGAACTCGTAGAAACGTTATTTATAAATTTCGGAAGAGCATTATTATGGCGATATTCTGATCCTACATCTTGCCTCTTCTCATGTCTTTTCTGCGAAGGGGAAAATATCATGAGAAATTAAAATCTTTTGAAATGACGCAGCTGTCTATCTATTCACGTTCTTTTGTTCTGACACGTATCTGCATCCCTCGCCAGATTTATTACACGTATCTTTTTATCCATTCAACTTCTAACACGTTTTTTTCAACCGCTGCGCTCCAACAGTTAACATCTTTTCTTTGCATTAATTGCACTTATCTTCTCGAGAATTTTTACCTTCTATAAATATCTTCTTCCCTCTTCACTTTTCTTCTTTTTACTTTCTTCTTCCTTCTCTCTTCAATTTCTCTGCAAATTTAATGTTCTTCCGTAAATTCCGCATCCGCTGCTGTTGCAAACTTTCTTTTGATCTTCTACTTTTTTCTTTATTCCCATATTTACTAAGAATGGCTCCAACTGGTCGTAAAAATCTTATCGCCTTTGAGAAATTGCAAAAGAAACTTAAAGATGAAGGTTTTTCTTTATCTACCATCCATGATCAAAACACTAAAGCCGAACTTTACATTAAATTATTTTCTGATCATCCGTGTTCTCGCGAGAAGATTATAGTCTCGCTAGGTCATCTTGAAGATGGTCTTCCCATTCCTCTTTATGATCCTGAGTTCCCTTTATTCTATGAGATACTTTCTCATGCGATATTCTCACGTGACATATATCATTTGAGTGGGGATTGTATTCGTCTGATGCTGGAGTATGCTACTCGCGGTTCTGGTAAGAAATATCTTTGTCCTGATACCATAAAGAATCCTAAATTCGCTGATGTTCCAATAATTCCTGCGAAGTATACTGTAGAGAATTTCTTCGCAAATTACGATATAATTCCCATGAGGAAAGACAACACTTGTTGGGGTGTCCGCTTACAAAAGAATGATGACATTTCTGGAGATAAAATTCTCATGTTGGATATTGACTGGCATCCGGGTAATAATCAAGGTCCGCGACACTCTAGTGATGATAAATTGTGTATTTTCCCATTATTTCTAGAGGGTCCCTAAATCTGCGGTCCTCATGTTTTACCTGCGAATCTCGCAGAGTACCAGCCATGGGTGTTCAGCTGTCCTGAAAGGAATAAAGAGGTATGTTCTCTCAATTTTTTGCATAAATTATCATTATCATCTTCCTCATGCTTTTATACTCTCGCTGACTACTCCATTTTTTTCCAGATTAACAGGCTAAAAACTAGCTATCAGAAGCTTAGGAAACCCAATACTTTATCATATCTTAAGTTACTCACAGATGAAGTAATAAATATTCCTTTGTGATTTTTAACAATATATTGTTGCCTCTATTTCTTATCTTTATCTGTGTTTGAAGGTTATCGAAGAAATAGATCCTGTCAAAGTTGTAAAGACTAAGGGAAAAGACAAAGGTGTTGCTCGCAAGGGGAAATCTGATGCTTCTCGCAAGGAGAAGTCTGGTGCTCCTCCTTCAAAGAAAAGAAAAGCTCAATCTTATTCTCCTTCAACTCCTCAATCTATTGAAAGTTCAAGTGACAATACTGATAATGACGATGATGATGATGATGCTGATATCTTTTCTGCGAAGGAATCCTCTCATCCTGAGTCTTCTATGGCTCATCTATCCGGCATTTTTGCTAATACCATGCAAGTCATTGGTGATACCCCTTTGTATGATGCTTTCAAGTTTATAGTTTCCATCTGCGATGCCCCTCTCCTAGAGAATAATGAATCTCTTCGCGGGGTATCAAGATCTATATCTCCAAATTTCTTGCATTCACTTAACAGCTTGGTAAATTTCCATACTTACATTTTCCTTCTCTTTATTTTCATTTTGAATTTATAATTAATTCTTAAAGCTCGTTGTATTATTTCGCAGGCTGGGAAAGCTTCTTTTGCTGTTGTCTCAGACTTGGAAAAGAGACGTGCGATTCTCGCAAAGAAAAATGCTAATCTTCGCAAAGAAAATGAAGAATTAAAGTCTGAATCTGTTAATCTTCACGAGCAGTTAGAATCTGGATATGTTGGCCTTCATGAGAAGATCAAACGATTAGAAACTGAACTCTCTTATTCGCAAGATAAGGTTGCTAGTCTCCAAGCTGCAAATGATCAACTTCATGGTAATAAATTTTTCTATTTTTCCTTTATCCCTGTATTCCTTTGTGTTTTCTTATTTAGTTAGTCCTCTTCGCATATATTTACGTCCTCTCTGATGAAATTGTATTCCTTCGTTCTTTTCCAAATCCAATAGATGATGATACTCTCCTCAATCGCCTTAATGATTCTTTGAGCAATTTTTTAAATGATAAAATTAAATCTCTTTCCATAGATGCACTTAGATCCAAACTTCACCTCTTAAAAATCGAGCATAGATTCAACTTGGGTTTAACCAATAAATTTAAACGCCTTTATGTTGATTCAAAAGAGGAAATTAATAGATTAAGAAGCAAGAATAGTGATCTTATTGATGAGAAAGACCTTATTGCTAAAAATGGTGCTCAAGCTTTAGCAGATTTTCATAAAACTCTTCTCGATGTTCAAATTGAAAGAGATAGACTTATCTGCGAGAATATAGATCTTGTTGAAAGGGAAAACCAAGTTCGCTCCCGCCTTCTCATTAGTAATGATGCTGAGTTTTCTTGGGATGCGAAAATTCTTGATAATGCCATAAACAATTTAGGCATAGATGTTAGTCTTCAAGCTGATCATTCTACTCTGATTAAGGATATGATCTTGCAAAGAGAAGGTTGTTATTCTTGTTTTTCCACTAATCCATTTTGTAGTTGTATCTTCATTATTTTATTAATATGTTGTCATCTGTTCGCAGTACCCAAAGAAAACTTTTGCCAAAGAGTTAAAGAGTTGGAAGAAGAAAATGGAAATCTCGCAAGACTTCTGTCTTCTCGCAACGAGAAATGTTCCAAATTTAAGAAGAAACTTCAGATTTCTCTGGAGAATTTCAGCAATGTTCTTGTTGGTGTTCGCAATGATTCTATTAAGATGGTCTTTAATGATCATAAAATTACTCATTCTACTTACCCTTATATCGCGAACGAAATTCCAAAAAATATTCCTGACCTTGTAATCTCCGATAGCGAAGCTGAAGAGTCTGAATATGAAATTGAAGAAGAAGAAAAATATGGTGAAAACAATGATGGATCTAAATAGTTTTGTCTTCCTTTTTAATTTTTTTGTAATATTTGTTCACTTATCCCTTTTTCCTTGTAAAACATTGCTGCGAATTTCTCCAGCTTCTAATGTTCTTTAGTGTATAGATCTGTATACATTAGAAAACAATTTCTTATTCCAATATGGTTAATCAATTTGCTTATTGATTTTTTAAATTATCTGCGTAAATCTGTCATATAAAGATGAATAATAATTTTATCATTCTGTTCATTCCCATACTTGCCTCTGTTATTCATCTGCAATATGAAAGATTGAGTTGATTAGTTACGAATAAGATCTGTTTATAAGTTTTTCCTCAATATCTGCGTAAATATTGCAAGTCATATCTGCTTATTCTCTGCGTAAATATCGCAAGTCATATCTGCTTATTCTCATGATCTCTGCATAAATATCGCAGGTATTAAATCTTGATCTCTTGTGGTCTTATTTTGCCTTCCTAGTTAAAGGTCTTATTTAGCCACATTTTGTTTTGGTGACAAAATCGCATGATGTCCTTACATTTGCATGTAAAGACCCATTGATCTTATCTTATCCTTTTCTTATCAATTTGTTGCAACAATATGACAGGCCTAAGTTTTCTTGCAAGAACAAATCCCCATGACATTGCCGTCTTGCGATGAAATCGCAGGACGTCTTTACACTTTCATGTAAAAACCCATTGATCTCATCTTATCTTTTTCTCTTGGATTTTTGCCTCTGTATGATTGTTGCACAAATATGACAAGCCTAAATATTCTTGTGAATATAAAGCCTCATGACATTTGCATCTTAAGACACTTATCATCTCCCTAACGGAGGGTGCGCCCTTGTCTTCCCCCTGGTTTCCCCTTCAAGGAGGCGTACATCGGTCATACAAGACTAGCTCCTCCCATCCGGTCCTGACAACAACCAGTTGTTTTCGCAGCCTCTTATCTTTTTTGCCTATATGGATTATAGTTACGAGACTGCACCCTAGGTGGGGTTTTCTTTGGGCCGAGTGCATCATAGACAAGACTTTCCAAGAATGGCCAGGGTAGTTTCATACACCCCGGGCACCCTTGGCTCAACCCAAAGTAGTCGAAGTCGTTCCTCGGTGCTACTCGGTTGAGGAGCTTGGAGCGAGGAGCAATAAGTTTGGACTTGGAAATATTCAAAACTCGGTCTAATACTCGGAATATATTTATTAATAATTTATATATTGCTTCCCATAACTCATGATTTGTACTTAATATTTTAAAACTATCATGTAATTAAGTGTGTAATATTGTTATATTGAACGTATTTATCATATATTTAGAGGTTTTCTATTTTATAACTCTTATCTAAGGGTTATGAAAATTTTATTTTATGATTTTAGTGCGTGCAAGGCCAACTCGGAAAAATTGTTAACTCATTTTGCTCAAAAATCGGTACAAATCGGTCGCCTTAATAGCTAAAAATCGGAAAGGCCTTGGAATCGGAAATCGCCTCGTTCATATAGCCTGTAGCAATTACTCGGCGAGTAATCGGCCTTGGAGAACGATTTTGACTACACTAGCTCAACCGTGTACCTCGGCGCCTTGGTCATACTTTTTACTCCTTAGAAGAGACCTTCGGTCGTCCAACTGTTAATATATATATATAGTTGAAAATCCAAAGTATCTCTCCTGGATAGGTTTTCTTTAACCCCAACATCTTCATGACTCAGGTTCCAGCGGCCCTATAACCTTATCCCTGAGCCATGCATACAGATACCCCCTTATATGACGTACTTTAGGTCTTACATTTGCCTCTTGTGAAATTTTTGTTCGCAAACTAGGGTGTACGCCATAAAGGTTCGTCCCATTCTAATGTCTCTGCGAAATTTTATTCGCGTTTCTTCAGTCTTTGATTTTCTCTTTTTGCATTTCAGCTCTTGTATAATTTTTCAATTTCATCTTTTTCATTGAATTGAAACATATTTTTGTAAAATTCTCTTCAAAAAATCATTTAGAAATTTTTAATACTTCACGATCTAAAAGTTTTACCTTTTCTACTTACTATTTTCTGTTTCTGCTTTTTTGTTGTGCTTTTCTACGTTTTCTCCATCTGTGAGATGCTCGCCATCTATTGGTTTCAGCATATGTTGACTTCGCATCATTCCTTCTTCTCGTCGTTCTACTATATCCACCATAAACCTTTCACTTCTTTGCTTTTGTTTGATGTTATGTTTCCAGTTTCTGTTCTTCGCAGCCCTTTCCTCGCAATATTCCATATCAATTTCATAGCACTTTTTTCCTTTAACCCAATCTCCCTTGATGACTTTAACACCGCTGGGATGTGGAAATTTAATGCACTGGTGGTAAGTTGGTGCTACACATAGCATCCCATGCAGCCAAGGTCGGCCAATCAAAGCATTGTAAGGAGATTCAACATCAATCACACAGAATTGAATCTTAGAAGATATCCCCTTCAATGGAATGCGCATTGTAATTTCCCCTTTGGGCTTGTTGGCAGTACCATTGAAACCATAGATCTTATAAGTCGATGGTATTAGATCCTCATCTCTTCCTCCCATGGTTCTGTAAGTATGATAAAATAATATATCCACTGAGCTTCCAGTGTCAATTAGAACTCTGTTAATGGCCCGAGAATCTTCAGCTTTTTCATCCTCACTTTCTTCATCTTCTTCTTCTATCTGTTTTAGGTTTATTTCTAATCTTACCACTAGTGGGTTGTCATGCATCTCGCCAGGCTATGGTACCTCTTGTGCTGTGAAAGAAATAACTTGCTTTTGCCACTCTTCTAATGGCGAAGATTTCGCAATGTTCATTATCTCTCTTCTGTCTGCATCTCTCGCAAAGACTCTACGTAAAACATTATTGTGGAAGTCTTCTATAGTCTTGTATGAATGTATGATGGAGTTACAGGATAGATTATTCTCTTTTGCGCCTAATTCTATCACAAATGTTTCTCCTCCTTTTGTTGTATTCACTCTGCGAATTTCTAGAGCTGGGGGTAGTTGCTGAAACTATGGGTGATCTCTTGGAAAATGGTTTAATTTTCCCTGGTCTATCATCCCCAAAATGATTCTTTTTACATTCCTGCAGTTGTTTGTTGTGTGACCATGAAAATGATGATAAGAACAAAATTCTATACTTCGATTATTTGGATGTGGTTCTTTTCCCATATTCCATGGTATGGGTATGTCCTCCATCATAATTATAGCCTCCCAAAATTTCTCTATGCTAGCATTTAGAGGTGGCATCTTAATTTCTTCCCATATTATCTTCTGACTTCCTTGCCCTCTATAATAATTTTCCTCTGTCCACCATAAGTCTCTTGCGGTTGATCAAGCCTCTGAATTTTATTATTTCTACTTCTACTGAAAAAATTTCTTTCCCTTTGGAATTCTTCTTGATCTCTACTTCCCATAGATACTAATTCCTATTGACCACCATCCATACTCTTTTCTTGCTTCACCTGCGAAGTGCTCGCTACTGTATTTATTAACCTAGGAAGTAAACTTGCATTTGTTCCACCTGAACTGGTGTTCGCAATGGGATATGACTCCATATCGTTTTGCTTCTCCTCCAATGAAATGTATTCTTCTTATAACTCTCGCAGCTCCATCATGGTGATTTTATTTTTGATTCTGAAAATTTGTATGTACAGCAGATTGGTTGCGAACATAGCATTAATGAAAGATAAAATGAGGTATCTCTCATACACTCTTCCTACCATTTCACTACATATTGTCTTCCATATTATGGTTAGATGTTTTAAACTCTCGCCAACCCTCTGTTTTAATCCAAATACATCTTCAATGCCAGGTCGAGAAGAATTGTTACTTATAAACGCCCCTAAAAATGTAGTTTGTAGATGATTGCAATAAGTTATAGTGTTCTTGGGTAACCCTTTAAACCATTTCAGAGCTTCTCCAGTTAGGATGGATGCAAAATATTTGCACAATACAACATCATGATTTTCCCACTGCAGCATACACCTAACATAAGCTTTGACATGTTGAATAGCACAAGTAGTTCCATCAAAGATACTGGTAAACGTTTGCAAATTACATTTTGGGGGTATTCCTCCAAATTGTACTTCTTGGGTAAATGGAGTTTTCGCATCTTTTTCAATGGCTTCATCAAGTTGTCTTCTGCCTCCCTCTCTTCTGTTATTTAACATTCCTCTAATTTCTACTAACTCTCTTAAGATCTTTTCATTTCCAGCCGAACTTTGCTCCATTGGCCTTTTCAGTGCAGATTCCCTTATTCTGCATTCATGTCTTTCTTGCCTTTCGAGGTTTTGTGCTTCTTCTTCTGCATCTTCATTCTGCCTTTATCCGCGATTTTGTTCTTCACCTCCTTCTTGAATTCGCAAATGATTATGCCTTTCATTTTTTATTCTGCGATTTTCTTCATTTCTCATCGTTTCTCTTCGCTGTCTTTCTATTCTTCTTTGTATTCTATCATATTCCTCATTGATATTATCATTGTTGCGATTTCTTGCGCATCCTCTTTCTCGATTATCATGATTGTTCTGACGTATTGCTTCTTGAAACTCTTGTTCTTCCACTTCTGCTCTCAATATTTCTCTCTCGCAAGCTAAACATGCTTGTTCAACATAATGTCTCTCAATTTCATCCTCAATTATTATTCGGTTTCTTTGAATTTATCGCTCATGTAATATTCTCCTACCTTCTTCTCGATTCTCTTCACCATATTGGTTATTTCCACCTTCTTGATTTCTATTACCACGTCTATCATCCACAGTTTCACCACGCGAAATGTAGCGATCATTAATCATCTCTTCTTCTCCATAATGTTGCTCTTCATTTGGATTTTGCGTTCCCTCTCGAATGTTTTCACCAGCATTTCTCACAGGAGAATTTCGTCTTGCTTCTTTTCTAAATGATCTTGAACTTGATCTTGTAGTACTTCTTGATATCCTACTTTGTAATCCCAAATTCTCCATTCTTAACTCGTGATTTTATCTTGTTAAATTTGCGCGTTCTTCCGCCTCTAATCTCCTTTCCTCTTGTATTCTTTGTCTTAAAGTCTCTACAGCTTCATTTTCGTCATCTCCATGAATTAATCCTTTAACCACCTCTTGATCTCTTCCCTTTCGCCTTCCATTTCTTAATTGTCGGTTTTCTTACTCTTCCATTGAATCTGATCGCCAAGTATGCACACTTACTCTGTCATAATCCATAGTTTTATCTTGTATCGGTGTTTGATGATTTTGCTGTTGAACTTGATTTTCTCCATTATTCCTTATTTTATTGCTCTGTGTTCTTAATTTTGAAGATTCTCCTATTTCATTTGTCTCTTCACCTGCAATTCTTCTACTCCTCCTTACGTTTGTAGGTTGTTATGATGTATTTTTTCTTCTAGTCATTCCTTCAATTTTGATGTATTACTGTAAATCACGTAAATTGTTTTTCCAATTTATTTAAATTCTTACAAATCACAACTTCAACCTTTGCTTAGAAACATCCCTGTTTCTAGCGCCATTTTGTAGTTGCAGGAATTCCTACACTACACCCCTCACAAGAATCCACAATTATCAACACATATTTGAAGATTAAAAACAACACTTTATTGATTAATTCTCAGAAATGTTACAAGAAATGGAAGAAATCAAGAATACAACCGCTCGCAAGAATTTTCTCTCTCCTCAAAACTTTCTCCAAACTCCAAAATTGATCTCTCTCTCCTGGGTCAAATAGTTCTCTTTATATAGGATTGTTATATAGTGAATGACAGCTAAGTTATCCCTTATTTTCGGATCTTACTAGCGATACTCTCGCAGTAGTTGTAATGCTTATTCTCGCAAATGCTGTAATCTTCGCAGGATCATCATGCTCTCCCCGTGTTTCTGCCACCATCATTCGTTACGTCATTCTTTGAATCATTCTTTGGGTCAGTATGCGACGCTCGCAGAGTGTCGTTGAAGAACTCGCAGAAACGTTATTTATAAATTTCGCAAGAGCATTGTTGTGGCGATATTCTGATCCTACATCTGCGTTATTCAGGAAGTCGATACTTGTTAAGTATCGTGCGAATGTAGGTCCTGCATCGAGTGCATCCAGCATGTATGAAACATCATTGTTTGAGCGTCTCAAAATAGCCTCATATCCTGCCTACTTCATGTGATGGTTTGGAGGTTGCGCCAGCAAGTCCTTCCTCGACCGACCACATGATGTGGTAGAGTGACGAATGATGATCACCATGACGCCACACTGACCAATTAACTCCTGACCAGGGCTGTATAACCAATCTGATGAAGTTGGACGGATGAGATGATATTTGAGACACTCATCTGCGACCGTTGGTGAAATTAGGGTTTTGGGAAAAGGTGCGCAAACACCACTTTTTAGCTTGGTCAAATCCAAGCTTGGGACATGGTTTTGGTATGGCCGATCGGTCATGTATGTTGACGGCATGCCGGTATACATGTTCATACCTCACTGTCCCGTGGAAGTGTGATCTGGCCCACTCAATTTATCCGGCGAAGTTGAGTGGTTGAGATCAATGTAGTTGCAAGAATTCCCACACTACACCCTATTCAAGAATCTATCAATATTTATGACATAATTTGAAGATTCAGAACACTTTTTCATTAATATGACCTTAAGGAATTACAGAAATCAAGAACACAAAACACTTAACAAAGATTTTTCTCTCTCCTAAAAACTTTCCTAACACTCAAAAATTCCTCCTCTCTCTGGAACCATTCACCTCCTTTATATAGGTATTTACATAGTGGATTACAGATCATGACAGCTCATTTACAGCTAAGATTCCCTTCAATTTCGGATCTGAGTTCTTGCGATAAATCGTAGCTGGCACCGCCTTTATCTTTCGCAGGTTTTATTGATATACCGCAAACATGTCACACTTTCTTCGTGTTTCTGTCGTTTTCAGTCATTACGTCATTGTTTAAGTCATCTTTGGATGTGTCGCAGAATATCACTGATGTGCCGCAGAGTAATTCGTTTATTATCGATGCATCGCGAAACAGTTTGTTTATTTCGCAGAATATTGTTGTGACAATATTCTGCCCCTACATCTTGCCTCTTCTTATATCTTTTCTGCGAAGAAGACAAAGATCATGAGAATTTAAATTTCTTGATTTGCCGCAACTCATATTTTTCGAGAATATCAGATACATCTTGTCTTTTCATATTTCATTTATTTTGACACGTCTCTATATGCATCGCTAAATATCCTACACATGTTTTTCTTTTCTCCATTTATTCCTTGACACGTATTCTTCCAACCGTTGAGTTTTGACCATTCACGTCCTTTCTTCATTGAATGCACATTGATAATCTCGAAAATTTTCCTCTCTTATAAATATCGTCTATGCTAATCCCTCTTCTTCTTTTTACTTTCGCTTTTATTCTCTGCAACTTCACTATTTATCGTCTTCTTCTGCAAATTCCGGATCTCAATTATTCTTTCAGTTTTTCTTCTTTATTCTTCTTCGCCTTAACCATCTATCCCATATTAAGAAATGTCTCCTACTAAAAAATTAGGTCAATCCACTTTCAAAAAGCACCAGCAGAAGCTTCAATCCTTAGGTTTCACACTTTCTGAAATCCCTGATCAATCTTCAGAATCTGATCTCTCCATTGATCTTGTTTCAAAATTTCCTTCTTCTAACGAGAAGATCCTTGTTTCGCTAGGTCAATTAGAAGCTGGCCTTCCTATTCCTCTTTATAACCCAGATCTCCCTCTTTTTTATGAGATTATTTCTCATGCTAAACTTTCGCTAGCAATTTTCCAACTAAGTGGAGATTTTATTCGCCTCATTCTTGAATATGCTTCCCGTGGAGCTGGTAAAGGATCTCTTTATCCTGATGATGCGAAACATCCTGATTATAAGAAAATTCCAATTATTCCAGCGAAATATACCGTGGAAAACTTCTTTGCGAATTATCAAGTGATTCCAATGAAGAAAGAAAGCACGTGTTGGGCTATTCATTTGAATAGGGATAATAAAGTTGCGAAGGATAAAATCCTTATGCAAGATATAGACTATCATTCCACAAGAAACAATATTCCACGCTTCTCCAAAGATGATAAATGGTGTAGATTTCCTCTCCTCCTTGAAGGTCCATATATTTCTGGTACTCTTAACCTTCCTGCGAATCCTGCATATCTTGCGGCTTATCATCCTTGGATTTTTAATTTGCCTGAAAAGAATTCGGAGGTATATCTCGCGAAGTTAATCATTATTCGCAAATTCAGATAAATATACTATTCTTACTAGTTATTGAATTATTTGTTATCAGATTGGAAAAATGAAGGCTAGCTACATCAATACTGGGAATCCCAATCTCCTAAATTTTTTGAAAACCTTCACAGATGAAGTAAGAAACATTCTCTTATAACTTTTAACAATATATTGTTGCCCCTGTTTCTTATCTTCATATGTGGTTGTTTTCTAGGAAATACCATTTGTCGTAGTAGTTGAAGCCAAGGATAAAGGCAAAAAAGTAATAACTCCAAATGAGAGTTCTGGCACTTCTCCTCATCGCAATGAGAATCAAACTGCTGAGAGTCCTCCAAAAAAGAGAAGAAAAACTCAACCACTTAAAGACATTTCTTCTGTCGCTGAAAAAGATAATGAGGTTGAAGAGAGAGGAAGAATAAATAATGATGCTACCATGAGCACCTCTTCATTACGTTTTTCCTCCGCAAGAGTTAGATCTGCCATGGGTCTTTCTCAACCTGAGACTCCTTTGGATCAATTGTCAAATATCTTTAGAAATCCCATGCAAGGTATTGGTGATGACGATATTGCTCACGCTTGCAATTATCTCTCAAAAATCTGTGATGCTTCCATCTTAACCAATAATAAAGATCTTAAAGGAGTCTCGAGATTTATCAATCCATATTTTCTTCATGCACTAGCTTCATTGGTATGCCCCTTTACACTTGTCATGAATTTCGAAGATCTTCTTTTTACCCTTACTTATTTTCTCTTATCTGCCACAGACTTCTAGAGCTTCTTTTTCCGTTGCTTCGGAATTAGAAAATAGATTATCATTATCGCAAAGAAGGCTTACTGATTCACAATCTGAGTCTGCGAAACTTCGCGAAAAGAATAAGCAATACGAAGATGAAATATCCATTCTTCGCGAAAAATGTAAACAATTGGAAGTATCTGGGAATACTGAGCTCCTTAAAAAGAATAAATCGCTTGAAGTAGATGTTGAAGTTCTTCAACAAAAACTAGCTGACAAGGAGAAGTTCTGCAAACAAATTATTGGTATGATTTATTTTATTTTATTTTTACTTTCTTCTTTCTTGCTATTTTAGCTTATTTAAACAACCATTTTGCAGATGCCTATAACCTTACTGATGAAGCTCTTATTCTTAATTCTTTTGATGAACCCATAGATGAATCCATTCTTCTTCAGCGTCTTAATGACGCTTTAAATAATTATTCCGATGAAAAACTTAATGCTCTATCTATCGATGAACTTAGATTTCACATTTCCCTTATAAGAATGGATTATAGATCTACTTTGAGTATATCCAATAGTTTTAAGACTTGTAGAGATGAATTTGGAAAAAGAATCAAAACCTTGAAATCCCAAAACAAGGAACTTGAGAAGGAGAAAGAACGCATTACTCTTCAAGGCGTTGAAGCTCTATCAAAGTTCCACAATGCCCTTATTGACACTGAACTTGAGAGAGAGAGACTTAAGGATAAAAATATTGAACTTTTTAAAAGAGAAAAACAGATCCGTTCCCATCTTCTCATTCAAAATGATGATGAATTCGCATGGGCTACGACAGTTCTCGATAATGCTAGGAAAAACTTAGCAATAGATGTCAGTCTTCACACCGAATAGGCAACCTTGATACAAGAAATGATTCATGAAAGAGAAGGTTATTTATTGCTCCTTTAACATCTTTATATTTTTAGTAAATTCTTGATAAATTTCTAACTTGTTATTGTGTTATCGCAGAATCTGAAGAAAAACATGCTAAAAGGATTGCAGAACTTGAAGAAGAAAAAAGTGGTCTTGCGAATAATCTTGCTTCCCGCAATGATAAGATCACTAGACTGCGAAAGAAGATAAAAATATCTAACTCCAATTTGCATAGTAATCTTCTCACTGTTCGCAATAACGCTATTGAGAAAGTTTGCACTGATAATAACCTCTCTCTTAGCCTATATCCCTGCCTCTTGGAAAGTATCCCATCCAGATCTGAAGTACCAGTTATTTCTGACAGTGAGGCTGATATAGATGAGAATGAAACCGAAGATGACGAAGAAACTGATGATGAAGATAATGAAGACAAAGATGAAGATAATGGTGAAGATAAATCTCAATAATTTTGCTTCTTCTTTTTGATCTTCGTCTGTATTTTACTCTTCCTTTCTTGCGATAATTATCTTTGGCAAATTGTATCATCCTTTCCACAATATACTTGTAACTCCCGATGTTCTTCAATATATATAAATTCCCTTTTTGCTTCTATCCATCTGTTACTTATATGAATTTATCATATAATGATGAATAACAATATTTATCATTCTTATACATCGTTCCCATACTTGCCTCTTGTTATTAATCTGCAATATGATAAATGAATTATCGCAAGTATTTCTGCGAACAATTTATTATATGTTTCGCAAACATATCTTTTCTTGTGGTCTTATTTCGCCTTCCTAGTCAAAGGTCTTATTATGCCACCTTTATGAAACAAGATCCCAGGATATTCTTACCTTATATGTAATAATCCATTGATCTTGCCTTATCATTATTTTATTTTCTGCGACAATATGATAAATCTAAGCCATCTTGTGAGAGATTAATTCTCTCTTTGCTTTTTAAGATTTATGACATTGTCGTCTTTACGATGAAATCGCAGGACGTCTTTGCGATTTATTTCCTCTTATTATTGATTTCATTTATCTCATCTTTTTGATCTTATCGCAAAAACCCATTGACCTCATCTTAACATTTCTCTTTAGGCTTTTTGGCCAGTCATGCGGCAATATGACGGGCCTAAATATTCTTGCGAATATAAAGTCCCATGACATTGCTGTCTCTGTCACGCGACAATATGACGGGCCTAAACATTCTTGCGAATATGAAGCCCCATGACATTGCCGTATTTTTTGATACACAGCTCCCTAATGGAGGGTATCGCCTTTATCTCTCCCCCCGGTTGCCCCTTCAAGGATTATACATCGGCCATACAAGACTAGCACTTTCCCATCTAGTTCTGCCAACAACCAGTTATTTTCGCAGCCTTGTCCTTTATACCTTATATGGCTTATAGTTACAAGACTGCACCCTAAGTGGGGTTTTCTTAGGTCCGAACACATCGTAATCCAAGACTTTCCATGGATGGCCAGGGTAGGTTCATCCATCCCGGGCACCCACAGCTCAACCGTGTACCTCGGCGCCTTGATCATACATTGCATTCCTTAGGAGAAACTCTCGGGCGCCCAACCAGGGTATAACCTTATATAGTTGGGAATCCAAGTTATCTCTCCTGGATGGATTTTCTATAATCCCAATATCCATGACTAGGTTCCAGCAGCGGTATATCCTTTCCCATAGCCATGCAAAGAGATACCCCCCTTATGACGCACTTTAAGGACATTGCCTCTTACGGAATAGAATCCGCGAACTAAGGTGTACGCCATAAAAGTTCGTCCCATTCTTATGAAAATTGAAAGTAAAGAAGATACCCCCCTTATGACTCACTTTAAGGACATTTCCTTTTACGGGATAGAATCCGCGAACTAAGGTTTACGCCATAAAAGTTCGCCCCGTTCTTATATGTTTTTAGGCGATTTGCGCCCGTCTTATGCATTTGCATTAAAAATTCTTATATGATTAGAAATCACCATCTCTTTCTTTTTAATAGAAAAATTTCTCATTTTTGAGCAGAATTTTTCTTTTAATATTCGAAATCATCTCGTTTGTTCGCAAAATGATATTGATGTACTTCTTTTCTTCTGTGACGAATGATTATTCGCAACTTCATCTTTTTGTGCTCCTGCGAAAAATGAATATTTCAACTTTTCCCCATTTTTGTATGATTTATCGCCATTGAATGTTTTGAGACAAACTATTCTTGAAATATACCCTTTCCCCGCAATTCTATATTGTCCACCATCAATTTCTCAGCTCTCTGATTTTGCTTCATGTTATGTTTCCAATTACGATTTCGAGCATTCCTTTCTTCGCAAGTATTAATGTCAACTTCATAACACTTTTTGCCTTCAAACCAATCACCTTTAATTATCCCAATGCCATGAGGATGTGGAAATTTTATGCATTGATGATATGTTGATGCTATGCCCAAGATCCCATGGAGCCATGGCCTTCCAATTAAGGCATTGTAAGGAGATTCTATATCCACTACACAAAACTTGATTTTTGAAGATATCTTGTTCAATGGAATTTCCATAGTAATTTCTCCTTTTGGCTTGTTTGCGGTGCCATTAAAACCATAGATCTTGTAAGTTGAAGGGATTAGCTCATCATCTCTTCCACCCATTGTGCGATAAGTATGATAAAACAAAATGTCCACCGAGCTACCAGTGTCAATTAGAACTTTATCTATTGCCCAGGAATCACTTGCTGCATCATCATCATCATCTTCTTCTCCTCTATATTTTGGATTTATCTCTAATTTCACCACCAATGGATTGTCATCCATCTTCCCAGGCTCTGGTATCTCTTCTGAAGTAAAAGAGATAACTTGTTTCTGCCATTCTTCTAATGGAGAAATCTTCCCTCTATATCCCTTGCAAATACTCTGCTTAGCACATTATCATGGAAATCCTCTATCGTTTTTTGTGAATGTACAATTGGATTGCAAAATAGATTTTTTGTTGTAGCTCCTACTTCAATGACAAATGTTTCTGCTTCTTTCGCAACATTAACTCTGCGAATTTCTGGTGCTTGCGGCAATTGCTGCGGTTGTAAATATCTTGCTAAAAAATGATTTAATTTTCCTTGTTCGATCATTCGCAAAATGATTCTTTTCACATTCCTACAATTATTCACAGAATAACCATGAAAATGATGATAAGGACAAAATTCTTGATTGTGATTGTTGGGATGTGGTTCCTTCCCCATGTTCCAGGGTGAGGGTATGTTCTCCATTAAAATAATCGCTTCCCAAATCTTATCTATACCAGTATTTAAAGGCGGCAATTTGATATCTTCCCACATATTCCTCTGACCTCTTTGCTCTCTTGAATAATTCTGCCTCTGTCCACCATAAGTTTCATGCGGTTGATCAAACCATGGGACCTTATTATTGTTATTGCGATTATAAAAATTTCTATCTTTTTCTAATTCCTCTCGATCTCTACTCCCCATTGCTACTATCTTAAGTTGATTATCAGTCTCCATTTTCTCTCGCGGATTTTGGGAAGTACTTGCTACTGTATTAATCATCCTTGGTAACAAACTTCCATTTGCTGCGGCTAAACTTGTGCCTATAAGAGTTGGATAAGATTTCATTTCATTTTGTTTTTCCTCTAAAGCAATATATTCCTCTTCCAATTCTCGCAACTCTGTCATAGTGATTGTGTTTTTGACTCTGAAGACCTGGATGTATAATAGATTTGTCGCAAACATAGCATTTATGAAGGACAAAATGAGATATCTTTCATCTACTCTTCCTGCCATTTCACTACACATTGTCCTCCACCTTATGGTTAAGTGCTTCAAACTCTCACCAACTCTCTGTTTTAATCCAAACACATCTTCAATTCCAGGTCGCGCAGAATTATTGCTGATGTAGGCTCCTAAGAAAGTGGTTTGCAAGTGCATAAATGAAGTTATTGTATTCTTGGGAAGACTTTCGAACCACTTCAATGCTTCTCCAGTTAAACTTGACGCAAAATATTTGCACAAAACGACATCATGGTTCTCCCATTGTAGCATACATCGAATATAAGCTTTGATATGTTGGACAACACACGTAGTTCCATCAAATATACTGGTAAACACCGGTAAATTACATTTTGGAGGTATCCCTCCTAATTGTACCTCTTGAGTAAATGGAGTTTTTGCAGCCTCTTCGATTGCCTCATCAAGTTGTCTTCTTCCTCCTTCTCTTCTGTTATTTATTATTCCTCTCATTTATGCCAATTCTCGCAAAATTTGTTCATTCCTATCAGAATTTTGCTCAATTGGTCTTTTCAACACAGCTTATCTTCGTCGGTGTTCATGCCTTTCTTGTCTTGCGATGTTTCTCGCTTCTTCTTCAACATCTTGGTTTTTCCTTCTTTTGTGACTTTCTTCTTCTTGCAAGTTTATTTGTCTTTCATTTTCTTCTCCATGAATTTCCTCATCCCTTACTGTTTCTCTTCATTGCCTTTCTATGTCTCTGCGAACTCTCTCATATTCCTCACTGAGATTATCATTATTACGATTTTGCGCACGTCGTCTTTCTCGATTGTCATGATTATTCTGTCGCAACGCTGCTTGAATTTCTTGCTCTTCTACTTCTGTTCGCAATCTCTCTCTTTCTCATGCTAAGCGTACTTTCTCAATATAATGTCTCTCAATATCATCTTCGATAATCCTGCGATTTCTTCGAATCTCTTCATCACGTAACATTCTCCTTCTCTCTTCTTGATTTTCTCCTTCTATCTGATTATGTCTAATGTCTAAAGTTTCATCGCGTGGAGCATAACGATCATTTATCAAATTTTCCTCAATATTTTGTATAGGAAGATTTTTCCTTGCTTCTTATCTATGTGATCTTGAATTTGATCTCATGCTGCTTCTTGATCTTCTGTTTTGCAACCTCAAATTTTCCATTCTTAATTCATGATTTTGCCTTGTAAGATTAGCACGTTCTTCTGCCTCTAACCTTCTTTCTTCCTGTATCCTTTGTCTTAAACCATCTTCCACTTCACGTCCTTCATGAATTAATCCTCCCTCCATTTCTTGATTTCTTTCCTCTTCTTGACTTTCCGCCTCTTCTATCGAATCCGACCTCCAAGTATGCACACTTACTCTATCATGATCCATATTTCTATCTTGTGCTCGTATTTGTTGATTTGGTGGTTGGATTGAATTTTCTGCTCCATTTCTCATTCTACTTCTTCCTGATCTGTTCCTTAAAGATCCTTCCAATTCACCTGTTCCTTCCCCTGCAATTCTTTTACTTCTTCTCACCGTTGTTGATGGTTCTGATGTATTTCTCCTCCTTCTATCCATTTCTCTTCAATTCTAATAATTTCTTCAAATCTTCAAACTGCAATTTGAAATTTCTCAAGCTTGATTCTCCCTGTTTCTGGGTGCCAAAATGTAGTTGCAGGAATTCCCACACTACACCCTATTCAAGAATCTATCAATATTTATGACATAATTTGAAGATTAAGAACACTTTTTCATTAATCTGACCTTAAGGAATTACAGAAATCAAGAACACAGAACACTTAACAAAGATTTTTCTCTCTCCTAAAAACTTTCCTAACACTCAAAAATTCCTCCTCTCTCTGGAACCATTCACATCCTTTATATAGGTATTTACATAGTGGATTACAGCTCATGACAGCTCATTTACAGCTAAGATTCCCTTCAATTTTGGATCTGAGTTCTTGCGATAAATCGCAGCTGGCACCGCCTTTATCTTTCGCAGGTTTTATTGATATACCGCAAACATGTCACACTTTCTTCGTGTTTCTGTCGTTTTCAGTCATTACGTCATTGTTTAAGTCATCTTTGGATGTGTCGCAGAATATCACTAATGTTCCTCAGAGTAATTTGTTTATTATCGATGCATCGCAAAACAGTTGTTTATTTCGCAGGAATATTGTTGTGACAATATTCTGCCCCTACAATCAATTTGCGGCAGAAATCTGGTGCCGCAAAAGACGCGCATCACGCCAACTTCAGGCGTGCGTTTCAGGACAGCCAGGCTTGGTCGGTCCCGGACGATCGATTCGGCGTGTGGGTGGTAGGGTGATGTTCACGTCCATACCCTAACATCCCATAGAAACATGATCTAAGCCACTCAATTTGTCCGGCGAAATCGAGTGGCCAAGATTAGTTTCCAATTTGGGAGGTGCGACCATGCTTGTTTTGGGCGCGCGAATCGAGGCGTATAGCCAAGTTCGGTCTTGGATGGTTGGGTGTGGAGATAGGTGGGCCCGCAGTGATCGTGTTGATACTTACCAGACCTGCTTAACCTATTCCTTGTTAGGCTCGTGATCGCGAGACAAACCCTGGTTAGGGTATTGCCGGCCGTGTGTCACACCTGGTTTGGAGCGGACGAATCAAGGTGACCAACTATAGTTGGTCCTGAACGATCATTCAGGTATGCAGGTAGGCCCACGGTGGTTGTTTTGACATGCTTTGGGCCCTCTGAATCTACATCTATACCCTCCATCTATACCTGCGAAGATGGATGGTCGAGACTATTTTGCGACACATGTAATGTTCCACAAACCCTAATTTAGGGTTTTTTGTCCATACTGCTTTGGTTTGGACGCTTTGGAAAATTGTGCCAACCTTTTGGGGAGGCCGGCCATGCGGGGCCCGCATTGGTTCAGCATCGAATATTCCATACTTGCTTGGGGGTTATGAAATCGATCTGGGCCATCCAATCATGCTGGTGGAGTAGGATGGTCGTGATCATTTCCAGACTGATATGGACAGTCCGGATGCTTAATCAGGCTAGTATACCACACCTAGAGTTGCTCAATCGGGCTAGTATCGTACACTGAGAGTTGCATCATGTACGGGTATTTCGTACATGCTTTCATTAAAATGCTTGGAGATTCGTGTTGCTCTGCTGAGAGCAACACTCAGTCGTCATGTCGCACTGATAATGATTACAGGAAATACAAGGCTGGTTATGCATTAATTAATAATGTTGTATTTAATTCACAGACTGGGATTGTTGCCACATGCTCCATTCTAGGTGAATTAGTAAAGTGAAGAAGTATTCAACACTTATTAATGGCTTTATCTTTTACAAGATGTTAGCGCATAATTTTTTGGCTTTTACAATTTTACCCTTTAAATGAAAATCCACCATCAACAGGTAATTAACTTCATGTTGTAGGGAAATATAAAAATTAGTAATATGCATTTACTAATTAGATTTTCCAAGAGATTTCGATCATTATTTTTGGACAGAGCGTTTTCAGGAATTATGGAAACCGAATTTGTGCTTTAATGAATATCTTGAAAATATTTTCAGTTTTCGAAATTCCTTGGTGTCCAAACTTCCTTGTCTATAAATACTTGAAGTTTGACTTTCTAGTAAACTAATACTTTGTAACAACATACTTCTTGTTTTGTTGTTCTTACTGGTGTAGCCGCCTATTCGGAGAGGAGAGTAAACTAATTAGGTGAAATCTCTTACGGACGCTCAGTTTATAGTTTTCTTTGGGATCGAGAAGCTCTAGCGTGTACCGTTGGTGGGAAACTAGATAATTGTGGTTTATCTTTTGTTTTTATTGATTTGATTGACTAATGGTGGTTGAAATCTGATTGCACCTAGTTTGTTTATGCTTGATAATCTTCTCTTCTGATATAATATTCACTCAAACTAGTTCAGAGTTTCGACAGGGATCTTTAGACTGTTGTTAGTTCTAAAGATGATCTTGTGATAATCCATTGTTAACATACTCCGTTCTGTGCGTGATTGATCACAAGAGATTCAAGTGATTATGTGCAGGTTTTTATTGAAGATTTAAGAAGATTTGAAGACAAAGAAGATATTGAAGATCTGACTTGGGTTTATAATATTTGGTGTGCATAATACTTGTTTCGGTAAAAGAGGATCCAATTAATAATCGGTTTATCCTTGTGGTAGATTGGATTGATTAATTGAGTAGATCGACATCAACACAATTCTTAGGATTAAGAGTGTTGTTGGCTTAATCTTAAACGATTACTTAGGTAATTGAACATAAGATAGATCTAAAGACCTGACGAAGGTGTTTATGTTAATATAAACGAAATATCCTTTCTCCGACTCATATCACTTGGTTGAATAGATTTGATACCAAACATATTTGTTGTTCCTTTACTATTTGGAATACAAACCAAAGGAATTATTCCAAGTATGTGACTTATTTATAAGTTGGAGGCATGGGAATATAGACAGAACTAGGTGAACAATATGTTTAGTTACTTAGTCTCAACTATACGAAGTTAGGTGTAATTTTTTGTAGCGGCTTAATCCTAAGAGTATTCAATTCTTGACAAGGTCCCGGAGTTTTTCTGCATTTGCGGTTTCCTCGTTAACAAAATCTTGTTGTGTCATTTACTTTATATTTCCGCATTATAATTGTTTTATTATAATTAAAGTAAATCACACAAATGTTAATTCCTATTTACTTGATAAGTAAATCCTTTTGTGTTTGGTTAAGTCCGAACCTTTTTATCAAGTAACATACTTCGTTGTTATATTGTCTCAATCTCGTATCCATAGACAATCACACAAAGTGTGAACCTATTAGTTGTATTGTCTCGACTCAGTCTATAGACAATCACTTTCAGAGAAATGACTTATAGGTAGGAAAAGTTTTGGCTTGAGGTATATTTGGGTACCCTCGCCGTTTCAACTTCCATTTCACAATGGAAACCACTCCCCCTTACATAATGATCTGTAAACCATATGTATGTATTGTGAACTACCAAATAATATTCCCCCTTTTTGTCAATATAAATTTGCAAAGGTACAAAACCTATTTTATCATAATGAAATTCTCAAAGAAATAATTCATGACTAAAAGAGAATATATCAACGGTGTTTCGATGATTTCACATAGTCGAAACTTAGTGTATTCATCAAGGAGTTTATAAAGATACAAGATAACTCCTACAATATTCCACAGTCGCACTCCCCACAAACATTTGGCAATTAAGCACAAGCTCAATTAAGAACTCTCCCCCATTTGATGTTGAAAAATCGGGGGTCTAACAACCACACCCAATATTTCGCTTAGGAATCTGTATGGACTAACTCCAATAAACTTTCAAGAGAATCAACTAGACAGTCAGAATCAATCTTAAGAAAAGTATATCTGATAGTTATATCTCTATTTCTCAATTCAATATGCAATCAAACAAATAGGAATTTGCGAGCCCGATTGAATATAAGAAATAACTTGGATGGTATCAAAAACCTATATCCAAGTGTCAATCAATTTAATCAACAACCCAAAGGTCGGATTTGAAAAAGTGCGGGTACAACAACCTCACCCAATAATTCGCTTAGCAATCTATATGGACTATGTAGTTGAAGGAAAACCTACGCTACACCCTTCACAAGAATTCAAAATAATCAACACATATTTGAAGATTAAAAACAACACTTTATTATTTGATTCTCAGAAATGTTTACAAGAAATGGAATAAATCAAGAATACAACTGTTCTCTTGGATTTTCTCTCTCCTCAAAACTTTCTTAACGCTCAAAAATTCATCTCTCCTTTCTGAATCTACTGGGTCTATTTATATAGGGTAGTTACATAATGGATGACAGCTAAGCTGTCCTTTAATTTCGGATCTAACTCGCGATCTTCTCGCAGCAGTAATAATGCTAATTCTTGCAGATGATATAAACCTCGCAAAATTGTCATACTCTTCTCATGTTTCAGCTATCGTCATTCTTTGAGTCATTATGCGACACTCGCAGTATGTTGTTGAAGAACTCGCAGAAGAATTCGCAGAAGTGTTGTAAATCTCACAAGAATAATATCATGGAGATATTCTGGTCCTACATCTTGCCTCTTCTCATGCCTTTTCTGCGAAGGAGAAAAGATCATGAGAAATAAAATGCCATAGCTATACATCTTTTCACATTCTTCTGTTCTGACACGTTTCTGCATCCTTTGCCAGATTTTCACACGTATTTTTTCTCTCATTCAATTCCTGACACGTCCTTTTCAACCGCTATGTTTCAACCATTCACGTTTTTTCTTCGCATTGAATACATTTATCTTCTCGAGAATCTTTGCCTTCTATAAATACTTTCTTCATTCTTTTCTTTCCTTCTTTTTACTTCCTCTTTCTTCTCTCTGCAATTTTACTATTCTTCCGTGAATTCTGGATCTGCTACTGTTGCAATTTTTTCTTTCGATCTTTTACTCTTTCAATCTTCATTACCATACTAATAAAATGGCTCCAGCAGGTCGTAAATATCTGAAAGCCTTTGATAAAATTCGAGAAGAACTTCAGAACAGAGGTTTTACTTTATCTACCATTGCTGATCAAAACCCTAAGGCTGAACTTTCTGTAAAATTATTTTCTGATCATCCATGTAATGGCGAGAAAATTATAGTCTCGCTAGGTCAACTTGAAGCTGATCTCCCTATTCCTATCTATGACCCTGAGCTTCCTTTATTCTATAAAATACTCCCTCATGAGAAGTTCTCGCGGGCGGTATATCAGTTGAGTGGGGATTGCATTCGCTTAATTCTTGGGTATACTACTCGCGGTGCTGGTAAAGAATCTCGCTACCTTGATACCGCGAAAAATCCTAAATTCAAAGATGTTCCAATTGTTCCTGCAAAGTACACTGTAGAGAATTTCTTCGGAAACTATGACGTAATCCCCATGAGGAGGGATACCACTTGTTGGGGTGTCCGCTTACAAAAGTAGGATGATGTTTCTGAATACAAAGATCTTATGTTGGACATTTATTGGCATCCGGGAAACAATACATTCCCTCGCCATTCCTGTGATGACAAATGGTATATTCTTCCCTTATTGTTAGAACGTCCATACATTTCTGGTTCTCATACTTTACCCGTGAGTCTCGCAAATTACCAACCATGGGTGTTCTGCTGGCCTGAAAAGAATAAGGAGGTATATTCCCGAATTTTTACTTATTTCTATTTTCCTCATATTCTTACGTATACGCTCGCTGACTACTCCAATATTTCCAGATTAACAAATTGAAGGATAATTACAAGAAGTCAGGGAAACCTAGTACTTTCTTAGCTCTCAAATCACTCACAGATTAGGTAAAAAATATTCCTTTATGATTCTTAATTATATATTGTTTGCTCTATTTCTTACCTTTATCTGTGTTTGAAGGTTATTGAAGAAATAGAACCTGTGAAGATCGAGAATACTAAGGGGAAAAACAAAGGTTCTTCTCGCACGGATAAATCTAGTGTTCTTCTCAAAGAGAAATCCAATGTTCCTCTTTCAAAGAAAAGAAGAATCCAATCTACTTCCCCTTCATCATCTAAATCTAATGAAGAAAGTTCTCATGATGATACTGATAATGATGATGATTATTTTGATGCTAATATCCCTTCCATGAGGGAATCCTCTCAACCTGAGTCTTCTATGTCTCAGCTATCCAGCATATTTTCTGATACTATGCCTGGTATGGGGAATGATGCTCTTAGAGACACATGCCAAGCTCTTGCAAAGGTATACGATGCTTCCATATTAGTGGACAATGAATCTCTTCAAGGAGTTTCAAGATCAATGACTCCCAGCCTCTTAAATTCACTAAGCATTTTGGTATGTTCTCATTTCTTCGCCACATTTGTATAACTTCATTTCTTCGCAGGGTTTTAATTTATGTTTATCTTGACAATTTTTTGTTTTCCCTCGCAGGTTGGAAGAGCTTCTTTTGTTGTTTCCTCAGACTTGTAGAAAAGGCGTGCATCCTTTCACAAGAAGAACACTATTATATGCAATAAGAATGAGGAGGTCTGCTAATCTCCGTGAGAAGGACGGACATATGGAATCTTAACTTGCTAGTCTTCTCAAGAAAAATAAAGAATTAGAATCTGCCTCTGCTGATTTTGGCAAGAAGAATAAACAACTAGAGAACGATCTTTCTCATCAACTGCTCAAAGTATCCAATCTTGAAATTGTCAATAAACAACTCTTAGGTATGAGAATTTTCCTCTTTTTTTTTCTTAATATTTATACTTTCCATTACTCCTTCTTATTTGATTTACCATTCTCGCAGACATTTATGGTCTCTCTGATGAGGCTTCAACCCTTCGTTCTTTTCTAGAACCAATAGATGATGATGCTCTTCTAGAGCTTCTCAATAACTCTTTGAATAATCCCTCCAATGATAGAATTAATTCTCTTTCCATAGATGAACTCAGGTCTAATCTTCGCCTCTTAGAAATTAACCATAGATATTGTTTAGACATGGCTACCAAAGTCAAACGCTTTTACCACAATTCTAAGGAAGACATTAAAAATTTAAGGGCCAAGAACAGTGATCTCTCATATGACAAAGATCGTATATCTAGACAAGGAGCTCAAACTTTAGCGGATTTTCATAAAACCCTTCTTGAAGTCCAAATTGAAAGGGATAGACTTATCTACGAGAAAAAGGTTCTCGTTGAAAGGGAAAGCCAAATTTGTTCCCATCTTCTTAATAATAATGATGATGAATTTGCCTGGGCTGCGAAGATTCTTGACTACGCCAGAACTAACTTAGGTGTAGATGTTAGTCTTCATGTTGAACAAGAGGCTTTAATTAGAGACATGAAATCTGAAAGAGAAGGTTGTTAACTGTTCTTCCTCATTAATTTCTTGTCTTTATAGGTTTTTGCAAGATTTCCAACTTGTTGTTATATACTTGCATGAGCTGAGAAGAGATATTCTGAAAGAATTGGAGAACTTGAAGCCGACAAGGGTCAACTCACAAAGACTCTTGCTTCTCGCAATGAAAAATATTCAAGATTGAAAGACCAATTAAAGATCACTGCTGCGAATTTTATTAATATCCTTGTTGGTGTTCGCAATGACTCCGACAGGAGGGTCTATGATGATCATAACATTTCTCACTCTTTGTATCCTTTCCTCGCGGAAGAAGTTCCAAAGAATACTCCAAACCTTGTTATCTCTGACAGTGAAGCCGAAGAATCTGGCGAAGATGAAGGATATAGTAAAGATGATGGTGAAGACGAAGAAGGAGAAAAATCTGGAGAGGATGATGATGGATCTAACTAGTTTTGTTTCTCCTTTTAATTATTCTTATAATATTTGTACATTTATCTCCTTCTTCTTGTGATATTGCTACGAATTTCTCCAGCTTCTAAGGTTCCTTGATGTATAGATTTCTTTTGCTTCTATCTGTATAAATTAGAAAACAATTCATTTTTGCAATATGGTTAATCAACATGATTATTAATTTTTAACTATCTGCATAAAGCTGCCATATAAAGATGAATAATAATTATATTATTCTGTTCATTCCCACACTTGCCTCTATTATTCATCTGCAATATGAAATATTGTGCATATTAATGTTGAATAAAATATGTTCGTAAATTTTTCCTCAACCTCTGCGTAAATGGCGCAGGTCATGTCTGCATAATCTCATTATCTCTTGTGGTCTTATTTTTCCTTCCTAGTTAAAGGTCTTATTTAGCCACTTTTTATTTTTGGATACAAAATCGCAGGACGTCCTTACATTCGCATGTAAAAACCCATTGATCTTGTCTTATCCTTGTTTTTTCAATTTATTGCGACAATATGACAGGCCTAAGTTATCTTGCGAGAACAAAGCCTCATGACATTGCCGTCTTGCTATGAAATCACAGGACATCTTTACACTTTCATGTAAAAACCCATTGATCTCATCTTAACTTTTTCTCATGGCTTGTTGCCTCTGTAAGGTATTTTTCACGCGACAATATGACAGGCCTAAATGTTCTTGCGAAGGTAAAGCCCCATGACATTGCCGTCTTTAGACACTTATCATCTCCCTAATGGAGGGTGCCGCCCTTATCTCCCCCCTGGTTGCCCCTTCAAGGAGGTGACATCGGCCATACAAGACTAGATCCTCCCATCCGATCTTAACAACAACCAGTTGTTTTCGCAACCTCTTATCCCTTTTTCCTATATGGCTTATGGTTACGAGACTGCACCCTAAGTGGGGTTTTCTTCGGGCCGAATGCATTATAGTCAAGACCTGCCAAGAATGGCTAGGATAGATTCGTACGGCCCGGGCAGTCTTGGCTCAACCGTGTACCTCGGCGCCTTAATCATATTTTGCACTCCTTAGGAGTGACCCTCAGTCGTCCAACTGTTAAAATATATATATATATATATATATAGTTGGAAATCCAAGGTATCTCTTCTGGATGAGTTTTCAATAACCCCAATCTCCATGACTCAGGTTCCAGCAGCGGTATAACCTTATCCCTGAGTCATGCAAAGAGATACCCCCTCATATGACGTACTTTAGGTATTACATTTGCCTCTTGCGAAATTGTATCTGCGAACTAAGGTGTACGCCATAAAGGTTCGTCCCGTTCTTATATGTCATTATTCTTTGATTATCCATTTTTTACATTTCAGCTCTTGTATGATTTTTCAATTTTATCTTTTTCATTCAAACGAAATATTCATTTGAAACATTTTCTTCAACAAATCATTCATTCATTTCTTAAATTTCACGATTTGAGAAATTTTACCTTTCTACTTACTACTTTCTACTTCTGCCATTTTGTTGCGCTTTGCTATTTTCTCTCCATCTGTGAGGCACTCGCTGTCAATTGTTTTTAGTGTGTGTTGTCTTTGCATCATTCCATCTTCTCGTCGTTCTATTGTATCAACCATTAATTTGTCACTTCTTTCCTTCTGTTTGATGTTATGCTTCCAATTTCTATTCCTCGCAGCTCTTTCTTCGCAAGATTCCATGTCAATTTCATAGCACTTCTTTCCCTTAATCCAATCTCCCTTTATAACTGAAAAACCACTGGGATGACGAAACTTAATGCACTGGTGATAAGTTGACGCTACTCCTAGAATCCCATGTAACCATGGCCGGCCAATTAAGGCGTTATATGTCAACAACACAAAATTAAACTTTAGAAGATAGCCCCTTTAATGGAATCTGCATGGTAATCTCCCCTTGTTGGCGTTACCATTGAAACCATAGATCTTATAGGTTGACAGTATCAGATCCTCATATCTTCCTCCCATTATTTTGTAAGTGTAATAAAACAATATATCCACTGAGCTTCCCGTGTCAATTAAAACTCTGTTAATGACCTAAGAATCTTCAACTTCATCATCCTCATTTTCTTCTTCATCTTCCTCTTCTTTTTGTTTTGGGTTGATTTCTAATCTTACCACTAGAGGATTATCATGAATTTCCCCAGTCTTAGGTACTTCTTGCGTAGTGAAAGAAATAGTTTGATTTTTCCACTCCTCTAATGGTGAGGCTCTCGCAATATTCATTATCTCTCTTCCATCTGTGTCTCTCGCGAAAACTCTTCTTAGAACATTGTCGTTGAAATCCTCAATAGTCTTATATGAATGTATGATGGAATTACATAATAGATTCTTCGCTTTGGCTCCAACTTCTATCACAAATGTTTCTGATCATTTTGCGGTATTCACTCTGCGAATATCTGGTGCTGGTGGTAATTGCTGAGGTTGCGGATGTCCTATTAGAAAATGATTCAACTTTACCTGATCGATCATCCTCAAAATTATTCTCTTTACATTCCTGCATTCGCTTATTGAGTGACCATGAAAATTATGGTAAGGACAAAATTCTTGATTTCGATTATTTGGATGTGGCTCTTTTCCCATATTCTAGGGTGATGGTATATTTTCCATCAGGATGATAGCCTCCCAAATTTTCTGTAGTTGCGGATTATCTCACAACTACACCCTCATTAGAATCCATTAAAATGATTCCTAAACCTAATTAATTTGATATGAAACTAAGAATTAAGGTACTAAAATTATAAAGAGACACAAATATTTTTACGTGGTTCGATCAATGTGATCTACATCCACTGTGCTTCACTAGTGATTGTATGTGATTACATGATTTTACAATTGAGACTCCATTAATGAATATTTGGAGCTCTAGAATTTTGTGGAAGAAGATGATAAAGAAAATAAATCCCTCTCTAAAATTTTCTCTCTCCTCCTAAAATCATCCCCTCTCTCAAAATGTGTCTCTCTTTTTCCTCTCATGCCTAAATGGATATTTATATGATTTTACACATTGGATAACAACTAATCGTTCCCTTAATTTCGGATCAAAGAATCATCATACGAACCTTCGCAAATTTACTTCACGAACTTCCTTTACTCGTAAAACGTTCTTCGTGATTTCTTTATCTTCGCAAAATATTCTATACTCGCAAAATGTATTTTCTCTCCATAATTTCGTAAGTTATCATTTGCTGTGATATTCCGCTCCTACATCTTGCCTCTTTTTTCTTGAATATTGCTTGAAGAGGGATCTTTAAGAAAAAATCTGTTGTTGTAGTAATCTTTGATCTTTGTTGATGAAGGAACGAGCGAAAGAATATTAGTCTTGAAAACAATATACTTGCCTCTATTCTTTTGCGAAGTCCCGGAATGTTGCGAAGTAAATAAGAAGTATCAACCATTGAAGTATAAGAAGTATGAAGTATCCTTGAAGAAGTATAAGAAGTACTTAATCCTCGAAATATATAAGAAGTATGAAGTATCCTTAAGAAGTACTTAATCCTCTAAATGTAAGAAATATTGCGAACCCATCATGCGAAATCTCAATCCATGTTCTTTCCCTCATGCTATGTTGTAATGCAAATAAAAATTTAGATTAGTATTCAAAATTTCTTTTATCAAAATTTCTTATTTTTTATTTATATGCTACTTCAAAATCTTTTTGTTTGTTTTGATTTCCTTTGTATTATCTATTTCATCTCTCTTGACAAATATTTTTCCATGGAAATGATCCTAATAGGTACCCCCTCATATGACGCACTGAGGTGCTTTGCCTTTTACGAGTATACGCCATAAAGGTTTGCCAGCTACTACTCTCCATGTCAAATATCATATCATTGGAAATAAAGTAAATTTTCAAGAGAAATATATAAATTGATTTGTGCGAGATGTTTTTCTCGGTTTCTTTTGTAATTGTGAAATTTTGAGATCTTTGTAATTGTATCATCTTTGTAATTGTGTGATTGAATCACTTTTTGTAAATCAAATAAAAAAAATTTTATTTTTCGTAAGCAAATAAAATGTTTAAGGAAAGAGGTACTTAGCTTTTATGTGAGTCGCTGTTGTCTCTTGCGAAGTATGTGATTTTCTTGCGAAGCTAGCATCGTCTTGCATGTTCTCATAGCATACCAATTATTCTAGCCCACTCTTGAAAAATAGAATTCTGCTGTTTTGCGGACTTTTGCGAAGTAAACGAACATTTGCGAAGTATTGGTGTTGCGAACGTTCGCAAAGTGAATATTTGCGAAGTGTAAAAGTAGAAATGCTGCTTCTGCGAACGTTCGTAAGATTTGACCCTACGAAGATGATATTCGTAAGTATATGACAGAAAATAATTTTGATGGGGACCATCTTCGTAAGCACCATCTTCGTAAGAATTTTGATGGGGATCATCTTCGTAAGTATATGGGACCATCTTCGTAATAATTAATGTGGTAACACTAAAGTGGGGTAATATACTTCGCATATACTTAATTTGGTGTGATTTCCTGTAAGTAATCATAGTGGAGCTTTCTCATCTTCGTAAGAATTAAGTATATAATTAAGTATATACTCCAAGTAGTTGTATACTGGACTTCGTATACTCCAAGCTGGGACGTATAATCATTTTGCGAAGTACATAACTTCATCTTTCTTCGTGAATTTGACTTATATTCCTGGATGAGTTGTCAACGAACACATACATGCTTTCTTGGTCGACGACGGAAATTTTAATCAATTACTTGTAGTTTTCACAAGTTGAAGCTGTAATTGATCGACTCGGTGGAATTGAATGATCCGCCATTGAGAAATGAACAGATGGAGAACCTTGTACAGATCCAAATGAACTCACACGAGTTAGTGAAGCTGATCCCTGGAAAAAAAATACTAGATCGAGATGTGAAATTCGAACTAGACGATGCGAAACCGGACGAAATATCCTTAATAAGTATACTACATATACAATACCTTTGTAGAAGTATTAAAAGTACCAAATCTGTCAAATGAAGAGATATAAGAAGTACTAGAAGTATTCAATTCACCAAATGAATTATTAGAAGTACTCTATTCCCTTTTACGTATTAGAAGTACTCGATCCACCAAATGAAGAGATATAAGAAGTATTAGAAGTACTCAATTCACCAAATGAAGAAATATAAGAAGTATTAGAAGTACTCAATTCACCAACTGAAGAAATTTAAGAAGTATTAGAAGTACTCAATTCACCAACTGAAGAAATATGAGAAGTATTCGATCTGTGAATAATTATGTAACATATGACGAAGTATAATGATTATTTAACCTTCACCAAATGAAATATCCGTTAAAGAAGTATAATAAATATGAGATATTCTTGAAGAATTATAAGAAGTATTCAATCTTTTGGAGAAATATTCAATATATAGAGAAGTATAAGAAGTATGCAATTCTCGTAAACTTTTACGAATATGAACTTATCTGTATTTGATTGCTATCAAAATCGCATCTTTTGTTAAGTCTTCATTAAAATTCTTCAATGATGTTGTCTTCTTTGATAGGACTTCTTGTAAAAATTCTTCAATGATATTGACAGAGCTGTCTTCTCTTCAAAATTTCTTGATGTATATTCTTGTAAAATTTCTTCAATGATATTGACGAAGTTGTCTTCTTTTCAGATCTTCATAATGTATATTCTTGTATAATTTCTTCAATGATGTTAATGCAATGAATTTCATTAATTTCTGTGGTCTTATCATGCCTTCCTAAGTAAAGGTCTTATTTTGCCACCCCTTTTGTAGTAAATTTTTGTATTTGCGATAATATGACAAGTCTGAATATTCTTGCGAACATACAACCTCGTGACATTATCGTCTTGCGATGAAATCGCAGGACGTTCTTACACTTTCATGCAAAAACCCATTGATCTCATCTTAACTTCTTTGTATAGTATTTTAGCCTCTTCAGGAAGTGTTGCGACAATATGACAGGCCTAAATATTCTTGCGAACATAAAGCCCCGTGACATTGCCGTCTTGCGATGAAATCGCAGGACGTCTCTACACTTTCATGTAGTGACCCATTGATCTCATCTTAACTTCTTTGTTATGTTCTGCGAGTTCTTTATTCTTTTCTTTCTTTTTCTCTTTTCTCTTTTTTTTTTTTTTTTAGAAGGCTCGCAGAACTTCATTTGTTGCACAAATATGACAAGCCTTTATGTTTTCGCAAACAAGAAGCCTCGTGACATTTGCATCTTATATCACGTATCATCTCCCTAATGGAGTGTGCTGCCCTTTATCTTCCCCCTGATTGCCCCTTCAAGGAAGCGTACATCGACCATACAAGGTTAGCTCTTCCCATCCGGTTCTGCCAACAACCAGCTTTTGATCACAACCTCTTATCCTTTTTTCCTATAGGTCTTATAGTTACGAGGTTGCACCCTATGGGGTATCTTTGGGCCAAGTGCATCATTTGCCAAGACTTGTCAAAAATGGCAGATGTGGTTCAACCTCACCCGGCACTCTTGACTCAACCGTGTACCTCGGCGCCTTGATCGTTTTCTGCACTTCTTGGGAAAGACAGTATGCCTTAGTCGCCCCACCTAAATCCTCTTACACCGCATTTTATATTGCCTAATGTCGCTAGATTAGGTGAGAATCCAAGGTGCCTAACCCGGATAGGTACCCCATTATTGGGTTGTACCCCAAATGTTTTACCATGTACTAAGGGCCCTTGGTGGTGTTCCGGTTACCCTTAGCCACGTTATAGGTACCCCCTTAAATGACGTACTTTAGGACTTTTCCTCTTACGAAATATAGCTTCGCGAACTAGGGTGTACGCCACAAAGGTTTGCCTGTATAAAATTTTCTGCGGCTCTCTTTCTTTTTTGGAGGCTGATCACAGATTGCGGTCTTTTATTCGCAAATTAATGAAAGTTTAATCGCAATATAAATTTTGAAATTCGCAACTTTTCCCAATTTCCTGCGAGCAAACAATATTCGTAAAAAAATTTCATGAGTTTTATGGATAATACCTTTTCAAATATAGTATGTTCCAAGGTTTACCAAGCCTCAAACCCATGTCTCTCCCTTCTGGATCCATCAGCCGATAAGCTCCACTTCCTACAACTTCTTTAATAACATATGGTCCATCCCATTTTGGTGCTAATTTTCCTCCATTTTCTTTTTGATATGGAGGTGTTTCTCGCATGACCAAATCACCTGGTTTATACTCACGTTCAATGACTCTCTTGTTGTATTCTCGAGCTAATCGTTCCTGATAAATCTTCATATGGTGCAACACCTTTTCTCTTTTTTCTTCCAAATCATCCAATTCACTTAATATTACTCCCGCACTTAAATTTCTTTCCCAAGCTTCTTTCTTTGTTTTCGAATTACAACCTCTGTGGGTAATACTGCTTCTACTCCATATGTTAGACAATAAGGAGACATTCCAGTTGCTTCTCTTCTAGTTGTATTGTATGCCCAAACTGCGCTAGGTACTTGCTCGCACCACCCTTTGAGATGTCCTTCTAATTTCTTTTTTAATGTATCTGCGATTGTTTTATTTGTTGCTTCTGCCTGTCCATTAGCTTGTGGATATAATGGGGTTGACTTTCCACATTTTATCCTAAAAGCACTGAGTAACATCTCTATGTTTTTCCCCTCAAATTGTTTTCCATTATCAGATACTAGTTGTGCTGGAACCCCGTACCTGCAAATGAGGTTCTCAAATATGAACGTAAAAACATCTTTATCATGAATATGTTGTACTGCTTTTACTTCTGCGAGCTTCGTGAAATAATCTGTTGCAACTATCAAGTATCGCCTTTGTCCAGATCCAGGTATAAATGGTCCAAAAATATCCAACCCCCATTTACCAAAAGGCCAGCAGCTTGTTGAAGAAGTTAATGTGGCCCCTGGTGCATGAATTCTTTTACCATGTCGTTGGCATTCCTTGCATCTTCGTACGAACAATTTTGCGTCTGTATGCATATAAGGCCAGTAATATCCTTGTATCTTTGCTCTATATGCTAGAGATCTTCCCCCACTATGATTTCCAACTTCTCCTCCATGTAACATCTTCAATATTTTTTCTCCTTCTTTGCGAGTTAAGCACCTGAGAGGTGGTCCATTGAAAGATTTCCTATATAAAATTCCTTCTCGCAACTCATAGTTTGTTGCACGACTCTTTAATTTATGTGCTTCTTGTCTGTTCCTGGATATTTCTCCTGTTGTGAGGTATGCATGAATTTCTTTTATCCAATCTGCGATGTTGTTTGATAACTCTCTTTCTACTTCCATCGCAACAGCTTCCTCAATTTCTTTCTCTTTGTCCACTGATGGGTGTTGAATTGTCTGTATTTGGATATTTCTTGTATTTGGATTTTTCATCATGCTTGGAATAAATGCAAAAGCATTTGAGAGACGGTTATATTTTCTTGATATATGTCTCCATTTTAATTTTGGTATCTTCGCAGATAATTCCTCAACAAGTTTCTTGTATTTCTTCAAAGAAGATTCATTTGTGGTATATTCCCCTTTAATTTGACAAATCACTAATTGCGAATCACTTGTTATCCTTGTACTTTCAAGCTTCTTTTCTATTGCGATCTTTAATGCATGCACTACAGCTTCTTACTCTGTTTCATTGTTCGTGGATGCAAATTCTAGTCTGAATGAGAATGCTGTTCTTTCTCCTTCTGGTGAAATCAACACGACTCAAATTCTATTTCCCTCACTATTGGATGATCCATCCACTAGAATTTCCCATCTATCCGGTTCTGTTAACAAGTCTTTTGGATTTCCAAATTCTTCTTCAACATCCATCATTTCCTCTACTGCTTCACCTTCTTCCAAAGGAAATTCTGCCGAAAAATCTGCGATGACTTGTGATTTTTGCGATGACAATACTTCGTATTTTATCTTGTAATGGTTTACTTGTGCATTCCACCTTTCTATTCTTCCTGACCTTTTTGTGTTCTTCATGACTGATTCAATTGGGACTTTGGTTACCAATTTTATTACATGTGCTTGAAAGTATATTCGTAACTTGAATTATGCATAAACCAGGGCTAAGATTAACTTCTCCATTTTAGAATAATTCTTCTATGCTGCATTAAAGGTTTTACTAATGTAGTAAATGGGCCTTTCCACTCCTGCGTCTGCTCGCAACAGAACTGCACTTAGAGCATATGGAGTTGTTGCGAGGTATACCAATAATTCTTCGTTTTTCTCTGGTTTCTGTAGTATAGATGTATTTGCGAGGTATTCTTTGATTCCTTGAAAAGATTTTTCACATTCATCAGTCCATTTGAATTTTGCTCCTTTCTTAAGTATATTGAAAAAATGCTTGCACTTATCTGACATTCGCGAAATAAATCTTCCAAGTGAAGCCAAGAGTCCATTTAGCTTTTGTACTTCTTTTACCGTTGCAGGTGTTGGCATGTCACGAACTGCTTGGACCTTTTCTGGATCAACTTGTATTCCCTCCTTTGATACTATGTATCCCAAGAACTTTCCAGATGAAACCCCAATTATACATTTCTCGGGATTTAATTTGATGTTGAACTTTCTCATTTGTTCAAATATTTCCTTCAAATCTTGCACATGGTCTTTAGCTTCCTTGCTTTTTATCAACATATCATCTACATATACCTCCAGAGTTTTTGTATCCACTTCGCGAACACTTTTTCAACCATACGTTGATATATAGCACCCGCATTCCGCAAACCAAATGGCATCTTCACATAACAATACAAACCCCTTGGAGCAAAAAAGGCAGTATGTTCTTGATCTTCTTCTGCGAGTGATATTTGATTATACCCTTTATATCCATCAAGTGAAGTGACTCTATCATGACCTGCAGCTGATTCCACTATTTGTGGTATATCTGGTAATGGAAAACTGTCTTTGGGACATGCCTTGTTTAGATCAGTGAAATCTATGCAAATTCTTATTCCTTTATTCTTTTTCGGAACAATGACCATATTCGCAATCCATTCTGGATATTTTGCTTCCCTTATGATCCCTGCATCCAACATCTTTTGTAATTCTTCTTCTATCTGTACATGATAATTTTGTGATATCTTCCTTATTCTTTGTTTGAATGGTCTTACATTTTTATCTATGTTCAATCTATGACACACCACTGATGGATCAATTCCTGGTATCTCATCTACACTTCCTACGAATATATCTTTATATTCTCGCAAAAGATCAGTAGTCCTTTTTTCTTCTTCTTCATCCATCTTAGTTCCAATTCGTAAGAATAAAGGCTCCTCTTTACTTCCAATATTTATTTCTTTAGTTAGTTCAGCTGCAACATAGCTTGGACTTTGCTCCCCCATAGGTGTTGGCTCTTTGATTATTTTTGCTGGTTCCCCTTCTTTTTCTGGAATTTCATTGGGTATACCTCTCCCTTCCTTTGCACTTATTGTATACACTCGGAATTCTTCTTCTTTTCTTGTTTCCTTCACAAGTTTCCTATGAAGCTGTTTCTTTCTTGCTCTTCCTCCGCATTGTGTTACTTCAATTTGATAACAAAATTTTGCACTATCAAGATCTCCTTTTATTTCTTGTATTCCATTTGGTGTAGGAAATTTGATTTTCTGATGTAATGTTGAAGCAACAGCTTTGATCACATGAATCCACGGCCTTCCTATCAGCATGTTATATGGATATTCCATATCTATCACACACAAGATTACATGTGTTTCGATTTCTCCTAGTAATATTCGCAGCGCGATTTCTCCTTTAGATTTTGTTGTAGATTTTCCTAATCCATGAATAAGACATTTTGAATTTGTGATTTCTTCATCTTTAATTCCCATCCCCCTAAGTGCATGATAGAATATGATATTAACAGAACTCCCTGTATCAACCAAAATTCGGTTTAATTTCTATTTTTCTACAGCTTTCTTATCTTCTAGCATGATTGTCAATGTGATCACCAATGGTGAAGTGTGGTTCAAGTCTTCATTTGGAATTTCTGCTACTGAAAATGTGATTTTCTGCTTTTTCCATTCTTCTAAAGTTGTTATCTTTTATTCCTCCATGATATTTCTTCCTCTACAATCTCGCTTGTATATTTTTCCCTTCATATTACTATGAAATTCATCAATCATTGTCTTTGCGATCATATTACATTCTTCTTTTTTGCAATCTCCATCTACTGACTTCATTTGATCTTCAAATTTTCCACAATTCTCTCAAATTTAGGCTACCACAATTCTCAAGTCCCTGTTTCTAGCGCCAATTATGTAGTTGCGGATTATCTCACAACTACACCCTCATTAGAATCCATTAAAATGATTCCTAAACCTAATTAATTTGATATGAAACTAAGAATTAAGGTACTAAAATTATAAAGAGACAAAAAGATTTTTACGTGGTTCGATCAATGTGATCTACATACACGGTGCTTCACTAGTGATTGTATGTGATTACATGATTTTACAATTGAGACTCCATTAATGAATATTTGGAGCTCTAGAATTTTGGGGAAGAAGATGATAAAGAAAATAAATCCCTCTCTAAAATTTTCTCTCTCCTCCTAAAATCATCCCCTCTCTCAAAATGTGTCTCTCTTTTTCCTCTCATGCCTAAATGGCTATTTATATGATTTTACACATTGGATAACAACTAATCTTTCCCTTAATTTCGGATCAAAGAATCATCATACGAACCTTCGCAAATTTACTTCACGAACTTCCTTTACTCGTAAAATGTTCTTCGTGATTTCTTTATCTTCGCAAAATATTCTATACTCGCAAAATGTATTTTCTCTCCATAATTTCGTAAGTTATCATTTGTTGTGATATTCCGCTCCTACATCATGGAAATGATCCTAATAGGTACCCCCTCATATGACGCACTGAGGTGCTTTGCCTTTTACGAGTATACGCCATAAAGGTTTGCCAGCTACTACTCTCCATGTCGAATATCATATCATTGGAAATAAAGTAAATTTTTCAAGAGAAATATATAAATTGATTTGTGCGAGATGTTTTTCTCGGTTTCTTTTGTAATTGTGAAATCTTGAGATCTTTGTAATTGTATCATCTTTGTAATTGTGTGATTGAATCGCTTTTTGTAAATCAAATCAAAAATCTTTTATTTTTCGTAAGCAAATAAAATGTTTAAGGAAAGAGGTACTTAGATTTTATGTGAGTTGCTATTGTCTCTTGCGAAGTATGTGATTTTCTTGCGAAGCTAGCATCGTCTTGCATGTTCTCATAGCATACCAATTATTCTAGCCCACTCTTGCGAAATAGAATTCTGCTGTTTTGCGGACTTTTGTGAAGTAAACGAACATTTGCGAAGTATTGGTGTTGCGAACGTTCGCAAAGTGAATATTTGCGAAGTGTAAAAGTAGTATATACTTAATTTTGTGTGATTTCCTGTAAGTAATCATAGTGGAGATTTCTCATCTTCGTAAGAATTAAGTATATAATTAAGTATATACTCCAAGTAGTTGTATACAGGACTTCGTATACTCCAAGCTGGGACGTATAATCATTTTGCGAAGTACATAACTTCATCTTTCTTCGTGAATTTGACTTATCTTCCTGGATGAGTTGTCAATGAACACATACATGCTCTCTTGGTCGACGACGGAACTTTTAATCAATTACTTGTAGTTTTCACAAGTTGAAGCTGTAATTGATCGACTCGGTGGAATTGAATGATCCGCCATTGAGAAATGAACAGATGGAGATCCTTGTACAGATCCAAATGAACTCACACGAGTTAGTGAAGCTGATCCCTGGAAAAAAAATACTAGATCGAGATGTGAAATTCGAACTAGATGATGCGAAACCAGACGAAAGGCTTGAATTAGCCGATGACGAATTTGTAAACGATGAACCATAACATCTCCCTGAAGATGATATTGAACTAAGAAAATAGTAGAGAAAAGAGAAAAATAGTAGAGAGAGAAGAGGATCAATTATTAAACGAAATGGTTGATCCCGCAAGTTACAGGAAGGATAAATCCATTTAATCTTTCCCTATTTCTAGCGCCAATTATGTAGTTGCAGAATAACCTACAACTACACCCTCAATAGAATTAGTAAAAACTCAAGAAGTTCTTGATGATGAATAACAATTTTCTTATTAATGTTCTCAATTGATTACAAAGAAGTATCTAAATGGAACTAGAATAGTTACAACTTTCTCTATTCTCTTTCCTAAGATATTTTCTAACACTCACTAAAAGAACCTCTCGAATTTTACATTTGAACTCCTATTTATAGTAAAACTTATACAGCTGTATATGAATTGCGAAGTATCACAATTCATACTCGCAAAATTACTTCATCCTCGCAAAACTTCATATTTCCCCGCGCTACTTCTATCATCGTATCATTTTATATCTCTTTTCTCCTTTATTTATTACGATACTCGTGAACTATTATCTTGCGATATTCAGTACCTATATTTTCTCTATACTATCATTTAGAGGTGGCATCTTAATTTCTTCCCATATTATCTTCTGACTTCCTTGCCCTCTATAATAACTTTGTCTTTAACCACCATAAGTTTCCTGCGGTTGATCAAGTCTTTGAATTTTATTATTCCCACTGCGATTATAATAATTCCATTCTCTTTCAAACTCTTATTGATCTCGACTTCCCATGGCTACTAACTTCTGTTGACTATCGGTCACTACTTTCTCTTGTTGTGGTTGCGAGGTGCTCGCCATAGTATTAATCATCTTAGGAAGTAAGCTTCCATTCGCTGCTATTAGACTGGTGTTTGCGACTGGATATGATTCCATCTCATTCTGTTTCTCCTCCAAATCAATGTATTCTTCTTGTAGTTCTCGCAACTCAGTCATTGTAATTGTATTTTGGACTTTGAAAACTTGGATATATAACAAATTGGTTGCGAACATAGCATTGATGAAAGATAAAATGAGGTATCTCTCATCCACCCTACCAGCCATCTCACTGCACATTGTCTACCACCTTAGTGTCAAATGTTTCAAACTCTCACCAACTCTCTGTTTTAACCAAAACACATCTTCAATTCCAGGTCGCGAAGAATTGTTACTTATGTATGCCCCCAAGAATGTAGTCTGTAAATGAATGAAAGAATTTATAGTATTCTTGGGTAAACCCTCAAACCACTTTAGAGCCTCGCCAGTTAAGCTTGATGCAAAATATTTTCATATTATAGCATCATGGTTTTCCCACTGTAGCATACACCTAACATAGGCTTTAATATGTTGAATGTCACATGTAGTTCCATCAAAAATATTAGTTAACGCTGGCAAGTTGCACTTTGGGGGTATTCCTCCTAGTTGTACTGCTTGAGTAAATGGAGTTTTTGCAACTTCTTCAATGGCCTCATCAAGTTGCCTTCTACCTCTTTTTCTTATATTGTTCAACATTCCCCTCATTTTTGCTAACTCTCTTAAGATTTGTTCATTCCCGCCTGAATTTTGCTCCATTGGCCTTTTCAGTGTAGCTTCCCTTCTTCTGCGTTCATGTCTTTCTTTCCTTGTGAGGATTTTTGTTTCTTCTTCAGTATTTTCATTCTTCTTTCTCCCGCAATTTTGTTCTTCACCTCCTTCTTGAATTCACAACTGCTGATGTCTTCCATTGTCTCCTCTGTGATCTTCTTCATCTCTCATAGTTTCTCTCTGTTTTCTTTCTATTATCCTTTGTATTCTATCATATTCCTCATTGATATTATCATTGTTGTGATTTCGTGTGCGTCTTCTTTCTCGATTGTCATGATTATTTTGACGTATTGCTTCTTGAAATTCTTGTTCTTCCACTTCTGCTCTCAATCTTTCTCTCTCGCAAGCTAGACGTTCTTGTTCAGCATAATGTTTCTCATTTTCATCCTCTATTATTCTTCGGTTTCTATGGATTTCTCGCTCATGTAGTATTCTCCTTTCTTCTTCTGGATTTTCTCCACCATTTTGATTATTTCTACCCTCTTGATTTCTATTATCATGTCTACCATCCAAAGTTTCAATGCGTGGAACGTAGCGATCATTAATCATTTCTTCTCCTCTATAATACTGTTCTCTATTTGGATTTTGCCTTCCTTCTTGAATATTTTTTCCAAAATTTCTCATAGGGGAATTTCGTCTTACTTCTTCTCTAAATGACCGTGAACTTGATCTTGTAGTACTTCTTGATCTCCTACTTTGCAACCCCAAATTCTCCATTTTTAACTCGTGATTTTGTCTTGTTAGATTCGCGTGTTCTTCCGCCTCCATCCTTCTTTCCTCCTGTTCTATTTGTCTTAATGCCTCTAATGTTTTATTTGCGCCATCTCCATGTATTAATCCTCCATTTACTTCTTGATTTCTTCCCTCCCGTCTTTCATCTCTTAATTTTCGATCTTCTGGTTCTTCCATTGAATCTGATCGCCAAGTATGCACGCTTACTCTATCATAATCCACAGCTCTATCTTGCATTGGTGTTTGCTGATTTGGCTGTCGAACCTGATTTTCTCCATCATTCCTTGTTCTATTTCTTCTTGTTCTTATCCTTGAAGATTCTCCCATTTCATTTGTTTCTCCACCTGCAAATCTTTTACTCCTCCTTACGGTTGTTGGTGGTTCTGATGTATTTCTTCTTCTTCTAGCCATTAATCTTAGTGAACTGTTGAAAATTGCGTAAAATCCTTCACTAATTATTCCAAATTCCTTCCAATCACAATGTCAATTTTTACCTTTTTCTTCAAATAATCATCAATTCATCCCTGTTTCGGGCGCCAAAATGTAGTTGCAGTAAAACCTACACTACACCCTTCACAAGAATTCACAATAATCAACACATATTTGAAGATTAAAAATAACACTTTATTATTTGATTCTCAGAAATGTTTACAAGAAATGGAAGAAATCAAGAATACAACCGTTCTCGTGGATTTTCTCTCTCCTCAAAACTTTCTTAACGCTCAAAAATTCATCTCTCCTTTTTGTATCTACTGGGTCTCTTTATATAGGGTAGCTACATAATGGATGACAGCTAAGTTGTCCTTTAATTTCGGATCTGACTCGTGATCTTCTAGCAACAGTAATAATGCTAATTCTCGCAGATGATATAACCCTCGCAAAATTGTCATACTCTTCTCATGTTTCAACTATCGTCATCTGCTACGTCATTCTTTGAGTCATTCTGAGACACTCGCAGTATGTTGTTGAAGAACTTGCAGACGAATTCACAGAAGTGTTATAAATCTCGCAAGAATAATATCATGGCGATATTCTGGTCCTACAGACTAACTCCAATATACTTTAAGAGAACCAACTAGTTAGTCAGACTCAATCTTAATAAAAATTATATCAAAGACTTATATCACAATTTCTCGATTCAATCCTTACTCAAGCAAATAGAAATCTGCGAGTCTAATTGAATACAAGATAAATTAACTTGAACGGTACCAAAGACCAATGTTCAAGTATCAATAAATTTCAATCAACAACCAAAGGTCGGATTTCCCAATTGATTGATTCAACGCACAACCTATGATATTTCAATTTTATAATAAAATATAATGCGTCAAAGAAATAACACAGACACCAGAAGTTTTGTTAAGGAGGAAACCACAAATGCATAAAAACCCCAGGACCAAGTCCAGACTGAACACACATTATATTAAGCCGCTACAGACACTATCCTACTAAAAACTAACTTCGGTATGAACTGTAGTTGAACCCCTATCAATATCACACTGATCCAAGGTACAGTCGCGCTCCTTACATCTCTGATCCCAGCAAGATACTACGCACTTGATTCCCTTAGATGATCTCACCCACAACTAAGAGTTACTACCACCCAAAGTCGAAGACTTTAATAAACAAATCGGTATCACACAGAAAAGTCTACAAGAATAGATAAATCTGTCTCCCACAAAAATACCTACAAGTTTTTGTTCCGTCATTTGATAAATCAAGGTGAACAAGAACCAATCAATAACCCGGGCTTATATTCCCGAATATCAACCTAGAATTATCAATCACCTCACAATAATCTTAATCGACTAGCGAAACAAGATATTGAAAAATCACAAACGATGAGACGAAGTGTTTGTGACTACTTTTATATCTTGCCTATCAGAGATAGAAATCTCAATCCAATTATTATAATTGTACTCGTACGATAGAAACATCAAGATCATATCACACAACTATGATAAAAGTAGTATCGGTCTGGCTTCACAATCCCAATGAAGTCTTTAAGTCATTAACCTGGTTTTAGAAGAAGAAAACCAAAGGTTAAAGGAGAATCGACTCTAGCTTAGCACAACTAGTATTACACATAATGTGTGGGGATTAGGTTTCCCAGTTTCTAAAGTTCTCCCTTATATAGTCTTCAAATCAGGGTTTGTAATCAATGTTAGCTTACTAACAAAGCATTCAATATTCACCATTAGATGGAAACCTAATTAGATTTAAGCTAATATTTATCAACCGTTAGATCGAAAACATATCTTGTTACACACACATGTAATGCACGTTTCTAGGCTTGTGTAACCGTACCCAAACTTGTACATTAGTTGGTTCAACAATAGTTAACCAAATGGTTAGCCATATGATAACTTTCATATCAACCATATTCTTCTTCACCATAACTAGTCCAAATGACTCAAATGAACTAGTTAGATATTTGTTCAATTGCTTAGATCTTTGTGTACTACACAAGACACAATCGAAGCAAAAACGATGTGATTCACTCGAATCGATTCATGAACTATAAATCCACGGTTTGCAATAGCATTCCTTAGTTTATTAAGATAAGTTCACAAATATTGTGTTTAGACATAACCTACTCAAGTTCGCGGACTCAAGTTCCAGGATGGAATTCACAAACTCCATAAAAAATTCTCGGGTTTGAGAACTTTGTCAATTCGCGGACTGGGTTCACGAACTGAGTTTCTATGTTGAGTTCGCGGAATGAGCTCATGCACTACACCGGTTTTACTTGATCAACAAAGTTCGCAAACTTTGGTTCAAGCAATAAGGAATTATACATATATGTGTTTCCACAACAATGCTTATATCCTCCAATGGTTATATTTTCTAAACTCTCATTTCAATCATTGAAACATTCTCAAAGGGCGTTATATAGTTGTTATTCACAAACTATTTTTCGTCAGAGCGACTTCCAAAGTGATTGAAACATAACATGACTTTCATCACTAGGTAAAGATGAACTTGGCTAAAGCGAAAGCTTTACCAGCACATATTTCTAGAAATAGATAAGCGAGATATACTTAGTTCGAAAAACCACATGTGTATAATCTTAGTCTATATAGTAATACGACTTTTGTCTCAAGATAAGAGATATAGTAGATAGACTTTTGAGTGATAGATAAGTTCAAGTCTCCACATACCTTTTAGTCGATGAAGATCCACTAGTTCCTTGAGTAGCCCTTCGTCTTGTATGATGATCTCCATGGAGTTCTTAAGCTCAACTACACTTTCTATCCTAGTCTGAAACCTTAGCTATAGTAGACTAGAAATCAAGACTTTATAGTTTTGATCACTAACATTGACAAACATGCTTGAGATAGCAACGCATGCGAGTTCGACCGAGCAATTCTCTAACAATTTCCCCTTTTGTAAATTTTAGTGACAAAACTATTAATACATATGGAATACACAAAATATAAATAAACTTTGTAGCTCCTATTCTACATGTCTAACCTTCAACATTACTCGAAATCTTCGTCATTTCTACGTAGTCCAATGATCCCAAAGGTTGTAAGTTTAACATCATTGTTGTTGAAAATCCCTAGATATAACAACGAGAAAACAAGAGTTCTCAATCATTTTTATACAGTTTCATAGTATCATTACACAATGTCAAAGTCCAATTGCATCACAACTTTAACAACAATACTATGGTGATACATCACTCCCCCTTAGTCAATACTCCATCTCACATGGAAACCACTCCCCCTTACATAATGATCCGAAAACCATATGTATTTGTGGTATGAACTACATATTAATTCTCCCCCTTTTTGTCAATAAAATTGGCAAAGGTACAAGAACGGGATCCTAATGAAATTTCCGTAAGAGAAATTTCATGACCAAGAGTAAATCTATATCATCTTGTTTAGATGAAATCATAAAGCCAAAGCTAAATGCATTCATCAAGGAGTTCATAAAGATATAAGATAACCCCTATAATATTCCACAGCCGCACTCCCCACAAAGATTTGGCAATTAAGCACAAGTTCAAAAGAACTCTCCCCCATAATATGTCATTCCCGAAAGAACAACAAGAGCGACCTTAATTTCAAAAGAAAGGAAGGATTTCTTTGAACTCAACAAATATCATACAAGTATGAATTTGGAATCCAAAAAGAATATTCAATCAAATTAACCGTAAGTGAACCATGATTAATATTACTAAATATGCTCAACACAAGTAAACTTATGGATACTTAAAAAATCAATTAGATTATTCACAAGAGAACCCATAATTAATCTAACCGGAATACACAATTAAACTAATCACAAAAGTAATCAATTTAATCGTTTATTATACTCTCATAAGAAAATCTATGGAGCAATGACTAAGTTAATCATGAAAATAATCAACCCAGTACAAAACGCTCAAACATAAGAAAAACTTACGGAGTCATAACTAAATAATCACACAAGATGATTAATTTAGTTCAATATGCTCGACATAAGGTACCTTACAGAACACAACCTAGCTAATCACAAAAATAATCAACTTGGTTGTATAGTTCTCAACATAAGATACATTACGGAGCCTCACAGTAATACACAAGGATTTATTCTATGTTCCATTACCATTTGCATAATGACATACAATAGACATAATCCTTGAATCACAAAATATTTTAACCTATCAAAAATTGACATAATAGGCTTAACTTTTGTGTTTGTCAAAAGTCTATTCATTCTTTTATCAATACTTGCATATCAATTCATGAACGACTTTACTTTTGACAAAGTATGGGACAATTAATTTCACAGATGTAACCCACACACATCCCATAAAAATATTGTAATATATAAAACCATAAAGATTAATACTGCAAAAATCACCTTCCAAACAAGTTTAGAATTTAAACCAATAAATCTAAAAACAAGAAGATGAAAACTTTGGACATAGCTATGTATAATCACAATAACGTCTATTCCAAACTCTAGTTATTCTTCTGAACAGAAACAAGAAGAATAGAAGATTTACTTGACAATAAAGTCAGAGTTCTTTGATAACCTCATGTCTTTCAATGAACCCATCAAAGAAGGTATCACTGATTTCCTTTACTCTCTTGACTGTGACACACCATGTTCGTGAGTTAGAACATTAACTTTTCGATCAACCACCCGAGCAAGCTGTCTAGCTTTGACACAGTCCATGATGAGCTTCTTTTGGTTCCGTATCAGAAGATTCTGATTAGCAAGAATTTTGGCCTGACCATCTAGAAGTTGATTTATTTGCAATTGAAGATTTGCAAACTCGAACTTTGCATCGTTCTGAAAACGAGTTAAATCCTTGATATAATCATCAATCCAGGAGTTATGATCCTTTGTTTCAAGCATCTTCTTTAGAACCAGCTCCTGAATTGACTCACGTCCCTGATTGTCTTCCTCCATATCAAGATGCACAATTTATTGATATCTTGCAGAGTTCTCCATACAATTTTAGGGAAGGAAAAACACAATATATAATAAGTATATATGCGTTTGTAAATGAGAGTAAAAAACTCTGGTTTTGGAAACCCTGAGAACTCACTGGAGGTGAACGCGGACGTTTGTGGACCGTTAACACAAAAACTCAAACATACATAATATACAACATACTTGAGTATTTCCCAAATAATTTCCTTGCACCTATCAAGTTAGAAGCAAGGAAGCAAATACCTGGAGTCAGGTAGTAGAGTGGAAATTAATCCCACTATGATCATCGAGAAAGGAGTTGTGTATATCATCTGACAGTTTGAACTTTGTGTTCTTAGCCTTTTTTTGGTTGACTTTCATCCCCAAAGGGTAAGACATGGCGTATTTAACATATCCGTCAGATGGTTTTCTCTGAGGACTAAATCTAGGACCTCTTGCAATTGGTTCAAGACGATCAGGATGGATAGGAATCCATTTTTTAGACTTAGATTTACCAAAAACATTCTTATAGGTACAGGGAATGCTTTCATTAGCAACACAAGAATTTATGACAGACTGCACTTGAGCCCTATGATGATTTCTAGAAAAGAGATCATTTTTATAAGATTTTTGGTTTTCTGTGGGCATGCGATTCACTGTAGTAGTCAACCGACTATTTGTTCCATTGACAGTGAAGAGAAGCAAATTATGAAGTTTAGAAATTTGTTTCCTTCTGGAAAAACAATGGATAGGATAGTGATTCCTTTTCCCACAGAAGGTACAGGTTCGTGGAGGAGAAGCAATAGTTGGCACCTGTTTTGACTTCATAGCCATATGAGAAGATTGCAAGTTATGAAAACCTTTGACACAACCTTCTACTAGAGGATACTTCTTCATGTGCTGTAATTCATGAGAATTAGATTGTACTGAAGAATTTCTCCTTAAGACAGAGTTTTCCTTTTCCAAGGATTTGCACTGTTCATGGGCTAGAGTAAGAGACGTACTTAGTTTCTCTTTTTCGACATGAAGTATGTTAAGGTCTGATGATAGAGTCTCGATCAAACGTTTTTCTCTAATTAAGTCTTCTTTAACAATTTCCTCAAGAATACTAATCTTTTCACGTTGTATAGTAGTTTCTTGGAGAAGTTTCTCAATATTCTTAGAGAAAGACTCAATAATGTTATAAAGATCACGTTCTCGATCAAGAGACTTTTCAAATTCATCAATAAGCTTATTCTGATCCTGAAAATCAATGATCTCAGCGGAATATTTTGAAATTCTGGTAGGATCCTTTTCAGCTTTTGTCAGAGTGTCGCATGCCTCATGAGAGGAAGATATGTCAATATCAGATTGAACAATCTTTCTACCTCGGGATTCAGAAGAATCAACTAAGGAGCAATCCTTTGAGGTATTTCCAAGTCGCTTGGCTTAATTAAAATCTTTATAAGACATATTGGTAGAGTTATACGAGATCTTGTCCTCAGACTCAGATTGACACAAACACAGACTTGTAAGGTCTTAAACGTGTTTGCCTGCTCTGATACCAATTGAAAAAGCGGGGGTCTAACAACCATACCCAATATTTCGAATTAGCAATCTGTATGGACAAACTCTAATATACTTTCTAGAGAATCAACTAGACAGTCAGACTCAATCAATAGAAAATATATCAAAGAGTTTATATCTCTCTCACTTGATTTGATCTTTACTCAAGCAAACAGAAATCTGCGAGTCTTTATCAAATTCAAGGAGATAACTTGGATGGTACCAAAAACCAATATACAAGTGTCAATCAATTTAAATCAACAACCAAAAAGGTCGTATATTCTAATTGATTGAACAACGCACAACCTGTATCATTTCAACTATATAACAAAATATAATGCGGAAAAAAAATAACACAGACACCAAAATTTTGTTAACGAGGAAACCGCAAATGCAGAAAAACCCCGGGACCTAGTCCAGATTAAACATACACTGTATTAAGCCGCTACAGACACTAGCCTACTCCAAGCTAACTTCGGTCTGGACTGTAGTTGAACCAAAACTAATCTCACACTTATCCAAGGTACAGTTATGCTCCTACATCTCTGATCCTAGTAGGATACTACGTACTTGATTCCCTTAGTTGATCTCACCCACAACCAAGAGTTGCTACGACCCAAAGTTGAAGACTTTAATAAACAAATCTGTATCACACAGAAAAGTCTACAGTAATAGATAAATCCATCTCCCACGAATATACCTACAAGTTTTTTGTTCCGTCTTTTGATAAATCAAGGTGAACAGGAACCAATCAATAAAACCAAACTTATATTCCCAAAGAACATCTCAGTTTTATCAATCATCTCACAATAGTCTTAATCGACGCAGCGAACAAAGATATTGTGGAATCACAAACGATGAGACGAAGTATTTGTGACTACTTTTATATCTTGCCTATCAGAGATATAAATCTCAAGATAATTATTAAAATTGTACTCGTACGATAGAAACAGCAAGATCAGATCACACAACTATGATAAAAATAGTATCGGTCTGGCTTCACAATCCCAATGAAGTCTTTAAGTCGTTAACCTGGTTTTAGAAGAAGAAAACCAAAGGTTAAAGGAGAATCGACTCCAGCTTAGCACAACTAGTATCACACAGAATGTGTGGGGATTAGGTTTCCCAGTTGCTAGAGTTCTCCCTTATATAGTCTTCAAATCAGGGTTTGCAATCAATGCTAGCTTACTAACAAAGCATTCAATATTCACCTTTAGATGAAAACGTGATTAGATTCAAGCTAATATTTATCAACCGTTAGATCGAAAGCATATCTTGTTACACACACATGTAATGAACATTTCTAGGCTTGTGTAACCGTACCCAAACTTGTACATTAGTTGGTTCAACAATAGTTAACCAATGGTAAGCCATGTGATAACTTTCATATCAACCATATTCTTCTTCACCATAACTAGTACAAATGACTCAAATAAACTAGTTAGAGAGTTGTTCAATTACTTAGATCATTATGTACTACACAAGACACAATCCAAGAAAAAACAATGTGATTCACTCGAATCGATTCATGAACTATAAAGCCACGGTTTTCAATAGAATTCCTTAGTTTATTTAGATAAGTTCACAAATATCATTTTTAGACATAACCTACAAGTTCGCGGACTCAAGTTTCTGGATGGAGTTCACAAACTTCAGCAAAAATTCTCGGGTTCGAGAACTTCGTCAGTTCGTGGACTGAGTTTGTATGCTGATTTCGCGGATTGAGCTCACGCAATACACTGATTTCAGTTGATCAACAAAGTTCGCAAACTTTGGTTCAAGCAATAAGAACTTATACATATATGTGTTTCCACAATAATGATTATATCCTCCAATGGTTATATTTTCTAAACTCTCATTTCAATCATTGAAACATTCTCAGAGGGCGTTATATAGTTGTTGTTCACAAACTATTTTTTGTCAGAGCAATTTCCATTGTGATTGAAACATAACATGACTTTTGTCACTAGGTAAATATGAACTTGGCTAAAGCGAAAGCTTTACCAACACATATTTCGAGAAATAGATAAGCGATATATACTCAGCTCGAAATACCACATGTGTATAATCTTAGTCTATATAGTAATACGACCTTTGTCTCAAGATAGGAGATAGAGTAGATAGACTTTTAAGTGATACATAAGTTCAACTCTCCACATACCTTTTAGTCGATGAAGATTCACTTGTTCCTTGAGTATCCATTCGCCTTGTATGATGATCGCCATGGAGTTCTTGAGCTCAACTACACTTTCTATCCTAGTTAGAGACCTTAGCTATAGTACACTAGAAATCAAGACTTTATAGTTTTGATCACTAACATTGACAAACATGCTTGAGATAGCAACGCATGCGAGTTCGACCGAGCAATGCTCTAACAAAAACCACTCCCCCTTACATAATGATCCGTAAATCATATGTATTTGTAGTGTGAACTACACATTAATTCTCCCCCTTTTTGTCAATAAAATTGTCAAAGGTACGAAAACTAGTGGGATCCTAATGAAATTTCCAATAGAGACATTTTATGACCAAAAGAAAGCACATATCAACTTTTTAGATGCAATCATATAGCCGAAACTAAATGCATTCATCAAGGAATTTATAAAGATACAAGATAACCCCTATAATATTCCACAGCCGCAACCCTCACAAATATTTGGCAATAAAGCACAAGTTCAAATAAGAACTCTCCCACATATAATGTCATTCCCGAAAGAACAACAAGAGCGACCTTAATTTCACAAGAAAAGAAGGATTGCTTTGGACAACAACAACTCATATAAGAATATGAATTTGTATCCAAAAAACTCAATTGAATTAACAACAAGTGAACCCATGATTAATTTAACCAGAATACTCAACCAAATTAACCACAAGACAACCCATGATTAATCCAAATAGAAATTGCTCAACATAAGAGAACTTATAGAGCCACGTAGTATATACATAAAATATATGGATCAGGGAAGATCAATACTGCGGAATAGAGAAAGATTCATTCTATCTTCCATCACTATTTGCACAGTGACATACAATAGACTTAATCTTTTTAAACAAAAGCTCATCCTTTCTTCCATCAATATTTGCATAAAGACATAAAAGGCTTAACTTTTGTTTTTTTCAAAAGTTCATTCATTCTTTTATCAATACTTGCATATCGACATACGAAAGACTTAACTTTTAAAAACATATGGGACAATCATAGTTCACGGACGCAAACACACATATCCCACAACAAATTGCAATATATAAAAACATAAAGATGAATACTGCAAAATCATCTTCCAAACAAACTTTAGAGTTTAAACAAATAAATCTAAAAACATTGAAGATGAAAACGTTGGACATAGCTATGTGAAATCACAATAATGGTTATTCCAAATTCTAGTTATTCTTTTTACAAATACAAGAATAAAATTCTCATAAGAAGTTTCCTAGACATTGTAGAGCTTTCTCAGAGCATCTAATGAGAATTCCTTCTCATTATTGAAAAATCCATTAATTATGGGATCGTTCAATTCCTCTAAATCTTCAAAATTAGTCAACTCACTAAGTTCTCTTCTTAGCTCACGCAAGGTGTTCTTTGATAGAGACAACATTTGTTCGTAGTGAGTTATCTTTTCTAAAGAAGAAATAATTTGAGATTTTAAATCATTTCATTTGCTGATGAAATCTTCTACCATACCTCTAAAGTTATTATCAAAATGACAAATTGACAAGAGGTATTTAGAGGAAGAACCTTCTCCATCATTTGTAGGTCTCTCTTTCTTCTTCCTTGAGGAAGTGATTCCTTCACCTAGATACAAATTAACTGCTTCGACTGCATCCCTTTTGTGGTAATTCTAGTTACAGGAGCCATGAAACTCTATCTTTCAAGGAGAAAAGAGATGAAGGACATGATCACAAATGATTATAAATAGACTTATGGACACACAAACCCTAGAAGAACTTTGAAAAAGTCTTTCATGGTTTATTATCCATTATCTAAAAAATTAGGAGAATATTTTATTAACAAAAATAAGAAAATAGTACACAAATATAAAGACTTGAGCCAGCTTGATGCACACCTCATTTTCTCAAGTTAAAGATAAGGGTGCGGACGTCACTGATATTAGACAGTGAGAGAGTGAGCCAAATGCTCACATTTTTACCACTTAGTAGCTTATCAAGGTTTGTTGTATAAACAGACTTCTTACCTCACCTGAATCTGGAATTTATGGATTTTTTATGAAAATCTTGTTGATCATCCAACGCCAGAATCATCCTTTGCATGTTCTCCTGAAGTTTGGCAATTATTTTGTTGTTCCTCTTGAATCTCCAACACATACTTTGAACATGATTTTCATTTCCACAAGACGAACAAATCAATAAAGATTCTTTGTTTTGTAGAATTATCTTTTGGTTATCACAACCTTCAGTGTTCTTTCTTCCATCAAGAGAGTTGTTTGTGTTTACAGTTTTGCTTTTAAACCCCAAATCATTTGTATTTCCAAAGGACTTCTGACCAAACAAAATTGCTGAAATTTTATCAGAATTTCCGGATAACCTTTGCAGGTCATTCTTAAGAGTATTGATCTCTTTTTATTTTAGTAACACGGTTCTGGTGAACTCATCATTGAGACAATCTATCTCAAGATTTTTTATATGGAGCGATGATTTAAGTTTCTTCAACGAAACCTTTAGTTAAAGATTTTCTTGGTGAATTTCTCTACTTTTATTCAAGAATTCACAAATCTCTGTGTCAAACTCAAGCTCTGAATCAGAAATTGAATAGGTGGAAGTTTCTGCTGCAAGAGCTGAAGATTCATTGCACATATCAGACACATCCAAGAAGTTGACACTCATGAAAGATTTTGCTTGTATTAAATCTTTTGTAGCATTGACTGGAGAGAGATGTTTATCACATCCTTTAATTTTTCTTATAGAATCCTTGATCTTTTCTGTTATCAGTGATTTATCAAAACCAACGTGATTGGAACAACATTTATCAACCCAAGACAAGTTAGAATATTCACTTGTGTTGGTCACAGCATAGGACGCAGATGTCCTGACTGTGTTTTGATTAAGATCAATAATCTTTAACTTTCCAATTAGAGTATTTCTGGAAAGATCATTAAGGTTATTTCCTTCAACGATGGCATGCTTCTTAGAATCGTATCAAAATGGCAGCGATATGAAGATTTTTCATCACAATATCCTTTTCAGGAATAATCTTACCCAATGCAAAAGATGCATTAACAATTTCAGATACTTTGTGATTAAACTCATCAAATGAATTTTCATCTGCCATACGAATGTTTTACCAATCAGAATTTAGGTTTTGAAGCCTAGATTCCTTTTCATTGGTATTCCCTTAAAATACAGTTTCTAAGATATCCCAAGCATCTTTAGAACGAGTGCACGTAGTCAAATGGTGCTGAAGATCAGGGGTAATGGCATATATGATAGCATTCAGACCGTCGGAATTTTTCTTTGCAACAAGTATCTCAACAGCGTCATATGCACCAATATTTTTCGGCCCGGTTGCATCTCCTATTGCCATAATGGGAGTATCATAGCCATTAACTACATAAACCCATGATTAAAAATCACTTGCTTGAAGAAAGGCACACATATAAATTTTCCACTAAAAGTAATTTGAGTCATTGAAGACTGGTGGTACGTTTATTGAGATAACACTTATGTCCATAGAGTCAGATCGCTACAAACACAGACTTATAAGGTCTTAAACATGTTTGCCTGCTCTAATACCAATTAAAAAAGTGGGGGTACAACAACCTCACCCAATAATTCGCTTAGCAATTTGTATGGACTAAATCCTATATACTTTTAAGAAAATCAACTAGACAGTCAGACTCAATCTTAATAAAAAGTATATCAAAGAGTTATATATCAATTTCTCGATTCAATCCTTACTCAAGCAAATAGAAATCTACGAGTCTAATTGAATACAAGAGAAATTAACTTGAAAGGTACCAAAAACCAATGTTCAAGTATCAATCAATTTCAATCAACAACCAAAAGTTAGATTTCCCAACTGATTGATTCAACGCACAACCTGTGATATTTCAATTTTATAAAAAAATATAATGCGGAAAATAAATAACACAGACACCAGAAGTTTTGTTAACGAGGAAACCGAAAATGTAGAAAAATCCCGGGACCTAGTCCAGATCGAAAACCCATTGTATTAAGCCGCTACAGACACTAGCCTACTACAAACTAACTTCGATCAGGACTGTAGTTGAACCCCAATCAATCTCACACTGATCCAAGGTACAGTTGCACTCCTTACATCTCTGATCCAAGAAGGATACTACACACTTGATTCCCTTAGCTGATCTCACCCACAACTAAGAGTTGCTACGACCCAAAGTCAAAAACTTTAATAAACAAATCTGTATCACACAGAAAAGTTTACAAGAATAGATAAATCCGTCTTTTGATAAATCAAGGTGAACAGGAACCAATCGATAACCCAGACTAATATTACCGAAGAATATCCTTGTAGGATCAGAATATTGTCACAACAATATTCCTGCGAAATAAACAGCAGTTCTGCGATACATCAATGATATTCTGCGATACATCTCAAAATGACGTAAGGAATGACATATCAGATGAAAACGACAGAAACATGAGAAAAGTGTGACATTTCTGCGATGAACCAATAAAACCTGTGAATGATTAAGGCGGTGCTAACTGCGATTTATCGCAAGAACCCAGATCCGAAATTAAAGGGGATCTTAGCTGTAAATGAGCTGTCATGAGCTGTAATCCACTAAATAAATGCATATATAAAGGGAATGAATAGTTCCAGAGTGGGGGATGAATTTTTGAGTGCTAAGAAAGTTTTTAGGAGAGAGAAAATCTTATTAAGTGTCTTGTGTTCTTGATCATTGTAATTCTTTTAAGATCATATTAATAAAAAAGGTCCTTAATCTTCAAATTGTGTCATAAATATTGATAAACTCTTGAGTTGGGTGTAGTGTGGGAATTCCTGCAAATACATTTTGGCGCCCAGAAACAGGGAGAATCAATTTGAGAAATTTCAAATTGCAACTTGAAGATTTGAAGAAATTGTTAGAATTGAAGAAACGGCTAGAAGGAGAAGAAATACATCAGAACCACCAACAACAGTGAGAAGAAGTAAAAGAATTGCAGGTGAAGGAACATGTGAATTGGAAGGATCTTTAAGGATTAGATCAGGAAGAAGTAGAATGAGAAATGGAGCAGAAAATTCAATTCAACCACCGAATCAACAAACACAAGCACAAGATAGAGATGTGAATTATGATAGAGTAAGTGTGCATACTTGGAGGTCGGATTCGATAGAAGAGGTAGAAAATCAAGAAGAGGAAAGAAATCAAGAAGTGTATGGAGGAGTAATTCATGAAGGGAATGAAGTAGTAGATGATTTGAGACAAAGGATACAGGAAGAAAGAATATTAGAGGTAGAAGAACGTGCAAATCTTACAAGGCAAAATCATGAACTAAGAATGGAAAATTTGAGGTTGCAAAACAGAAGATCAAGAAGCAGCATGAGATCAAGTTCAAGATCATATAGAGAAGAAACAAGACAAAATCACCCTATACAAAATATTGGCGAGAATTTGATAAATGATCGTTATATTCCACGCGGTGAAACTTTGGACATTAGACATAATCAAGATGAGGGAGAAAATCAATAAGAGAGAAGGAGAATGTTACGTGATGAAGAGATTCAAAGAAATCGCAGAATAATTGAAGATGATATTGAGAGGCATTATATTGAGCAAGTACATTTAGCGGGAGAGAGAGAGAGATTGCGAGCGGAAGTAGAAGAACAATAAATTCAAGAAGCATTGCGTTAGAATAATCATGATAATCGAGAAAGACGACGTGCACAAAATCGTAATAATGGTAATCTCAATGAGGAATATGAGAGAATTCGCAGAGACATAGGAAGGCAACGAAGAGAAACAGTAAGGGATGAGGAAATTCGCAGAGAAGAGAATGAAAGACAAATTAACTTGCAAGTTCAAGAAGAAGAAAATCGTAGAAGAAGGCAAAATCAAGATGTTGGAGAAGAAGCGCGAAATATCGCAAGACAAGAAAGGCATGAACGCAGACGAAGAGAGGCTGCGTTAAAAAGGCCAATGGAGCAAAATTATGATAGGAATGAACAAATCTTGTGTGAATTAGCAAAAATGAGAGGAATGATAAATAACAGAAGAGAAGGAGGAAGAAGACAACTTGATGAGGAAATTGAAGAAGATGCGAAAACTCCATTTACTCAAGAGGTACAATTAGGAGGGATACCTCCAAAATTCAATTTGCCGGTATTGACAAGTATTTTTGATGGGACTACATGTGTCGTCCAACATATCAAATCCTATATTCGATGCATGCTACAATGGGAGAACCATGATGTCGTTTTGTGCAAATATTTTGCGTCAAGTTTAACTGGCGAAGCATTGAAGTGGTTTTAAAGTCTCCCCAAGAATACAATAACTTCGTTCATGCACTTGCAAACTACTTTCTTAGGAGCATACATAAGTAATAACTCTACACGACCTGGAATTGAAGATGTGTTTGGATTGAAGCAGAGAGTTGGCGAGAGTTTAAAGAACTTAACGATAAGATGGAGGACAATGTGTAGTGAAATGGCAGGAAGGGTAGATGAAAGATATCTCATTTTGTCCTTCATAAATGCTATGTTTTCGACAAATCTATTATACATCCAGGTATTCAGAGTTAAAAACACAATCACTATGACAGAACTACGAGAATTGCAAGAAGAGTATATCGCTTTGGAGGAAAAACAAAATGAGATGGAGTCATATCCAATTCTCGCAGGCACAAGTTCAGCCGCAGCAAATGGAAGTTTATTACCAAGGATGATTAATACAGTAGCAAGTACCTCCCAAAATCAGCGAGAGAAAATGGATATTGATAATCAACGTAAGATAGTAGCAATGGGGAGTAGAGATCAGGAGGAATTGGAAAAGGAGATAAATTTATATAATCGCAATAACAATAATAAGGTCCCAAGGTTTGATCAACCACATGAGACTTATGGTGGACAGAGGTAGAATTATTCAAGAGAACAAAGAGGTCAAAAGATTATATGGGAAGATATCAAATTGCCACCTCTAAATACCAGTATAGACAAGATTTGGGAAGAGATTATTTTGATGGAGAATATACCCTCACCATGGAACATGGGGAAAGAACCACATCCTAACAACCAAAATCAAGAATTATGTCATTATCATCACTTTCATGGCCATTCTGTGAATAATTGTAGAAATGTAAAAAGAATTATTCTGTGAATGATTGAACAGGGGAAATTAAATCATTTTCTAGCGAGATATCCACAACCCCAGCAATTTCCGCAAGCACCAAAAATTCCCAGAGTCAATGTTGCGAAAGACGCAGAAACATTTGTCATTGAAGTAGGAGCTACAACAAAAAATCTATTTTGCAATTCAATTGTACATTCGCAGAAAACAATAGAAGATTTTCATGATAGTGTGCTAAGTAGAGTATTTGCGAGGGATATAGAGGGAAGAGAGGTGATGAATATTGCAAAAATTTCTCCGTTAGAAGAATGTCAGAAACAAGTTATTTCTTTTACTGCACAAGAGATACCAGAACCAGGGAAGATGCATGACAACCCGTTGGTGGTAAAGTTAGAGATAAATCCAAAGTACAGAGAAGAAGAAGAAGATGATGGTGACGCAGCAAGTGATTCTTGGGCAATAGATAAGGTTTTAATTAATACTGGTAGCTCGATAGACATTTTATTCTATCATACTTATCGTACAATGGGTGGAAGAGATGATGAATTAATCCCCTCAACTTACAAGATCTATGGTTTTAATGGCACTGCGAATAAGCCAAAATGAGAAATTACTATGGAAATCCCATTGAACAAGATATCTTCAAAAATTAAGTTCTGTGTAGTGGATATAGAATCTCCTTATAATGCCTTAATTGGAAGACCATGGCACCATGTGATCTTGGGCATAGCATCCACATATCATCAATGCATAAAGTTTCCACATCCTCATGGTATTGGGATAATTAAAGGTGATTGGTTTGAAGGGAAAAAGTGTTATGAAGTTGACATTAATACTTACGAAGAAAGAAACGCCAGAAATCGTAATTGGCAACATAACAGGAAGCAAACTCAGAGAGCAGAGAAATTAATAGTGGACAGTATAGAGTTGCGGGGAAAGGATATATTACAAGAATAGTTTGTGCCAAAAGAATAAATGGTGATTAATCGTGCAAAGATGGGAAAAAGTTGAAATCTTCATTTCTCGCAAAAAATGAAAAAAAAAAAAAAACCTAACAAGATGTTGCGAATAATCATTCGTTACAGAAGAAAAGAAGTGCAACAATATCATGTTGCAAACAATCGAAAAACAAGAACAGCAAGAAGTGTGCAGACAGAATATTAAAAGAAAAACTTTATTCAAAAATAAAAAAAATTCTATTAAAAGAAAAAGATGATGATTTCAAATCATATAAGAATTTTTAATGCAAATGCATAATACGGGCGCAAATCGCCTAAAAACATATAAGAATGGGACGAACTTTTATGGCGTACACCTTAGTTCGCGGATTCTATTATGTAAGAGGCAATGTCCTTAAAGTGCGTCATAAGGGGGGTATCTCTTTGCATGATTATGGGAAAGGCTATACTGCTGCTGGAACCTATTCATGGAGATTTGGGATTATAAAAAATCCATCCGGGAGAGATAACTTGGATTCCCAACTATATAAGGTTATACCCTGGTTGGGCGCCCGAGAGTTTCTCCTAAGGAATGCAAAGTATGATCAAGGCGCCGAGGTACACGGTTGATCTGTGGGTAACCGGGACGGATGAACCTACCCTGGCCATCCATGGCAAGTCTTGGCTTACGATGTGTTTGGCCCGAAGAAAACCCCACTAGGGTGTAGTCTCGTAACTATAAGCCATATAGGCATAAAGGATAAGAGGCTACGAAAATAATTGGTTGTTTCTAGAACCGGATGGGAGGAGCCAGTCTTGTATGGAATAAGTACGTCTCCTTGAAGGGGCAACCAGGGGGAGAGATAAGGGCGATACCCTCCATTATGGAGCTGTGTATCAAAAAATACGGCAATGTCATGGGACTTTATATTCGCAAGAGTATTTAGGTTCGTCATATTGTCGCGTGACACAGACAGCAATGTCATGGGACTTTATATTCGCAAGAATATTTAGGCCCGTCATGTTGCCGCATGACAGGCCAAAAAGCCTAAAGAGAAATGTTAAGATGAGATCAATGGGTTTTTGCGATAAAAACAAAAGACGAGATAAATGAAATCAATGATAAGAGGATATAAATCGCAAAAACGTCCTGCAATTTCATCGCAAAGACGCCAATGTCATAAGTCTTAAAAAACAAAGAGAGGTTAATCTCACAAGATGGCTTAGACTTATCATATTGTCGCAGAGATCAAAATAAATGATAAGACAAGATCAATGGATTATTACATGTAAAAGTAAGAATGTCCTGCGATCTTGTCGCATAAAAGTGGCATAATAAGACCTTTAACTAGGAAGGCGAAATAAGACCACAAGAGAGGTTATATCTGCGAAGCATATAACATATTTTTCGCACTATTATTTGCGATACTTCATTTATCATATTGCAGATTAATAACAAGAGGCAAGTATGGGAATGATGCATAGAATGGTAAATATTGTTATTCATCATTATATGATAAATTCATACAAGTAATTGGAGATTAATTATTATATTAACCATCTTGCAAAAAGAATTATTTCTTAAATATTTAATGATAAACAGATAGAAACAAAAAAAGAATTTATATATTGAAAGACATCAGGAGCTGCAGATAATTCGCAGAATATTACAATTTGTCGCAGATAATTATCGCAAGAAAGAAAGGGAGAAATACAGGAGAAGATCAAAAAGAAAAAATAAAACTATTGGGATTTATCTCCATCATTATTTTCATCTTCATCTTCACCATCTTCATCATTAGTTCGTTCCTCATCTTCGCTTTCACTTTCATCTGCATCAGCCTCACTGTCAGAAATAACTGGTACTTGAGAACTGGCTGGGATATTATCCATAAGACAAGGATATAGACTAAGAGGAAGATTGTTATCTTTGCAAACTTTCTCAATAGCATTATTGTGAACGGTGAGAAGAGTACTACGCAAGTTTGAGTTGGATATCTTTATTTTCTTTTGCAGTCTAGAGATTTTTTCATTACGGGAAGCAAGATTTTTCGCAAGACCACTTTTTTCTTCTTCAAGTTCTGCTACCCTTTTGGAATATCTTCCTTCAGATTCTGCGATGATACAACAACAAATTAGAAACTGGTTGGAAATCTACAAGAAATACAAAGATATTAGAGGAGCAATAAATAACCTTCTCTTTCATGGATCATTTCTTGTATCAATATTGCTTGCTCGGTATGAAGACTGACATCTATCGCTAAGTTTTTCCTAGCATTATCGAGAATTGTCGCAGCCCATGCGAATTCATCATCACTTTGAATTTGAAGATGGGAACGGATTTTTTTTTCTCTTTTAAGAAGTTTAATGTTTTCATTCTTAAGTCTATCTCTCTCAAGTTCAGTATCAATAAGGGTATTGCGAAATTTTGATAGAGCTTCAGCGCCTTGAAGAGTAATGCGTTCATTATCCTTCTCAAGTTCATTCTTCTTGGCTTTTAAGACTTTGATTTTTCTCTAAACTCATCTCTGCAAGTCTTTAAACTATTGGATGTACTCAAAACAGATCTATAATCCAATCTCATAAGGGAGATATGATATTTAAGCTCATCAATGGACAAAGTATTAATTTTTTTCATCTGAATAGTTATTTAAAGCGTCATTAAGACGCTTAAGAAGAGTGGTTTCATCTATGGGTTCATCAAAAGAATTAAGAATGATGGCTTCATCAGTAAGATTATAGGCATCTGCAAAATGGTTGCCCAAATAAGCTAAAAAAAATAAAAAAAGGGGGGGGGGGAAGACTTATACCAATAACTTGTTTGCAGAATTTCTCCTTATCAACTAATTTCTGTTAAAGAACTTGAATTTCTACTTCAAGCGATTTGTTTTTATTAAGAAGCTCAGTATTTCCAGTTACTTCCAACTGTTTACATTTTTCGCGAAGAATGAAGATTTCAGCTTCGTATTGCTTATTTTTCTCGAGAAGTTTCACAGATTCAGATTGTGAATCAATAAGCCTTTTCTGTGATGATGATAATCTACTTTCTAATTCTGAAGCAACAGAAAAAGAAGCTCTAGCAGTCTGTGACAGAAAAAGAGAAAATGAGTAAAGATAAGTAAAAGATCTTTGATATTCATGACAAATGTAAAGTTTACTACAAGAAAAATAAAGGAAAGGGGTATACCAACGAAGCTAACGCATGAAGAAAACCTGGGTTAATAAATCTTGAGACTCCTTTAAGATCTTTATTATTAGTCAAGATTGAAGCGTCGCAGATCTTTGAGAGATAGTCGCAAGTACGAGTAATATCATCCTGTCCAACACCTTGTAAGGGGTTTCTAAAAATGTTTGACAATTGATCCATTGGAGTCTCAGGTTGAGAAAGACCCATAGCAGACCTAATTCTTGCGGAAGAAATATGTGTTGAAGTTCCCACAGAGGCATCATTATGAATTCCACTATTTTTTTCAATTTCATTATCTTTTTCAGCGATAATAGAAGTCTCTCTGAGTTGAGAATTATCAGAAGGAAGTGGTTGAGTTTTTCTTATCTTCTTTGGGGGACCGTCAGCGGTTTGATTTTTATTGCGGCGAGGAGAAGGACCGGAACTTTCATTTGGAGTTGCTACTCTTTTGCCTTTATCTTTGGCTTCAACCACCGCGACAAATGGTATTTCCTTAAAAACAATCACACATAAAGATAAGAAACAGGGGCAACAATATATCATTAAAGGTTATAGAAGGTTGTTTCTTACTTCATCTGTGAAGGTTTTCAAAATTTGTAGGAGATTGGGATTCCCAGTATTGGCATAGCTAAGCTTCATTCTTTCAATCTGATAAAAGATATCTCAATATAATCAATAAGAATAATACATTTATCCAAATCTGCGAATAATGATAAATTTTGCGAGATATACCTCAGGATTCCTTTCAGGCCAGTTAAAAACCCAAGGATGATACACCGCAAGATTCGCAGGATTCGCAGGAAGATCGAGAGTGCCATAAATATATGGACCTTCAAGGAGGAGAGGAAATCTACACCACTTATCATCTTTTGAGAAGCGTGGACCTTGGTTTTTACTTGAATGATAATATATATCTTGCATAAGAAGTTTATCCTTCGCAACCTTTTTATTCCTATTCAAACGAACAGCCCAACACGTGCTCTCTTTCTTCATGGGAATCACTTGATAATTCGCAAAGAAATTCTCCACGGTATATTTTGATGGAATAATTGGGATATCTTTAAAATTAGGATGTTTCGCAGATTCAGGATAGAGAGATCCTTTACCAGCTCCACGAAAGGCATATTCGAGAATGAGACGAATACAATCTCTACTTAATTGGTAGATTGCTCGTGAAAATTTAACGTCAGAAATAATTTCATAAAAAATAGGGAGATCTGGGTTATAAAGAGGGATAGGAAGGCCAGCTTCTAGTTGACCTAGCGAAATAAGGATGTTCCCATTGGAAATTCTGAAACTAGATCAATGGAGAGATCAGAGTCTGAAGATTGACCAGGGATCTCAGAAAGTGTGAAACCTAAGGTTTGGAGCTTCTGTTGGTGTTTTTGGAAAGTAGGTTGACCTAATTTTTTAGCAGGAGCCATTTCTTAGTATGGGAATGATGATTAAGATGAAGAAGAATAAAGAAACTAAATTGAAGCAGTAGTAGATCCGGAATTTACGGAAGAAGATGAAGAACAGAAGAGTTGCAGAGAAAAAGTAAAAAGAGAAAGTAAAAAGAAGAGGAGAGATTAGCGAAGAAGATATTTATAAGAGAATAAGATTCTCGAGAACATCAGTGCATTCAATGAAGAAAAGACGTGAATGGTCATAATTCAACGGTTGAGAAAAGATGTGTCAAGGAATAAATGAGAGAATAAACAAGCGTAGAATATCTAGCGATGGATGCAGAGACGTGTCAGAGTGAAGGAAGTGTGAAAAGACAAGGAATTGCGGCAAATCAAGAGATTTAAATTCTCATGATCTTTATCTTCTTCGCAGAAAAGATATGAGAAGAGGCAAGATGTAGGATCATAATATTGTCACAACAATATTCCTGTGAAATAAACAGCAGTTCTGCGATACATCAATGATATTCTGCGATACATCTCAAAATGACGTAAGGAATGACATATCAGATGAAAACGACAGAAACATGAGAAAAGTGTGACATTTCTGCGATGAACCAATAAAACCTATGAATGATTAAGGCGATGCTAACTGCGATTTATCGCAAGAACCTAGATCCGAAATTAAAGGGGATCTTAGCTGTAAATGAGCTGTCATGAGCTGTAATCCACTATGTAAATGCCTATATAAAGGGAATGAATAGTTCCAGAGAGGGGGATGAATTTTTGAGTGCTAGGAAAGTTTTTAGGAGAGAGAAAATCTTATTAAGTATCTTGTGTTCTTGATCATTGTAATTCTTTTAAGATCATATTAATAAAAAAGGTCCTTAATCTTCAAATTGTGTCATAAATATTGATAAACTCTTGAGTTGGGTGTAGTGTGGGAATTCCTGCAAATACATTTTGGCACCCAAAAATAGGGAGAATCAATTTGAGAAATTTCAAATTGCAACTTGAAGATTTGAAGAAATTGTTAGAATTGAAGAAATGGCTAGAAGGAGAAGAAATACATCAGAACAACCAACAACAGTGAGAAGAAGTAAAAAAATTGCAGGTGAAGGAACAAGTGAATTGGAAGGATCTTTAAGGATCAGATCAGGAAGAAGTAGAATGATAAATGGAGCAGAAAATTCAATTCAACCACCGAATCAACAAACACAAGCACAAGATAGAGATGTGAATTATGATAGAGTAAGTGTGCATACTTGGAGGTCGGATTCGATAGAAGAGGAAGAAAATCAAGATGAGGAAAGAAATCAAGAAGTGGATGGAGGAGTAATTCATGAAGGGCATGAAGTAGTAGATGATTTGAGACAAAGGATACAAGAAGAAAGAAGATTATAGGCAGCAGAACGTGCAAATCTTACAAGGAAAAATCATGAACTAAGAATGGAAAATTTGAGGTTGCAAAACAGAAGATCAAGAAGCAGCATGAGATCAAGTTCAAGATCATATAGAGAAGAAACAAGACAAAATCACCCTATACAAAATATTGGCGATAATTTGATAAATGATCGTTATATTCCACGCGGTGAAACTTTGGACATTAGACATAATCAAGATGAGGGAGAAAATAAAGAAGAGAAAAGGAGAATGTTACGTGATGGAGAGATTCGAAGAAATCGCAGAATAATTGAAGATGATATTGAGAGGCATTATATTGAGCAAGTACATTTAGCGGGAGAGAGAGAGATTGCGAGCGGAAGTAGAAGAACAAGAAATTCAAGCAGCATTGTGTCAGAATAATCATGATAATCGAGAAAGATGACGTGCACAAAATCGTAATAATGGTAATCTCAATGAGGAATATGAGAGAATTCGCAGAGACATAGAAAGGCAACGAAGAGAAACAGTAAGGGATGAGGAAATTCGCAGAGAAGAGAATGAAAGACAAATTAATTTGCAAGTTCAAGAACAAGAAAATCGTAGAAAAAGGCAAAATCAAGATGTTGGAGAAGAAGCGCGAAATATCGCAAGACAAGAAATAAACAACAGTTCTGCGATACATCAATGATATTCTGCGATACATCTCAAAATAACGTAAGGAATGACATATCAGATGAAAACGACAGAAACATGAGAAAAGTGTGACATTTTTGCGATGAACCAATAAAACCTGTGAATGATTAAGGCGGTGCTAACTGCGATTTATCGCAAGAACCCAGATCCGAAATTAAAGGGGATCTTAGCTGTAAATGAGCTGTAATCCACTATGTAAATGCCTATATAAAGGGAATGAATATTTCTAGAGAGGGGGATGAATTTTTGAGTTCTAAGAAAGTTTTTAGGAGAGAGAAAATCTTATTAAGTGTCTTGTGTTCTTGATCATTGTAATTCTTTTAAGATCATATTAATAAAAAAGGTCCTTAATCTTCAAATTGTGTCATAAATATTGATAAACTCTTGAGTTGGGTATAGTATGGGAATTCCTGCAACTACAATCCTAGAATTATCAATCACCTCACAATAATCTTAATCGACTAGCGAAACAAGATATTGCAGAATCCCAAACGATGAGACAAAGATGTTTGTGATTAGTGTAGTAGCAGTGTAGTTGCAGGAATCCCTACAACACACCCCTTATCAAATCTTGATAACAATTCCTAGATCTAAATATAAAATGGTGATAAAAATACTAAAATTATAAATAAACACCAAGATTTTTACGTGGTTCGATCAATGCGATCTACATCCACGGATCTTCACTATAATAATTTGTAACTACATTAATTTACATTTACAATCTCCATTAATTGAGTTCTTGGAAGAATTCTAGATCTAGTTTTGGGGAAGAAGATGATAAAGAAAATATATTTTCTCTCTCTAAAAATCTCTCTCTGCAAAATATCTTTCTCTCTCTTCCTAAAATTATCTCCCTCCTTCTCTCTCATGCTCTCTTCTTTATATAGGTAATTACATAGTGGATGACAGCTCATGACAGCTCATTTACAGCTAAGCTTTCCCTTAATTTCGGATCTGAGTTCTGCGGTAATATCTTTCGCAAGTTTTCTTCATTTCTCTCGAGTTCCTGCTACATTTCCCTCAAGTTTCTCCATGTCTCGCAGGATTTTTCCCTCTTGCTATATTTCTTGCGAACTATCACCTTATTCTTGCGAGTAATGATAAAATCTTCACATATTTCGTCATTTCTTGTAATTATTTGCGACACTTGCCATGTGCGGCAGAAATCTTTGCAAGAGCGTTGTTGTTGTGAGATTCTGCCCCTATAAGCAGGAAATCCCACACTACACCCCTCACAAGAATTCATACAATCAAATCATTTTTAGATCAACAATCATAAATTTTATTGATTAATCTCACAAATTTTACAAGATGGAAAGGAAATAAAGATAAGAATTAATAACCTCTCTAGACGTTTTCTCTCCTAAATGACTTGCTCAATACTCGAAAAAGATCTCTCCCTTCCTTACGCTTGTTCAACTCTTTATATAGGAATTTACATAGTGGATGACAGCTAATCTGTCCTTTAACTTCGAATCTGACTTGCGATATTCTCGCAAGAGTTCCATTGTCAAATATTCGCAAATATTCTAATCATCGTAGAATCATCACATTTTTCTCATGTTTCTGCTACCGTCACTTGTTACGTCATTCTTCAAATTATTCTGCGGCGCTCGCAATGTGTTGTTAACCAAACTTCGCAAGTGTGTCCTTCTTGCGATATTCTGATCCTATATCTTGCCTCTTCTCATGTCTTCTCTGCGAAGGGGAGAATGTCATGAGAAACTACTCTTCACAATGCCGCAATTGTTCATCTTTTCATATTCTCTGTACTAACACGACTCTGTACTTTGGGTAAACTTTGTTACACGTAATTCTTCTTCCATCCATCTTTTGACACGTTTTTTTCAACCGCTGCCTTTTAACCGCTCATGTATACTCTTCGCATTTAATGCACTTATCCTTTTGAGAACTTCTACTCTCGATATATATTCTCCATGTTCTTCTCTTCTTTTTACTTTCTTCTCTGCTTCTCTGCAATTTTATTGTTCTTCCGCAAATTCCGTTTCTGCAACTGTAAATTTTTCGTGATTCTTATTCTCTTGATTTTTATTTCCTTTCTTCATTCCCATACTAAAAATGCCTCCAGCCGGTCGTAAGAACGAGATTGCTTTTGAAGAAGTTCGAAAGAAACTTCAAACTAGAGGTTTTGATTTATCTCCCATTCCTGATCAAAACCCAAAATCTGAACTTTTCATTAATCTATTTTCTGATCATCCTTGCAGTCATGAAGAGGTCATAGTCTCGCTATGTCAGCTTCTCGCTGGCCTTCTCATTCCCCTTTATGATCCTGAACTTCCCTTATTTTATGAAATACTTTCTCATGCGAAATTCTCGCGAGTTGTGTATCAAGTAAGTGGGGATTGCATTCTTCTAATGCTTGAGTTCGCCAATCGTGGTGCTGGCAAGGGATCTCTTTATCCCAATGAAGCTAAAAACCCTAAGTTCGCTGACGTTGCGATTGTTCCTGCGAACTATACCGTGGAAAATTTCTTTGCGAATTATGAGATAATTCCAATGAAGAAAGATAGCACTTGTTGGGGCGTTCGTTTAAAGAAGAAGGATGACGTTGCTAATGACAAGATACTTATGCAAGATATTAATTGGCATCCTGGAAAAAATATATCTCCTGTTACTCCAACGATGATAAGTGGTATATCTTCCCTTTAATCCTAAAGGGTCCATACATCTTTGGATCTCATGCATTACCTGTGAATCTCGCAGCGTACTTACCCTGGGTATTCAGCTGGCCGGAAAGGGAATCAGAGGTGCATTACCAAAATTTATTTGAGTTGTTATTCTTTTTATTCGTATATATAATTTTGCTGATCATGTATCTGCGAAATTATCAGGTTGAAAGGTTGAAACTGAGCTACAGCAAGACTGGGAAAATCAGTACCTTATCATCTTTTTGATCATTCACATATGAAGTTAGAAATATTCTTTTATGATTTTTCATAATATATTGTTGCCTCTGTTTCTAATCTTTATATGTGTGTGTAGGTTATTGCTGAAGTAGAAGAGTAACCTGTCAAAGTTGCGAAGAATAGGAGTGAAGGTAAGAGTATTTCTCGCAAAGACAAATCCACTACCCCTCTTTCAAAGAAACGAAAAGTCAAATCTAGCGAAATCTCTAGCGATCATAACGATGATGATGATGATGATTCTTCTGCAAAGGAAACTTCTCAACCTGAGTCTTCTATGGCACAACTATCCGACATCTTCTCTAGACTCCTCTCACTAATGCCTGCCAATCCATAGCTGCTATTTGCGATGCTCCCCTATTGGAGAATAATGAATTTCTTCGCGGTGTCTCAAGATCTATATTTCCAAATTTCTTGCATTCACTCAATAACTTGGTAAATTTTCATACTTATACTTATACTTTTCTTATTTTTATTTTTATCTTGAATTCATAATTTATTCTGAAAATTTGCTGGAATATTTCGCAGGCTGGGAAGCCTTCTTATGTTGTTACTGCAGATTTAGAGAAAAGGCGTGTGGCTTTCGCAAAGAAGAATCTTGAATTTCGCAAAAAAAAATAAAGAGTTGGAGATTGAAGTTATTGGTCTTCGCGAAAAGAGTAAGCAAAATGAAAAATTAGAGACTGAAGCTACTGATCTTCGCGAGAAGATCAAACAATTGGAATCAGATAATTCTCTTCAGGCGAACAAAATATCTAATCTTCAAGATGCCAATAAGCAACTATATGGTATGTGATTCTTCTTCTTTTCCATTTATTTTATTTTCTCAAAAATTTCTCCTTATAGAGTTCACCATTTCGCAGACGTCTATGGCCTTACTGATGAAGCTATTCTTCTTCATACATTTCCCAACCTCATGGATGATAATACCCTTCTTGAACATCTAAATACTTCTCTAAATAGTTTTTCAAATGATAAGATTGAATCCATTCCCATAAATGAACTTAGATCCAAACTTCGCCTCTTAGAAATTGAACATAGATCTGTCTTGAGCTTGGATAATAAATTTAAACGTTTCTTCCATAATTCCAAAGAAGAAATCAATAATTTAAGAGCCACATATAGTGATCTTATAGATGAAAAAGATCGCATTTCTCTCCAAGGTGCTCAGACTTTAGCGAAATTCCAAGAAACTCTTCTTGAAGTCCAAATCGAAAGAGATGATCTCAAACGTAAAAATGATACACTCTTCGAAAGAGAAAACCAAATTCGCTCTCGTCTTCTCATAAATGATGATGATGAATTTTCTTAGGCTGCGAAAGTTCTAGATAATGCCAGAAATAACTTAGGTGTAGATGTCAGTCTTCAAGCTGAGCAAACGGCCTTGATTAGAGATATGATTTCTAACAGAGAAGGTTGTTAATCGTTCTTCTTCCTTTAGTTATTTGCTTTTTCATAAACTACTATCAGATTGTTGACTTATTGTAATATTTTCGCAGAATCTGAAGAGAGATATCGCAAAATAAATGAAGAGCTTGAGAATCAAAAAGCGAAGCTCGCAAAAGATTTATCTTCTCGCAATGATAAGTGTTCAAGGTTGAAGGCTCAAATGAAGATCACTATTATAAATTTTGGGAATGATGCAATTTATTTCCGAAATAACACCATCAAAGGGATTTGTGATGACAACAAGATTCCTCACTCCAAGTATCCTTGTCTCCTAGACAAAGTTCCAGAGAATGTTCCTAATTTGGCCATCTCTGATAGTGAAGCTGATTAAGAGACAGAGTCTGAAGAAAATGAAGAGGAGAAGTCTGACGAAGAATCTGATGGAGAAGAAAATTCCGGTGAAGGACTTGATGATGATAAAGAAGAATCAAGCAAAACATAGTTTTTGATTCCTTGTGCTTTCTTGTTCAATTTTTTGTAAAACTTGTATATTGGCTCTGGATATTTCATCCTTGTATACTTGTAATCTATCACTGCGAATTTCTCCAGTCTCCAATACAAGTTCTATTTCTTTTGTTCTTTCCTGCATGTGTTAGAAAAAAATTTCTTTCTTGCAAAATGATCGACCAAAGTACAATTAATTTTTTACTTTATCCGTAAATCTATCATGTGAAGACAAATAACATTTAACTCATTCTACGCATTCCCATACTTGCCTCTGTTATTTGTATTCAGATGAGAGATTGAGCAAGCTGCCTCTATTTAATAATTTGCGATAAAATCGCAATTATCTCTGCATAGTCTCGCAATTATAAATTGTTAGAAAATCGCAATTATCTCTGCATAATCTCGCAATCATAAATTGTAAAATTGTATTCTTTCTTGTATTCTGATGTGGTCTTATTTTGCCTTCGTAAGTAAAGGTATTATTTTGCCATCTTTTTTTTTATTGCGACAAAATCGCAGGACGTTTCTACACTTTCATGTAGAAACCCATTGATCTTGCCTTAACTTTATGTTCTTTTTGTATTTTTGCTGCAACAATATGACAGGCCTAAATTTTCTTGCGAAACAAAAGCCCCATGATATTGCCGTCTTGCGACGAAATCGCAGGACGTCTTTCCACTTGCATGCAATGACCCATTGATCTCGTCTTATCTTCTCTTTTGTATTATTTCCTCTTCAGGAATGTTGCTGTAGTTGCAGGAAATCCTACAACTACACCCTCAGTAGAATTCATAAAACTTTAAGAAGTTCTTGATGAAAAATGACAATTTTGATTAATATTCTCAACTGATTACAAAGAAATATGTTAATGGAAATTAGAACAGTTACAATTTTCTCTGTTCTCTCTCTCTTAAGAATTTTTCTAACACTCACTTAAAGAATCCCTCAATATAGCATTTGAACTACTATTTATAGTGAAATCTGTACAACTGTATATAACCTGCGAAGCATCGTAAATTCATTCTATATTCGCAAACCCTTCACACTTCTCCCGTGTTTCTTCTATTATCGCATTATCTTGCGATACTTTTCTCTTGTATTTGTTACTATATTTGTAACCCAACATCTTACGATATTCGGTACCTACATCTTGCCTCTTCTCATGTCATTTCTTCGAAGAAGTAATGATCGTGAGAATACAACCGTTACTTTTTTTAATTATTTTTTTTAATTTTTTTATATCAGAATTCGAACACGTCTTTTATAACCGTCTTTTCCTAACTATTCCCTTATATATACTCCTTTTATTCCCTTCCTTATCTTTTTTACCTTCTCTTTTTACTTCTGCAACTTCATCTTCTTCTCAGATCACTTCTTCGGTTATCGCCTTCTCTTCCTGTTAATCCCATCATGAGTTCTACGAGGTAATTTTCTTTTATCTCTCGCATCTTTCACTTGTTTATCTCTTTTATTTCTGTTTAATTCATTGTTTGATTTTGATTTCTTTCAGCAAAACTGCTTCTCAGGTGAAACCTTCGACTAAAAGCTCAAACCCTAGCTCTCGAAGAAGAAAATCCGAGAATCAAAAGGTAGTTAAAATACTCTGTCTTCCTTCTGAAACAATATATTGTTGCCTCAGTTTTTTAATATACATTTTGATTCGTAGGTCGGTGAAGAATCCAACCTTATCAAGAGATCTCGTATTATCAAATCCAAGCCATCAATTTCAATCAGTGATTTCCTTCCTGTAATTGATAAAGAATTTTCCTCTCCTCCTCGTGAAAGCACTTCTTCGCAAACTCCTGCCTCTACTCCATTACCCAGTTTTCAGTCTCCCAACCCTGTCAATTTATCAACACTTCTTCAAGATCAACCTTCGCAAGCTACCTTCTCAACCCCTTCTCTTGAAAAACCCATTTTAGCTCATAATCCTTTGAGTGATGTCGCTCCAAGCAATTTACAACTTGCTTTGATTCCTTCGAATTCTTCTCCCCTTCCTCAAGAAGTTTAAGATGGAATTTATTCAGCTTTCCAGATGTTATCTGATGTTTTGAGTAATACTGCGAAGTCTTCAAATGTTCGCTCGCAGTCTGAATTTTGCGAAATGCTCAACAACTTCATCAATCCTGATGTTTCTATTTCACGTCAAGCCCTGGAAAAAGAAGTTTAATTGCTTTGCCAAACTCAGGAGTCTTCGAAAGCGGAGTGTGAGAACCTTCGTAAAGAGAATCATCAGCTTCAAAATGATTCTCTAGATTGTGCAATCCTTCGTAAGAGGAATGATGCATTAAAAGGTATTGCTATTATCTTCATATTTTCTCCTTTTGTTTGTTTCTATTTCTCGCATGTTTGAAACACCCATTAAAACCCATTCCCCTTTATAGAATCAATCCAGAAATGTAGAATGTTGGTACTTCATCATGAATCAGACGCAGAAGAATTTCGAGCCAAGCATGAAAGTCTTTTGAACCAATTTTCCCACTTATCTAGTCTTCATTCATGTGCTCTTGATAATTTAGATGCCCTTTTCCAGGAGAATACCCAACTAATTTACGATCACAAATTTTTGAATGATGAAATATCTCAGCTCACTTCTTCTTTAACTAAAGCCGATTTAAGAATAGAAACCCTATTAGAAGAGAATGAAACCTTATCAGAAGAAAGATGTTCGTATTTGAATACAACGGTCGTTTCTTCGCAACAATTGAATATTCTTCAGAGTGAATGTTGCGATCAAGAAAATCTCCTTTATTTGTTAAAAGGTGAACTTGAGGAATTAAAGAAGTCTTCATATGCAGAGAGAAGTTCTTTTGCTGCCGAGAAGAAATCCCTTCTTAATAAGAATATAATCTTGAACACTAAGAGGAATAAACTTAAAGAAGATTATTCCCAACTAGAAAACCTTAATACAAAACTTGCGAAGGATAATAAATTTCTTCTTTCCAAAGATCAAAAGCTTCAACACAGACTTGAAGGATTAGTTGGTGATGGTTTTGATAAAGCTATGGGTCAGATGAAGAATTGTTGTCTATCTTTAGCTCAATTTCTTACTTCACAAAGAGAAGGTAGTCATTAAAATTTGATTACCTTTGATATACCTTTAAATTTTGTTATATTCGCAGAATTGATTCTTTGAATTTTGTTTCACTAGAAGAATCTGAGAATAATCTTCGCAATGCTAAAGCTGGATTGGAGACCACCTGTTCTGAGTTTCGCAAGAAGAACGCTTTTCTTTCTACTCGTTTGATCAATTCTTGTGATCGCGCTAATCGGAGATTCAACCATCTTGCTTATGCCAAATATATTGAAGATACTAACCACCAGAAGGATCTACTTCGTGAAAGTCATCTGAAAGCTCAAGTATTCGTAAACAACATTCTCTTATCAAAATCCTTGTTTCCAGTGAAAGTTGAACCTCTGGAAATATTTGATGATGAAGTTGCTCGTGATCCTGATAGTGACTTTGATTACGAGAGTGATGATGAAGGACTTGATGGTGAAAAATAATCTATCCCTCAAGGAGAAGCTCCTGTTGAAGGCTCTACAGAGGGTAATGTTTCGCAAGAATTGAACACTGCTGATGATCCTACTCATCTTAAAGATCCAGCACAAAGTGTTGATGAAGAGCATTAAGCATGATAAACTTCTTTCCCAAGTTATCGTTAATCCTCTTGTTTTTATTTCTTTTGAACTCTTTCTCATGGTTACTGTTGGTCCTCTTTTTACAAACAATTCTGCTTACTGTTTATGTTCCTTAAGAAGTATATTTTATATTTTGCGATAATGATTTGACTTTTCTCTAATTGAATACTTTCTTGATTTGCATAAATTGAATAAATTGATCATATGAAGAGAAATAACATATCTTGAAGACTTAGCTTAGTATTCCCTTTCCCCTTATTATTGCTCTTCAGGTGATCAATTGTTGTGGTAAGTATTAGAATATCTGCCTCAGTTTAAGTTGCAAAGTTTTAGGTTGTTGCGAAGTAAATAAGAAATCTCCCCCTTGAAGTATAAGAAGTATGAAACCTCCTTGTAGAATTATGAAACATCCTTGAAGAAGTATAATAATTATGAAACATCCTTGAAGAAGTATTCAATCCTTGAAAAAATATGAGAAGTATTCAATCCTCGAAAAATTTAATGAGTATGAAATATCCATCCTTGATTGCGAATAAAATTGCCTCTTTTGGTAGGAATTCTTGATATATATTCTTGTTGAGAATATAAAGAATCTCCAATGATATTGACTGAATTGACTTCATTAGTTTCTGTGGTCTTATCATGCCTTCCTAAGTAAAGGTCTTACTTTGCCACCTCTTTTGCGATAAAGTCGCAGGACGTTGGTGCATTCGCATGCCTCAACACCTTGACTTTATCTTAACAATATTTTTGTGTTTGCGATAATATGACAAGTCTGAATATACTTGCGAATATACAACGTTGTTACATTATCGTCTTGCGATGAAATCGCAGGACGTTATCACACTTTCATGTAATAACCCATTGATCTCATCTTAACTTCTTTGTATTTAATTCTGCGAGTATATATATATATATTATTATTATTTTATTTATTTATTTATTTTTACTCGCAGAAATACGATTGTCGCACAAATATGACAAGCCTTTATGTTCTTGCGAACAAAAATCCTCGTGACATTTGCGTCTTATAGCACTTATCAGCTCCCTAATGGAGGGTGCTGCCCTTTATCTTCCCCTTGGTTTCCCCTTCAAGGAAGCGTACATCGACCATACAAGGTTATCTCTTCCCATCCGGTTCTAGAAAGAAACATCTTTTGTTCGCAACCTCTTCTTTTTGCCTATATGGATTATAGTTACGAGGTTGCACCCTATGGGGTATCTTTGGGCCAAGTGCATGACTTGTCAAGAATGGCAGATGTGCTTCAAACCCATCCGGCACTCTTGACTCAACCGTGTACCTCGGCGCCTTGATTGTTTTCTGAACTTCTTGGGAAAGACAGTATGCCTTAGTCGCCCAACCTAAATCATGTTACATCGCAAGATTAGGTTGAGAATCCAAGGTGTCTTACCCTTATAGGTACCCCGTTTTTGGGTTATGTACCCCGTAATGTCCATGTAATCAGGTTCCGTGGTGGTGTTCTGTTTCCCCTGAGCCATGCTTATAGGTACCCACTTAAATGACGTACTTTAGGACTTTGCCTCTTGCGAAATGTTGCTTCGCGAACTAGGGTGTACGTCACAAAGGTTTGCCTGTGTAAAATTTCTGCGGCTTTCTTTCTTTTTATGAAAGCTGATCACAGTTTGTGGCTTTCTTTAATGAAAGCTGATCGCAAATAAATTTTTGCGTCTTTCTTTAATGAAAGCTGATCGCAATAAGAATTTTAAAATGTGTAATTTTGGTAGTTTTTGTGTGAGCAAACGATATTCGCAAAATTATCATGAGTTTTATGGATAATACCTTTTTAAATACAATCTATTCCAGGGTCGACCGAGTCTTAAACCCATTTTCTTTCTGGTAGGGAGGTGTTTCTCGCATGACCAAATCACCTGGTTGATACTCACGTTCAATAACTCTCTTGTTATACTCTCGAGCTAATCTTTCCTGATAAATTTTCATATGTCGCAACACCTTTTCCCTTTTTTCTTCCAAATCATCCAGTTCACTTAATATCATCCATGCACTTAAATTTATTTCCCAGGATTCTTTCTTTGTTGTCGGAATTACAACCTTTGTTGGAAATACTGCTTCTACTCCATATGTCAAACAATAAGGAGACATTCCAGTTGCCTCCCTTCTAGTTGTATTATATGCCCAGACTGCACTAGGCACTTGCTCGCACCACCCTCTGAGATGTCCTTCTATTTTTTTTTTGATTGTATCTGCAATTGTTTTATTTGTTGCCTCTGCCTTTCCATTAGCTTGTGGATATAATGGAGTTGATTTCCCACATTTTATCCTAAAATCACCGAGTAACATATCTATATTCTGCCCTTCAAATTGTTTCCCATTGTCGGATACTAATTGTGCTGGAACTCCATACCTACAAATGATATTCTCAAATATGAATGTAAAAAAATCCTTATCGCGAATATGTTGTATTGCTTTTACTTCTGCGAGCTTCGTGAAATAATCTATTGCGACTATTAAGTATCTTCTCTGCCCAGATCCAGGTAAAAATGGGCTAACAATGTCCAATCCCCATTTCCTGAAAGGCCAGCAGCTTGTTGAAGAGTTTAATGGTGCCCCTGGTTCATGAGTTCTTTTCCCATGTCGTTGACATTCTTTGCATAGTCTCACCAACAATTTTGCGTCTGTGTGCATATAAGGCCAGTAATATCCTTGTATTTTTTCTCTATAAGCTAGAGATCTTCCCCCACTATGATTACCAGCTTCTCCTCCATGTAACATCTTCAATATTTTTTCTCCTTCTTCACGAGTTAAACATCTGAGAGGTGGTCCACTGAAATATTTTCTGTATAAAATTCCTTCTCGTAACTCATAATTTGTTGCACGACTCTTTAATTTATGTGCTTCTAGTCTGTTCCTGGGTATTTCTCCTTTTGCGAGATATGCATGAACGTCCTTTCTCCAATCTGCGAGATCTTCTGCGATGTCGTCTGGTAGTTCCCTTTCTACTTCCATCGCAATCGCTTCCTCAATTTCTTCTTCTTTATTCACTGATGGATGTTGAATTGTCTGGATTTTGATATTTCTTGTATTAGGGTTTGTCATCATACTTGGAATGAATGCAAAATCATCTGCGAGTCAATTGTATTTCCTTGTTATATGCCTCCATTTTAACTTTGGTATCTTCGCAGATAATTCATCAACGAGTTTCTTGTATTTCTTCAAAGAAGACTCATTTATGGTATATTCCCCTGTAATTTGACAAATTACCAGCTGAGAATCACTTGTTATTCTTATATTTTAGAGCTTCTTTTCTATTGCGATCTTAAATGCATGCACTACAGCTTCGTACTCTGTTTCATTGTTCGTGGATGCAAATTCTAGTCTGAATGAGAATGCTATTCTTTCTCCTTCTGGTGAAATCAACACAACTCCTACTCCATTCCCCTCACTGTTGGATGATCCGTCTACTAAAATTTTCCACCTATTTGGTTCTGTTAATAGGTCTTTTGGATTCCCAAATTCTTCTTCAGTATCCATCATTTCTTCTACTGCCTCATCTTCTTCCAAAGGAAATTCTGCCAAGAAATCTGCGACAACTTGTGACTTTTGCGATGATAACACTTCGTACTTTATCTTGTAATGGTTTATTTGTGCATTCCACCTTTCTATTCTTCTTGATATTTTTGTGTTCTTCATGACTGACTCAATTGGGACTTTGGTTACCACTTTTATCACATGCGCTTGAAAGTATATTCGCAACTTAAATGATGCATAAACCAGGGCTAAGATTAACTTCTCCATTTTAGAATAATTTCTCTCTGTTGTGTTAAAAGTTTTACTGATGTAGTAAATGGGCCTTTCTATTCCTGCATCTATTCGCAATAGAACTGTACTTAAAGCATATTGAGTTGTTGCGAGATATACCAATAATTCTTCATCTTTCTTTGGTTTCTGTAATATGGATGTATTCGCGAGATATTATTTGATTCCTTGAAAAGCTTTTTCACATTCATCAGTCCACTTGAATTTTGCTCCCTTCTTAAGTATGTTGAAGAAATGTTTGCACTTATCTGACATTCGCGAAATAAATCTTCCAAGTGAAGCCAAGAGTCCATTTAGTTTTTGCACTTATTTTACCGTTGCAGGTGTTGGCATGTCACGGATTGCTTGTACTTTTTCTGGATCGACTTGTATTCCCTCCTTTGATACTATGTATCCCAAAAAATTTCCTGACGCAACTCCAATTACACATTTTTCAGGATTCAATTTGATGTTGAATTTTCTCATTTGTTCAAATATTTCCTTCAAATCTTGCACATGATCTTTGGCCTCTTTACTTTTTATCAACATATCATCTACATACACCTCAAAGGTTTTATGTATCCACTTTGCGAACACCTTTTCGACCATTCGTTGATATGTAGCACCCGCATTTCGCAGACCAAATGGCATCTTCACATAACAATATAAACCTCTTGGAGAAAAAAGGGCATTATGTTCTTGGTCTTCTTCTGCGAGTGATATTTGATTGTACCCTTTATATCCATCGAGTGAAGTGACTCTATCATGTCCTGCAGCTGATTCCACCATTTGTGGTATGTCTGGCAATGTAAAACTGTCTTTGGGACAGGCTTTGTTTAGATCAGTGAAATCTATACAAATTCTTATCCCTTTATTCTTCTTTGGAACAATGACCATATTCGCAATCCATTCTGGGTATTTTGCTTCTCTTATGATTCCTGCATCCAGCATCTTTTGTAATTATTCTTCTATTTGTGCATGATAATTCTGCGAGATCTTTCTTATTCTTTGTTTAAATAGTCTTACGCTTTCATCTATGTTCAATCTATGACACGCCACTGATGGATCAATTACTGGTATTTCATCTACACTTCCTACGAATATATCTTTGTATTCTCGTAAGAGATCAATGATTCTTTTCTCTTCTTCTTCGTCCATCTTAGTTCCAATTCGCAAGATTAAAGGCTCCTCTTCAATTCCAATATTTATTTCTTTGGTTGGTTCTGCTGCAACGTAACTAGGACTTTGCTCTCCCATAGGTGTTGGTTCTTTGATTACTTTCATTGGTTCTCCTACTTTTTATGGGATCTCACTTGGTATTCCTTTTCCTTCTCTTGCTCTTATTGTAAGCACTCTGAACTCCTCTTCCTTTTTCGCTTCTTTCGCAAGTTTTCTACGAAATTGTTTCTTTCTTGCTCTCCCTCCACACTGTTTTACTTCAATCTAATAACAAAATTTTGCACTATCAAGATCCCCTTTTATTTCTTGTATTCCGATTGGTGTAGGAAACTTAATTGATTGATGTAATGTCGAAGCAACATCTTTAATCGCATGAACCCATGGTCTTCCCATCAGCATATTATATGGAGATTCCATATCTACCACACATAAAACTATGTGTGTTTCGATTTCTCCCAACGGTACTCGTAACATTATTTCCCCTTTGGATTTTGTTGTAGATTTTCCCAATCCATGGATAAGACATTCTGAATTTGTGATCTCTTCATCTTTAATCCCCATCCCCTTAAGTGCACGATAGAATATAATATCAATAGAACTCCCTGTATCAATCAAAACTCGGTTTAATTTCCATTTTTCTATAGATTTTGTAGCTTTCTTTTCTTCTCGCATGATCGGAATTGTGACTACTAATGGTGAAGTGTGGTTCAAGTCTTCATTTGAAATTTCTTCTATTGAAAATGTGATTTTCTGCTTTTCTCATTCTTTCAAAGTTGTTATTTTCTCCACTTCCATGATCTTTCTTCCTCTACAATCTCGTTTGTGTATCCTTCCCTTCATGTTGTTATGATATTTATCAATCATTGTCTTTGTGATCATATTACATTCTTCTCTTTTGCAATCTTCATCTACTGACTCCATTTGATCTTCAAATTTCCAAAACTCTTTCAAATTCCTGCTATAACAATCTTCAGATCCCTGTTTCTAGCGCCAATTTTGTAGTTGCAGGAAATCCTACAACTACACCCTCAGTAGAATTCGTAAAACTTTAAGAAGTTCTTGATGAAAAATGACAATTTTGATTAATATTCTCAACTGATTACAAAGAAATATGTTAATGGAAATTAGAACAGTTACAATTTTCTCTGTTCTCTCTCTCTTAAGACTTTTTCTAACACTCACTTAAAGAATCCCTCAATCTAGCATTTGAACTACTATTTATAGTGAAATCTGTAAAACTGTATATAACCTGCGAAGCATCGTAAATTCATTCTATATTCGCAAACCCTTCACACTTCTCCCGTGTTTCTTCTATTATCGCATTATCTTGCAACACTTTTCTCTTGTATTTGTTATTATATTCGTAACCCAACATCTTACGATATTCGGTACCTACAGTTGCATAAATATGACAAGTCTTAATATTCTTGCGAAAATATAGCCTCATGACATTTGCGCCTTAAGACACTTATCAGCTCCCTAATAGAGGGTGCCGCCCTTATCTCCCCCCCTGGGTGCCCTTTCAAGGATACGTACTTCTGCCATATAAGACTAGCTCCTCCCATCCAGTCTTAACAATAACCAGTTTTGTTCGCAGCCTCTTATCCCTTTTGTCTATATGGCTTATGGTTACGAGACTGCACCCTAAGTGGGGTTTTCTTCGGGCTGAGTGCATCATAGCCAAGACTTGCCAAGAATGTCCAGGGTAGTTTCATACGCCCCGGGCACTCTTGGCTCAACCGTTTACCTCGGCACCTTGGTCATACTCTGCACCTCTTAGGAGAGATCTTATTACCTTTGTAGGATCAGAATATCGCAGGAGCAATAATCTTGCGAGGCTAACAATAATACTCCTGCGAAATTTATAAACAACATTTCTGCGAGTTCTTCAAAGACACACTGCGAGTGTTGCAGAATGACGTAACGGATAATGGTAGCTGAAAAAACGAGAAGAGCATGACGATCCTGCGAAGATTATATCATCTGCGAAAATTGACATTACAACTACTGCGAGAGTATCGCGAGTCAGATCCGAAATTAAAGGACAACATAGTTGTCATCCACTATGTAACTTCCCTATATAAAGAGAAATAATAGACTCAGAATAGGGGAGATCAATTTGAGAGTGTTGAGAAAGTTTTGAGGAGAGAGAAAGTTTAGAGAGCGGTTGTATTCTTGATTTCTTCCATTTCTTGTAATATTTTTGAAAATTAATCAATAAAAGTGTTGTTCTTAATCTTCAAATATGTGTTGATTATTATGGATTCTTGTGAGGGTTAGAGTGTAGTAATTCCTGCAATTACATAATGGCGCTAGAAACAGGGAATGAAAGTTGAAAATCGTAGAAAAAACAAGATTAAAGATCGGTATTCAAGTTAAGAAGATGATCGAACAAGTTAGTGAAATATTTGAAGGAAAAACGATTAAAGCCAAGGAGAATTACAGAAAGTTGGAGTGTAATACGATAACAAAAGCGATGATCAACCAATTCCATGAAAATATTAACGGAAGGATTCATAAACGAGATTTTGAAGGAAAGAAAATTATGACAGTGGAGAAAGTATCACCTCTGAAGGATTGGGAAAAGAAAAAAATCACATTCACAGCAGCAGAAATACCAAGAGAAAATTTGAATCATACATCTCCTTTGGTAATCACGGTATCCACTATACGAATGAAAAAGGAAAAATCAATAAGATCTGCGGAAGAATGGGCTGTGAATAAAACTTTGGTGGATACATGAAGTTATGTAGATATAATATTTTATCATATATTTAAGAAAATGGGATACAAGGATGAAGATATGTCTTGTTCAAATTATCATTTTCATGGCTTTGGAAAATCTATAACAAAACCTAAAGGCGAAATAGTGGTACGAATTCCTCTATGAGAAATTGAAACAAAAGTAACATTATGTGTGGTAGATGTGGAATCACCATATAACATGCTATTGGGGCGACCATGGATACACGCAATCAAGGCTGTAGTATCAACATTGCATAAATGCATCAAATTTTCTATGCCCAGTGCAGTTGGAGAAATTATAGGAGATACTGATCTTGCGAAACTGTGTTATCAAATCGATGTGAGGAATTATGAAGGGTGTGCAAAGCTGTGAAAAGATCACAGAAAAATGGCGAAAGAGACAAAGAAATAAGAACAATTTAAAGTTTACATGATAAGAGCAAAAGAAGGAAAAGGAATACCTAGCGAAATTTCGCAAGAAGGAGATAAACCTGCGAAAGTTATGAAAACATCAACACCAATGGGAGAACCTGAGGCCAGCTACACTGCAGCAGAACCAACAAAGGAAGTAAATATTGGAAGTGAAGAAGAACCTAAGATGCTGAAAATTGGAACTAAGATGGATGCAGATGAGGAATAGCGAATCGTAAACCTCTTGCGAGAATATAAATACATCTTCGCGTGGAGTATGGATGAGATGCCTGGAATAGATCCGTCAGTTGCATGTCATAAGTTAGAAATTAACAAGGATGTAATACCATTTAAACAAAGGATAAGAAAAATCGCAACAACATACTATTCCCAAATAGAAGAAAAATTACAGAAAATGATTGACGCAGGAATTATAAGGCAGGCAAAGTACCCGGAATGGATTGCAAATATGGTGGTGGTTCCAAAGAAAAATAAGGGGATAAGAATTTGTATAGACTTTACTGACTTAAACAAAGCTAGTCCTAAAGATAGATTTCCATTACCAGATATTCCTCAAATGGTCGAATCAGCAGCGGGAAATGATAGAATATCTCCATTAGATGGGTATAAAGGATATAATCAGATTCCTCTCGCTGAAAAAGATCAGGAGCACACCGCATTATTTTCTCCAAGAGGGTTATATTGCTATATAAAGATGCCCTTCGGTTTGCGAAATACTGGTGCAACATATCAAAGAATGGTAGAGAAAGTGTTTGTGAGGTGGATCCATAAAACATTAGAGGTGTATGTAGATGACATGTTAATCAAGAGTAAAGAAGCTAAAAACCATGTGCAGGACTTGAAGGAGATTTTCGATCAAATGCGACACTTTAACATCAAGGTGAATCCTGAAAAGTGTACTTTTGGAGTGGCTTCAGGAAAATTTTTAGGATATATTGCATCAAAAGAAGGAATACAAGTTGATCCAGAGAAAGTACAAGCAATTCGCGACATGCCAACACCAGCAATAGTAAAAGATGTGCAGAAGTTGAATGGGATCTTGGCTTCGCTAGGAAGATTCATCTCGCGATCATCAGACAAATGCAAACATTTCTTCAGTATACTCGAGAAGGGAACAAAAATCAAGTGGACAGATGAATGTGAAAAGGCTTTTCAAGGAATTAAAGAATATTTAATGAACATATCTATCTTATAGAAAGCGGAGCCAGGTGAAGAATTATTGATCTACCTTGCAACAACTTCGCACGCATTATGTGAAGTATTACTGCGAGTGGATGCAGGAATAGAAAAACCAATTTATTACATTAGCAAAACATTTAATACCGCTGTAGGACCAGAATATCGCTAAAACGATATTCCTGCGAAGATTAACAACACTTTTGCGAGGACATCGTGAGTACCTTAACAACATTTGACGAGTGTCGCAGAATTACTTAAGGAATGACGTAATGAATGATGAATGAAGAAACATGAAAAGAGCGTGTGCTGATCTGCGATGGTTATAAGGTTGGCGAGAAGGAGAAACATGGTTGTCACGATTTGATCGCAGTATAGATCCGAGATAAAAGGAAGACTTAGTTGTCATCCATTATGTAACTACTCTATAAATAGAAACCCAATATGTCCTGAAAAGGATGATGTATTTTTGAGAGTTGAAAGATTCTTGAGGAGAGAGAAACTTCAATAGAATAGTTGTAATCTTGATTTCTTTCATTTCTGTAAACATTTCTGAGAACAAAATAGTAAAGTGTCGTTTTTAATCTCCCATGATGAGTTGATTATTATAGAATCTTTACAAGGGTGTAGTGTAGGATTTCCTGCAACTACATTTTGGCGCCCGAAACAGGGAGAATCAAATTGAGAAATCTGTAGTTACAATTTGAAGTTTTGAAGAAATTGTTAAGGCTAAAGAAATGGTTAGAAGAAGAAGAAATGCATCAGAACCACCAACAACCGTGAGGAGAAGTAAAAGACTTGCAGGTGGAGAAATAAACGAATTGGTAGAATCTTCAAGGATGAGAACAAGAAGAAATAGAACAAGGAATGAAGGGGAAATTCAGATTCAACAGCCGAATCAACAAACACCAATACAAGATAGAAATGTGGATTACGATAGAGTGAGTGTGCATACTTGGAGATCGGATTCGATGGAAGAAGAAGAAAATTGACAATTAAGAAATGAAAAGCAGAGAAGAAAGAGATCAAGGAGTGGTTGAAGGATTAATTCATGGAGAGGGAGAAAATGAAACAACAGATGATTTAAGACAAAGAATACAGGAAGAAAGAAGGCTAGAGGCGGAAGAACGTGCAAATTTAACAAGACAAAATCATGAGTTTAGAATGGAGAATTTGAGGTTACAAAGTAGAAGATCAAGAAGTACTGCTAGATCAAGTTCAATATCATTCAGAGAAGAACCAAGGCGAAATTATCTTATGAGAAATGTTAGAGAAAACATACAAGAAGAAACGCAAAATCAAAATGGAGAACAACGTCATGGAGAAGAGAGGGTAATTGATGATCGCTATGATCCACGAGGTGAAACTTTGAATGGAAGACGAAGTAATAGAAATCAAAGAGATGAGAATAATCAAGATGATGAAGAAAATTGAGAAGAAGGTAGAAGAATATTACATGGGCGAGAGAATATAAGAAATCAAAGAATCATTGAGAACGAAATTGAGAGACATTATGCTGAACAAGCACGCTTAGCCTGTGAAAGAGAAAGGTTGAGAGCAGAAGTGGAAGAACATGAGTTTCAAGAGGCAATACAGCAGAATAACCATGGTAATCGAGAAAGGAGACGCACGCAAAATCGCGATAATGATAATTTTCAAGAAGAGTATGACAGAATACAAAGAAGAATAGAAAGACAGCAAAGAGAAATGAAGAAACTCGCGGAGAAGAAATTGGAAGACATAATCAAATGTGAATTTTAAAAGGAGGTGAAGATGAAAATCGCAGAAGAAGGCAGGACGACGATGTAGATGAATATACACAAACTCTCGCAAGACAGGAAAGACATGAACACATGAGAAGGGAAGCTGCACTAAAAAGGCCAATAGAACAAAATCCAGCTGCGAATGAGCAAATTTTAAGGGAATTAGCAGAAATGAGGGGATTGATAAATAACAGAAGATAAGGAGGTAGAAGGCAACTTGATGAAGCTATTGAGGAAGCAGCGAGAACTCCATTCACACAAGAAGTGCAACTAAGAGGAATACCCCCAAAATGCAATTTACCAGCATTAAAAAGTATTTTTGATGGGACTACATGTGATGTTCAACATGTCAAGGCTTATGTTAGGTGTATGCTACATTGGGAGAACCATGATGTTGTATTATGCAAGTATTTTGCGTCCATCTTAACTGGCGAGGCGCTAAAATGGTTTGAGGGATTACCAAAAAATACTATCACTTCTTTTGATCACTCACAAGCTACATTTTTGGGCGTATACATAAGCAATAATTCATCACGGTCGGGTATTGAAGATGCGTTTGGATTAAAGCAGAGGGTTGGTGAGAGTTTGAAACACCTAACCATAAGATGGAAAACAATGTGTAGCGAGATGGCAGGTAGAATAGATGAGAGATATCTTATTTTGTCCTTCATCAATGCAATGTTTGCGACCAATATGCTGTACATACAAATTTTCAGAATCAAGAATACAATCACTATGACAGAGTTGCGATAATTACAAGAGGAATACATTGCTTTGGAGGAAAAACAAAATGAAATGGAATCATATCCAGTCGTAAACACTAGCTCAGTAGCAATAAATGGAAGTTTACTTATTAAAATGATTAACAATGTAGCGAGCACCTCGCAGAATCAACCAGAGAAAGTGGTGATTAATAACCAACATAAGCTAGTAGCCATGGGAAGTCGATATCAAGAAGAGTATGAAAGGGAGAAGAATTATTATAATCGCGGAGGAAATAATAAAATTCAAAGACTTGATCAGCCCCAAGAGACTTATGGTGGACAGAGGCAAAATAATTTTAGAGGTCAAGGTAATCAGAAGACAATATGGGAGGAGATTAAGATGCCACCTCTAAATGCTAGTATAGAAAAAATTTGGGAAGCTATCATTTTGATGGAAGATATACCATCACCATGGAACATGGGAAAAGAACCACATCTGAATAATCGTAATCAAGAATTATGTCCTTATCATCATTTTCATGGTCATTCAGTAAATGATTGCAGGAATGTAAAAAAAATAATTTTAAGAATGATTGATCAAGGAAAGCTAAATAATTTTCTAAGAGGACACCAGCAATCGCAGCAATTACCACCACCACCAGATAATCGCAGAGTGAATACTGTAAAAGGATCAGAAACCTTTGTCATAGAGGTTGGAGCCAAGGCGAAGAATTTTTTTTGCAATTTCATCGTACATTCTTTCAAAACTGTTGAGGATTTTCATGATAACGTTCTAAGCAGAGTCTTCGCAAGAGACACAGATAGAAAAGAAATAATGAACATAGCGAGAGTCTCGCCGTTAGAAGAATGGCAGAAGCAAACTCTTTCTTTCACTGCACAAGAAATACCAGAACCTGGCGAGTTGCACGATAATCCATTGGTAGTAAGGTTAGAAATAAATCCAAGGCAAACAGAAGAAGGAGATGAAGAAAATAATAATGAAGCAGAAGATTCTTGGGCTATTGATAGAGTCTTAGTTGACACAAGAAGTTCTGTAGATATCTTATTCTATCATACCTATAGAACCATGGGTGGAAAAGATGAGGATTTGATACCATAAACATATAAAATCTATGGTTTTAATGGTACTTCCAACAAGCCCAAAGGGGAGATCACAATGCAAATTCCATTAAAGGGGATATTTTCTAAGATCCTATTCTGTGTTGTTGATATTAAATCACCCTATAATGTTCTGATTGGTCGACCTTGGCTACATGGGATATTAGGGGTGGCATATAATTTTCACCAATGTATTAAATTCCCTCATCCTAATGGTGTTGGAGTCATCAAAGGAGATTGGGGAGAAAGCAAAAAAAAATGAGATTGATGTAAAATCTTGCGAAGAAAGAGCTGAAAAGAATAGCAATTGGAAATACAGCATCAAGCAACGACAGAGATGTGACAGGTTAATGATTGATACAATAGAGCGGTGAGAGGAAGTACATGGTGAGCATCTCGCGGATAAAGAGAAAACAACAAAACGTAACATAAAAGAAGAACCAGAAAGTAGTAAGTAGAAAGGTAAAAGGATGAAATTTAAGAAAAATTGTGAATGAATTGTTTGGAGAAATTTTTTTCAAAGAGTATTCTGTTTGAGTGGAAGATATGAAATTGAAAAGTTGTATAAGAGAAGAAAAGATCAAAAGAAAAAAAAAATTAACAGAGTCATGATGCTCGCAAGAAATGCGAATAAAATTTCGCAGAGATTTAAAGAATGGAACAAACCTTTATGGCGTGCACCTTAGTTCGCGAATACAATTTTGCAAGAGGCAAATGTAATACCTACAAGTACGTCATAAAGGGGGTATCTATTTACATGATTCCGGGATAAGGTTATACCGCTGCTGGAACCTAAGTCATGAAGATATTGGGGTTAAAGAAAACCTATCTGGGAGAGAGACCTTGGATTTATAGCTTTATAGGACGACCGAGGATCTCTCCTAAGGAGTGCAGAGTATGACCAAGGCACCGATATACACGGTTGAGCCAAGGGTGCCTGGGACGGACGAACCTACCCTGGCCATTCTTGGTAAGTCTTGGCTATGAATATTTAGGCATGTCATATTGTCGCGTGACGAACATTATACAGAGGCAACAAGCCATAAAAGAGAAAACGTTAAGATGAGATCAATGGGTTTTTACATGAAAATGTAAAGACGTCCTGCGATTTCATCGTAAGACGGAAATGTCATAAGGCTTTGATGTCGCGAGGGAACTTAGACTTGTCATATTCTCGCAATACAATCAAAGAATAAAGATAAGGCAAGATCAATGGGTCAATACATGAAAATCTAAAGACGTCATGCGATTTTGCCGCATAAAGAAAAATGTGGCAAAATAAGACCTTTAAGTAGGAAGGCAGAATAAGACCACAAGATCAAATGATTGCGATAGTGTCGCAGAAATTATGAGATTTGCAATATTTATACAAAGATCATAAAGTTGTGCCATTAATTGCTAGCGATATCATCGATTGACACAAAATATACTAAATAAAATTTATTTATAACTGATATCTAATCTCTACCCAATTTTCTCATATTGCAGATGCATAACAGAGGAAAGTATGGGAATGCACGGAATAATGAAATTATTATTCATCATCATATGAGAAAATTACATAGACATTATTATATGACATATTTACACAGATAATTAAAGGATAATAATTATGTCGATTAACCATATTGCAGAAAAGGATTGTTTTCTAATTCATACAGATGGAAGCAAAAGAAATTTATACATTAAGTTGAAGAAACTCGTAGCAAATTGGAGAAAATCGCAACAATCAGAGGAATATCATCTTCTTCATCAGATTTTTCAGGAAAAAGGAAATAAGTATACAAATTTTACAAGGAAGATAAAAAGAAGAAACAGAACTAATTAGATCCATCACCATCTTCTTCATCATTATTATCATCTTCATCTTCGCTAGATTCCTCAGCTTCGCTATCAGAGATAACAAGGTTTGGAGTTTTTGCTGGAAGCTCTTTTGCAAGATCAGAATACAAAGAATGAGAAATGTCATGATCATCGCAAACCATTCTAATGGAATTATTGCGAACCTCAATAAGAGAAATGTTAAAGTTTGCAGTAGTAACCCTTAAATTTTCTTTCAATCTTGAATATTTTTCGTTGCGAGCAGCAAGAGTGTTTCCAAGTTGATTCTTATCATCTTCAAGTTCTTCTATTCTTTCAAGACATCTCTTTTCAGATCTTGCGAGTATATAATGACAAGTTGAAAATTTTGCAAGGGAGAACAATAAAAACAAAGAATTAACAAGGAATTTTTTTTAACAACCTTCTCTTTCAGAAATCAGGTCTTTAATTAAAGTTGCTTGTTCAATGTGAATGCTAACATCTACACCTAAATTAATTCTGGCATTATCAAGAACCTTCGCAGCCCAAGAAAACTCCTCATGATTGTTAATAAGAAGTCGAGAACAAATTTGATTTTATCTTTCAACAAAATCTTCTTTTTCGCGAAGAAGTCTATCCCTTTCAATTTGAACCTCAAGAATGGTCTTTTGGAAATTTTCTAAAGCTTCAGCTCCTTGCCTAGATATACGATCTTTGTCTTTTGAAAGATCTTTATTCTTGGCTTTTAAAGTTTTAATCTCTACTTTAGAATTGTGGTAAAGTTGTTTGAATCTGTGAGTTATATCTATACAAGATTTGTGATCAATTTCTAAGAGGAGAAACTTAGATCTGTGTTTATCTATGGAAAGAGAATTAATGTTGGAAGGGTTATTCAAAGAATTGTTAAGAAGCTCTAGAAGAGTGTCATTATTTACTGGTTCGGGGAAAGAACAAATGGTGAAAGATTCATCAGTGAGACCATAAATATCTGCGAGAATGACACATCAAGTAAGAAAGAGTAATGAAAAATAAAAATATGAAAGAAAAGAAGAAATTTCTCATACCTAAGAGTTGCTTATTGGCAGTATCAAGGTTGGATACTTTGAGCGATTGATTAGAAAGATTTTTCTCTAATTATTTATTTTTCTCGCGAAGACTAGCAAGTTCAGATTCAAGCTTCTCATTCTTTTCGCGAAGAGCAATGTTCTTCTGGTAAGAAAATGCACGTCTCTTATCTAAATCAGAGGCAACAGCAAAGGAAGCTCTTCCAACCTGCGAAAGAATAATATAAGTTAAGACTTGGCGATGAAATGAATATATAAACAGGTTGAAGAAATGAAAACATACCAAAGTACCAAGAGAATTTAAGAGACTGGGAGTCAGCGATCTTGAGATTCCTTGGAGAGAATCATCATCTACCAATATGGGAGCATCGCAGACTTTGGCGAGAGCCTGGGATTTCTTATTGAGAACTTCATCTTCATAATTATTAGCGATACCATGAGTAATATCGCCAAAAATCTTGGATAATTGAGCCATTGAAGACTCAGAAGAGGAAGAATCTTTCATGAAAGGAATGTCATTATCATCATCATTGTTGTCCTTATCAAAATCAACACTTAAATTTTCGGGAATGGGTTGAGGAGTTGAATAAGAAGATGGTTGGGTTTTTTCTTCTCTTCAAGGGAGGATCATCACATCCTTCATTGCGAGGAACAATAGGCTTCCTTTTGGGAGGAACATTAGATTTCCCCTTGTGATCATTTGAAGATTTCACCTTGGTCTTGGGTTCCATTGGTTTTAATTCTTCGATTATCTGCGAACACAGATAAAGATAAGAAATAGGGGCAACAATATATTGTTAAGATTTATGAAGGAATATTTCTTACTTCATCTGTGAGTAATTGAAGAGCTGAACGAGTAGCAGGCTTCATAAACTTCTCATAGTTGGTCTTCAATCTCTCAATCTAATAAAAAGGCATAATCAGCGAGAGCTTAAAGATACAAAAAATAACTTGTTAAGCAAAGAACTAAAGAGAACGTATTTTTATATCTTCCTCAGGACAATAGAACACCCATGGTTGGTATTTCACGAGATTTGCAGGCAAAACATGAGTGCCAGAAATAAACGGACCCTCTAAAATTAGAGGAAAAATAAACCACTTGTCATCGCAAGAATGACGAGGGCCTTGATTATTATTTGTATGCCAATCAATATCTTACATAAGAGCTTTATCAGCAACAATCTTATCTTTCTTTTGTAAGCGGACACCCCAACAAGTGTGATCTCTCATCATGGGGATTATTTCATAGTTGGTGAAGAAATTATCCACAGTATACATCGCGGGAATGATTGGAACATCCTTAAAATAAGGATTCTTCGTAGCACCAGGGTAGCGAGATCCTTTATTGGCACCTCGAGAAGAATATTCAAGTAGTAATCGAATACAATCTCCACCCAGCTGATATACTGCTCGCGAGAATTTCTCGTGAGAGATTATTTGATAGAATAATGGAAGTTCCGGGTCATAGAGAGGAATGGGAAGACCAACTTCAAGTTGACCTAGCGATACTATAACTTTCTCGCGAGAACATTGATGATCAAAAAATAATTTGATGGAAAGATCGGATTTAGGGCTTTGATCTAGAATTGTAGACAAAGTAAAACCTTTACTTTTGAGTTTTTCTCGCATCTCACTAAAAGCAGCCAAATTTTTAACACCAGCAGTAACCATTTTTTAAGTATGGGAATGAAGTTGAAAAATAAGAAAGAAATCATAGCGATAATAGACGCACAATTTACGGAAGAACAGAAAACTTGCAGAGAAGTTAGGGAGAGAAAGAAGAAGAAAGTAAAATGGGAAAAGAAAAGAATGAAAGGAGTATTTATAGAAGAAGAGATTTCTCGAAGAAGATGAATGTAATAAATGCAAATAAAAGACATGAGCGGTCAGATCGCAGCGGTTAGAGAAGACGTGTCAAAAATTTATTAGAAGAGAGAATACGTGAAAATAGCTGGCGAAGGATACAAAAACGTGTCAGAACAGAAAAATCTGAAAAGATAAGTAGTTGTGGCATTCTAAAATTTCTCATGATCTTTTCTTCTTCGCAGAAAAGACATGAGAAGAGGCAAGATGTAGGACCAGAATATCGCTATAACGATATTCCTGCGAAGATTAACAACACTTCTGCGAGGACATCGCGAGTACCTTAACAACATTTGACGAGTGTCGCAGAATTACTTAAGGAATGACGAATGAAGAAACATGAAAAGAGCATGTGCTGATCTGCGATGGTTATAAGGTTGGCGAGAAGGATAAACATGGTTGTCGCGATGTGATCGCAGTATAGATCCGAGATAAAAGGAAGACTTAGCTGTCATACATTATGTAACTACTCTATAAATAGAAGCCCAATATGTCCTGAAAAGGATGATGTATTTTTGAGAGTTGAAAGAGTCTTGAGGAGAGAGAAACTTCAAGAGAATAGTTGTAATCTTGATTTCTTCCATTTCTGAGAACAAAATAGTAAAGTGTCGTTTTTAATCTCCCATGATGAGTTGATTATTATAGAATCTTTACAAGGGTGTAGTGTAGAATTTCCTGCAACTACAACCGCAGAGAAAAATTACTCAAAAATTGAGAAGCTAATTCTGGAATTGGTTTATGCAACTTTTAAACTTCGCATCTATTTTCAAGCACATAAAGTAAAAGTATTAACAAAGGTGCCAATTAAGTCAGTAATGAAGAATTCAAAAAGATCAGGCAGATTTGAGAGATGGAATGCACAAGTAGGACACTTCGAAATCAAATATGAAATTTTATCTTCGCCAAAATCACAAGTTGTAGTAGATTTCTTAGCAGAGTTTCCTCTAGAAGATGATGAAGCTGTAGAAGAGATGATGGATGTAGAAGAAGAACATGGAGACCCAAGAGATCCATAATGAACCCAACAGGTGGGAAATATTGGTGGATGGATCATCAAACGGGAAAGGTAATGGAGTTGGAGTTATTTTTATCTCGCCATAAGGAGAAAAAATGGCTTTTTCATTTAGATTGGAATTTGCATCCACTAATAATGATACAGAATATGAAGTTATAATACATGCTCTAAAATTCGCAATAGAAATGGAGTTAGAGAATACTAGAATTACCAGTGATTCACAATTGGTTATTCGCCAAATAAAAGGAGAATACACAACAAATGAACCATATTTGAAGAAATACAAGAAACTTGTTGAAGAACTGTCAGCGAAAATTCCAAAAATAAAATGGAGACATATATCAAGAAAAGATAACAGACTCGCAGATTCTTTTGCTTTCATATCCAGCATGATGAAAAATCCAGCTGCGAGATGCATAAAAATTTAGACACTTATATCACTTTCAATCAATAAAAAAGAAAAATAAAAAGAAAAAGAAGATGTAATGATAATAGAAAGTGGCAAAGAAGAACCAAGAGGCAATATTGCATATTGGCGAACAGAACTTCATGCATATTTGGAGAGAAGAGAAACACCAAGAAAAAGATTAGAAGAACACAAGTTAAAAAGTCGTACAACAAATTATGAATTAAGAAATGGAGTATTATATCGCAAATCTTTTAATGGGCCATCACTTAGATGCTTGACACGGGAAGAAGGAGAAAAGGTGTTAAAAATGTTGCATAGTGGAGACGCTGGTAATCACAGTGGGGGAAGATCTTTGGCATACATAACAAAAATGCAAGGCTATTACTGGCCATATATGCATGAAGATGCGAAGCAACTATCAAGATGTTGCAAAGATTTTCAGCGACATGGAAGGAAGATACACGCACCAGGGGCTCCATTGTCATCTTCAACAAGTATTGGCCTTTTGGAAAATAGGGATGGATATTGTGGGACCATTTGTACCCAGTTCCGGATAAAGAAGATATTTGATTGTCGCTACAGATTATTTCACAAAGTGGGGAGAAGTAAAGGCCATTCGCGATAAAGATATTTTTACATTAATATTTGAAAATATAATTTGCACAGTTGGTATCTGATAATGGAAAGAAATTTGAAGGAAAAAACATAGAAATGTTACTTAATGCGTTTAAGATCAAAATCAACACCTCTTTATCCACGGGCCAATGGGCAGGCATAAGCAACCAATAAGACAATCGCAGATATACTGAAGAAAAAATTAGAGGGACACCACAGGGCATGGTGTGAACAAGTGCATAATGCAATATGGGCCTACAATACAACTAGGAGAGAAGCAACTTGGATGTCACCTTTTTGTCTAACATATGGTGTCGAAGCAGTACTGCCAACAGAAGTTGCTATCCCTAAAACAAAAAGAGAGGCTTGGGAAAAGAATCTTAGTGCTGGTATGATTCTAAGTAAACTTGATAAGTTAGAAGAGAATAGATAAAAAGCTTTACAACATATGGAAAATTATCAGTGGAGGTTGGCTCGCGAGTATAACAAACATGAGTTCCAACCAGGTGATTTAGTGCTGCAAGAAACACCAGGTTATCAGCGAGAAAATGGTGGAAAGTTGGCGAGAAAATGGGATGGACCATATATTATTAAAGAGATAGTTGAAACAGGGGCATATAAATTGATGGATCCGGAGGGTAGAGATGTTGGTCAAAGACTTGGTAGATCATGTAACAGACTATATCTAAAAAGATATTACCAGTAACAAATTCTGAGAAAGGCTAGATGGTGATATAATATATGACGAAATAAAGAAGAAATGAATAAAATAAATTTTTATCACAGCTGCGATATTATTCAAGATTATAAGAAATAGTGATATTCTCAAGAGAAATATTAGAATGGGACGAACCTTTATGGCGTACACCCTAGTTCGCGGATAAAATTTCGTAAGAGGAAAATGTAAGACCTAAAGTACATCATATGAGGGGGTATCTCTTTGCATGGCTCGAGGATAAGGTTATACCGTTGCTGGAACTTGAGTCATGGATATTTGGGGTCAATGAAGCCCATCCGGGGGAGGTAATTTGGATTTTCAACCTGAACTTATGATTTAGGTTGGACGATTGAGGGTCTCTTCCAAGGAGTGCAGAATATGATCAAGGCGCTGAGGTACACAGTTGAGCCAAGGGTGCCCGGGGCGTATGAAACTACCCTGGCCATTCTTGTCAAGTCTTGACTATGATGCACTCGTCCTGAAGAAAACCCCACCTATAGTGCAGTCTCGTAACCATAAGCCACATAGGCAAAAGGGATAAGAGGCTGCGAAAACAACTGGTTTCTGTTATGACCGGATGGGAGGATCTAGTCTTGTATTGCCGATGTATGCCTCCTTGAAAGGGCAACCAGGGGGAAGATAAGGGTGCCACCCTCCATTAGGGAGATGATAATTGTCTTAAGACGCAAATTTCATGAGGATTTTTACTCACGGGAGTATCAAGACTTGTCATATTTGTGCAACAAATATATAGAGGCAAAAAGCCATGATAAAAAGATAAGATAAGATCAATGGGTTTTTTCATGAAAGTGTAAGGGCGTCCTGCGATTTCATCGCTAGACGACAATGTCATGGGGATTTATTTTCGCCAAAAAACTTAGGCCTGTCATATTGTCGCAACAAATTGACAAAATGAGGATAAGGTAAGATCAATGGGTTATTACATGCGAATGTAAGAGCGTCCTGCGATTTTGTCGCAAAAACAAAAATTGGAAAAATAAGACCTTTAACTAGGAAGGAAAAATAAGACCAATAGAATAATTCCAAACATTAACTATTTTCTTTTAAGAATGCAGGAAAGATTTGTTCATTCTAAGAAAGATAATGAGGGGCAAGTATGGGAATTTATAAATTGAATATCATTATCTTTCTCATAAATACTTAAAATGATAGAAGCATAACTAAATTCTAAAGTTGCGTAAAAGTATATCGCTCGCAAGAAAAGGGAAAAGAGGAAATAATTCAAGAAAACAAAAGCAGGACTCAAGCTTCAGTATTAGCCTCGCCAGTTTTGTTATCTTTTCCTGTGTTATCACCTTCGCCAGTATTTCTCTTATTATGATCAACTCGAGTTTCTTCTTCATTTGAATTCTCTCTAGTTGTTGCTTCACCACCAGTAGATGCTTCTTCAGGAGGGATTTCTTCTTTATCTACTGAATCTTCCTAAGAAACATCTTCTTCACCACTTACATAATCTTTATCACTATCAGCGCGACGAGGAATTTCATCATCATCTACTTCTAGAGGCTTGATTGATATAGGGGGAAGAGAGTTTGACAACAAAACTTAATTCACAAGAACTTCAGCGCTAAGATGAACCTGGCGAAGGAAATCCCTATCATAGTTTCTGATCTCCATATCTTTAAAATATTCTAGGTAGTCATATCTTCTTTCTGCTCGACCACGAGAACAGGCAAGATGAGAATCAAGCAATTCATTTTCCTTGCAAAGTTTAGCCAATTTATCATTCAAATCAAAAATAGTTGAATTAAGACTCCTCTCAGATTCTGCGAAAAATAAGAATAAATATGAAAGATATTCAGGCGAAGATTTCGAAGGAAGAATTATAAAGAAATATGATAGAGGAATTAACAGTTGAGGCACCCAAAAATGACTACCTTCCTTTTTCGAAGTTAAGTTTTGAACTAGTGTCGAGCAAGAATCCTCCCATTGGTCCATGGCATCATCAAATTTATATATAACTATGCCCTTCAGGCGAGATTTTATGCTTTCTTCTTTAGATAGGAGATAAGTATTTTCCTTTGCTAATGAAGAGTAAGATTCTTCTAATTGGGAATATTGTTCTTTAAGTTGGCTTACCTTTATACTTAAAGTTATTCTACCTTGGATGAGTGTATTTTTCTCAATGATGGATGAATCAGTTACTTCCTTAAGTTCACCTTTTATCGAATGAAGGGATCGTTCTTGGTTATCATACATTCTTTGAAGAGTACTTAGTTGCTGCTAGGAAATCGCCATCTTATTTGAAAGACCCCGCTTCTCTTGAGATAAAATCTTGTTTTCGTCTGATAAAGTTTCCATCGCTAAATTAGCCTTGGTTAACAAATAAGAGATGCGAGATATTTCGCTACTTAATAGATCTTGTTTCTGTGCTAATTGTGTATTCTCTTTGGTAAGGTTCTCTATTTGATCAAGGGAATATGTGTGAATATTATCTAATCGGTTATATTGGTCCATCCAAGAATCTCTATCAACGCGAATCTCTTCAGCAACGGATTCAGCTTTGAATATCCCCATTATTCGATTCTGATTTAAGGCTTAATATGCGAACAAAAGATTTTAAGAAAATCGAGTATGAAAAGAAGAAAAACAATTAACGTATGAAAATCAAAGACAGAGATAGAAAAATTTATACCTTTTAATTCATCATTTGTCTTGCGTATATTCTCGCAATTCAGTGAAGAATTGTTAAGTTTATGATGAAGAGTATCACATTCTAAATTCTTGGCTTGGAGAGCCCCCTTTAAAGTTTCAACTTCATTTTTTAAAGATGCTTGCGAAACCATTCAGTCAGAACCAAAATATTTATTTAAAATCTCGCAGACACTATGCCTAACAGGATCGATAAAATACTTCCTAGCATCATCTAAAATATCAGACAAAACCTTAAAAGCAACATCTACTCTTACTGAAGTTTATTTAGAAGAGGGGAGAGATGTAGATGGCGAAAAGGTGACAATAGAAAGTTGGGGATTTGAATTATTCGCAGCAAATGCGTCATCCAAGGGTGAAGTTCCTGGAAAAGTGATAATTGGAATTGAAGTAGAGTTAACTTGAGAAGTAACTACAGTAGAAGGATAAGAAACTTCATTCGTAGCAATATCAAGAATTTCATTTATAAAATGATCAGTTGAGGAAGGGATATTTATGGCGATGTTCTCGCAGACAGAGATTAGAGGTTCAGTTTTCGAAGAAGCAGGAATAAAACTGGCAGAAATTAATTTGGGAATAGTAACGGCAAAATCAACAACTTTAGACTGGCAAGATTTCTTACGAGGTACATTAGTGTTCTCATCACCCTGCGAATGAAAATCTAGATAAGAAACAGAGGCAATAATATTGTTATTAAGAAAACAAATGTTTCTTACTACCTTATGATTCATAGGCTTCCTTTTCTGTTCAGCGGATTTTTACTGCGAATTTCTGGAAGAATTAGGGTTTTGGACTACAAATTTGGTGTTAGAAGGGATTCCGCTGAAACAAAAAAACAGTATGGGAATTACATAAAATCAAATAAAGACAGATCAAATAATTTTGATGAACGTAATTAGATAAGCCAGATTGAGTTTAGCAACGTTTGAAGAACATATACCTTGATGACTCCATGAAAGCAGTAGCAGATGAATCTTTGGAGAAAGAAAGTTGCAGACGAAAAAAATTATAAACAAACGAAAAGACGAGGAAGACGGAGAAGCAGAAAAAGAAGACTATTTCTGTACCAGATTTTACCCTTTATAGACAAAGGGATGGTGACCGGATAATAATGAAAGTACCGGTAAAAAAAAGGAATATTCGACATATGTAAGCGGTTATACTTAATTTACGGGGCTTTGTCGTGAAGAGAATATGGAAATATAGGAATCTGCGGCATTCTGATGAGATGGAGATTCTCATAATCTTCTCCCCTTCGCAGAGAAGACATGATAATAGGCAAGATGTAGGATCAGAATATCGCATGAGAAATAATCTTACGAGGCTAACAATAATACTCTTGCAAAATTTATAAACAACATTTCTGCGAGTTCTTCAAAGACACACTGCGAGTGTTGCAGAATGACTCGAAGAATGAAGTAACAGATGATGGTAGCTGAAAAAAACGAGAAGAGCATGACGATACTGCGAAGATTATATCATATGCAAAAATTGACATTACAACTACTGCGACAGTATCGCGAGTCAGATCCGAAATTAAAGGACAGCATAGCTGTCATCCACTATGTAACTTCCCTATATAAAGAGAACTAATAGACTCAGAAGAGGGGAGATCAATTTGAGAGTGTTGAGAAAGTTTTGAGGAGAGAGAAAGTTTAAGAGAGCGGTTGTATTCTTGATTTCTTCCATTTCTTGTAATATTTCTGAGAATTAATCAATAAAAGTGTTGTTCAATCTTCAAATATGTGTTGATTATTATGAATTCTTGTGAGGGGTGTAGTGTAGGAATTCCTGTAACTACAAACTTAGTCGCCCAACTCAAGTCATATACTCAAGTCGAGAATCCAAGGTGTCTCTCCTGGATGGGCTTTCATTGACCCCAAATCTCCATGACTCAGGTCCTAGAAGCGGTGTAACCTTATCGCTGAGTCATGTAACAGATACCCCTTTTATGACGTACTTTATGTCTTACATTTGCCTCTTACGAAATTTTATTCGCGAACTAGGGTGTACGCCATAAAGATTCATCCCATTCTGGATCTTAAATGATGGTTTCTTGCGAAATTTTCGCACATTTTCATTCTGCTTTTGATATTTGCAATTTCGCATCTTCTTTTTCATAATTTTTTTGTATTTATTCATTTCAATTTAATCATTAAGGAAAATATTTTTTTTGAGATTTTCGCAACAAACCAATTATACATCTTTTTTCTTTTCCTCAATATTTCTTTCACTTCACAGTTTAAATTTTTTACCTTTGTTGTTTTCTTCCTCTGTTTTTTTGTTGCTTTTCGCTACAGTCTTTACTTCTGCGGCATTTTCATCATTGGTTCTTTTCAGCAAGCTTTGACTTCGCATCATTCCTTCTTCTCTCTGTTATACTTAATCAACCATCAATATCTCACTTCTTTGTCTTTCTTTGATGTTATGCTTCCAATTCCCCTTCTTTGCAGCTCTTTCTACGCAAGATTCTACATTAATTTCATAGAACTTCTTACCCTCTACCCAATCTCCTTTTATTACTCTGATGCCACTAGGATGTGGAAACTTAATTCACTGGTGGAAAGTCGATGCCACACCTAAAATTCCATGTAGCCAAGGTCGTCCAATTAAAGCATTATAGGGAGATTCTACGTCAACAACACATAATAGGATCTTAGAAGATATCCCCTTTAATGAAATCTGCATAGTGACTTCCCCTTTAAGTTTATTGGCAGTGCCATTAAAACCATATATTTTATAGGTTGAAGGTACTAGATCTTCATCTCTGCCTCCCATTGTTTTATAAGTATGATAGAACAGGATATCTACAGAACTCCCAATATCAATTAAAACTCTATTAATTGCCCATGAATCTTCGGCCTCATCATCTTCATCTTCTTCTTCATCTTCTCTTTGTTTTGGGTTTATCTTTAGTCTCACCACCAATGGATTGTCATGCATTTCTCCAGGCTCATGTACTTCTTGTGCAGTGAAAGAAATTGTCTGCTTTTTCCACTCTTCTAATGGCGAAGCTTTCGCAATATTTATTTTTTCTCTCCCATCAGTATCTCTTGCGAAAACTCTGCTTAAAACATTATCGTGGAAATCTTTAATTGTCTTGTATGAATGTATAATAGAATTACAAAACAGATTCTTTGCTTTTGCTCCAACTTCTATTACAAATGTTTCTCCTCCTTTTGTTGTGTTTACCCTGCGAATTTCAGGCGGTGGTGGTAAGGGTTGAGATTGAGGGTGCCCTATTAGAAAATAATTTAGCTTTACCTGGTCTATCATTCTGAGAATGGTTCTCTTTATGTTTCTGCAATTATTTGTAGAATGTCCATGAAAGTGATGATAAGAACAAAATTCTTGACTTCTGTTATTTGGAAGCGGTTCTTTTCCCATGTTCCAGGGTGTTGGTATATTCTCCATTAAAATTATTGCTTCCCAAAAAATTTCCACACTAGTGTTCAAAGGTGGCATCTTGATCTCTTCCCATATCATTTTTTGACTTCTTGATCCTCTCTGATAATTTTACCTTTGTCCATAATTTTCCTACGGCTGATCAAGTCTTTGAATTTTGTTATTTCCACCTCGACTATAAAAATTTCTGCTTCCCATAGCCACCAGCTTCTGTTGATTATCATTCTTTTCTTCTTGTTGTACCTGCGAAGTGCTCGCTACTGTGTTTATCAATTTAGGTAATAAGCTTGCATTCGCTGTATTTGAACTTGTGTTCGCAACGGGATATGACTCTATTTCATTCTGTTTTTCTTCAAGAGCAATGTACTCCTCATGTAGTTCTTGCAATTCAGTCACTGTGATTGTATTCTTGATTCTAAAAATTTGAATATATAGTAGATTGGTTGCGAACATTGTATTGATAAATGATAAAATGAGATATCTCTCGTCCACATGCCTAGCCATCTCACTGCACATTGTCTTCCACCTTATGGTTAGATGCTTCAAACTTTCTCCAATTCTCTGCTTTAATCCAAACACATCTTCTATTCCTGGTCACGAGGAGTTGTTAGTTATATACGCCCCTAAGAACGTAGTTTGCAAATGGTTGAAAGCTGTTATAGCATTCCTAGGTGGACCTTCGAACCACTTTAGCGCCTCTCCTGTTAGACTTGATGCAAAATACTTGCACAACACAGCATCATGATTCTCCCACTGTAACATACATCTCACATAAGCCTTAATGTGTTGAATTTCACAAGTTGTTCCATCAAAGATGCTAGTTAACGCAGGCAAACTGCATTTTGGCGGTATTCTTCCTAATTGTACTTCTTGTGAGAACGTTGTTTTCGCAACTTCTTCTATAGCTTCATCCAATTGTCTTCTACCTCCTTCTCTCCTATTATTAAGCATTCCTCTCATTTCTGTCAGTTCTCTTAAGATTTGTCCATTTACCCCGGACGCTAATTCCATTGGTTTCTTTAATTCTGCTTCTCTTCTCCTGCTTTCTTGCCTGTTTTGTGTTGCGAAATTTTGATTTTCTTCATCATCTTCATCTCATCTTATTCCGCAATTTTCTCCTTCACCTCTTTCTTAAATTCTCACACCATTATATCCCTCATTTTCTCTTCTGCGATTTTGCTCACTCCTTATCAACTCTCTTTGTTGTCTTTCGATTCTCCTTTGTATTCTGTCATATTCTTCATTGATATTACCATTGTTGTGGTTTTTCTCGCGTCTTCTTTCTCGATTGTCATGGTTATTCTGACGTATTGCTTCTTGGAGTTCTGTTTCCTCTATTTTTGCTCTCAATCTCTCTCTCTCGCAGGCTAAACGTGCTTGTTCAGCATAATGTCTCTCGATTTTTTCTTTAATTACTTGCTCATTTCTGCGATTTTCTCTCCCATATAATATTCTTCTTCCTTCTTCTTGGTTTTCTTCATTACCTTGGTTATTTCGTTCTTGACACTGCCTGTTTTGAGGAATTTCGTCATGTGGAATGTATCGATCTTCAATCATTTCTTTATTTTCGCGACGTTCTTTATCTGGATTTTGCACCTCCTGCCGAATATTTCCATCAAAATTTTCTACAAGTGAGTTTTGTCTTTCTTCTCTTCTGATTGATCTTGAACTTGATCTTGTAGTGCTTCTTGACTTTCTATTTTGTAATCTTATATTCTCCATTCTCAACTCATGGTTCTGCCTTGTCAAATTAGCATGTTCTTCTGCTTCTATTCTCCTTTCTTCATGTATTATTTGCCTCAATGCCTATAATGCTTCAATTCTTTCATCTCCATGAATTATTCCTCCAATTGCTTCTTCAGCTCTCTCTTCATGTCTTTCATTTCTTAAATGTTTCTCCACTTCTATTTCTTTTGCTGAATCCGATCACCAAGTATGTACGCTCACTCTATCATAATCCATAGTTCTATTTTGCGATGGCGTTAGGGGTGGGACTTGGGTTGGTTGGGCGGGTTATAAGGCTTTACCGAGGCAAACCCGATCTAAGAATCCTTTACCCAGATTGCCCATCGAACCCGTGGAACCCATGGAAGTAGTGCCCAAGTCCTCCCAAGTTATGTTCCTCGGGTACCTCGGGTTGGCCCAAGTTTCGCTAGATATACGAGTTTGTTAGTATATAATAATAACAAATTTTAGTAATAATAAGATTTAATTGCTCCATTTATCTCAAATTTCCAAATAACTGAAGATTATCTGCAATAATATAAACTTTTTTCAAATTGAATGATTAATGAGATAAATATAATTTATATTTTCATTATTAGATTCGAAGATAATATCTAAAATTACTCTAAATAGATAATAATACCAATTATAAAATAGTTTTATATAACTATATCATAGTTCTTCGGGTTGGGAGGGTTGCTTGGGTTAGAAATATTTGTGCCCATGCATGCCCAAATTTAACTCGGGTTTATAAAAAAAAATCCCAAGTTTGCCCAAAGTCTTGAACTACGTTGCCCATGTCCGCCCAACGTTCGGGTTGGGCATGGGTTGGGTGGGTCAACCCAACCCAAGTCCCACCCCTAGCTGGTGTATGCTGAATTGGTTGTTGAGTTTGATTTTCTCCATCATTTCTTGTATTCATTCTTGATGATTCTCCAGTTTCGTTTCTTCTTTCTCCAGCAAGCCTCTTACTCCTCCTCACAGTAGTTGGTTGTCTTGAAGCATTTCTTCTTCTAGCCATCTCTTCAATCTCAATGAATTGTTGAAAATTGTCTGAAACTTTTCACCAACTATTCCAAATTCTTTCAAATCACAATATTAATCTTCACACTATCAACAAGGACGATCCCTGTTTCTAGCGCCAATATGTAGTAGCAGGAAATCCCAAACTACACCCCTCACAAGAATTCATACAATCAAATCATTTTTAGATCAACAATCATAAATTTTATTGATTAATCTCACAAATTCTACAAGATGGAAAGGAAATAAAGCTAAGAATTAATAACCGCTCTAGAATTTCTCTCTCCTAAATGACTTGCTCAATACTCGAAAAAGATCTCTCCCTTCCTTACGCTTGTTCAACTCTTTATATAGGAACTTACATAGTGGATGACAGCTATTCTGTCCTTTAACTTCGGATCTGACTTGCGATATTCTCGTAAGAGTTCTATTGTCAAATCTTAGCAAACATTCTAATCATCGCAAAATCATCACACTTTTCTCATGTTTCTGCTACCGTCACCTGTTACGTCATTCTTCAAATTATTCTGCGACGCTCGCAATGTGTTATTAACCAAACTTCGCAAGTGTGTCCTTCTTGTGATATTCTGATCCTACAATTACTTTTCTATCTTACCTATCATAGAAATTAATCTTGAGCAAACTTTACAATTGTACTCAATACGATAGAAATAACAAGATCAGATAACGCAACTACAGAGAAAATAGTTAGGTCTGGCTTCACAATCCCAATTTGTTAGAGCACTGCTCGGTCAAACTCGCATGTGTTCCTATCTCAACCATGTTTATCAGTATTAGTGATCAAAACTATAATTCTTGATTTTTAGTTTACTATAGATAATGTCTCGGATTAGGATAGAAAGTGTAGTTGAGGTCAAGAACTCCATGGCAATCATCATACAAGACAAAGAACTACTCAAGGAACTGGTGGAACTTCATCGACTAAAAGGTATGTGGAGACTTGAACTTATCTATCACTCAAAACTCTATTTACTCTATCTCCTATCTTGAGACAAAAGTTGTTTTACTATATAGACTTTGATTATACACATTTGCTATTTCGATCCGAGTGTATCTCGCCTATCCATTTCTCTAAATATGTGTTGGTAAGCTTTTGCTTTGGCCAAGTTCATCTTTACTTAGTAACGCAAGTCATGTTATGTTTCAATCACTTTGAAATTGGCTTTGACAAAAAATAGTTTGTGAATAACAACAATATAATAACGTCCTCTAAGAATGTTTCAATGATTGAAATGAGAGTTTATATTATATAACCATTGTTGGATATAAGCATTATGTGGTAACACATATATGTATAAGTCCTTATTCCTTGAACCGAAGCATGCATACTTTGTTGATTAGGAAAACCGGAACAAGAGATGTGAGCTCAGTCCGCGAACCCAGTCTGTGAACTGAAGGAAGTTCTCTTCCTGAGAAAATCTGCTGGAGTTTATGAACTCCTTCCGGGAACTTAAGTCCGCGAACTAAGTCAACGTACTTGAGTTGGTTATATCGAAAGATGATTTTTTGTGAACTTATATTTATATTAACTGAGGAATGCAATTTGCAAACCGTGGCTATAAAGTTCATTAATCGGTTCGAGTGAATCGAATCATTTTTGCTTCGATTGTATCTTGTATACTTTTATAAGATTTCCTTGCAATCGAACAACTCTATAACTAGTTCATTTGATTCATTTGAACTAGTTATGGTGAAGAAGAATAAGGTTGATATGAAAGTACTCATATGACTAACCTTTTGGTTAACTATTGTTGAACCAACAAAAGTACAAGTTTGGGTAAGGTTACACAAACCTAAAACGTGTATTTTATTTGTGTGTAACAAGCTAAGTTTTCGATCCAACGGTTGAAATATATTAGCTTGAATCTAATCATGTTTTTATCTAACGGTGAATATTGAATACTTTGTTACTAAGCTAATATTGATTGCAAACCCTGATTTGTAAGACTATATAAGGAAGAACTCTAGCAACTGGGAAACCTAATCCCCACACCTCCTGTATGATACTAGTTGTATTAGCTAGAGTCAATTCTCCTTTAAACTTAGGTTTCTTCTCGAGACCCTGTAGATTAACGACTTAAAGACTTCATTGGGATTGTGAAGCCAGACCGATACTACTTTCTCGTAGTTGTGTGATCTGATCTTGCTGATTCTATCATGTTGAGTACAATTGTAACGATTGGATTGAGATTAATATCTCCGATAGGCAAGATATAAAAGTTGTCACAAACATCTTCGTCTCATAGTTTTTAATTTCATAATATCTTCTTTCGTCGCGTCGATTAAGATTATTATGAGGTGATTGATAATAATGAGCTGTTCTTCGGGAATATAAGCATGGTTTATCAATTGGTTCCTGCTCACCTTGATTTATCAAAAGACGGAACAAAACTTGTAGGTATTTCCGTGGGAGATAGATTTATCTATTATCGTAGACTTTTCTGTGTGATACATATTTGTTTATTAAAGTCTTCGACTTTGGTTCGTAGCAACTCTTAGTTGTGGGTGAGATCAACTAAGGGAATCAAGTGCATAGTACCATGCTAGGATCAAAGATGTAAGGAGCACAACTGTACCTTGGATTAGTGTGATATTGATTGGGGTTCAACTACAGTCCAGACCGAAGTTAGTTTGTAGTAGACTAGTGTCTGTAGCGACTTAATACAATATGTGTTCAATCTGGACTAGGTTTTGCGGTTTCCTCGTTAACAAAATTCTGGTGTCTGTTTTATTTCTTTTCCGCATTATATTTTGTTATATAATTAAAATATCATAGGTTGTACGTTAAGATCAATCAATTAGAATATCCGACCTTTGGTTGTTGATTTACATTGATTGACACTTGAACATTGGTCTTTAGTACCGTTCAAGTTATTTCACATAATAATCAGCCTTACGGATTTCTATTTGTTCGATTTGTTGATTACATTATGAAATAGAGATATTAGAACTCTTTGATATACTTTATTAAGATTGAGTCTAGTTGATTCTCTTGAAAGTATATTGGAGTTAGTCCATACAGATTTCTAATCGAAATATTGGGTGTGGTTTTTAGACCCCCGCCTTTTCAATTGGTATCAGAGTAGGAAAACACGTTTAAAAACCTTACAAGTCTGTGTTTGTGGCAATCTGAGTCTGAGGACAGAATCTCGTCTCTGACATATACGCATATCAAGATGTCTCCTAAAGATTTTAACTATGCCAAATGTCTTGGGAATACCTCAAAGGATTACTCCTTAGATGATTCTTCTGAATCCCTAGGTAGAAAGGTTGTTCCATCAGATGTTGACATCTCTCCGTCCAATGAGACATATGACACTATGACAAACGCTGAAATGAAGCTCACCAGAATCTCAAAAAACTCTTCTGAGATTATTGATTTTTAGGATCATGCTCAGCTTATTGATGAATTTGAAAAGTCTCTTGATCGAGAACGTGAACAATATATAACATAATCGAGTCCTTCTCTAACAATATTCAAAAACTTCTCCAAGAACTACTCTACATCGTGAAAAGATTAGTGTTCTTGAGAATATTGTCAAGAAAGACTCAATTAGAGAAAAATGGATGATCGAGATGCATTCATCAGATTTAAACAGACTTCATGTCGAAAAAGAGAAACTTGGTGCATCTCTTGTTCTAGCCCAAGATCAGTGCAGATCCTTGGAAAAGGAAAACTCTGTCTTAAGGAGATATTCTTCTGTACCAACTAATTCTCATAAATTACATCACATGAAAAAATGTCCTCCAGAAAAGAATTCTGTCAAGAAGGATTTCCATGACTTACAATCCTCTCATATGGCTATGAAGTTAAAACAAATGCCAGTTTGTGTTTATCCTCCACTGACTTGTACCTTCTGTGGGAAACAGAATCACTATGCTATTTATTATTTTGACATAAGGAAACAAATCTCGAATCTTCATAATTAGCTTCTTTCAACCATTAATGGAGTAAATAATCTGCCAACTTTTGCATTGAATCTCATGCCCACAGAAAACCAGAAATATTTTAAAAATGATCTCTACTCTAGAAATCATCACAAGGAACAAGATCATCACCATGGTATAAATTCTTGTGCCATTAATGAACACATTCCCTATGTTTATAAGAATGAGTCTGGTAAATCTAAATCTAGGAATGGATCTCTGTCTATTATGATCCTCTTGAACTAATTTCAAGAGGTCCTAGATTTAGTCCTCAGAGAAAACCTTCTGATGGATATGTTAAACAAGTTGTGTCTTACTCTTCTGGGATGAATGTCAACCGAAGAAAGGCGAATAACACAAAGAAACTATCAGATGATATGTACAACTCCTTTCTCAATGATCATAGTGGGATTATTTCTCACTCTTCCACCTGATTTGAGCTATTCTCTTCCTTGTTTCCAACTTGAGAGGTGCAAGGAAAATTATTGAGAAATGCTCAAGTATGTTGTATATTGTTTTTTGTGATGCCAGTCCACAAACGTTCGCGTCCTCCTTTTGTGAGTTCATAGGGTTTCCATAACAATATTTTCCTTCTCATGTTTACAAACACATATATTCACTCTATATTGTGTTTTCCATCCCAAACAAAAAAATTACATGGAGAACTCTATAAAATCTCAAGATATTATGCATCTTGATATGGAGGAAGACACTCAAGGACGTGAATCACTTCAAGAGCTGGTTATAAAGAAGATGCTTGAAAGAAAGGATCATAACTCTTGGATCAATGAGTCTGTCAAGGATTTAACTCGTTTTCAAAATGATTCAAAGGTCGAACTTGCGAATCTTCAACTGAAAATAAACCATATCTTGATGGTCAGGCCAAAATCCTTACTAATCAAAACATTCTGATACAGAATCAGAAGAAGCTCATCATGGATTGCATCAAGGCTAGACAGCTTGCTCGGGGTTATTGATCATAAAGTCGGTGTTCTAACTCACGAACACGGTGTGTTGACGGTCAAGAGAATAAATGAAATCTGTGATACCTTCTTTGATGGATTCATTGAAAGGTATGAGGTTCTCAATGAACCTTGATTTTATTTTGTCTAGTAAATTTTCTATTTTCGTGTTTTTGTTTAGAAGAATAACTAGAGTTTGGAATAGCCATTTGTTGATGGTGGATTTTAGTTCAAGGCTAAAATTGTAAAACAAATTTTTGTGCCGGCATCCTGCAAAGGGTAAGGCCATTTGACCAACGATGAGCACATAAATCCTCTGGTTTTATTTATTTAAAGCAATTCAATAAATATACAAAATTTACCCAGAATGGTACATGTAGCAACAATCCCAATATTTTGTGAATTTATAGCATTATTAGTTAATGCATGAATTTCCTTATATTTTCTGTGTTGTTCTCAGCAGGACTCTTATTATTGATGCGGCATGATGACTGACTATTGCTCTCAGCAGAGTAATATCCAAGTACCAATAGTGAGGCATGCACGAAATACTCGTACATGCTACATTTGTCGGTATGTTATACTAGCCCGATTGAGCATTTTAATTCCCAAAGGGAAATATGGATTGTCCATGTCAGTCTCAGAAACGATCACGGCCACGCAAGTTGGCCGCATGATTTAACCAGCCTAGAAGAACCCCGGCAGGAGCAGGCTATCACCATAATGACCACTAGCGGGCCCGTGTTTTCCCTACCCAGTCAAACATCGTGTTTCACTTCCCAGCGTGCCAAAACACAACCCAATAGGTGACCGTGCAGCTTTTGGAAGAAGCTCGAGTGAGCAAGACTATCAATGACAGTCTCAAAACAGATTACAACCGTCCAACTTCTTCGGCCTAGTTAGACGACATGGATCGTCCGGTGGCTGATAGGTCAGTTGCTATCATGTACTCTGGCGGGCCCACTCTATCCCTGTCCGATCGGCTTTCTCACGAGCAATCCATGGAACAATAAACGTTTTCTCAAAACATGGCTGGCATGATGCTTTAAAGGGTCTCGGAATTACATTAGCGTTTTAAAATTGATCACAACCATCCAACTCCGCGAGCATGTTTAGATGGCTTAGATCGAACTTAGAACCATCTGGAAGGTGCACACATGTTCACCATCATCCCAATGTGGGCCCCACACGGTCGGTCTTCTCAAAGGGGAAGCGTAGATTGCCAACTCATTTGGCCCAAGTTGCATGTACGTGAACGTTTCAAAACCCTAATTAGGGTTTGCGGCATAGCATATGTGTCGCAGTTCGATCATGACCATCCATCTTCGCCAGCTTGGATGGAGGGTGTATATATAAAGTAAAGGGGTCCAGAGAGTATCAACGTGATCATCGTGGGCCCACCAACATGTGTGACCGATCGTCCTAGGCCAACCATGGCCGAGCGCCTCGAAACGCACGCCCAAAGGAGGCATGACGCACTACCTCTTAAACCTTTATGGCAATTAATTTCTGCCGCAAAACGATCACGACCACTCCTCTTTGCCAGACAAATTGAGTGGCCTATATCGCACCTTCATGAGATAAGGTGGTACGGACATGTACACTGGCAGGCCGTCTACGCGCATGCCCGATCGGTCCCGCCAAAAACGTCTCCCATGCCTAGTTTCGGCCAAGCGGAAGAGTGATGCTTGCGCACCTCCTTAAAACCCTAAACCTTTATCAACGGTCGCAGATGAACATCATAGATCATCTCGTCCGTCCAACTCTACCAGCTTGGTTAGGCATCCCAGGCTAGGAGTTAAGTGGCCAATAAAGTTCTTGGTGATTACCATCCGTCACTCTACCACATGGAGTAATCGTCCAAGGGAAGGCTTGCATGTGCATCCTCCAAACGATCATTCGAAGATGGCTAGACATTCATCTGTTTTAAGACGCTTAATCCGTGACTTACTCCGCTAAGCTTTAAAACTACGAAGCTTTATGCATATTAAATATTTTCGATGCATTATATACACAGAATATACACGATATTTCTTGAATATCGATTTCCTAAATAACTCAGTTATTTAACCTAGCACCGTATGCTACTTCCTGTGGGTCCCATGATCCACACTCGAGACATCAAACATGTCACAAAACTGGGGGATACTTACTGGGGTATTGGTATGGCGGTTTACAACGTGAAGCATGCAACGCGCCATCACAAGAACATGTCAGGAAAGCATGGATGGTTAGCGATGATGGGAAGGCGTGATCGTGCAATCACTACTCCATCACTCAGCTTCCTCCACTTCCTACGAGATGAGGGTTTGTACTCTATGACTTGTATAAATAGGTCCTTTGCCTATTTTCCACACATAAATAGATGGAAAAGCACAAAAAACCAAGTGTTGTCATTCGTATCTAGAAAACACTAGAGCTGATTGCTTACATTATTGCAAGTCAGTTCGATATTTTGATACAAGTCATAATTAGCCAACACCTTCACAATCTCAACACCTTCTTCGCTTCCATTCCTAAGATCAACCCCATCTCCTTCACTTTATGACCGAAGCAAGTCTGGAACGGTCATTTCTTGGTTTAGGCCAGAGTTATATAGATTGATCTCTCGAATCAAAAGCACTCCCACCCAATGTATTTGTTTAGTGTTTAGATTCATTTCTCATCACATACCCAAAGTTACCAAAACCAGCAGAAATAGTTTTTACCCATAAATAATTGGCGACCACAGTGGGAGATCAATCTCTCGTTCGTGAAGTCAATTTCTTCAATACCCGGTTCAATTTCCTCAATTTTGAAGGGATATATCTTAGGTCCATTTTAATCATTAACCTATTCATTTCTTTTAATCACTAAGTCCATCTTACGTCTTATGATGTATCCTCACCGGCCGAATTATCCGGAAGCCATGAATAATCCAAACCTCATAGAAAGTGTGGCCAGAATGCTAGAAGATGTCCTAGCAAACCAAGATGGAATCGCTAGAAAGGAAAAGTGAGACGTTCCGTCTTTTAAATGATATAGCAGTTCAATTGCAAGAAGTCTCGGCAGGCGCTTACCCAGGGAGTACCGCGAACGACGAAGCAGTTGAATCTTTATCTAGAAATCATGTTTCTACCAATGAGGATGCACAAATAACGCGTGGCCACACCAGGGGACTAGGGAGAGACAAGCAGCATGATCCGTCTAACGAAGGAGGCTCAAAGCAATTCCAGAGAGGAAAGGACTTGTCAGGAATGCCATAACCTTTATCGGATAAAGGAAAAGGGCCAGCCTATAAAACATTACTGGGAGATTTATATCTCAAAACCCTTGCTGAAGTACAGAAAGATGTTCAATGTACCGCGATTTTTCAGCTAAACGAAGAACTTCCTGAAGAAGGAGAAATCAGCCAAGAGTCACATGAATACAGAAGCTGGGAATACTCGACTTAGCTGCCTGACAGTGATACTCATGTCTATATGAGGACCTCGAGAGAAACTGTGTCCCAGCAAAGACGACCAACCAAGCGGGCCGCATATATGTTGACACATGCTTGCGCTCAAGCTCCGAGACGTTCTTCATATCAAGGTCAACATGATATATCACAACAACATCCGTCAATGCAAGAAAAGCATGGCTCAAGATACCCGCATTTCCCATTCTCGATGAAGAAAGTCTTAGAATTATTGGAGGTATGGGTACGAGATGGAGAAGTCTAACTGCCTCTTGTATAGCGACAACTGACTGATCAGGAGATGATAGATCCGAGATATTATCACTATCACCGTTTTCTTCGCCACCCTACCAGTGAATTCAACTCCCTGAAGCACATTGTCCAGAAAAAGCTTAATTCAGAAGATTTGCCTCCTGTCTCCGAAGATTAGCGCGTGCAATTTTTCTAAGTAGGCGTTAGGGGAGGTCCAATTTCATACAGATGGAATTTCCAAGAACAAGTAAGTTCTATTAAACAAATTTACAGAAAGATAGTTTTAGAACCTACTGGGGAATTTACATTCCGCACTAAGAAAGAGATACAATGATGCAAACCACAGTAAACATCATGTTTTGTTTTCCCCTCAGACATGTTCCTTTTCATACGATATTTGCAACTTTATGTGCCATGAATGATATCGTTAGAATAGTCACGTTATTTATAATTAGAATGCAAATTTATTATAAAAACAAATCTATTTCAGAAAAACCATTCACCAAACTGTTAGTTCAAAACCTAAAATCAGAGATTTCCTCACATTTCAAGTCACCTAAGAAAAAAAAATAACTAAGAAGAAATAGAGCAAGGGAAGTCCCCCAACAGCAAATCGTTCTTCTGAGAGAAACCAACTTTCATTTTTTGGAGGGCGGCCTATTTTAGATTTAACTCGTTAGACATCCTTTCGATCTCCTCTTCTTGGAGAGCGATGCAGTCGGCGGAAGGAACTTCACGCATTTCGCCTTGCAGCTTCTGGATTTCAGCGAATCCTTCACAGAACCAGGAAGCGTTAAACTCATACTTCACGAACACATCCCGGTAGAACTCCCATTTTTCGATTACCTCTTCAGAAACAGTGCGCCTGGTTATGATGCTCATGCCATAAATAGAAGATAAAGCTTCTTCGACACGTTTGACTAATGCGAAGCGAATTTTAAGCTTATTGGAGGTGGAAATATGACCATCCTTATTTCATATCTTGGTGTATAATTCTTCGTACTTATCCGGCACGCTGAACCCTCTAACCAATACATGATCTACGAAAGGAGCATCAAAAGAAGGGTCGAAAACGACACCAGCGGTGGAGTGAACAACTAATGCGTCAAAAATCACGGGAAGCTCTTTAGAGGGAAGCACATTTACATCCGCCACGGGTGTGACATATCTAGTATCCCCTACACTGTCATTCTCCCCAACCTCGAGATAGGCATCTACCATATTCTCATCTCCCAGTTCGTTGGAACGATCAAGCTCTCTATTACACCCGGAGATGCTTCCTTCATTGTGAACCGAGCCTCAATCATCCTCGTCATCTCCTTCAAGAGTTTCAGTATCACCAGACTCCTCTAAATCTGTATTACAAACACGTTCCATCCTCGTAAAATCATTCTCTTCCGGGAGCCTCTAATTTCGAACAAGAATCACCCTTAGCGAAGATAGTGCAAGATGAATATAATTGGAGGATTGAAGGAAATAAGCTATAAGTCCCTGCATATGAGAGGAATTGAAGACCACGAGACCACATGCATGCTTCTTGGACCTAGCTCCTGCATCTTTGGGACTGCAGCTGTAGGATCAGAATATCGCCACAATTATATTCACGAGAGATTAATGACACTTCTGCGAGCGTTACTGAAAAATCTTCAACAACATTTCACGAGCGTCACAAAATAATTCAAAGAATGACGAAGTTGACGATTGAAGAGGCATATTAGAAGAGTGTTGTTTCACGAGGATTACAAAAGTTGGCGAATATTAACATTGTAATTACCGCGATGAGATCGCAAAATAGATCCGAAAGAAGGGGAAAACTTAGCTGTCACCCACTATGTAATTTCCTATATAAAGGGTTCAAGTAAGTCCAGAAAAGGATGAGGTATTTTTTTTAGAGTTAAGAGAGTCTTGAGGAGAAAGAAAGTTTTAGGAGAAAGAGATATTTTTCAGAGAGACTTTTAGAGAGAGAAAATGTATTTTTCTTTATCATCTTTTTCCCCAAAACTAGATTTAGAACTCCATTAATGGAGATTATCAAATGTAAACTTTAACAATCATAGTAGAGAATCATGAATGTAGATCAAATTGATCGAACCATGTAAAAATCCGTGTGTCTATTTACAATTTTTAAAATTTTAATTATCAAATTAGTTTAGATTAAGAGATTATTATCAAGATATTACAAGGGGTGTGTTGTAGGAAATCCTGCAACTACAAGGGGTGTGTTGTGGGAAATCCTGCAACAACATTTTGGTGCCGACTAAGGGGACGGATTGAAGAAGATTCAAAGAAATTGGCTATCGTTGGAATTAGATTTTACTGGATCTAAAAATTTCAAGATCAAATATGGAAAGCTACACCGAAAAATCATGATTATACATCAAATAGAGAGAAGGAGATATATTAGGTGGCGGATGAAGAAAATATCAGCAAAATTGTGTCAACAAATCCTCAAAAAGGACAAATTTCTTCTCACTTTTCTTACTCTTTGTTTCATTTTTCAGATCTGGGAATTTCAAAACACAAATTGAAAAATAGATTTTTACTCTTTTCTTTTTGTAGAAATTTGATTTATTGTGGAAGTCTTGAATCTAAAAGTGTTTTGTTACGAATTTGTAATAACCAAACTTTATTTTACAAATTTGTTTAAAGAATTTCTAAAAATGTCAGATTATGAGATTTTTTGTTCTTCGCAGGGAGAAATCCAATGAATTTGGATCAATTAATTGTTCAAACAGGACAAATTCTTTCTTATCTTATTATATGTTCATAGTATAGATCTGGAAGATTTTGAATTTTAGATTATTAATCTTTATTTTTCGCAAAAATTGTTGTTTAGTTCATATTTAGAATTAAAACGAATTTTGATCATAAATTTACATACAAAAACCTCGATTTTAATCACGATTTTGATCGTTTCATAAAAATATAATTTTGATCGTTTCTGCGAAGTACAGATTTACAACTGTTGTTTTCAGAATCCATTTTATGAAAATCCAAATTTTTGCGAGAATACAATCGTTAGACTTCTGTTAATATATTTAATTTATTGACTGAATATGTTTTCTTGAGTTCAGACTGCCGAACAAATTAATTGATTACTCGCAGTGAGATGGTAGCAAAGGAAAGTTAACGAGAACGAAGAAAGGAAAATAATATTGCAAGAGATAGAAGAAAAAAGAATGATAGAGAGAGCAGACACATCAAAATTGAGTGGGGTAGCGTCGTTGGCAGTAACAGGAACGAACTTGCTCGTGAAATAAGAAGTTCACTTCGCAAATCCATGTCACCACAACAACAAAATTAGTGGAACATCAACAAAATTACCAACAACCCTTAATTACAGCGAGATGATCGCAGCAAGGCAAAGAATTAAATATTCCTAGGAAAAGTAAAATAAACGAGATGCATACTTTGAATTTCTACTTCATGCAAAATGTACTGTGACGAGAGTTATGGGAGCTCCAATGAAGACAAAATTCAATATACTGTGGCGAGCAAATAAAAAGGGTGTAGTATTGACGTGGATATGTACTAGTGTTGCAATATTCTAACAATTAATTGATATTTAGTAGTGGCAGGTGAAAGTCAATAAAGAAGAACGTGGATTCTCAATCCATTGTGAGCAACACGGAGAAAAGACATGTGTCCAGGTGTTGCATAAAAAATGTGAAGAAGAAAAAGGTTTCAGGTGCTCATTTTAGTGGTGTTTCTAGTGATACTTGAACTCGTGGTGATAGATGAATGAATTTCCGAAGCTGCATACTTAGATTTGTTTGGAGAAGTAACATGTTTACGAGCTAGGGTGTGATGCTTCTTCAATCCAACAAGATAACCCAGCGAAGATCGACTTTGTGACCACCTGCAAAGTAAGATAGCCAATTCGTCACCTCGTCAAGAACCCAACTAAACCAGTGATAAGAAAGTGGAGCCAATGATGACAAAGTATGCCGAAGAGATAAACTAAAGGAACAACCACTTCGCCAAAATTCTGACATATAAAGTACACTTCGTCAACCACCCATCAAACAGTAGATATTGTTATCAACCAAACCCAAATCAATACAAGCCATCCTCAACTAGCGAATCCACCCAACTCAGCAAGTTAATTAATCCAGTGAACCAACATCCTTGCCATTAACTCAAACATCAGAAACTAATCCAACATCCCAACTCCCCACTTCGCCAAAACCCTATCAGCAAGTGACGAAGTGGGATAATGACAATTGTTATTAACCCATTATACCCATTTCGTAAGAATGAAATCTGCGGAATGACATCTTTCACTTCCATTGTTATTAAGTGGGATAATTAACAATTGTTAACAATTGTACCAGTTGTTAACTATTATTATATTAACTATTGTTGCCTCATGCTAATTCAAACGACGAGAGGAAGTGGGAGACGGTGATACATTTGCTGACGAGAGGAAGGGTGTGTTGTGTCTATTTGAAGTTCATACTAATTCAAATGACGAGAGCATCGTGAATATTTAGGAAGGAGGGGAATGGAAATATTGACGAGCAGAAATTGGTACATCTACTTTCCACGAGAGGATTATTTCATTACTTCGCCAAATTAGTCAGAGGCAGGAATTTGGTATTTCATTACTTCGTCAGATATTTGATTATTTCGCAAGATTAATTTCGCGAGAGAAGGGTTAGAACAATTGGTAGGGTGCAAGAGGCAGATCAAAAGTTTATTTCTCATTTCTTCTAATTTCTCAAGCACCTCAAATACTTCGCGAGAATTGGCAGCAACAACAAATCACCAAAAAGTTAAGTACCACTTCCTTGAATATTTTACTTACAGAAAATGCAAATTTTTGATTTATATTATCGCCGGATTTCAAAGAGCATTTTTAAGATTTATAATATTTCAAAAAAAATTCAAAAACTTTTGATTCAATTCACCAAAAGCGGGATAATCGCAAGATTTCTAAAATTTCAAAAGATTTCAAAGAATTTTGATTTGATTGATCAAGGCGATATATTCGCAAAAATTTATAAATTTAAAAAAAAAAAAAAAAAAAAAATCCAAAAATTTCTAAGATTTTTTATTTGACTTACCAAAAAAGAGATACAATCGCCAGATTTCAAAATTTTCAAAAAGTTATAAAAAATGAGACCATCGCAAAAATTTTACAGATTGCAAAAATTTTCAAGGATTTCAAAGATTTCAAAAAATTATAGAAAATGGAATTCTCGCCAAAATTTTCAAAGATTTCTAAGGTTTCAGAAAACGAAATCATCGCCAAAATTTCTAAGATTTCAAATTTCCAAAATACGCGATACAATCGCAAGATTACAAAGAAGATTTCAAAGATTTCTCTAGAATATTTCTTTTATAGAAAGAGATTTTTGGTTTAACAAATGCGATAAAATCGCAAGATTTCAAAGAATATTTCTAAGATTTCCAAAGATTTTAAACAATATTTCAACTCACAGAAATGAGTAAAACAAATTTTTATCAGAGCTGTGAGTGTAATCGCGAGATTATATAAAGAATTGACAGAAATGAAGGAATGAAGAAACGCGAAAATATCGCGAGAAACGCGAATATAATTTCGCAGAGATTTAAAGAATGGGACAAACCTTTATGGCGTGCACCCTAGTTCGCGAATACAATTTCGTAAGAGGCAAATGTAAGACCTACAAGCACGTTATAAGGGGGGTATCTCTTTATATGATTCAGGGATAAGGTTATACCGCTCTCGGAACCTGAGTCATACATATGTAGGGGTTAAAGAAAACCTATCCGGGAGAGAGATCTTGGATTTCCAACTTTATAAGGTTATACCCTGGTTGGACGACTGAGAATCTCTTCCAAGAAGTGCAGAGTATGACCAAGGCGCCGAGGTACACGGTTTAGCCAAGGATGCCCGGGACGGACTAACCTACCCTGGCCATCTTTGGTAAGTCTTGCCTACAATGCACTTGGCCTGAAGAAAACCCCACTTAGGGTGTAGTCTTGTAACTATAAGCCATATAGGCATAAAGGACAAGAGGCTACGAAAACAACTGGTTGTTGGTAAATCTGGATGGGAGGAGCTAGTCTTGTATGGCCGATGTGCCCTCCTTGAAGGGTCAACCAGGGGGGAGATAAGGGAGGCACCCTCCATTAGGGAGCTGATAAGTGTCTTAAGACGGCAATGTCATGGGGCTCTAATATCGCAAGATCATTTAGGCCTGTCATATTGTCGCGTAAATTATACAGAGGCAAAAATCCAAAAGAGAAAAAGTTAAGATGAGATCAATGGGTGTTTACATGAAAGTGTAAAGACGTCCGGCGATTTCATCGCAATACGGCAATGTCATGAGACTTTGATCTCGCGAGAGAACTTAGACTTGTCATATTGTCGCATAACAGGCCAAAAAGCCTCAAGAGAAAATATAAGGCAAGATCAATGAGTCAATACATGAAAATGTAAAGACGTCCTGCGATTTTTTCGCAAAGAGAAAAATTGGCAAAATAAGACCTTTAACTAGGAAGGCAAAATAAAACCAATAGAATAATCTCAAACATTAATTATTTTCTTGTAAGAATGCAGGAAAGATTTGTTCATCGCAAAAGAGAAAGCAAGTACTATTCAAAATCTCTCATAAATACTATTCAGAGTTTCACAGAAGTATTATTCAGAGTCTCTCAAGAGGAATGTCTACAATCTCGTAGCATTATTCACAATCTCGTCACTATTCATTGCAGCACTATTCAAAGCATTATTTCAGAATCTCGCGGAAACATTTAGATCCTCGTAGAAACATTCAGAAATTCGCAGAAACATTCATAAATTTTCAGGCTAATTCAGCATATTGCAGACCATTCCAGAATTTTGCAGGAGAAGTGATTAGTTCGCAGAATATGATCATTTTATCAAATGAGGCAGAGGCAATTCGTTCATTTAACATTTTCTCAGGGATTCTTCCTTCATAGATAAAGAACAGAGGCAACTATGGATTACCAAGAAAACATTTTATGTTCTTTATCTTCTCGGCAAGAATCATTTCCAAAATGGACAGGAATTTTCACCAAAAAATGAAGCAATAATTTCACATGAACAGAGGCAAAAAATGGATACTTCTTATATTTAGAGGATTGTGTACTTCTTATACTTCTTCAAGGATACTTCATACTTCACGAGCACTTCAAGAGTTAATACTTCTTATTTACTTAACAAAGATATGGAACTTCGAAAAAGAATAGAGGCAAGTATATACTTTTCAAATCCAGTATTCTTTCGCTCATTCCTTCATCAACAAAAATCAAAGACTATTACAACAACAGATTTTTTCTTAAAAATTACTTTTCAAGCAATATTCAAGAAAAAAGAGGCAAGATGTAGGATCAGAATATCGCCACAATTATATTCACGAGAGATTAATGACACTTCTGCGAGCGTTACTGAAAAATCTTCAACAACATTTCACGAGCGTCACAAAATAATTCAAAGAATGACGAAGTTGAAGATTGAAGAGGCATATTAGAAGAGTGTTGTTTCACGAGGATTACAAAAGTTGGCGAATATTAACATTGTAATTACCGCGATGAGATCGCAAAATAGATCCGAAAGAAGGAGAAAACTTAGCTGTCACCCACTATGTAATTTCCTATATAAAGGGTTCAAGTAAGTCCAGAAAAGGATGAGGTATTTTTTTTAGAGTTAAGAGAGTCTTGAGGAGAAAGCAAGTTTTAGGAGAAAGAGATATTTTTCAGAGAGACTTTTAGAGAGAGAAAATGTATTTTTATTTATCATCTTTTTCCCCAAAACTAGATTTAGAACTCCATTAATGGAGATTATCAAATGTAAAATCAAATGTAAACTTTAACAATCATAGTAGAGAATCATGGATGTAGATCAAATTGATCGAACCATGTAAAAATCCGTGTGTCTATTTACAATTTTTAGAATTTTAATTATCAAATTAGTTTAGATTAAGAGATTATTATCAAGATATTACAAGGGGTGTGTTGTGGGAAATCCTGCAACTACAGCAGTTATCAACAATGTTGGCTCTGGTTTGTTTACCTGGAAGCGGCTTTAACCGTTTGTGCTACTTCAGAATTCCAGGAGATGGCTCACCACGGGGATCTGTCGCAAATTCTTCTGAGAATGTCTGAAAAATTAACAGCTGCTCCCTCCAAAAATCCTTGTACCTACTAGTCACCACTGGATTTCTTCCGAGCGAAAAGATATCAGCATTGAGAATAGACGAGGCGAGATCCTCTAAAGGCATTGGTGGATGAAGGAATGGGACACCCTGGTAGAATCCCATTTGGCGCGCGGCTCTGTCAATATTATAAGGAACCACAAAAAGAAGCTCATCAAAAAAGGTTGGAATGTATCCTGGCATAAAACTTCGCAGGAAAATGATTTCTCCAGGACTCATGGTTCTTCCAACGGTATGCAACATAATATCAGGAGCAACAGAAAAGGTTTCCGGTTGAATCATGGAAGAATAAACTGGTCCCCACGGGCAGAAATATATGGCATGCACGTTATCCAGAAAATCAACAAGTCTTAACCCAGGTTTTGGACCTCTATTCTGCCAACAGAGTATCCTTGAACCGCGATATAAACCAGGGAGCGAAGTTGTAGGGACAAGAGCATAACCTTTGAAATGTTCCCACAAGCACGCTTGGAGAAAAGAAATGTGGATATGCGATTCCACTTTCTTATATCTGTTGAAAGCATGCATGTCTACTGCCAAAGCATCCAGATGAGAATACAGTGACCCAAGGAACAATGCGCCTAAAGGTAGAACCACACCTTTTGCCAATTTTATAGCAAACATGACAAGGTCATGTCTTATAGTCTTCTTCCCAGTGCCGTCATCGAAGATGTCCCTAGACAACCACTAGGATAGAAACGCAACTACATTAAGTTCATCATCCAGTTTTTGACCTGGCCTTCGCTTTGCAGGGAACCGCTCAGACACCCACCAAGTATAAAAGCATTTCACATCCTTATCCTTCTTCTATTGGTCATACTCTCCCGCCTTTCGAAGTATAGCATTGAGGATTGCGTTTTCGGCATCAGATAGCTTATAGTGAAACTTTCATCAATAGGGAGATTCATTAACACATCTACACTTTCCAGGGTAATGGTCATTTCTCCCCATCTACATATGGCCGTGTGAGTGGAGGGACGCCATCAAGAAATAAAAGTGATCAAACCCGCAGTTTCCTTCCTAATGTGAAGAGTCGCAAACGCCATAACAGCCTCGATGATCTGCGCTTTGGTCAAGTTGTCTTTGATACACTCATTGCTCAGCATGCGCCTTATCCATCCTTCAAAATATCTCAGCGGAGTTTGAAAAACCTTAAAATCAATAGGAGAAGGCAGATACTTATTCTTCCGAAGACAGAGTCTCATCACGTATGCTGGAGAAGATGATGGAGCAACCTCTTCATTTTCTGAGACCGAAAGTAGTGTTATCTTATGGCTAGGATGCTTCCCAACATTCAGAAAGGCCACGGTGAACAACTCGTCATCTATGTTCTGCATGTCTTTAGAGTTGTCAACACCTCCTGATTTGGCAGCAGTATTATCTCCAGGTGACATCTTAGCAGTATCCTCTCTGTTCATTTTCAAACAACTACAATGAGACGAAGTGAAAAAGAGTCGCTGCTTCGTAGGGAGAAATCATGCAACATGGGTGTTAATGGTCAGAGCCGATAAAAAATATAAAAAAATCTTTTCGTGGAATATGTGCCCACGGCCAGTGAAGCATACTCCTTTGGACATGGGAGAGCATGAGCACAGTGGGCCCATGTTGGCGTTCGAATGAAACAAGCACACGACGAGCCCATGTTCAATCGAAGCAGGCGCAGTAACCATTTGGTCGAAGGCACAACAGCCCATGTTTGAGCAAAGCAGGCTCTCGAACAAAGTAGGCATAGAAAGGTCGATCGAAGCAGGCAAGTCTGACACTCAAACGGAACAAAAGCAGTCTCTCGTCCGAAGTAGGCACAGCCCCACGATTCGAACGAAGCAAGCACAGGAAAGCCAACGTTCGAAGAAAGCACAACGGGATCGACATTCAATCAAGCATGCACGGTGGGCCCATATTTATTCAAGTTTGCACGTATCATGACACGATTTTCTATGGCAAAAGGAGTGAACGGGTTTATCCATGGGAATCGTGTCTATAAAGTTTTTCAAGTTATAACCTAAGGCTAGGTTTTGCATGCACAATGAAAAAGGTGCAAAAAAAAAAACGGTATTTTCATGGCGTGTTCTACTAAGCAATGCTAACAATATCGATGGTTTTTCTATCAAATTTATTAGTGTAATTAATCACGGTATGGCTTGCAAAGAAGTTTCATCTAAAACGGGATGATTTCTCAAGAGAAAAGAAGTTTACCCAAGAATTAGGATTTGCATATATATATACACGAGAACAAGGAAGAACAGACAAAGTACCTACCTTGTAGTTGAAGAACGGGCAACGACGGTGGCGGCGAAGTCCAACAGCGGCAGTGGCGAATTTCGGCAAGAGAAGCAATCCGACGGCGTCAACAACGTCCGGCAACAGCAGCAGTATAAGCCGGTCGAGCGAAACAAAAGAAGAGGAAGTAAAAAAAAATATATATAAGGGTCAACACCCTTTTATACACAAATAATTGGAGAATTCCAGTAGAAGGAGGATTCCTTTCCTAGATCGAATGACCAAGGAAGGAAACCGGTCCCACCAAGGCCTATGATCACGCTTGGCATACCCGCGCGGATGATTGCTAACATGACCGTCCATAATCCTTCCAGGTAAACTTCCTTTATCTTGTCTTTTTATGTTACATGCGTCACCATCTCATGCCTACCCCACAATAATGCAACCATTATGTGCTAGGCAGGGGACTTAATGTTGATGGTGGATTTTAGTTCAGGGCTAAAATTGTAAAACCAATTTTTTGCGCCGACATCCTACAAAGGGTAAGGCCATTTGACAAACGATGAGCACAGAAATGCTCTCATTTTTGTTTATTTGAAGCAATTCAATAAATATACAAAATTCACCCAGAATGGTGCATGTAGCAACAATCCCAATATTCTGTGTATTTATGACACTATTAATTAATGCATGAATTTCCTTGTATTTCATGTGATGTTCTCAGTAGGAATCTCATTATTGGTGTGGCATGATGACTGACTGTTTCTCTCAGAAGAGTACAATGAATATCCAAGTGCCAATAATGAGGCATGCACGAAATGACCGTACAGGTTACATCTCTCGGTGTGTTATACTAGCCCGATTGAGCATTTTAATTCCCTAAGGGAAATCTGGACTGTCTGTGTCAGTATCAGAAATGATCACCGCCATGCAAGTTGGCCGCATGATTTAACCAGCCTAGACGAACCCCAGCAGGAGCAGGCTATCACCATAATGACCAGTGGGCCCATTTTTTCCCTAGCCGGTCGAACATCGTGTTTCACTTCCCATCATGCCAAAACGCCAACCCTAAAGTAGGTGTCCGTGCAGCTTTTAGAAGAAGCTCGAGTGATCGAGGCTGTCAATAACAGTCTCAAAACAGATCACAGCCGTCCAACTTCGCCGTCCTAGTTGGATGATGCGTGTTGTAACCACAACAAATTAATTAATATTTTTCCACCTAATTAACAAGTAATATAGTGTAGTCAAGTTCGTTCCCACGAGGAGCAAGAGTTTTTAGTTGTAAAATGGTCACAAAAAGGGGGGGGGGGGATGGGAGGGTTTGGTTTTAGAATTTAAAAGAAAAACAAAGTAAATAAAGCAATCAAAATTTTAAGTTGAAATCAATAAGAGAGATTAGATCAAGGAATCCTTCTTCGTTGCAAAACGATGATTCAAATTATGTTCTTTTCCACTTTTTATTAGTCACAGATTATCACCAACCGTAGGATAGCAGGTTCGCTTAGCTAACCCAAAAATTCCTTGTTTCACTGAGTAACATGTCCGCTTAGTTATCAGATTCTATTCAAAAGAACCACCTTGAGGTTCACTTACAAGATGTAATTACCCCGAATGCATTAAGATTTATGAATTTAGGTTTAGTACTAGTAGTAATAAATTTTTTAATTTGTTGTTGTAGTAAATAGGTTGTCGTTCACTCGGACGTTGTTGAGATTATATTTAAAGGTTCAACGAAAATAATAAATAAAAGCGAGAGTTACTGGGTCTAGGATTCCACTGAATTCATATTCTTCAGCAGTTATAGCTCAATAAATAAAACAACACCGACTCTTATTTTGCCAAGGTAGATTCTCCAAATATTAGTTATAAATCGTAAGCATGGGACATCAAACATCTAAGCAAGCATGACCCATCTAATAAAATGATAACTAATTTTTTCAAATCATAATTCTATTTTAATTAGTGCAAAAGTCATATAGAAAATAAAATAAATTCACCCATGTATGAAATTCGGATTCACCTGTCGACCCAGTGTATGGGTTTAACTCCTCATATTGTAGACACGCTCAAAATGGATTTTTATTACTCAAAAGTGCTTACAAAAGGTGAAAAGATAAGAAAACTGAATTTTGCAACGTTGTGAAGCCGTTACAAAACTGTTACAATGACTGTTTAGAAAACAATAGTTTTGTCCTGTCGCAGAAAACTGTCGTTCATGGAAGAAACAGTGACAGTTCTAAATGACAAACTACAAGTGTAGTATGTTCTTCTTCTTTTCTGCAGCAGCAGAAAAATATGCTCTGCAATCCTTTGTTCCTCACCCCAAACTCTCGATATCCCTCTCTGACCTCAAACAACTCTTTAAATACGTAACAACACCTCCAAATATCAACAATAACTCTGAAATATTCTTCATTCACTCTCAACAATTATCCGGAGATATTATTCCCCTTTTCTCTTCCCATGCGTCTTCTGGTGGTGATATACTCGAAATATGTTGCTTACATGATCCAGGAAAGTCAATCTTGTGCGTACACAAGCCAAACAGAGTAAAACTCACGTAACTTCCATATAAAGCAACCCGACAAACTCTTATTGCCCTGTTTTATCAAAACTTAATGAAAATCTTTACTTTGTTTGATTTTGTGACTCATACCTTCCCTTTACAAAACAAAGTAGAAATAAAACAAACCATAGCCATGGGAAAAGTACTTTACCGCTTGATTCTTCACAACTTGTATTGTCTCGAAATCATAAACTTTAATAATTCTCACCATTTGATTTTCTTTGCTCTTGTAAATAAGTCTTCAACTTGTATGTTTAATTATGCTCATTGTATTGTAAGTCTTCAACATATATGTAACAATCTGCTCATTGTATGTTTCTTTACTTGGATATAAAATTTGTTTTTTTTTTCTTGTTATTTTGCTTGTAAACCTTGAACGTCTTCAACTTTCCTTGTAGATTTTGATGTCGCTCCTTGTTGATGATGATGGTGTTTCCATGGACCTGTTTTTGTGGAGAGAATGGTGCTAACTGCAATTCGAACTACAAGAAGGAGGCTTTCATCCATAAACGTCACCTTCATGATTGACAAAATTAGTACTCAAGAGATCAAAGAGTAGTGCTTCTATTGGTGGGAGGTTGGGTAGCTCACCATTTTACCTGGAATTAACGTACGGTGACACACACTTAAAAGAAAGCTTTTTTAGTTAGCTACAAAGAATTTTTGGTCGGTGCCTTACATGATATATATAGGGTAGTGAGTATCTCAACCACTCTATTCCACCCTAGCAATGGTAAAAAGAAAAATAAAAGAAGTGATCAGGATTCTTTCGATGTTTCCATCACGAGGATATAGCGAAACTACCATGTTTTCTAACACCTGAGCTCTGTGCTTTTATGAATAGACTCTTTAGATGTTTCCATCTAATCAGATTGGTTCCTCAACTCCTACAACCAAAATGCTTCCATCCACTTAGATTGGTTAGTGCCATCCTTAATAAACATAAATTTCTAGGCTCTGGAGTTTATTTATTGCAACTAAAAAGTTTCTCCCATACCCCCAAACTTAAATCTAACATTGTCCTCAATGTTCTAAAGATGAAATTAAAAACATGAACAAGGAGAAACTGTTACCATTTGAAGCAAAAGAGTTGAGGAAAGATATTACCGTGTTGCATGAGATTGGGTTGCCTCCCAAGAAGTGCTAAGTTTAAAGTCTTCAGCCAGACTTAGGAAAGATTAGTCAACTCGAACCATAAAGTAACAGTCGAAATAACTGCGGGTCTTCAAAACTAAATAGAGCTGACCAAAGGAGACTGCAATGAACCAAGAAAATGAACAAGACTAGCAAGCCCTTACTTAGTTTCCTGATTAAGAAATTTATATCTGATTGTGGTTCAGGTTCAAGTTCTATGAAAGGGTCTAAATAGAAAATTTTCATTGGCTGCGTTTCTTCATAGGTGGGATCCGAATCATTAGGTCCTAGAGTATGGAAAAACTCAAATATGATCTTAGAAGCGCACAATAATAACCTAAATAACTGAGGATCCTCTAAGTCAATAAGATTTGACTTACATAATTGACCACAATGAGAGTAATGGTCATTCTTAAGAAAATGTGTCGATTCTAATTTCCTAAGGCATTTAGGTTTAGTCTCACAACTTAATATTCGACACATCTGAAATTCATAAGTTCCCACAATTGGAAGGAAGGTTTTTGGTGGGAAAACAAAGTCAATCGTGGTATCATAGCCTAGGTTAACCACATCAACCAGAGGATGGGTTTCTAACAACTGAACTTCTTTATGGACACAACTAGGTTCAGGAAAAAGTGTATGAAGATAATCTTTTAAAATGGTTGAGGCACAAATGTCAAGTCCCAAGTTAGGGACCTTTTTAAGAGTTAAGGCACATGGAGAATGATAATCACCCCCAAACTTAGAGTTTTTAGTGTCTCTAGAAAGACTAGTCACAACTTCCCTAATTTCAAGGCTATCTGATTCCTGAAAATGGTCAATTGATTCTTCTAAGTCAGGTACATCCTCACTCATCTCTACGAGTTCATCTTGTTTTTCTAAGTCTATTGTTTCTAAATCGCTAGACTCAAAATATACTCGTTCCTCTAAACCATCATTGGCTTCGTAATCGTAAGGAAATATTACATCGTCTAAAACAGTGGTATCTCTAGTCAAATCCTCGTCCTTTTGAATAGGTGAATAATTATTAAAATTATTTGGATTTGAACTAGAAACATTATCATTATTAAGCTCAATTGGAGTAACAAATTCCTGATCACTATGCCTACTCATTTCAAATTCTTCATCAACATTATCATAATCATCATTATAAAAATATGAAAATGGTTGAACCTCATCTAAAGTAGTGTTACCAATTCTAACCTCCTCATCTTGATTATGCAAATAACTATCTTCATTTTCAAGGATATTATTGGAGACACCGTATTGGAAATTAAGATTATTTCGAGCAAGTTTTTCAACAATCCTATCTGTACTTTCAGTAAATTGCTTAAGAGTCTCTTCTAAAGACATTCTAGTTGACTGCTCTGGGGAATCATCTGGAATATTTAAGGTTTCCTTCACAAATAAGGAATGACTCTTTAAAGCCTCTTCTAGAGAAATAGAAGGATTGTTTTTCTCATATGACTGGTGAGTATGCGAATAGTAATTGGGCTCATCATGGTACGAACCATAACCTTGAAAAGGTGGATGCTCCCAACCACTATTCATACTCTGGTCAAAGTTGAAATGTCCATTTTGAAAATTAGTCGGATAATCATTGTATTGGCTATTGTAATACCAGTTCGACATCCTATCTGCAAGGGAATTCTACACAAACACAAACAATGCTGACTCGACCACAACAAACCTACTGATTTCTAGCAAACAAAAAGCATGATGGCTCCACTTAGATTGTTACTAGACCAGCTTCTAATCCTTCGAAAAGGAATTCGTTACAGTTTGAGCAAACCCCTCTGGAATCAATCCGTGTTTAAGTAAGTTGAATAGAGGCGAGGGAAGCTGTTGGAGCTTTGATACCCAAGGCCTCACCGTATTACAAGGCGGCGCAGTCACGCATTCAACTCACAGAAACTTTCATGAACTTCGAAGAATGCTCAAAAGAGTAACGAATATTTTTCGAACGAGTTTCCTATTAAGCTCGTTACCATATCGGTCTCGTTCTATTCCAAATTTTAAGCTTAGGTTCGCGTTTGGTATCATTTTCCTAAGGCAGGCAAGAAGAGAACGGTGATGAAATCCGAACCCTTATCTTGTATGGCCAGTCCTTGCCCTTTACTAGGAATTTAAAAAAAACCGTTTTCAAAACCTCAACATATATGCAAACGAAATCATCCAGTAAACCCGCTAACAGGGGATTCGCGGGTGTTTAGAATTCTTACCTCCCGTTCCAAACGGGGGATGAACCGTTGAATTCGACTCGGGCCACGACTCCTATGTCATGTACGAACCCGAGGGGCCTAGGTGATATCGTAATCACCGTCCTTCCCTGTGCAGTTTATATTTGAAACTACCCTTCCGTAGGGTTTAAAAAAAAAATTAATGTCCAATGTCCAAAAAAAAAAAAAAAAAAAAAAAGTCCAAAAATAAAAATATTACAAAAATATAACCCTAATTACAGTCTCTAAAAAAAATTAAAAAAATTAATTTACAAAATCTTCTTCTTCACTCCTTTTGGATTTCTCTTTTCTTTCCTTTTTGGGCTTTGCCTTTCTTTTCAGCACTTTCTCTTTTTCTTTAGCTTAGCTCCAAATCTGAAAGAAAACAAAAATACCAAAACGCGTAAAAAAGAACAAAAATAATAAAAATAAAAATAAAACCTAAAAACAAATTTATACACAAGTCCGCGTCGGCGGCGCCAAAAATTGATATGAATCAATAATGTTGTAGAAAGTGGTAAGAAAAGGTTGTCGTTCACTCGGACTTATTGAATTGATTTTAGGAAAAATAAAAGATAAATATATATACAATTTATGTCACAAGATGGAGAGAGTTACCGGGACTCGGGATTCCACCAATTCTCACATTCATGCGGTTCATCTACTAATTCCGGACAATTAAAGCTCATAGAATAACAAACATCGACTCTAATTCTTTGCCAAGGTAGATTCTATAAAGAATTATATGTAACTCACAAGCATGGCGCATCTAAAGTACCTAAGACTAAGCATGCGACATCTAACAAATTCACAAATAATCAAGAAAAATCATAAATCAATTATAATAGTGCAAATAGTCATAAAGGAATTAATTAGAATTACCACATGGGTGCAAAACAGCTTCCTCCTTCGTCCCAGTGATGGGTTCTAGCTTCTCATGTTGTAGACATGCTCAAAATGGTTTTTCATTGCTCAAAATGTGTTTACAAAGAAGAAAATGGAGAAAATGATGAAAATCGGGTGTTGCAACGTTTATAACTGTTTCAAACACCGTTACAAAGAACGATATATATAAACTGCTTCTGCGACTGTAGCTATGCGACGCTCGGTCCACTGTCGTTGTCTCTGTTGAACAGAACGACTGCCTTGGCAAGTCTGTTCTTCACGATTTCAGAAGTGCAGCAGCAGAAACTGTTTTTCTGGTGATTGATTTTCTCGACTTTCTAATGCTCCGTAGATCTCCCAATCCCTCCATACATCTTCTACTCGACCCCATAAATTTATATATACTCGAAATAACCAAAAATTACTCCTCATAAATCCAAAATATCTTCTCATTACTCCTTTATTCTCACGGCAATATCTTCATATATTTGATCTTCCACGCGTCCTCAGCTGTCAAACATTCCTTGTATAACTCCTACACGCTCCTGGTTGTTTTATGGAGTCATCATACACGTACAAATCACGTTCAAATCTCATATAATCTCGTGAATAACTCTCCCATGCACGGACTGCCCTATTTTGAACTCATGGATTATCTGGCCAAATCTAACCGAAACCAACGACCATACCTTTCCTGTTACACTCATCCAAGTCATCCCTCTCAAAATCAGCCATTTAATCTCACTAGAACACCTTCAAAATTCGAACCCTAAATCAGCCAGTTTCAAACATTTTTTTCCCGCCAAATTATGTAATTCAAATGAAAGAGATGAGGTTGCCCCTTATCCAGCTGCTTGGGTGCGAATATCCTGTGGGTGCCCCTTAGTAATTGGGTTACCCCTTATCCAAAGTGGGAGTCCGAATAGTAAATGTTCTCCGGGGGTTTTCCGAGCAACTTTTCGAGCCGAATTTTCCAACAATCTTTATTTCCAAAAAATACCTACAAACACACAAAACACCATAATAAGGACAAAAACGAGTACTAACAATATGAAACATTGAGGACAAATTAGACACATAAATGCGTCTATCAGGTAGTTTCCACTAATGATTGATCATCAACTCTAATAATACATTTCCTCTGTACCTCATTTGCATCACCGGCATGATTAAATCCATTATTTAACACTCTAACAAGCAAGAAATCCGAACGTAGTTCCCTAACACTTCCAAGTTCAGTTATGTAGGTCAGAATTCTCTATGTAAACATACCTAGAAGTATGCTAGTGACTCTAAAATCTCTAAAAATTGGAGGTTTTATGCATTTGTTTTTAAATATGCTTAACCACACCCCCACACTTAAACCTTACATTGTCCTCAATGTAATTGAATCGTCTAAGTAAAGTCAAGATGGGAAATCTTAACATGATAAGGAACAAGAAAAATAAATAACAAAATAAAAAAACAAAAGGATAAGAAATACAAAACATATGGGTTGCCTCCCATTTAGCGCTTGTTTTAAAGTCAACGGCCCGACGTAGCTCTTGTAAGATTCATTCCCCATATAATAACAATCGGAAAATTTGGGGATCCACCCATAGTACCTGTTTTGCAAACAATAGCTTCATACAAACGTTAGCACAAGAAAACAATAGTGAAATTATCTCCCGATAGAAATTTCCCCCACACTTAAAGAAGAAAGATGAACTTATTGAAAAGATGATGGTTGCTCCTTCCTCCAATCCTTGTGCACTTTAACTCCTTCTCCAAAGTAGATGTGTCTAAAAAGTTATAGAGAACTCCTTTATTTATAGGCTTCAATGCTCTCCAATCCTTGTAGGAAAATAATCCCTTTCTCAAAATAACACCACTTTCCCAATTTTAGCTTAATTCCAATTTCAAGTCCAATTCTCCAAATCTTCAAAGTTTTCATCCAATTTTAAATTCTAAGTCTTCACACCCATGAAAAGAATCCACCCAAAAAACTGTAATTTTGATTCGCCAGAATTTCATTTCTCATCACCGGAATCCGGCAGAAAGCTCCCTGTCGGCCGCTGCTATGTTCTTCACGGCAATAAAATATTTCGTCACTGTACCGTTATAGGTAACTGTCAAACTAACAGTCTTCGTCAGTCAAAGGGACAAGAGAAGGGAAATTAGCTGAATCAGTTATCGAGTCAGCTGCCTAACTCGGCTGACTGGTTTGAGAATAGTGAGTTGAATCGATCACTGAATTGACTCGCCTGTAAGAAATTCAGGCAGAGTTTCGTTTGTTTTCTGGAATTTTTCAGGCCGAGTTCAGGCCATTCTTCTTTCCCTGTAACAATCCTAACATTCATCTATGCATTCTTTTGCTAGTGTCAACAGAACACTTTCTTCTCATTTAATTGCAAGGCTTCAAATCACCACCAGCTCGTCCCTTAACAGCCCTACAACATCATAATCATCGCCTGCATCTCTTATGGTTCTCTTAAATCCCATTCGATAGCTTCAGACAGCCACAATCCATCGGAAAATACCCATTCTATCATCATCAGAACCAAACTCATTTTAATCTCCAATTTTTTCTTCTCTGAGTTACAACAATACCCATTTGCTTTCAAGTATCGCAGCAGAACCCTGTCTTCTTTAATCTCGATCTGATTCTTCCTCATCAGATTGATGGAAGCAACACCATTATATCCGTTCTGATCCATAAACTCAATTTCTGCCATTATGGACTCAAACCCAATCTTCATTTTCTTCGATCTTCAACACCAACAACTTAAATTTCTTCTTCCTGATTCAACCATGGTGACAACATTAATTTTATCCACCACATATCTTCTCCTGTCCGACTCCAGCAGTAAAAGCTTCTTCTTCATCTCACCCTTTTCTCATTTCTCAATTCTTTGTCTTATTTCTCGATCTAGTTTTTCCCTGAAACAACAGCAACAATGGCTTATTTCTTTCTCGATTTCAGCTGCTAATGATTTCGGAAGAGAACATATCTTCTCGACTTAGGGTTAAAGTATAAGAACTGGGTCCGGATCTCGGTATTCTTATGGGCCACCCAATGATATCCCCAGCTATCTTAATAATAGGTGCCATGAGAATGTAACCTGGTGCTTTAAACACTTAAGTGGGTTGCCACTTATCCTTAGCTGATCTATACTTAATACTCCTTTAAATAGGATTTTCCCTTAACCCTGGCTTGACTGCCACTAGTATTCTCCTGTGAAATAACTATTTTTCCCTTTTAGCTCAAATTGAATGATTATTCTTCTTCTTTTCCTTCGTGCGACTCTAAAGTAGCTACAAAAATCAAAACACGCATGAAATGCATAATTTATAAGAAAAAATAGCAAAGAAAACCTAACCAATAGATAGTAAATCGAGGTGTATTCTACACCTATAATTGGACGGCATGGATCGACTGGTGGCATATTGGTCAGGTACTGTCATGCACTCTGGCGGACCCACTCTATCCCTTCCCGATCGGATTTCTCACGAGCAGCCATGGAACAATAAACATTTGCTCAAAACATAGATGGCGTGATGATTTAAAGGGTCGCGGAATTACATTAGCGTCTTAAAATTGATCACAACCATCCAACTCCGCCAGCATGTTTGGATGGCTTAGATCAAACTTAGGACCATCAGGAAGGTGCATACATGTTCACCATCAGCCCAACATGGGCCCCATATGGTCGGTATTCTCAAAGGAGAAGCGTAGCTTGCCAACTCGTTTGGCCCAAGTTGCATGTACGTGAACGTTTCAAAACCCTAATTAGGGTTTGCAACATGGCATATGTGTTGCAGTTCGATCATGACCATCCATCTTCACTAGCTTGGATGGAGGGTGTATATATAAACTAAAGGGCTCCAGAGAGTATCAACATGATCACCGTGGGCCCACCAACGTGTGTGTCCGATCGGCCTAGGCCAACCATAGCCGAGCGCCTGGAAACGCACGCCCAAAGAAGGCATGACGCACGACCTCTAAAACCTTTACGGCAAATGATTTCTGCCGCAAAATGATCACAACCACTCCTCTTTTCCAGATAAATTGAGTGGCCTAGATCGCACCTTCTGAGACAAGGTGGTACGGAATTGCACACCGGCAGGACGTCTACACGCATGCCCGGTCGGTCCCGCCAAAAACATCTCCCATGCCTAGTTTCGGCCAATCTGAAGAGTGATTCTTGCGCACCTCCTCAAAACCATAAACCTTCATCAACGGTCGCAGATGAACCTCACATATCATCTCGTCCGTCCATCTCTACCATCTTGGTTAGGCAGCCCAGTCTAGGAGTTAAGTGGCCAATAAAGTGTTGTGGTGATTACCATCCGTCACTCTACCACATGGAGTGATCGTCCAAGGGAAGGCTTGCTTGTGCAGCCTCCAAACGATCATTCGAAGATGGGTAGACATTCATCTGTTTTAAGACGTTTAATCCGTGACTTAATCCGTTAAGCTTTAAAACATCGATGCTTTATGCATATTAAATATATTCGATGCATTACATGCACAGAATATACATGATATTTCTTGAATATAGATTTCCTAAATAACTCAGTTATTTAACTGTAGTACCAGAATATCGCCACAATTATGTTCACGAGATATTAACGACACTTCTGAGAGCATTACTGAAAAATCTTCAACAACATTTCACGAACGTCACAAAATAATTCAAAGAATGACGAAGTTGACGATTGAAGAGGCATATTAGAAGAGTGTTGTTTCACGAGGATTACAAAAGTTGGCGAATATTAACATTGTAATTACCGCGATGAGATCGCAAAATAGATCCGAAAGAAGGGGAAAACTTAGCTATCACCCACTGTGTAATTTCCTATATAAAGGGTTCAAGTAAGTCCAGAAAGGGATGATGTATTTTTTTTAGAGTTGAGAGAGTCTTGAGGAGAGAGAAAGTTTTAGGAGAGAGAGATATTTTTCAGAGATATTTTTAGAGAGAGAAAATGTATTTTTCTTTATCATCTTCTTCCCCAAAACTAGATTTAGAACTCCATTAATGGAGATTATCAAATGTAAAATCAAATGTAAACTTTAACAATCATAGTAGAGAATCATGGATGTAGATCAAATTGATCGAACCATGTAAAAATCCGTGTGTCTATTTACAATTTTTAGAATTTTAATTACCAAATTATTTAGATTAAGAGATTATTATCAAGATATTACAAGGTGTGTTGTGGGAAATCCTGCAACTACATTTTGGCGCCGACTAAGGGGACAACTACTTTTCAAATTGGAGAAGATTCAAAGAAATTGGCTATTGTAAGAATTAGATTTCACTGGATCTAAAAGTTTCAAGATTAAATATGGAAAGCTACAACGAAAGATCATGATTATACATCAAATAGAGAGAAGGAGATATATTAGTAGGCGGATGAAGAAAATATCAGCAAAAAATTATGTCAACAAATCATCAAAAAGGACAAATTTCTTCTCACTTTTCTTATTCTTTGTTTCATTTTTCAGATCTGGGAATTTCAAAGCACAAATTGAAAAATGGATTTAAACTTTGCTTTTTACAAAAATTTGATTTATCATGGAAGTCTTGAATCTAAAAATGTTTTGCTACGAATTTGTAATAACCAAACTTCGTTTTACAAATTTGTTTAATGAATTTCTAAAAATGTCAAATTTCGAGATTTTCTGTTGATTAGATATTTACATTTCGTAAAAACAAAGTTAAGAAGATTTCATTGGATGTTTTCATTCTTCGTAGGGAGAAATTACTCATCTTAACGCTCTATAGATTGCTAGCCAAATTTACTGATCGTTTGCGATTCCAGGTAAAATTTCATCAATATGGATTTTCGAAGAAAAATGTATGATGGAAACCAATCACTCGTGAAGAATACAATTAACAATAACAACGGGATCACTTCAATTGTCAACAATCAGCAAGGAATGAATTAATTTGGCACGAAGATAAAAAAATCTCGTAAACTATGATGTTTCGTTTGCAACATTTCTTCTTCCATAGTCCAGTCATAAGATGAAAGAACCACAACAGCGAATAGAATCGCAACAACAACATCAAATCATAAGATGAAAAGATAGTCTAGTTACTTCAAAGATGATCTGCTCGCAAAGCATCAGTAAAACAACACATTAAAAAGAAGGCAGAAGAGACAAACTATCGCCGGAATATTGTTGTTACGTACTTATTTGCTATTATTTGATGCGTACTTATTTGCTATTATTTTAATCAAATTATTATGACAAATGAATATTCTTTGCTTCTTTGCTTTATTTCCCATAATTATGACAAACTATTTTACTTCTTTTGTAGTGATTTGCTATCATTTTAATCTAGAAAGGTGAACAGGTGGTGTCACTTTTTCCTAGAAGAAATGACGAGCTTGAAAATGAATATTGTCCTCTTGTTATTATTGCTTTCTTTGATATTATACTTTGATATTTTCTATTATTTTGCTATTATACTTTTTCAAAATAACTTACTGACTTTTTCAAAAGAAGCTAATCCAGAAGAAAAGAAGCCTGGCGATGGAAGGAAACAGAAGCCTACTAATCTTTTGATTTAAAAGGAAGCAAAAGAAGCCTAGCGATGAAAGGGAAATGAAGAAGCTAATCCGGCGAGAGGAAATAACTATCAGCGAAGTTTATAACCTACCAGTGAAGATAACCAACACTCACAGATAAAGAAATCAAAAACTCCAGCGAAATTTCTCTTTTGCGATTAGATATTCCAACGGAGGAGAAAGCACAAAGGACAAAGATAACACAATAGATAAAGGAAGAAGACTAATAATTTATTCACCACGTACTTCATCAACAATCGCGAAGAAATCAAATGAAGTTACACCAACAAATAATTATACAGGACAAAATCTCTTCTCTAAAAATTAAAAAATAAATAAATGTACTTTTAGTATTTTTAGTGTTTACTAATCGTTTACATTTTAGTACAAAACTTCGCAGGAATCGGTGTAAAACTCATTATTGGTGTTTGAAGCTATTCCGCCAAGAACGTTCCCCCTGCAAAATGAGTGGCGATAAATTCATAAAAGAAAAGAAGAATGATAACTCATTATTGATGGTTTACATATGTTAACACATCTGCGAGCAACATTTGGCGAGATACATATTGAAGCTTGACTATCAATTACGCACTCGCCAAGGAGTAGTTAATATTTCACGAGAACAGTACTTGAGAAGCTTGTTCTATCGCCAAAGAGATACATATTATTGAGGCTTGAGTGTAAGAACAAAGTGGAAGAATGGACAAAACCAAAAGAGTCGTAAACGGTGGGGGGAGAAAAAAGGACTTCTCATTTTTACATATAATAATGAACATAGTGTAGTTGTTGAGATAAGTAGAGCAGCACTCACGGACGTAAGCAAGAGGATAGGACAAAGACATCAAATCAAAATTAATAAGAGAATATGAATCATTACAAAACAATAGCCGCTCCCAAGTACAAGGGAAAGTTACTAATACCAAATGAACCACTATAGCTTAAATTTAGTTTAATCCTAAATTCATGGTACAGATGCGAAGGAATAAATGCATCACTATAGTAAGTTAATAATACCAAATGAAAAGTCAACAGCGATGGGAATTACGAGTAGAAGCCGTCAGCAAAAATGAAGAGATTAACAATCAGAAGGGAGAAATTTGATCATAGTGGCGGTAAAGACAAAATAAGCATTTGTGCACTTCAAGAGATATATTCACGAAAGGAATTGACTATCGAGAAAATGAAGTCTAGTTTTGACATGGTACATCTACTTTCCACGAGAGGATTATTTCATTACTTCGCCAAGCTGGTCAGAGAGAGGAATTTGGTATTTTATTACTTCGTCAGATATTTGATTATTTCGCAAGTAAAATTCACAAGAGAAGGGTTAGAAAAATTGGTATGTTGCGAGAGTATGAAAGAGGCAGATCAAGAGTTTATTTCTCATTTCTTCTCATTTCACAAGCAACTCAAATACTTCGCGAGAGACGGCAGCAACAGAAAATCGCAAAAAAGCTAAGTACCACTTCCTTGAATATTTTACTTATAGAAAATGAATTTTTTTGATTTATTTTACAAAAAGCGATACTATCGCAATAATTCAAAGAACATTTCTAAGATTTTTAAAGATTTCAAAAGATTTGATTTAATTTACCAAAAGTGATGTAATCGCAAGATTTCTAAAATTTCAAAGATTTCAAAATATTTCAGAAATTTACAAACAACGATACATTCGCAAGATTTCAAAAAATTATAAAAAAAGAGATTATCTCAAATATTTTAAAGATTGTAAAAAATTTCAAAAATTTCAAAGATTACAGAAAATGAAACTGTCGCAAAGATTTTTAAGATTTCAAAAAAAAAAAAAAATGATTTAACTTCCAAAACAGCGATACCCTCGCCAGATTACAAAGACTTCAAAATTACAAAAAACCGAGAACATTCAATTTATATATTTCTCTAGAAAATTCCTTTTACAGAAGATTTTTGATTTAAAAACACGATAAAATCGTAAGATTTCAAAAAATATTTCTAAGATTTCAAAAGATTTTAAAGAATATTTTAAAGATTTCTGATGTTATGAGAATGAAAGAAGAAATGAAATAATGAAGAAATGCGAGCATCATCGCAAGAACAGCGAATAAAATTTCGCAGAGATAAAAAGAATGGGACGAACCTTTATGGCGTGCACCCTAGTTCGCGAATACAATTTCGCAAGAGGCATCTTTAATACCTTAAAGCGCGTCATATGAGGGGGTATCTCTTGACATGATTCAGCGATAAGGTTATACCGCGCTGGAACCTGAGTCATGCAGATGTTGGGGTTAAATAAAACCTATCCGGGAGAGAGATCTTGGATTTCCACCTTTATAAGGTTATCCTGGTTGGACGACCGAGGATCTCTTCCAAGAAGTGCAGAGTATGACCAAGGCGCCTAGGTACACGGTTTAGCCAAGGGTGCCCGGGACGGACGAACCTACCCTGGCCATCTTTGGTAAGTCTTGGCTATAATGCACTTGGCCTGAAGAAAACCCCACTTAGGGTGTAGTCTTGTAACTATAAGCCATATAGGCATAAAGGATAAGAGGCTACGAAAACAACTGGTTGTTGGTAAATCTGGATGGGAGGAGATAGTCTTGTATGGCTGATGTGCCCTCCTTGAAGGGGCAACCAGGGGGAAGATAAGGGCGGCACCCTCCATTAGGGAACTGATAAGTGTCTTAAGACGGTAATGTCATGGGGCTCTAAGATCGCAAGATCATTTAGGCCTGTCATATTGTCGCGTAAATTATACAGAGGCAAAAAGCCAAAAGAGAAAAAGTTAAGATGAGATCAATGGGTTTTTACATGAAAGTGTAAAGACGTCCTGCGATTTCATCGCAAGACGTCAATGTCATGAGACTTTGATCTCGCAAGAGAACTTAGACTTGTCATATTGATGCATAACAGGCCAAAAATCCTCAAGAGAAAAGATAAGGCAAGATCAATGGGTCAATACATGCAAATGTAAAGACGTCCTGCGATTTTGTCGCAGAAATAAAAATTGGCGAAATAAGACCTTTAACTAGGAAGGCAAAATAAGACCAATAGAATAATCTCAAACATTAATTATTTTCTTGTAAGAATGCAGGAAAGATTTGCTCATCGCAAGAGAGAAAGCACGTACTATTTAGAATCTCTCAGAAATACTATTCAGAGTTTCTCAGAAGTATTAATTAGAGTCTCTCAAGAGGAATATCTACAATCTCGTAGCATTATTCACAATCTCGGCACTATTCATCGCCACTATTCACAGCATTATTTCAGAATCTCGCAGAAACATTCATCATTTCGCAGAAAAAATCTGCAACTCGCAAAAACATTCAGAAATTCGCAGAAACATTCATAAATTTTCAGGCTAATTCAGCATATTGCAGACCATTCCAGAATTTTGCAGGAGAAGTGATTAGTTCGCAGAATATGATCATTTTATCAAATGAGGCAGAGGCAATTCGTTCCTTTAACATTTTCTCAGGGATCCTTCCTTCATAGATAAAGAACAGAGGCAACTATGGATTACCAAGAAAACATTTTATGTTCTTTATCTTCTCGGCAAGAATCATTTCCAAAATGGACAGGGATTTTCACCAAAAAATGAAGCAATAATTTCACATGAACAGAGGCAAAAAATGGATACTTCTTATATTTAGAGGATTGTGTACTTCTTATACTTCTTCAAGGATACTTTATACTTCACGAGCACTTCAAGAGTTAATACTTCTTATTTACTTAACAAAGATATGGAACTTCGCAAAAGAATAGAGGCAAGTATATACTTTTCAAATCCAGTATTCTTTCGCTCATTCCTTCATCAACAAAAATCAAAGACTATTACAACAACAGATTTCTTTCTTAAAGATTACTTTTCAAGCAATATTCAAGAAAAAAGAGGCAAGATGTAGTACCAGAATATCGCCAAAATTATGTTCACGAGAGATTAACGACACTTCTGCGAGCATTACTGAAAAATCTTCAACAACATTTCACGAACGTCACAAAATAATTCAAAGAATGACGAAGTTGACGATTGAAGAGGCATATTAGAAGAGTGTTGTTTCACGAGGATTACAAAAGTTGGCGAATATTAACATTGTAATTACCGCGATGAGATCGCAAAATAGATCCGAAAGAAGGGTAAAACTTAGCTGTCACCCACTGTGTAATTTCCTATATAAAGGGTTCAAGTAAGTCCAGAAAGGGATGATGTATTTTTTTTAGAGTTAAGAGAGTCTTCAGGAGAGAGAAAGTTTTAGGAGAGAGAGATATTTTTCAGAGATATTTTTAGAGAGAGAAAATGTATTTTTATTTATCATCTTCTTCCCCAAAACTAGATTTAGAACTCCATTAATGGAGATTATCAAATGTAAAATCAAATGTAAACTTTAACAATCATAGTAGAGAATCATGGATGTAGATCAAATTGATCGAACCATGTAAAAATCCGTGTGTCTATTTACAATTTTTAGAATTTTAATTACCAAATTATTTAGATTAAGAGATTATTATCAAGATATTACAAGGGGTGTGTTGTGGGAAATCCTGCAATTACATTAACCTAGCACTGTATGCTACTTCCCGTGGGTCCCACTATCCACACTCGAGGCATCAAACATGTCACAAAACTGGGGGATACTTACTGGGGTATTGGTATGGCTGTTTACAGCGTGCAATGCGCCATCACAAGAATATGTCAGGAAAGCATGGACGGTTAGCGATGATGGAAAGGCGTGATCGTGCAATCACCCACCCGACCCCACTACTCCATCACTCAACTTCCTCAACTTCCTACGAGATGAGGGTTTGTGCTCTATGACTTGTATAAATAGGTCATTTGCCTGTTTTACACACACAGACAGATAGACAAGCATAGAAAACCAAGTGTTGTCATTTGTATCCAGAAAACACCAGAGCTGATTGCTTACATTATTGCAAGTCAGTTCGATATTCTGATACAAGTCATAAAAATCCAACACCTTCACAATATCAACACCTTCTTCGCTTCCCTCCCTAAGATCAACCCCATCTCCTTTACTTTGTGACCGAAGTAAGTCTGGAACGTCCATTTCTTGGTTTAGTCCAGAATTGTATAGATTGATCTCTCGAATCAAAAGAACTCCCTGAAGTGCATTTGTTTATGGTTTATATTTATTTCTCATCTACACACCCAAATTTAGCAAAACCAGCATAAATAATTTTTACCCATAAACACCATTACTGTGATTACACATAGCTATGTCCAACGTTTTCATCTTCATGTTTTTAGGTTTATTTGTTTAAATTCTAAAACTGTTTGGAAGATGATTTTTGTAGTATTAATCTTTGAAGGTTTTATATATTGCAATGTATTATGGGATATATGTGTTTAAGTCCGTGAACTATGATTGTCCCATACCTTGTCAAAAGTTAAGTCTTTCATATGTCGATATGCATGTATTGATAAAAGAATGAATACGATTTTGATATTACAAAAATTAATCCTATTATGTCAATTATTGATGTAAGATAGGTTAAAATCTTTTGTTTGCAGGGATTATGCTATTGTATGTCATTGTCATTGTGCAAATAGTAATAGAAAATAGAATGAATCCTTGTGTATTCCGCAGTATTGATCTTCCTTGATCCATATTTTTATGTTTATATATTGTGTTGATCCGTAAGATTTCTTGTGTTTGAGCATAAACAATTTTAGTTGATTATTCTTTTATTATTAACTTAGTTGTTCCTCCGTAAGGATCCTTATGATTGAGCATGACCAATTGAATTGATCATACTCATGTGGGCAAATTAGTTATTGCTCCATAAGTTCTCTTATGTTGAGCATGACCAATTAAATTTATACCTTTTGTGGTTGATTTAATTGTGTATTTTGGATTCAAATTCATATTCGTATGCGATTTGTTATGTCCAAAGAAATACTTCTTTTCTTTGGAAATTAAGGTCGTTCTTGTTGTTATTTTGGGAATGACATTTCATAGGGGAGAGTTCTTAATTGAATTTGTGCTTAATTGCCAAATCTTTGTGGGGAGTGTTGTTGTGGAATATTCTAGGGGTTATCTTGTATCTTTATAAACTCCTTGATGAATGCATTTAGCTTCGGCTATACGATTGCATCTAAACAAGTTGATATGTGCTTTGGTAATCAAATATCTCTATGGAAATTTTCATTAGGATCCCGTTTTCGTACCTTTGCCAATTTTATTGACAAAAAGGGGGAGAATTAATATGTAGTTCACACTACAAATACATATGGTTTTCGGATCATTATGTAAGGGGGAGTGGTTTCCATGTGAGATGGAGTATTGACTAAGGGGGAGTAATACGACAGCGATCACTTTGTTACTAAGCTAACATTGATTGCAAACCCTGATTTGTAAAACTATATAAGGGAGAACTCTAGCAACTGGGAAACCTAATCCCCACACCTCATGTATGATACTAGTTGTATTAGCTAGAGTATATTCTCCTTTAACCTTAGGTTTCTTCTCGATACCCTATAGGTTAACGACTTAAAGACTTCATTGGGATTATGAAGCCATATTGATACTACTTTCTCGTAGTTTTGGGATCTGATCTTGCTATTCTATCGTGTTGAGTATAATCGTAACGATTGGCTTGAGATTAATATCTCCGATAGGCAAGATATAAAAGTAGTCACAAACATCTTCGTCTCATCGTTTGTGATTCCTCAATATCTTCTTTCGCCGCATCGATTAAGATTATTGTGAGGTGATTGATAATACTGAGTTGTTCTTCGGGAATATAAGTCTGGTTTATCAATTGGTTCTTGTTCACCTTGATTTATCAAAAGACAAAACAAAACTTGTAGGTATTTCTGTGGGAGACAGATTTATTTATTATCATAGACTTTTCTGTGTGGTACAGATTTGTTTATTAAAGTCTTCGACTTTGGGTCATAGAAACTCTTAGTTATGGGAGAGATCAGCTAAGGAAATCAAGTATATAGTATCCTGCTAGGATCAGAGACGTAAGGAGCGCAACTGTACCTTGGATCAGTGTGAGATTGATTGGGGTTCAACTACATTCCAGACCAAAGTTAGTTTGTAGTAGTCTAGTGTCTGTAACGGCTTAAAACAATGTGTGTTCAATCTGGACTAGGTCCCGGGGTTTTTCTGCATTTGCGGTTTCCTCGTTAACATAATTATGGTGTCTGTGTTATTTATTTTCCGCATTATATTTTGTTATATAATTGAAATATCACAGGTTATACGTTAAGATCAATCAATTAGAATATCCGACCTTTGGTTGTTGATTTACATTTATTGACACTTGAACATTGGTCTTTGGTACCGTTCAAGTTATTTTACATAATAATCAGGCTCACGGATTTCTATCTGTTCGATTTGCTGATTATATTGTGAAATAGAGATATTATAACTCTTTGATATACTTTATTAAGATTGAGTCTAGTTGATTCTCTTGAAAGTATATTAATTGGAGTTAGTATATACATATTGCTAATCTAAATATTGGGTGTGGTTGTTAGACTCCCGCTTTTTCACAATGAAGTCTTCAAGTCGTTAACCTACAGGGTATCGGTAGAAACCTAAGGTTAAAGGATAATCAAATCTAGATTATACAACTAGTATCACACGGGAGGTGTGGGGATTAATTTTCCCAGTTGCTACAGTTCTCCTTTATATAGTCTTCAAATCAGGGTTTGCAATCTAAGTTACCTTGGTAACAAAGCATTCAATATTTACCGTCAGTCGTAAACCTGATCAGATTCAAGCTAATATCTTTCAACCATTAGATCGTACTTAGCTTATTATACACAAATGGAATATACGTCATTTAGGTTTGTGTAAGCGTACCTAAACGTGTACCAGTCGTTGGTTCAACAGTAGTTAACCAAATGGTTATCCATATGAGCACTTTCATATCAACCTTAATCATATTCACCATAACTAGTTCAAATGACTCAAATGAACTAGTTCAAGAGTTGTTCAATTGCTTAGATCTCATAGAAGTATACAAGACACAATCGAAGAAAAATCGGTTTTTATTCACTCGAATCGATTAATGAACTTTATAGCCACGGTTTTCAAATATGCATTCCTTAGTTTATATAAATTTAAGTTCACGAATAAATAAATTTTATAAAGTAACACACTTAAGTATGCGTACTTAAGTAACCGGATTTGAGTTTGTTTTGGTTTCCAAACTCAGCAGAAATTCACGGACATTAAATTTTTGCCAGTATGCATATGGGTACGCCTACTTAGGTAACCGGATTAAGTTGGTTTTGATTTCTAAACTCAGCAGAAATCCACTGATGTGAACTTCCGCCAGTATGCATACGGGTACGCATACTTACCCAGTCTCCATCAACTATTTAGTACACACACAAGTATGCATACATTTGGTTCCCGGTTTTGGAATTATACACTAATGCGCGAACACATTATATGCTTATATCCGAAGATGGTTACATGTTCTAAACTCTTTATTTCAATCATTGAAACATTCTTAGAGGATGTTAAATAGAGGTTATTCACACACTATTTTTCATCAAAGAAATTTTCAAGATATTGAAATAATCAACATGACTTTCGTCACTTGTAAAGATGAACTTGGACAAAGCGAAAGCTTACCAACACATATTTCGAGAAAAATATAAGCGAGATAAACTCTGCTCGAAATAGAAAATGTGTATAATCGAAGTCTATATAGCAATATAACTTTTGTATCAAGATAGGAGATAGAGTAGATAGAATTTTTGAGTGATAGATAAGTTCAAGTCTCCACATACCTTTTAGTCGATGAAGTTCCACCAGTTCCTTGAGTAGTTCTTCGTATTTGTATGATGAACGCCATGGAGTCTAGATCTCAACTACACTATCTATCCTAGTCCAAGACTTAGCTATAAGTAGACTAGAAATCAAGAATTATTGTTTTGGAAACTAAACGTTACAACAAGCTTGAGATAGCAATGCTTGCAATTTCGACCGAGCAGTGCCCTAACAGGATTCACAATTGATTGAACTTACGCACAACCTGTGATATTTCAATTATATAGAAAATATAATGCGGAAAAAAAAACACAGACACCAGAAATTTTGTTAACGAGGAAACCGCAAATGCAGAAAAACCCCGGGACCTAGTCCATATTTGAACACCATACTATATCAAGCCACCAAAGACACTAGCCTACTACAAGTTAACTTCATACTGGAATGTAGTTTAGTCCTAACCAATCTTACACTGATTAAGATACAGTCGCATTCCTTATGCCTCTGAATCCCAGCAGGACTCTGCGTACTTGATTCCCTTAGCTGATCTTACCCACAACTAAGAGTTGTTACGACCCAAATTCGAAAACTTTATAAACCAATCTGTCTCTCACAGAAAAGTATATTGAATAGATAAATCTGTGTCCCATGGAAATACTTAGAAGTTTTTGATTTGTATTTTGATAAATCAAGGTGAACATGAACCAATTCATATACCGGACTTATATTCCCGAAGAACAACCTAGAAATATCAATCCCCTCACAATAATATTAATCGTATGGTAGCGAAACATGATATTTTGGAATCCCAAAAGAAGAGATGAAGATGTCTGTGACTACATTTTTATCTTGCCTATCAGAGAAATTAATCTCGAGCCAATTTTATAATTGTACTCAATACGATAGAAACAACAAGATAAGATCACGCAACTACAGAGAAAATAGTTGGGTCTGGCTTCACAATCCCAATGAAGTCTTCAAGTCATTAACCTACAGGGTCTTGGTAGAAACCTAAGGTTAAATGAGAACCTAATCTAGCTTATATAACTAGTATCACACAGGAGGTGTGGGGAAAGTTTTTTAAAATCGTACGAGTCAACTCGTGACTCGTACGATTCGAGTCGTTTTCTAGCTATTCGAGTCAAATGGCATTTGAAATCGTATCTTCTTAAGAATCAGGAAGATGCCAAATTAAAATGCGATTCTTGACCAGCCAATTTTGACTTTTTCGACTTTAAAGATTAAATATCCTTTAATACAAAGAAACAAGGTCAGGGGGTTTAAACCCACGAATAACTGCTTAGCATGTTAATGACTGAACCACTGTGCCATCGAAGTTATTTGATAATTCTGAACTTCTATTGAATATATACCTATTTTACATCTTCGGTTCCTAAATCACATTACAAATAGACAAAATAAAAATAATTGTGAATCTCCAATTCAGGATTCAATGTACGATTCGATACGATTCAAGATTTCACAACATTGGTGTGGGGATTAAATTTCCTAGTTGCTAGAGTTCTCCTTTATATAGTCTTCAAATCAGGGTTTGTAATCTAAGTTACCTCGGTAGAAAAGCATTCAATATAAACCGTTAGATGAAAACCTGATTAGATTCAAGCTAATATCTTCTAACCGTTAGATCGAACTTAGCTTGTTATACACAAATAAAATATACGTCTGTTGATGGTAGTTTTTAGTTCACGGCTAAAATTGTAAAACCCTATATTTAATGCGCCATCACTCTGCAAAGAGGTTGAGCCATTTAAAAGTGATGAGTGCTCAAACCTCTCAACTTACATATGTATTGAGCAATTCAGTATATTTAATGCGCCATCGCTCTGCAAAGAGGTTGAGCCATTTAAAAGAGATGAGTGCTCAAACTTCTCAACTTACATATGTATTAAGCAATTCAGTATATTTAATACGCCATCGCTCTGCAAAGAGGTTGAGCCATTTAAAAGTGATGAGTGCTCAAACTCCCAACTTATATATGTATTGAGAAATTCAGTATATTTAATGCGCTATCGCTCTGCAAAGAGGTTGAGCCATTTAAAAGTGATGAGTGCTCAAACCTCTCAACATACATATGTATTGAGCAATTCAGTACATTTATATGAAATTTATCTATAATGGTGCGTGAAGCAACAATCCCATATATTCTGTAAATTTTAACTTATTGCATTATTCACAAATGCACTGACCTGCCTAGTATTTCCTATGATATGTTCCCAGCCGAACTCCAAATATTGGCATGACATGACGATTAATGTTCACTCGAAGCAGAGTAACATGAATCTCCCGAAGTGTCAGTATTGAGACCTGCATGAAAACACTCACATAGGCTACACCATCCTCTGACAAAGAGATCAGCGTGTTTACACACTTTTTAATTAAAAGTTAGTGCAATCGAACGTGTTTAAATTCCTTAAGGAAAATCTAGACTGTCCATATCAGTCTTAAAAAAAATGATCACGGCCACACGATTTGGCCACACAATTCAATAGGCCTAGCCTGCTCCTAGCGGAACTAGGCGATTGTCATGTTAAACACCGGTGGTCCCACTAACATCCCGACCGGTCGAAATCCCATTAGCTCATCTGTTACACTCTTGAACGCTCACCAAAACATTGGTAATCACGCTGTTAAAAAAGAAAGCTTTAACGAGCTAGATCGACCATGACGGTCTTAAAATCATCACATTCGTCCAACTTAGATAGCCTAGTTGGATGGCTTAGATCTTTCTTCGAATAAATATAGAAGTTCTAACGTGTTCACCGGTGACCCAACTCCACCCATGGTCGATCGACCTACTCGCGGCAAGCCATGAGGATACCAAACTGTTATTACATAAACTCTAGTTTGCGTTGCGGCGACACACTACATCCGCAAATCGATCACAATCATCCATCTTCGCCCGCCATATTGAGTGGATTAGATCCTATTTTAGGCATCCCAGGAGATGTCAGCGTGCTCATCGACAACCGACCTTTGCACATGGCCGATCGGCCTGCTCAAACTAGCGCCCAGTACCTCCGAATGATCACCCAAAAGAGACTGGTCGCGGTTTGCATAATCCAACGGCAGTACGCAACTGCCGCAAATCATCTCGTCCATCAAACTTTGCTAGCCTAGTTGGATGGTTTAGATTTATTTTCAGGAGGCCAACAAGGTAACACTATGATCATTGGCCACCCCTCTTTCACATGGAGCGATCGACCAAGTGGTAGCTTATCCATAGGTTCTTAAACGATTTCCCAAAGATTGGATGAACAACTTGGAGCATTTCTTAAAAAAAAATTGTATGATATACATGCCAAAATTTCCATATGGGTGTCTAGCATAACATACTAAAAAATCACATCAATCGGATTAACGAGCTAAAAGATACCGCTTAAAAGGCGAGCTAGGTCATGGATGAAAACTGACAGAATTCCTCCTGAATTCTTCCTGAGTTTTCACTGCCGGGATGTTTTAACCTCCTAAACAAGCTCAAAACCTAAATATTCCCTTGGGGGAAGATAGAAAATTCTTTTCTGATAAGAATGAATGGGCGGATCGTCAAAATCCGAGTTCGTATGATAATTCTACAGCAGTTTTAGTGAGGGTCTCACATCGGAATTTTCTGATTACGAAATTTCATGAATTAGCACAAACTTCTGCAAATCATCTCAGCCATCCAACTTGGCTATCCAACTTAACCGGTTTAGATTTAATTTGGGCCAACCAATAGGATGTCAATATGGCTACCAGACACCATTCTCCTATAGGGACCGATTACCACATCTTTAATGTACATAGATAGCTCCTGCAAGCTACTCACACATGACCACCCACCACCTAGCTTGCGCGTGATTGTTTAGAATAACTAGGTCTTGCAAACAAGACCCATTCAGCAGCATGCTGCATATTTTCCACGAAAATACTCGAGACATCAAACATGTCACAAACTGGGGGATGCTCACTGGGATATTGATCGGGCGGTTTACAGTGTGCGGCGTGCAACGCGCCCATTACGAAAAAGTGTCAAGAAAGAACGGACGGTTAACATCAATGAGAGTAGTGGGTGAAAGTGTGACCAGTTTTCCCTCATAATGGAAATATGGTGATCACCACTTTTTACACAACCCCACCTCTACACTGTTTAATCACCTCCACTTCCTACGAGATCAGGGTGCGTTCGAACATGACTTGTATAAATAGGATTTCAACCTATTTCAAAAAAAAAAAAAAAACAGGTGTTATCAACACAAGTATCCAGAAACCATATTGTTATCAACACAAGTATCCAGAAACCATATTCTGATACAAGTCATAAAAAGACACACCTTCATCATTCAACATTCTGATCTCAAACACCTTATTCGCTTCCCTCCCTAAGATCAACCCTTCTCCTTCACTTTGTGACCGAATTGAATCTGGAATGGCCATTTCTTGGTTTAGTCCAGAGTCTTACAGATTGATCTCTCAAATCTAAAAGTACTCCCATGCAGTGCATTTGTTTAGGGTACTAATTCATTTCTCATCAACACATCCAAATTTACCATAAAACAGCAGAACCAGTTTATACCTTCAAACAACTGGCGACCACAGTGGGAGATTAATCTATCGGTTGCAAGATTAATTTTCAATTGCATTTTAAATTTTCTAGATTTCTCAAGATGGTTGATCTTAGGAATGGTTCAGAAACCCTCAATACCAACTTTACTTCCCCTAGCACTGAAAACATGTTATTCATGAATCCGTTCTTCCTTTTAAAACCCTTGTCGAGGCCGTGGAGTCTCAATATTTAACAACGATTAACGATTTGATGAGAATCATGAATGATATTATCTGGTATCAAGCTATTATTTTTTAGATGCAAGATAAAGTATTTACGCTTTTGAAAGACCTCGTGGATCAACTATCGAAGGGACCAATACGTATTCATTCTGGAGGAAACGCCACCAATAATTCATTTTGGACTAATACTGATGATCAAGAGATGTTTTCTCAAGCTCAAAAAGAAGACTCATGGGATTTGTCACATTTGAAAAAGCGGGGGTCTAACAACCACACCCAATATTTCGATTAACAATCTGTATGGACAACTCCGAGTTATTTTCTAGAGAATCAACTAAACAGTTAGACTCAATCAATAGAAAATACTCAAGGAGTTATTATCTCAATCTCTCAATTTGATTTACTCAAGAAAATACAATTCGCGAGTCTTAATCAAAGAGAGATAACTTGGATGGTACCAAAGACCAATATACAAGTGTCAATCAACTTAAATCAACAGCCAATAAGGTCGGATATTTTAACTGATTGAACAACGCACAACCTGTATTATTTTAATTATATAATAAAATATAATGCGAAAAAGAAATAACACAGACACCAAAATTTTGTTAACGAGTAAACCGAAAATGCAGAAAAACCTCGGGACCTAGTCCAGATTAAACATACACTGTATTAAGCCGCTATAGACACTAGCCTACTCCAAATTAACTTCGGTCTGGACTATAGTTGAACCCCAATAAATCTCACACTGATCCAAGGTACAATTATGCTCCTACACCTTTGATCCCAGCAGGATACTGCGCACTTTATTCCCTTAGCTGATCTCACCCACAACCAAGAGTTGCTACGACCCAAAGTCGAAGACTTTAATAAACAAATATGTTTCACATAGAAAAGTCTACAAGATAGATAAATCTGTCTCCCACGAATAAACCTATGAGTTTTGTTCCGTCTTTTGATAAATCAAGGTGAACAGGAACCAATCAATAAAGCCAGACTTATATTCCCGAAGAACAGCTCGGTTTTATCAATCACCTCACAATAAACTTAATCGACGCAGCGAAGAAGATTATTGAGGAATCACAAACGATGAGACAAAGATGTTTGTGATTATTTTTATATCTTACCTATCGGAGATAGAATTATTACAATTGTACTCGTACGATAGAAACAGCAAGATCAGATCACACAACTATAAGAAAAGTAGTATCGGTCTGGCTTCACAATCCCAATGAAGAAAACCAAAGGTTAAAGGATAATCGACTCTATCTTAGCAAACTAGTATCACACAGAATGCATGGGGATTATATTTCCCAGTTGCTAGAGTTCTCCCTTATATAGTCTTTCAAATCAGGGTTTGCATTCAATGTTAGCTTGGTAACAAAGCATTCAATATTCACAGTTAGATGAAAACCTAATTAGATTCAAGATAATATTTCTCAACCGTTAGATCGAAAACTTAGCTTGTCATACACACATGTACTTGACGATTTTGGGTTTGTGTAACCGTACCCAAACGTGTACAATAGTTGGTTCAATAATAGTTAACCAAATGGTTAGCCAAATAATAACTTCCATATCAACCATATTCGTCTTCACCATAACTAGTCCAAATGACTCAAATGAACTAGTTAGAGAGTTGTTCAATTTCTATGAGATCTCATGTACTACACAAGACACAATTGAATCAAAAATGATGTGATTCACTCGAATCGATTCATGAACTATAAATCCACGGTTTCCAACAACATTCCTTAGTTTATTAAGATAAGTTCACAAACATCATGTTTAGACATAACCACTTAAGTTCGCGGACTCAAGTTAACCGGTTGGAGTTCACAAACTCCAGCAGAAATTCTCGGATTCGAGAACATCCATCAGTTCGCGGACTGAAACCGAGCTACAACTCCAGCATAAATTTTTGGGTTCGAGAACTATGCACGTTCGTGGACTGAGTTCGTTGCTCAAGTTCCGGTTTCACTTGATTAAAAAACTTCGAAAACTTCGCTTCAAGTGCTAAGGACTTATACATATATGTGTTACCACAACAATGTTTATATCCCCCAATGGTTATATTGTCTAAACTCTCATTTTAATCATTGAAACATTCTCAAAGGGCGTTATATAGTTGTTATTCACAAACTACTTTTCGTCCGAGCGATTTCCAAAATGATTAAAACATAACATGACTTTCGTCACTAGGTAAAGATGAACTTGGCTAAAGCGAAAGCTTTACCAACACATATTTCGAGAAATAGATAAGCGAGATATACTCAGCTCGAAATATCACATGTGTAAATTCTTAGTCTATATAGTAATACGACTTTTGTCTCAAGATAGGAGATAGAGTAGATAGACTTTTGAGTGATAGATAAGTTCAAGTATCCATATACCTTTTAGTCGATAAAGATCCACTGGTTCCTTGAGTATCCCTTCGTCTTGTATGATGATTCCCATGGAGTTCTTGAGATCAACTACACTTTCTATCCTAGTCTGAGGCCTTATCTATAGTAGACTAGAAATCAAGACTTTATAGTTTTGATCACTAACATTGACAAACATGCTTGAGATAGCAACGCATGCGAGTTCGACCGAGCAATGCTCTAACAATCTACCCTTTTGTCAATTTTAGTGGCAAAACTATTAATACATATGGAATACAAAAAATATATAAATAAACTTTGTACCTCATATTACACATGTCTAATCTTCAACAATACTCGAAATCTTCGTCACTTCCAAGTAGTCCAATGATCCTAAAGGTTGTAAGTTTAGCATCATCGTTGTTGAAAATCCGTAGCTATAACAATGAGAAAAGCATCATTTCTCAATCATTATTATACAGTGTCATAGTATTATTACACAGCGTCAAAGTCCAATTGCATCACAACTTCAAAAACAATACTATGGTGATACTTCACTCCCCCTTAGTATACTCCATCTCACATGGAAACCACTCCCCCTTACATAATGATCCGAAAACCATATGTATTTGTAGTGTGAACTACATATTGATTCTCCCCCTTTTTGTCAATAAAATTTGCAAAGGTACAAGAACGGGATCATAATGAAATTTTCGTAAGAGACATTTCATGACCAAAGGTAAATGTATATCATCTTATTTAGATGCAATCATAAAGCCGAAGCTAAATGCATTCATCAAGGAGTTTATAAAGACGCAAGATAACCCCTAAATTATCCCATATCCGCACTCCCCATAAAGATTTGGCAATTAAACACAAGTTCAAAAGAACTCTTCCCCATAATATGTCATTTCCAAAGGAACAACAAGAGCGACCTTAATTTCAAGAGAAAAGAAGGATTTCTTTAGACTCAACAAATTACATACAAGTATGAATTTGGAATCCAACAAGAAATATTTAATCATATTAACCCAAGCGAACCAAGATTAATTTGACTAAATATGCTCAACACAAGTAAACTTATGAAGACTTAAGAACTCGATTAGATTATTCACAAGTAAACTCATAATTAATCTAACCGGGATACACAATTAAACTAATCACAAAAGTAATCAATTCAATTGTTTATACTCACATAAGAAATTATATGGAGTGATAACTAAGTTAATCATAAAAATAACCAACCCAGTCAATTATGCTCAACATGAGAAAATCCTTACGGAGTCATAAATAAATAATCACACACCAAAATTCTCGACGTAAAGTACCTTACGGAACACAACTAAGCTAATCACAAAAATAATCAACTTTGGTTGTCTAATGCTCAACATAAGCCACAATACAGAGTCTCACAGTAATACACACATGATAGATCAGGGAAGCTCAATTATTGCGGAATACACAATGGTTCATTCTATGTTTCCATCACTATTTGCACAATGACACACAATAGACATAATCCTTGAATCACAAAAGATTTTAACTCATATTACATCAAGAATTGACAGTATAGGCTTAACTTTTGTGTTTGTCAAAAGTCTATTCATTCTTTTATCAATACTTGCATATCAATTCACTAACAACTTTACTTTTAAAAAAATATGGGACAATCAAGTTCACAGACGTAAATACACATATCCCGTAACAATATTGCAATATATAAAATCAAATAGATTAATACTGCAAAAATCATCTTCCAAACCAACTTTAGAATTTAAATGAATAAATATAAAAGCATTGAAGATGAATACGTTGGACATATAAATCACAATAATTGCTATTCCAAACTCTAGTAATCCTTCTCAAAAAAAAGAATAAATTCTCATAATAATTTTTCTAGGCACCAAGACAAACTTGTAATGCACATATAAGATGATTTGTCCTTAGAGGGTGGAATCAATCTTTTTCGCTCGGATTTATACCAATAATAGCTACCAAAGGCGTATAAAAAGATTTTCCAACAACATTCTTGTAAAAGCTACAAATTAGCTTAGAAGAGTAGTATTCCAAGAATCTAAGTGCCCAAGTTCAAAAGAAGTGGAACAAGTGCAATGAAACGGAGCAAAATACTCAAAAACAAGAGACAGGACAAATACCAATCTTAACTCATCCAAATTCAAGGTTTCTCATCTCCATTTTTAATATAATTTAAAAAGGAAGAGAGTGCAAAAAGAATGAGTTCATTCCGAGTTCGTACGAAGAAGTTACGGCAAAACAAAGTTGACCGAATATCGACGTCTACAGGCAAGTCCGCGAACTTACGGGTTTGCACACGAATTTTCAAGTCCACGAACTTAAACTCCTGGATTTTGGTTTTAAAATATGTTATGCATACTTGGTATGTGTACCATGAATTCCAAACATCCTGAACCACTATTTTAAAACCTAAACATTTAAGAACCTTAAACACAAATCAAGTTAGGTAGAAATGAATGATAAGCAAGGTACATGGATCATTATAACTACTCTAAGAAAATAAAAACACAAATATTGCTCAAGTTTATAGATATACCTTTTTAGAAGAATCCAATCGACTTATTTAACACAATCTGTGTGCCCCAATTCTCGTGCTTTCCTCACCGTATTCATAGCAGGGCATTCCTTGGTGAGGATGCACTTACAACACATTCAGGTTATGTTGAGGTGAACAATATCTTGCTCACCACAAGTGACTTTTTGATTATCATGAAAGAGATCACTTTTATGACCTTTCACATCCAAATCCATCTTTCCAAAGAATTTTTTAAGTTCCAACATCATGGATACTGCCTTTTCCATAGTCATGGAATTTTCTGGGAGATCATTCCTTTTCACACTCAAAACATCATTGACTTTCTTTGGTATCCACTTCTAAGTGCGTTTAGGAATAACTAGAACTTTCTTCCCATTTCTCTCTTCTATCTTTCTCGAGAGAGAATTGGATTTACTATTCTTTTGCAAGTTAGTATTTCTCCAATTGGGAGCATCGGATCTTGTCTTCGTCTTTACGAAGTTATCCTTTTGATAACCATTACGATTGTGAAAAGACTTCGTATGATTTTTATAGGCAAATCTAGGTTGATCACAACACTGATTCATTTTCCTAAAGGTTGAACAGTTACAACCTGTAACGTTAAGGGGATACGTCTTAACATATGATATTGGTTTCACAACTTCTTGTGATGTCCAAATAAGAACATCATGAAGTTTCTCATTCCTTATACGGAAATGACATCTCCTTTCCAGGTGACCTTTATTTCCGCAATAGTGGCAAACATAAGGAATGTTCTTACCTAGATCCGTGTGTGCTAACTTTGGAGGTTGATATATTTTTCTCTTTTGAACCTTAACTGCCGGTGAAGGTATTTCACTTTTTCCATCAGTGGAAACATTTTGTTGAGAAGCATCACTAGCCTTCACAAATTTTACCTCTTTGCTAGTACTTGGAGCATCTATTCCCTTATAGCCCAAACCTCGTGTATCACGATGATTTTTACTTGCTTTTAGCATAGTGGTTAATTTGCTTGAACTAGAATTGAACCTTTTCAAGTCATCTTCCAACATCTTGATTTTATCAAGAGAAGCAGTTAAATCATCCTCAGAGCGTTTTTCTCAAGCGAGAAAAGACTTTTCTCTGTCATCAAAAATTGCTTGCTGAGAGTTAATCCTTCCTTCAGTTTCTGCAAGTTTCTCTTCCGACAAGAAGTAGTTTTTATAAACACGATCATATTCAAGTGACTTTATAGTAGGTTTTCCTCAAAATCCTTGAGGATCGATTCGTTAGGATTATTCGAAACATAAACACCTGCGTAATATCTTTTCAATTTCTTATTTTCTCAACAGAGAGGAGTCAGAAGAGGTGTGACATGAGAAGTTGTCATCTTTTTCTTTTCTAATGAATTCAAAAACTTAACATACTCTGAGACTTCCTCATCAACATCTCTATCAATATCTGAACCACCTTAATCAGAAAGTTCATCCAACTGTTCTTCTAGGCGTATTTCCAAGACTTCAACAGGTTCTACATTAAGAGAATGTTTGAATACTGACCTAGATGTGGCAGTTTTCTCAGGTGAATCCAATCTTTGAAAATTATCAGGTGATTTATGAACTGGTACGTTATTAGAGATAGACTCGTCCATAAAGTCAGACCGCCACAAACACAGACTTTTTAGGTCTTAAGCATGTTTACCTGCTCTGATACTAATTGAAAAAGCGGGGGTCTAACAAACACACCCAATATTTCGATTAACAATCTGTATAACTCCGAGTTGTTTTCTAGATAATCAACTAGACAATTAGATTCAATCAATAGATAATACTCAAGGAGTTATTATCTCAATCTCTCAATTTAATTTACTCAAGCAAATACAATTCACGAGTCTTAATCAAAGAGAGATAACTTGTATGGTACCAAAGACCAATATCCAAGTGTCAATCAATTTAAATCAACAACCAATAAGGTCGGATATTCTAATTGATTGAACAACGCACAACCTGTATTATTTCAATTATATAATGAAATATAATGCGGAAAAGAAATAACACAAACACCAAAATTTTGTTAACGAGGAAACCGCAAATGCATAAAAACCCCGGGACCTAGTCCAGATTAAACATACACTATATTAAGCCGCTACAGACACTAGCCTACTCCAGATTAACTCCGGTCTGGACTGTAGTTGAACCCCAATTAATCTCACACTGATCCAAGGTATAGTTATGCTCCTACGCCTCTGATCCCAGCAGGATACTGCGCACTTGATTCCCTTAGATGATCTCACCCACAACTAAGAGTTTCTGCGACCCAAAGTCGAAGACTTTAATAAACAAATATGTCTCACACAGAAAAGTATACAAGATAGATAAATTCGTCTCCCACGAATGAACCTATGGGTTTTGTTCCGTCTTTTGATAAATCAAGGTGAACATGAACCAATTAATAAAACCAGACTTATATTCCAGAAGAACATCTCAGTTTTATCAATCACCTCACAATAAACTTAATCGACGCAGCAAAGAAGATTATTGAGGAATCACAAACGATGAGACGAAGATGTTTGTGATTATTTTTATATCTTTCCTATCAGAGATAGAAATCTCAAGCCAATTATTACATACTACTCATACGATAGAAACAACAAGATCAGATCACACAACTACAAGAAAAGTAGTATCGGTCTAGCTTCACAATCCCAATGAAGTCTTTAAGTCCTTAACCTGGTTTTAGAAGAAGAAAACCAAAGGTTAAAGAAGAATCGACTATAGCTTAGCAAACTAGTATCACACAGAATGTGTGGGGATTAGATTTCCCAGTTTCTAGAGTTCTCCCTTATATAGTCTTTCAAATCATGGTTTGCAATCAATGTTAGCTTGGTAACAAAGCATTCAATATTCACCATTAGATAAAAACCTGATTAGATTCAAGCTAATATTTCTCAACCGTTAGATCTAAAACTTAGCTTGTCATACACACATGTACTTGAAGATTTTGGGTTTGTGTAACCATACCCAAACGTGTACAATAGTTGGTTCAATACTAGTTAACCAAATGGTTAGCCAAATAATAACTTTCATATTAACCATATTCTTCTTCACCATAACTAGTCCAAATAACTCAAATGAACTAGTTAGAGAGTTTTTTAATTGCTATGAGATCTCATGTACTACACAAGATACAATTAAAGCAAAAATGATGTGATTCACTCGAATCGATTCATGAACTATAAAGCCATGGTTTGCAACAACATTCCTTTGTTTATTAAGATATGTAGGATCAGAATATCGCAACAACAACGTTCATGTGAAACCTTCATCTACAATGTTGCGAGACCGTCGCAGACAAATAAAAAAGATGACATAACAAGTGACATCAGCTCAAACATGATAAAAGTGTGATGATCTTGCGAAATTTAGAGAGTTTGCGAAGACTAATATCAAAAGCTTGCGAGAACATTGCAAGTGAGATCCGAAGTTAAAGGACAGACTAGCTGTCATCCACTATGTAATTCCCTATATAAAGAGCCGAATAGGTTTAAGGGGGGAGATCTTTTTCGAGTGTTGAGTAAGTCATTAGGAGATAGAAATTCCAGAGCAGTTGTTAATTTCTTAGTTTCATCTCTTTCCTTCCTTGTAAAATTTGTGAGATTAATTAATAAAGATTGTGATTGTTCATCCAAAAATGACTTGATTGTATGAATTCTTGTAAGGGGTGTAGCGTGGGATTTCCTACAACTATAAGATAAGTTCACAAACATCGTTTTTAGACATAACCACTTAAGTTCACGGACTGGGTTCGCGGACTCAAGTTAACCGGTTGGAGTTCACAAACTCCAGCAGAAATTCTCGGATTCGAGAACTTCCGTCAGTTCGCGGACTGAGTTCACGTACTGAAACTGAGCTACAACTCTAGCAGAAATTCTAGGGTTTGAGAACTATGTATGTTCGCGATGTAGTAGCAGGAAATCCCACACTACACCCCTCACAAGAATTCATACAATCAAACAATTTTTAGATCAACAATCATAAATTTTATTGATTAATTTCACAAACTTTTACAAAATGAAAAGGAAACAAAACTAAGAATTAACAACTGCTCTGGACTTTCTCTCTCCTAAATGACTTGTTCAATACTCTGAAAAAATCTCTCTCTTCCTTACGCTTGTTCAACCCTTTATATAGAGAATTACATAGTGGATGACAACTAATCTGTCCTTTATTTTAGGATATGACTTGTGATATTCTCGCAAGAGTTCTACTGGAAAATCTTCGCAAACACTCTAATCATCGCAGAATCGTCACACTTTTCTCATGTTTCTGCTACTATCACCTGTTGCGTCATTCTTCAAATTATTTTGCGACGCTCGCAATGTGTTGTTAACCAAACTTCGCAGGTGTGTCATTCTTGCGATATTCTGATCCTACATCTTGCCTCTTCTCATGTCTTCTCTGCGAAGGGGAGAATGTCATGAAAAATTATTTTCCAAAATGTCGTAACTGTTCATCTTCTCCTTCTTCATCTTTTCCTACCGACAAGGTCCCGTGAATTAAGCATAACTGTTTACACGTGTTAAATATACTCATAATCACCGGCACGTTTAGCATTAACCGGTCATCTTATTTTGTCTATTTAAAGAGAGATATGGAAGAAAGATAATTTCCTTCTTTTGTTTCGTCTCCGTCTTCTTCATCTTCATATCCTCTGCAAATATTCATCATCTGCAATTTTCCTTTTCTTTATCAAATTCATCTTCCTGCTACTGTTCTTCTCTGATTTCATGGAATCTCCAAGGTTAGTTTTCCTTCTTTTGCCGAAACTGATTTTGTTTTACTGAATTCAACTTGTTTGTTCTTTGTGTAATTCCTATACTATTTCTATTTCAGCAAAAGTGCTTCTAGTACCAAATTTATAGTTCAAAACCCTAATGCTCCAAAAGGATCGCATCCCAAGGTTCTTGCGAAAAAGAAAAAGTCTGCGAATGACAAGTTAGTAAGAAACATGGATCTTTTTAATAACAATATTGTTGCCTCTGTTTCTTATCTGAGTTGTGATTCGCAGGGTGATGGGGATGCCACTAAACCTCCCAAGAAATCTCGCCAAGCTAAAACTGTTGAAACTTCTGTTTCCTTCCCCAGACTTGGTCTTTCAACTTCTTCTTCAACACTTTCACAATTGAACCTCTACTTCCTATCTGCGAAACCATCGCAACAGATGTTAATATTTCAACCGATCTTGTTATGGATGAAATTTCTTCTGCTGAGTTTGTTGTGAATGAAACTTTTTCTTCTCCTGCGACCAATGCTTCTCAAGTTCATTCAACCATAATCTCAACCCTTGATCTGCCTCACACATTACCCTCGAATGACGTCTCTTTACCAAAAGATGACCATCATCAACTTTCTATTATTGCTACTTCTTCATCTAAGTCTCTCCCTTTATCTAAGGAAACTGCAGACGGAGTGGCTCTTGCCTTAAAGGTCTTATCTGATCTTTTAGTTGATGCCAAGAAATCATCTACGGACCCTGTCAAATCTGGTATTTGCGAAATTTTAGGTAAATATCTTGGATAGGATAGCTTCGCAAACATCCTTAAAGAAGGAAGTTGAAGTCTTGAAGGAGAACCTTCGCCTTGAAAAACAGAAGTTTCAAAATGCTTCTTTGGACTGCGAACTTCTTTGCAAGAAAAAATAATGAATTAAAAGTTATGAATTTCTTTTCTTCGTTCTTAACTTCCCTCTTAACAAATTTGTTCTTTTCATGCTGTTCATTCTTAAAGGCTTTTCTCCCTTGTTAAGCTTTAAACCAGAAATGAATAATGAAGAGATTTCGGTCTGAATCTGCCACTGAACAAATTCGCGTTGATAGAGATAGTTGGATGGATCAATATAACCAATTAGATAATCTTCACACATATTCTGTTGATCAAATAGATAATCTTACTAAAGAGAATACTCAATTAGTTCAAGAGCAAAACTCATTAAGCAGCGAAATATCTCGTCATTCTTATTCTTTGACTAAAGCTAACTTAGAGATGGAAACTTTATCAGATAAAAATAGAACTCTTTCTCAGAAAAAACGAACCCTTCTAAATATGGTGGCGATCGCTTCGCAGAAATTAAGATTTCTTCAAAAAGTGTGTGATAATCAAGAACAATCTCTTCGTTCGCTGAAAAATCATCTATTGCTGAGAAAAATACACTCATTTAAGGTAGAATAACTTTAAGTATAAAGTCCAATCAGCTTCAAGAACAATACTCCAAATTAGAAGAATCCCACACTTTACTTGCGAAGGAAAATACTTTTCTCATTTCTAAAAAAGAGAAGTTAAAATCACGTCTAAAAGGTCTAGTTGGAGATAAATTTGATGATGCCATGAACCATTGGGAGAATACTTGCTTGGCACTAATTCAAAATATAATATCTCAAAAGGAAGGTAGTCATTTTGACTGCCTCAGACATCTTTATTTTGTTAAATTTCTTCGCGATATTTCCCTTGCGAGGGGTTCGCCTGATTAATTATTGTTTTTACCTTTCGCAGAATCTAAAAGAAAGCTTCAGTCTTCCATTTCTACTTTGGATTCTAAACTTGCCAAGGTTCGCAAAGAAAATGGTTTGCTTGCTGCTCATCTTGCCCGTTCTCGTGATCGAGCAGAAAGAAAGTATGATTATCTTGAATATTTCAAAAACATGGAGATTAGAAACCGTGACAGAGCTTTCCTATGCCAAGCTCATCTCAGTGCTGAAGTTCTTGTGAATAAGGTTCTGCTTTCCAAATCTCTTCCTCCTGTATCACTCAAACCTCTGGAAGTAGATGAAGATGAAACCCCTCGTGCTGGTGATAGTGACTTTGATTACGAAATTGGTGAAGAAAGCGCTTCCCAAGAATTTTTAGAAGAAGAATAATAAATCCCTACTAAAGAAGGAGATACTGGTGATGAAACAATTGCTGGTCATGAGCCAAATGAAGAAGAAACCAGAGTCGACCAACATAAGGAAAACACTAGCAAAGATGATAAAGTTGGTGTATATGATAAGGTTGACGAAGAAGATAAAGTTGGTGAAGAAGATATTGAAGTCTGAGTTCTAGTTTTATTTTCTTGAATTACTCTTTTCTCCTCTTGCGAACAATGTACTTTGGACCTCTTTTGGAATCAATTTTGCTTTCAGTATTTTAAGAACTTGCGAGAAAGAACTCGCGAGAAAGAGAATGTCATATTGTTTATTAATTACCATACTTGCCTCTCATTATCTTTCTTATGATGAATGATCTGCATAAAGAATAGTTAGTATTTACAAATCTTTTGTGGTCTTATTTTGCCTTCCTAGTTAAAGGTCTTATTTTTCCATTTTTTCTCTTTGCGACAAAATCGCGGGACGTTTCTACATTTTCATGTAGAAACCCATTGACTTTTCCTTATCTTTCTGTTCTTTTGTATTTTTGCTGTGACAATATGACATGCCTAAATTTTCTTGCGAAATTAAAGCCCCATGACATTGTCGTCTTGCGACAAAATCGCAGGACATCTTTACACTTGCATGCAATGACCCATTGATCTCGTCTTATCTTCTATTTTGTATTATTGCCTCTTCAGTACGGTTGCACAAATATGACAAGTCTAAATGTTCTTGCGAAAATATAGCCTCATGAAATTTGTGTCTTAAGACACTTATCATCTCCCTAATAGAGGGTGCCACCCTTATCTTCCCCCTGGTTGCCCTTTAAAGGAGACGTACATCGGCCATACAAGACTAGATCCTCCCATCCATTCTTAACAACAACCAGTTATTTTCACAACCTCTTATCCCTTTTGCATATATGGCTTATGTTTACGAGACTGCACCCTAAGTGAGGTTTTCTTAGGGCCGAGTGCATCATAGCCAAAACTTTCCAAGAATGGCCAGGGTAGTTTCATACCCCCCAGGCACTCTTGGATCAACCGTGTATTTCTACTTTGGATTCTAAACTTTCCAAGGTTCGCAAAGAAAATGGTTTGCTTGCTGCTCATCTTGCCCGTTCTCGTGATAGAGCAGAAAGAAAGTATGATTATCTTGAATATTTCAAAAACATGGAGATTAGAAACCGTGACAGATCTTTCCTTCGCCAAGCTCATCTCAGTGCTGAAGTTCTTGTGAATGAGGTTCTGCTGTCCAAATTTCTTCCTCCTATATCACTCAAACCTCTGGAAGTATATGAAGATGAAACTCCTCGACCTCGTGCTGGTGATAGTGACTTTGATTATGAAAGTGGTGAAGAAAGCGCTTCCCAAGAATTTTTAGAAGAAGAATAAGAAATCCCTACTAAATAAGGAGATGCTGGCGATGAAATAATTGTTGGTGATGAGACAAATGAAGAAGAAACCTGAGTCGACCAAGATAAGGAAAACACTAGCAAAGATGATAAAATTGGTGGAGATGATATGGTTGGCGAAGAAGATAAAGCTGGCGAAGAAGATATTGAAGTCTGAGTTCTAGTTTTATTTTCTTGAATTACTCTTTTCTCCTCTTACGAACAATGTACTTTGGAACTCTGTTGGAATCAATTTTTCTTTCAGTATTTTAAGAACTCACGAGAAAGAGAATGTCATATTGTTTATTAATTCCCATACTTGCATGTCATTATCTTTCTTGCGATGAATGATCTGCATAAAGAATAGTTAGTATTTATAAATCTTTTGTGGTCTTATTTTTCCTTCCTAGTTAAAGGTCTTATTTTGCCATATTTTATCTTTGCGACAAAATCGCAGGACGTTTCTACATTTTCATGTAGAAACCCATTAAACTTTCCTTATATTTCTGTTCTTTTGTATTTTTGTTGCGACAATATGACAGGCCTAAATTTTATTGCGAAATTAAATCCCCATGACATTGTCGTCTTGCGACGAAATTGCAGGACGTCTTTACACTTGCATGAAATGACCCATTGATCTCGTCTTATCTTCTCTTTTGTATTATTGCCTCTTCAGGACTGTTGCACAAATATGACAAGTCTAAATGTTCTTGCGAAAATATAGCCTCATGACATTTGCGTCTTAAGACACTTATCAGCTCCCTAATGGAGGGTGCCGCCCTTATCTTACCCCTGGTTGCCCTTTCAAGGAGACGTACATCGGCCATACAAGACTATCTCCTCTCATCCATTCTTAACAACAACCAGTTGTTTTCGCAGCCCCTTATCGCTTTTGCCTATATAGCTTATGGTTACGAAACTGAACCCTAAGTAAGTTTTTCTTCGCGCCTAGTGCATCATAGCCAAGAGTTTCCAAGAATGGCCAGGGTAGTTTCATACGCCCCGAGCACTCTTGGATCAACCGTGTACCTCGGCGCCTTGGTTATACTCTGAAACCCTTAGGAGATCTCTTATTACCTTAGTCGCCCAACTCGAGTTATATGCTCAAGTTGAAAATCCAAGGTGTCTCTCCTGGATAGGCTTTCATTGACCCCAAATCTCCATGACTCAGGTTCCAGCAGCAGTGTAATGTTATCGCTGAGCCATGCAACAGATACCCCATTCTATGACGTACTTTAGGTCTTATATTTTCCTCTTGCGAAATTTTATTCGTGAACTAGGGTGTATATCATAAAGGTTCGTCCCATTCTTGATCTTAAATGATCATTTCTTGCGAAATTATCGCACATTTTCATTCTGTTTTTGATATTTTGCAATCTCGCATCTTCTTTTTCGTAAAATTTTGCATTCATTCACTTCATTTTCATCATTAAGCAAAATATATTTTTGAAATTTTCGCAACAAATCAATTATACATCTTTTTTATTTTTCTCAATATTTCTTTCACTTCACAGTTTTTTTTTATTTATTTATTGTTTTCTGCCTTTGTTCTTTTGTTGCTTTTCGTTGCAGTCTTTCCTTCTGTGATATTTTCATCATTTGCTACTTTCAACCAGCTTTGACTTCGCAGCATTCCTTCTTCTTTTTGTTCTACTGTGTCAACCGTTAATCTCTCACTTATGTGTCTTTTTTTGATGTTATACTGAATCAAAATAGATTCTTCGCCTTTGTTCCGACTTTTATGACAAATGTTTCTCCTCCTTTTGTTGCATTAACTCTGCGAGTTTCTGGTGGTGGTGGTAAGAGTTGAGATTGCGGGTGCCCTATTAGAAAATAATTTAGTTTTCCCTGGTCTATCATTTTGAGAATGATTCTCTTTATGTTTCTGCAATTATTTGTAGAATGTCCATGAAGTGGTGATAAGAACAAAATTCTTGACTTCTGTTATTTGGAAGCGGTTTTTTTCCCATGTTCCAGGGTGTTGGTATATTCTCCATTAAAATTATTGCTTCCCAAATTTTTTCCACACTAGTGTTCAAAGGTGGCATCTTGATCTCTTCCCATATCATCTTTTGACTTCCTGATCCTCTATGGTAATTTTGTCTTTGTCCCCCATAGGTTTCTTGTGGCTGATCAAGTCTTTGAATTTTTTTGTTTCCACCTCGACTATAAAAATTTCTTTCTCTTTCGAATTCTTCTTGATCTCTTCTTCCCATAGCTACCAGCTTCTGTTGATTATCATTCTTTTCTTCTTATTGTACCTGCGAAGTGCTCGCCAATGTGTTTATCAATTTAGGAAATAAGCTTGCATTCGATGTATTTGAACTTGTATTCGCAACGAGATACGATTCCATTTCATTCTGTTTTTATTCAAGGGCAATGTACTCCTCCTGTAGCTCCCGTAATTCAGTCATTGTGATTGTATTATTGATTCTAAAAATTATATGTATAGTAGGTTGGTTGCGAACATTGCTTTGATGAATGAAAAAGTGAGATATCTCTCATCCACACATCCAACCATCTCACTGCACATTGTCTTCCACCTTATGGTTAGATGCTTCGAACTTTCTCCAATTCTCTGTTTTAATCCAAACACATCTTCTATTCCTAGTTGCGATGAGTTGTTAGTTATATACGCCCCTAAGAATGTAGTCTGCAAATGGTTGAAAGATGTTATAGTATTCCTGGGTAGACCTTAGAACCACTTTAACGCCTCTCCTGTTAGACTTGATGCGAAATACTTGCACAACACAGCATCATGATTCTCCCACTGTAATATAAATCTCACATAAGCTTTAATGTGTTGAATTGCACAAGTTGTTCCATCAAATATGCTAGTTAGCGTAGGCAAACTTCACTTTGGTGGTATTCTTCCTAATTGTACTTCTTGTGTGAATGGAGTTTTCACAGCTTCTTCAATGGCCTCATCTAATTGCCTTCTGCCTCCTTCCCTTATGTTATTTTGCATTCCTCTCATCTCTGCCAATTCTCTTAAGATTTGTTCATTTACCCCAGATGTTGATCCCATTGGTCTCTTTAATTCTGCTTCTCTTCTCCTGCGTTCTTTCCTATCTTGTGTTGCGAGATTTCGATTTTATTCTCCATTATTTTCTTCTTATCTTTCTCTGCGATCTTCTCTTTTGTTTCTTTCATGAATTTGTACATCATTATATCTCTCATTTTCTCTTCTGTGATTCTGCTCATTCCTTATCAACTCTCTTTGTTGTCTTTCGATTCTCCTTTATATTCTATCATATTCTTCATTGATATTACCATTGTTGCGGTTTTGCTCGCGTCTTCTTTCTCGATTATCATGATTGTTCTAACGTATTTCTTCTTGGAGTTCTCTTTCCTCCATTTCTGTTCTCAATATCTCTCTCTCTCGCAGGCTAAACGTGATTGTCCAGCATAATGTCTCTCGATTTCTTCTTCGATTACTTGCTTATTTCTGCAATTTTCTCTCCCATATAATATTCTTCTTCCTTCTTCTTGGTTTTCTTCATCACCTTGGTTATTTCATTCCTGACGCTACCTGTTTTGTGGAATTTCTCCATGTGGAATGTATCGATCTTCAATCATTTCTCTATTTTCGCGACGTTCTTCATCTAGATTTTGCACCTCCTGCTGAATATTTCCATCAACATTTTCTACAAGTGAGTTTCGTCTTTCCTCCCTTCTGATTGATCTTGAACTTGATCTTGTAGTGCTTCTTGACCTTCTATTTTGTAGTCTCATATTCTTCATTCTCAATTCATGATTCTGTCTTGTCAAATTAGGACGTTCTTCTGCCTCTACTCTCCTTTCTTCGTGTATTCTTTGTCTCATTTCCTATAATGCTTCCACAACTTCCTGATCTTCCTCTATTCGCCTATCATTTCTTAACTGTTTCTCTTCTTCCTCTTCACCTGCTGAATCTGACTGCCATGTGTATATACTCACTTTATCATAATCCATAGTTCTATTTTGCCATGGTGTATGCTGAATTGGTTGATGAATTTGATTTTCTCCATCATTTCTTGTATTCATTCTTGATGGTTCTCCGATTTCGTTTTTTTTTTTCTCCAGCAAGTCTCTTACTCCTTCTCATAGTTGTTGGTTGTCGTGAAGCATTTCTTCTTCTAGCCATCACTTCAACCTCAATGGATTGTTGAAAATTATATGAAATTTATCACAAACTACTCCAAATTCTTTCAAATCACAATACTAATTTTTCACTAAAAACAAGGGAAGAATCCATGTTTCTAGCACCAATATGTAGTAGCAGGAAATCCCACACTACACCCCTCACAAGAATTCATACAATCAAACCATTTTTAGATCAACAATCATAAATTTTTTTGATTAATTTCACAAACTTTTACAAAATGGAAAGGAAACAAAAGTAAGAATTAACAACCGCTCTGGACTTTCTCTCTCCTAAATGACTTGCTCAATACCCAAAAAAATCTCTCTCTTCCATACGCTTCTTCAACCCTTTATATAGAGAATTACATAATGGATGATAACTAATCTGTCCTTTATTTTAGGATCTGACTTGCGATATTCTCGCAAGAGTTCTACTGTAAAATCTTCGCAAACACTCTAATCATCGTAGAATCATCACACTTTCCTCAAGTTTCCGCTATCTTCACATGTTGCGTCATTCTTAAAATTATTCGGCGACGCTCACAATGTGTTATTAACCAAACTTCGCAGGTGTGTCCTTCTTGCGATATTCTGATCCTACATGCGGACTGAGTTCGCGGACTGATTTGGCTGCTCAATTTTTGGTTTCACTTGATCAACAAAGTTCGCAAACATCAATTCAAGTGCTAAGAACTTATACATATATGTGTTACCACAACAATGTTTATATCCCCCAATGGTTATATTGTCTAAAGTCTCATTTGAATCATTGAAACATTCTCAGATAGCGTTATATAGTTGTTATTCACAAACTATTTTTTGTCCGAGCGATTTCCAAAATGATTGAAACGTAACATGGCTTTCGTCACTAGGTAAATATGAACTTGGCTAAAGCGAAATCTTTATCAACACATATTTCGAGAAATAGATAAGCGAGATATACTCAGCTCGAAATATCACATGTGTATATTCTTAGTCTATATAGTTGTAGTTGCAGGAAAACCTACACTACACCCTTCACTAGAATTCACAATAATCAACACATATTTGAAGATTAAAAACAACCCTTTATTATTTGATTCTCAGAAATGTTTACAATAAATAGAAGAGATCAAGAATACAATCACTCTCTTGAATTTTCTCTCTCCTCAAAACTTTTTTAGCGTTCAAAAATTTATCATCCTTTTCTGAACCTACCGGGTCTCTTTATATATGATAACTACATAATGGATGACAACTATTCTGTCCTTTTATTTCGGATCTGACTCGCAATATTATCGTAGCAGTGATAACGCTGACTATCACAGATGATATAACCCTCGCAGAATTGTCACACTCTTCTCATGTTTCAGCTATCATTATCTGTTACGTCATTACTTTGAGTCATTTTTTGACACTCTCAATGTGTTGTTGAAGAGCTCGCAGAACTATCGCTATAAATCTCGCAGGAGTATTTTTGTGGCGATATTCTGATCCTACATCTTGCCTCTTCTCATGTCATTTCTGCTAAGGGAAAAGACCATGAGAAATCAAAACCTTTTGACATGCCGAAGCTGTCTATTTTTCATGTTCTTTTGACACATTTCTTTTCCTCACCAGGTTTGTTACACGTATCTTTTTATCCATTCAACTCCTGACACGTCCCTTTTAACCACTGCATTCCAACCGTTCACGTCTCTTCTTTGTATTAATTATACTTATCTTCTAGAGATTTTTTACCTTCTATATATATCTTCTTCACTCTTCTGTTTTCTTATTTTTACCTTTTTCTTCCTTCTCTCCGTAATATCTCTGCAAATTCATTGTTCTTCCGTAAATTCCGGATCTGCTACTGTTATAATTTTTCTTTCGATCTTTTACTCCTTCAAACTTCATCCCCATATTAAAAATGGTTGCTTCCGGTCGTAAATATGTGATTGCTTTTGAGAATATTCAAAAAGAACTTCAAGATAAAGGTTTTACTTTATCCACCATTCCCAATCAAAACCCTAAGCCTGAACTTTCTGTTCCATTATTTTCTGATCTTCCATGTAACTATGAGAAGATCATAGTCTCGCTAGGCCAGCTTGAAGCGGGTCTTCCTATTCCTCTATATGACCCTGGACTTCCTTTATTCTATGAGATACTTTCTCACGCGAAGTTCTTGCGGGCGGTATATCAGCTGAGTGGGGATTGCATTCGCTTAATGCTTGAGTATGCTACTCGCGGTGCTGGTAAAGAATCTCGTTACCCTGATATTGTGAAGAATCCTAAATTCAAGGATATTCCAATTGTCCCCACGAAGTATACTGTGGAGAACTTCTTCATAAATTACGATATAATTCCTATGAAGAAAAACAACACTTGCTAGGGTGTCCGCTTACAGAAGAAGGATGACATCGCTGAAGATAAAGTTTTTATGTTAGATATCGATTGGCATTCGGGTAATAATTAAGGCCATCGCCACTCCAGTGATGACAAATGGTTTATTTTTCCATTATGTCTAGAGGGTCCCTACATCTCTGGTCATCATGCATTGCCTGCGAATCTCGCAGAATATCAGCCGTGGGTTTTCAACTGGCCTGAAAGAAATAAAGAGGTATGTTCCCTCAAATTTTTTGCATAATTATCATTATTATCTTCCTCATGTTTTCATACTCTCGCTAACTACTCTAATTTTTCCAGATTAACAGGATAAAACTTAACTACCAGAAATTTGGGAAGCCCAGCACCTTTTTAGCCCTTAAATCTCTCACAGATGAAGTAATAAATATTCCTTTATGATTCTTAACAATATATTGTTGCCTCTATTTCTTATCTTTATCTGTGTTTGCAGGTTATTGAAGAAAGAGAACCTGTCGTGGTTGCGAGGACCAAAGGGAAAAGCAAACATTCTTCTCGCAAGGGGAAATCTAACGCTCCTCTCAAGGAGAAATCTGATGCTCCTCGCAAGGAAAAATCCACTGGTCCTCACTCGAAGAAAAGAAAGACCAAAACTACTTCCCCTTCATCGCCCCAGTCTAATGAAGAAAATTCTCATGATGATACTGATAATGATGATGATGATTTTGATGCTGATATCCCATCTGCAATGGAATCCTCTTAATCTGAATCTTCCATGGCCCAACTATCTAACATTTTTGGCGTTATCACACATGGTATTACAATTGATTACGAAAATGAAGCTCTTAACGGGGTATCCCAGGCTCTTTCCAAGATCTGCGATGCTCCCATATTAGTTGATAATGATTCTCTCCAAGGAATCTAAAGATCAATAACTCCCAGTCTCTTAAATTCTCTTGGTATTCTGGTATGTTTTCATTTCTTCACCACATTTATGTATTTATTTCCTCACTAAGTTTTAATTTACATTGTTCCCTCGCAGACTGGAAGAGCTTCCTTTGTTGTTGCCTCATACTTGGAGAAGAGGTGCGCATCTTTTCACAAGAAGAATATTGTTCTTCGCCAGAAGAATGTGGAGTTGGAATCTGAGTTTGCTAGTCTTCGTGGGCAATTGGAATCTGGGTTTGTTGACCTTAAAGAAAAGATCAAGAGGTTGGAAACTGAACTTTCTTTCTCGCAAGCCTCCAAGCTGCGAACAATCAACTTTATGGTAATAAATCTCTCTCTTTTTCTTTAACCTTGTATTCCTTTGCATTTTTATCTTATTTTTCTTCTTCGCAGATGTTTACGGCCTTTCTGATGAAGATGTATTCCTTCGTTCTTTTCCAAATCCAATAGACGATGATACTCTTCTCAATCACCTTAATGAATCCGTAGATAACTATTCAAATGAACAGATTAAATCCCTTACTATAGATGATCTTAGATCCAAATTTCATCTTTTAACAATTGATCACAGATCTAGTTTGAGAGAGTATAATACATCCAAGTGTCAATATCTTAATTCTAAAGAAGAAATCAAGATTCTAAGAGCCCAAAAAAGTGATCTTATAGATGAAAAATATCGCATTTCTAGGCAAGGAGCTCAAACTTTAGCGGATTTTCATAAAACCATTCTTGAAGTTCAAATTGAAAGGGATAAACTTATCCGCGAGAGAGAGGATCTTGTTGAAATAGAAAACCAAATTCGTTCCCTTCTTCTTATTAATAATGATGACGAATTTTCCTGGGCTGCAAAGATTCTTGACAATGCTAGAGCTAACTTAGGTGTAGATGTTAGTCTTCATGTTGAACAAGCGGCCTTAATTAAAGACATGATTTTTGAAAGAGAAGGTTGTTAATTGTTTTTCATATTTAATTTCTTGTCTTTTATAGTTTTTTGCAAAATATCCAACTTGTTATTATATACTCACAGGAGCTGAGAAGAGATACTCTGAAAGAATTGGAGAACTTGAAGCTGATAAGAATCAACTCGCAAAGACTCTTGTTGCTCGCAATGAGAAATATTCAAAATTGAAGACCTAATTAAAGATTTCTGCTACCAATTTTAGTAATCTCCTTGTTGGTGTTCGCAATGATTCTGCCAAGAAGGTCTGCGATGATCATAACATTCCTCACTCTTTGTATCATTTCCTCGCGGAAGAAGTTCCAAAGAATACTCCAAATCTTGTTATCTCTGACAGTGAAGCTGAAGAATCTGGCGGAGATGAAGGATACAACGAAGATAACGGTGAAGACAAAGAAGAAGAAAAATATAGAGAGGATGATGATGGATCTAACTAGTTTTTTTTCCACTTTTTAATCTCCTTGTAATATTTGTACATTTATCTCCTTCTTCTTGTGATATTACTGCAAGGTTGCTTGATGTATAAATTTCTTTTGCTTTTATCTGTATAAACAATTCTTTTTTTCAATATGGTTAATAAACAATTCTTGTTTGCAATATGGTTAATCAACATGATTATTAATTTTTATCCATCTGTGTAAATCTTTCATATAAATATGAATAATAATCTTATAATTCCGTTCAGTCCCATACTTGCCTCTGTTATTCATCTGCAATATGAAAGATTGAGCATATTAATATTGAATAAAATCTATTTGTAAACTGCCTCAACTTCTGCGTAAATATCGCAGGTCATGTCTGTATAATTTTATGATCCCTTGTGGTCTTATTTTGCCTTCCTAGTTAAAGGTCTTATTTAGCCACTTTTTTTTTTGTTTCTGCGACAAAATCGCAGGACGTATTTACACTTACATGTATTAACCCATTGATCTTGCCTTATCCGCATTTTGTCAATTTCTCTACTACAATATAACAAGTCTAAGCTCTCTTGCGAGAACAAAGCCTTATGACATTGTCGTCTTGCGATGAAATCGCAGGATGTCTTTACACTTTCATGTAAAAACCCATTGATCTCATCTTAAATTTTTCTCATGGCTTGCTGCCTCTGTATAATATTTTTCACGCGAAAATATGACAGGCCTAAATGTTCTTGCGATCATAAATCCCCATGGCATCGCCGTATTTAGACACTTATCATCTCCCTAATGGAGGGTGCCGCCCTTATCTTCCCCCTGGTTACCCTTTCAAGGAGGGCACATCGGCCATACAAGACTAGCTCCTCCCATCCGGTCTTAACAACAACTAGTTGTTTTCGCAGCCTCTTGTCCTTTATGCCTATATGGCTTATAGTTACAAGACTGCACCCTAAGTGGGATTTTCTTCGGGCCGAGTGCATCATAGCCAAGACTTGCCAAGAATGGCCAAGGTAGTTTCGTACGCCCAAGCACTCTTGGCTCAACCGTGTACCTCGGCGCCTTGATCATACTCTGCACTCCTCAGGAGAGACCCTCGGTCGTCCAACCAGGGTATAACCTTATATAGTTGGAAATCCAAGGTACCCCTCCTGGATGGGTTTTCAATAACCCAAATCTCCATGACTCAGGTTCCAGCAGCGGTATAACCTTATCCCTGAGCCATGCAAAGATATACCCCCTTATATGACGCACTTTAGGTCTTACATTTGCCTCTTACGAAATTTTATTCGCGAACTAGGGTGTACGCCATAAAGGTTCGTCCCGTTCTCATATTTCTCTTGCAAGTATTGGAACTCTGATGAAATTTCTTTTCTTTGATCTTCTCTTTATTTGCATTTCAACTCTTGTATAATTTTTCAACTTCATCTTTTTCATTCAAACGAAATATTCTTTTGAGACATTTTCTTCAATAAATCATTCATAAATTCCTTAAATTTCATCATTTTACCTTTTTACTTACTACTTTCTACTTCTACCCTTTTGTCGCATTTTGTTATTTTCTCTCCATCTGCGAGAAACTCGCCATCTATTGTTTGCAGCTCATGTTGATTTCGCAATGTTCCTTCCTCTCGTCACTCTATTGTATCAACCATCAGCTTATCACTTCTGTGTTTTTGCTTGATGTTATGTTTCCAGTTTCTGCTCTTACAGCCATTTCCTCACAAGATTCCATATCAATTTCATAGCATTTCTTCCCATCAACCCAGTCTTCCTTTATAACTCCAACACCATTAGGATGAGGAAATTTAATACATTGGTGGAAAGTTGACGCCACACCTAATATCCCATGTAGCCAAGGTCTTCCAATCAGGGCAATATAAGGTGATTCAATATCCACAACACAGAATAGGATCTTGGAAGATAACCCCTTTAATGGAATTCGCATTGTAATTTCCCCTTTGGGCTTGTTGGCAGTACCGTTAAAATAATAGATCTTATATGTTGATGGTATCAAATCCTCGTATCTCCCTCCCATGGTCTAGTAGGCATGATAGAACAAGATATCCATTGAACTTCCAGTGTCAATTAGAACCCTGTTAATTGCCCAAGAATCTTCAACTCCATCATCCTCATTTTCTTCATCTTCTTCTTGTTTTGGATTTATTTCTAATCTTACCACCAGTGGGTTGTCATGCATCTCGCCAGGCTCTGGTACCTCTTGTAAGTGAAAGAAATAGTTTGCTTTTGCCATTCCTATAATGGCGAGACTCTCACAATACTCATTATCTCTCTTCCATCCGCGTCTCTCGCAAAGACTCTGCTCAGAATGTTGTCATGGAAATCCTTAATAGTCTTGTATGAATGTATGATGGAATTACAGAACAAATTCTTCGCCTTGGCTCCAACCTTTATCACAAATATTTCTGCTCCTTTTACAGTATTCAATCTGCGAATATGTGGTGCTAGTGGTAACTGCTGAGATTGCGGATGTCATACTATAAAATGATTTAATTTTCCCTGATCAATCATCCTCAAAATTATTCTTTTTACATTCCTGCAATCGTTTATTGAGTGACCATGAAAATGATGGTAAGGAAAAAATTCTTGATTTCGATTATTTGGATGTGGTTCTTTTCCCATATTCCAGGGTGATGGTATATTTTCCATCAAAATAATAGCCTCCCAAATTTTTCTATACTAGAACTTAGAGGGGGCATCTTAATTTCTTCCCATATTATCTTCTGACTCCCTTGCCCTCTAAAATTATTTTGCCTCTGACCACCATAAGTCTCTTGCGGCTGATAAAGTCTTTGAATTTTATTATTTACACCGTGATTGTAATAATTCCTTTCCCTTTCATACTCCTCTTGATCTCGACTTCCCATGGCTACTAACTTCTACTGGTTTTTAATCACCACTTTCTCTTGTTGTGACTGCGAGGTGCTCGCCACATTATTAATCATTTTAGGAAGAAAACTTCCATTTGCCACTATTGATATGGTCTTTGCGACTGGATATGATTCCATCTCATTTTGTTTCTCCTTCAAAGCTATGTATTCTTCTTGTAGTTCTCGCAGCTCAGTCATTGTGATGGTATTTTTGACACTGAAAACTTGAACATATAGTAGATTGGTTGCAAACATAGCATTACTGAAAGATAAAATGAGATATCTCTCATCCACTCTACCAGCCATTTCACTGTACATTGTTTTCCACCTTAATATTAAGTGCTTCAGACTCTCACCAACCCTTTGTTTTAACCCAAACACATCTTCAATTCTTGGACGCGCAGAATTGTTACTTATATATGCCCCTAAAAATATGGTTTGTAGATGAGTGAATGAAGTTATAGTATTCTTGGGTAAACCCTCAAACCATTTTAGCACTTCGCCAGTTAATCTTGACGCGAAATATTTGCACAACACATCATCATGATTTTCCCATTATAGCATACATCTCACATAAGCTTTGATGTGTTGAATGGCACATGTAGATCCATCAAAAATACTAGTTAATGCTGGAAAGTTGCATTTTGGGGGTATTCCTCCTAATTGCACTGCTTGAGTGAATGGAGTTTTTGCATCTTCTTAAATCGCCTCATCAAGTTGTCTTCTGCCTCATTCTATTCTATCATTTAACATTCCCCACATTTCGGCTAATTCTCTTAAAACTTGTTCATTCCCAACTGAATTTTGCTCCATTGGTCTTTTCAGTGCAGATTCCCTTCTCCTGCGTTCTTGCCTATCTTTTGTTGCGAGATTTTGATTTCCATCTCCATTATCTTCTACTTGTATTTCTCCGCTATCTTCTCTTACATTTCTTTCACGAATACGCATACCGTTATATCTCTCATTTCTCTTCTACGATTTTATTCTGCTCTCCTTTGCACCCTATCGTATTCTTCGTTAATATTATCATTATTGCGGTTCTGTTCACGTCTTATTTCTCGATTTTCATGATTATTCTAGCGAACCGCCTCTTAGAATTCTTGCTCTTCTACCTCTGCTCTCAATGTTTCCCTCTCGCAGGCTAAGCGTGCTTGTTCAGCGTAATGTCTCTTGATTTCTCTTTCAATTATCTGCTGATTTCTTAGAGTTTCTCTTCCATGCAATATCCTCCTTCCTTCCTCTCGATCTTCTTCACCATCTTGGTTATTTTGTGCCTGGCGCTGTTCATTTTCCTGCCTTTTGTTGTTTTGTTGAATTTCACCTTGTAGTATGTAACGATCTTCCCTTATTTCTCTCCTTTCGCGACGTCCTCCATTTGGATCATGATTTTCTTCTTTAATATTTGTTATAGGTGATCTTATTCTTATCTCACTTCTGATTGTTCTCGAACTTGATCTCATTGTGCTTCTTGATCTTCTATTTTGTAACCTCATGTTTTCCATTCTCAATTCATGGTTTTGCCTTGCCAAATTTGCACGTTCTTCCGCCTTTAATCTCCTTTCCTATTGTATTCTTTGTCTTAAAACCTCTACTGTTTCATTTTCATCATCTCCATGTATTAATCCTCAATTTACTTCTTGGTTTCTTCCCTCTCATCTTTTGATATGTGTCTAAAACACCCTAATATTTATCTATTGTTTATGCTTTCTTTGCTATGTATTCTTGTAAATTATGTATCTTATGTTTACTTTTGAGTGTTTAGGTACTCTGGAGTCATTTGGAACAAAAGAAGAGGAAACATGGCAAAAGTGTTGGAGGCGAACTATTTCTCATTATTTGCTTATACTTCGTAATTTCTGTCTGAAAAGCATGCCAGCTTTAGTGATGCAATTTCTGTCTGAAAAGCATGGCAGCTTTAGTGATGAAGAGAAATTGGAGAGAGAAAGTAGATTTGAGAAGTAAAATATGGCTGCTGTTCGTGAAAGAATACAAAGAAAAATAAAGCATTCATTTGGAGCGCAAAGGAGCAAAAAGATTAATTCACAGGCGAGCGAAGCTAGCTATGGTTGAGCAGGCAAGATAATAGGCATGGCAGTTCTCTGGAACCGACAAGCATTTCATCATCTGGGTATCCCTTATCCATTTCATTTGGGTAGCTGTATCACTTTCCTACACAACCCTAAAAGTCAGAGAAGTTTATCTTCTCTCTTATCATTTGTTTTGCGTGAATTTAAGAAATGAGAGAGGCGCTGATGGATATTGTCTCAGAGTTGTGAAATCAAGAGAAGAATTCAAGGAGATGAGAGAAAATTACAGAACAAAGAATTATGGTTTATGTGATTCAAAGAGTCAGTAAAGAGAACAAAGACTCAAGGTTGCTGCTGCCATTTGATAGTGACAACCAATTGAGAAGATGATTCTACTGATCGAGAGAATGGGTTTGTGGTGTAGGTAAAGGAAGTCAGTGATGATTCTGGTAGATTTCAGAGATGGGGTTGAAGAAATTGTTAATGTAATGGCTAAATGATGATTTATTGATAAGTTAATGAATGTTTGAATGATACATGTGATATGGGTTTGAGTTAATTCGCATTATGCAGTGATCCGGAGAGTGTAGAAGATGATTCATGGATGAGACTAACATAACCAGGCTGTGTACTTCAGATGTTCGGTAAATTGCCTAAATGAACAATTTCTTCTTGTTCACTGTCAAGAGTTCAAGACAGCAAATCTCGAGCCTGTAGTGGTGGCTGGAAATGTTACGAATTATAAATGGAGTGATACAGCTTGGATAACGAGCTCGTATTGGAAGAAATGAAGAATAATTCAAGGGGTTATGGTGACTGATAGGATGGAAAAAGGACAAGTTCAGGGTTGCAGTTTGATGGAGCTGGTGATCTATGGTGGTTGTAGCTTCTGTTGAAGCACAGTAATGGGACAAGGTAGAGTTGTTGATGCTGTTCTTGTTAAATCAGTTGAGATGGAAACTACATAATGGGTGTGTTGAAGCCACGAGGGAAATACAACTGGGTCTGAATTTGCAGGACCTGATATTTTGCTGCTACGGTGAAGCTGGTTTGCTGTTCAAGATGGATTTGTATGTGGTACTGGTGGTTTATGACTGACTTAGATGAATGCCTAGGTTCAGGTGTAATTTTGGCAGAGTTGTAGATACAAATTATGCAGGGTATGAACTATGTATGTGTTGGAATGATTGAATGGCTTGGTGTCTTAAAAAATAGGGAAATAAGGATATATACTGGCTTAGAAGAATATGATGATGTGAGGTATCGATGGCAGAAATGGAGATGGTTCATAATGATGGTTGCTTCTACGATGTTGTTTAACGTTGGAAACAGAATTTATGATGAAGATGGTAGTGATGCTGTTGTCTAAGAAATGATGGAGCTAAGATTTGGTTTGCCGTAGAGTAATGATGATGGCAGAGGAGTTGGTGATGTGTAGAAGAAGGTAAGGGATGGGAAATTCATGGAGATGAGATATTTGTATCTCAACAGCGACAAGAAAAAGGAGATATGGCTGTCGTTTGGTGGTTTTGGGTTCGATTTGGAGCTGAACCGAGGTTTGGTTGTCGAAAGGAGTTAGGTCATTTCAGTGAACAAAGATCGGAGAATTCTGGAGCTCGAGTCTAGCCATGCAAAGATCAATGAGTAGTTGGAGGTAGATGTTCTGGTGATTGTGGGGAGAATAGACAAGGTTGGAGCTCGACAGAAAGGTGGTATACTGGTAATGGAGCAGCTGTTGTAGAATTGGATGAATGGAGGTGAACTGAGCTAGCAAAAGATAATGCAGTGGAAGTTATGATGTTGTGTGAAGGTGATGTTGTAAAGAGTTGGCAGAAAAGAAGTGGTTGTGCAGCTAGGATAAGAGGACTTGAAGCGTAGTTGCAGGAAAACCTACACTACACCCTTCACTAGAATTCACAATAATCAACACATATTTAAACATTAAAAACAACACTTTATTATTTGATTCTCAGAAATGTTTACAAGAAATAGAAGAGATCAAGAATACAATCACTCTCTTGAATTTTCTCTCTCCTCAAAACTTTCTTAGCGTTCAAAAATTCATCATCCTTTTCTGAACCTACCGGGTCTCTTTATATAGGATAATTTACATAATGGATGACAACTATTATGTCCTTTAATTTCGGATCTGACTCGCGATCTTATCGTAGCAGTGATAACGTTGACTATCGCAGATGATATAACCCTCGCAGAATGGTCACACTATTCTCATGTTTCAGTTATCGTCATCTGTTACGTCATTACTTTGAGTCATTTTGTGACACTCGCAGTGTGTTGTTGAAGATCTCGCAGAATTTTCGCTGTAAATCTCGCAGGAGTATTGTTGTAGCGATATTCTGATCCTACAATAGTAATACGACTTTTTTTCTCAAAATAGGAGATAGAGTATATAGAGTTTTGAGTGATAGATAAGTTCAAGTCCCCACATACCTTTTAGTCGATGAAGATCCACTGGTTCCTTGAGTATCCCTTCGTCTTGTATGATGATTCCCATGGAGTTCTTGAGCTCAACTACACTATATATCCTAGTCCGAGACCTTAGCTATAGTAGACTAGAAATCAAGACTTTAAAGTTTTGATCACTAACATTGACAAACATGCTTGAGATAGCAACGCATGCGAGTTAGACCGAGCAATGATCTAACTCATCAGAGTCCTCGCAATGAAAAGATGATTTCATTATGTGCATCCTTCTTGGAAAGTATCAATTCCCATATTGCATCAGAAGCTACTAAGAGATTTGTTGCGGCTTTACTCAGTCGATCCGGACCGTCCCAGAATGAGGAAGCTCGTAAACATTGTTCAGGAGAGAAAGCGTCCTTCTAATAAAAGATCCAACCTCCAATCAATCTCTAGTGAAAGAGGAAAGAGAAAATCTCCAGCAGCGGAACAACAACTCAAATGTGTGGCACCAGCGCAACAACAAGAAACTAGAGATGCTGCTCCAAACTTCCCATTCCCGATCGAGGGAGTAATTCAACTCCTGGAAATATGGATTCAAGATGATTCCATCAAACTACCTCCTATCAGGCGCCCACCAACTAAGGAAGAAATGGAAAATCCTAAATATTGCAATTACCACAAGTTCTTCAGTTATCCAACCAATGAATGCAACAAATGGAAGCACATTTTCAATGAAAAGATAGATATAAGGGAACTTCAACTACGCACTGAAGGAGTTCACAGAGACCCTCTTCTCTTCAGGAGCTGCATGATTTCTGGGGACTCCGTCCACAAAACATTACAGTCTATGATGGAGCATTTATTTAAAATTTTATATTTTTCCAAGGTGCAGCGTCAAGACATATTTGCAGCCCTCAACCGTATTGTATCAGGCAAGCATCTGTTTCCAGTCAGGGAATCCGATCCCAAACCCCAATATTTTCTGTAAAGCGTGATCGATAGATGCAACTAGGGACTCCTAACCACCTCTCACTTGAAAGATGTTGAGTTTGACAGCGCTGATTGACGCGGCCTCTGACTTCAACATTGTTACTTTCAAGACTTTGAGAGCCGCATAAATTTCAAAGAAGGAATCTATGCACTGCATAACTGTGATAAAAAAAAACCCAGAAGAAGAATAAAAAAATTCCTACGGATACATCAATCTCGAAATCAAGGTGGGGGATGCTCTAACGCATGCCAAATTTTATATTGTCAAAGAATGTCCAAATTATGATATGATTCTAGGACGCTCGTGGGTGCATGGAAACAAAGAAAAGATGGGAGCAAAAGTGTGTGTAAGTGTATTTAAGTGTGTATAGAAAAGTAGAGAACTTCTCTATTTATAGGCTTCAATACTCTCCAAGTCTTCTAAGGAATAGAATCCCTTTCCTTTAGCAATTCAATTTCAAAATCCAAGCCTTTCTCAAATCTCCCATCTTCTCTTTCCATATTCAAACCAAATTCTTCATCCAATTCCAAGTCCAAGTCTTCCCATCCCATGAGAGAAATTAACAAAAAAATCTGCAACTTTTGGATCGCCGGAAAACTGGGTTTTTGGCCGTAAATAGGTCGGATTCCGTCACCGCCGGCAACCTAAAATTTTCACCCATCAACGGAATATTCCGTCGAGATTCCGTTGAAGTAAACGGTCAAGATATCCGCAGACTAACGGTCAATGGGTCAACAGAAGAGAGTAAATCAGCCGAATCAGCTATCTGACTAGGTCTTACTCAGCTTAGTCACTGAGATGAATCTGGAATCGCTGAGTTGACTCGGCATAGCAGAATCTTGCCGAGTTATGTTTGTTTTCTAGTATAGTTCTGGCCATTGCTTTAGGCCATTCTCAGCTTCATTCCCTGTACACAATTCCTAACTTTCATCTACCAATTTTATTCAGTTACAACAACCATCCAACCATACAACATCACACAATCTATACCCTGCAATATTTCTCTGTATATCATTACAGCACGAGAACAAGCTTCATTCCCCCTTCGATTCCTCATCACAACCACTTGAGTCATAACCAAAGACCCATCTCAAATTGCAATTCTATCTTCACAGCAGAAACACCAAAAATCATCAACACCTTCATCCCTATTTCAATTCCAACAACCAACAGTGTTATCTTCCTTGATTTCGTACGGCAGCATCAGCAATTCAGGATGGTAATAACCCTTTAAATCTGTCTATAAACTTCGAAATCTAATACTAAATCAAACCCAGACTCCATTTCTGAGATTGACAGCAACTTCACCTATTTAATCATCTGAAACCCATACAAATACTAGCCTCAGATCCCTCTTTTTTTTTCTTAGATTTCTCGGTTTTATAGAACCCATTTCGACACTATAATTTCAAATCAATCCCTATCACCAGCTTGAATACCCACTCTGTATTCTTATTTCTCGTTCAATTCTTCCCAAAACCGAGCACAATCTCCCATCTGAACCTCCCATGAACGTCTCCAGCAGCTTCATAGAGGAACAAAGGAAAGGAGAAAAGAATAATATCTCTTCTTGATTCGACCTAATCAGGTCTTTAGAAGTGGGACGTCTATTTGCACCCGCTGTGCCTGGATTCGACCACCCAATGACAGTCCCTTAACCTTAGCTGGCCTATGTTTAGCACCCCTCCAGAGAGTTGACCCTTAACCATTATCGGGCTCCAGATATCAGTCGCTTGTTAATGACAGATTTTCCCTTTTTTGCTCAAACGGGTGATTTCTCCTTCTTTTCGTCCGTGCGACTCCAGAGTACCTAGTAACTCAAAAATATGCGTGAAATACATAATTTACAAGAAAAATAGCAAAGAAAGCATAACCAATAGATAATAAATAAGATGCATTCTACACCCTATCAATTATCTATTGTCATATCGACAGCTCGACAACGTGACACAACTTTCTACAGAGAGCCTAATAGGTGTGATAAACACCTAATTTTATATCTAGTATTTATGCTTTTTTTGCGAGTTTTCATGTAAATTATGTATCTTATGTGTGAGTTTGAGTTTATTAGGTGCTTTGGAGTCATACGGAAGAAAAGGAGAGGAAATCATTGAATTTGAGTTGAAAGGGCAAAAAGGTCATTTAACAAGAAAGAACTATTAGGAGCTTGGCTATGGTTAAGGGGCAAATATTTTGGAGGAGTGTTAAACACAGATTAGCTGAGGTTAAGGGATAGCCAGCTTAGTGATCCCTTATCAAGATAACCGGGTGTTGTATAACTAGCCCTACTTCAATACCCTGAATCGAGAAACTCGTCTCTCATCCACTCATCATTCACCACTTCCCTGAAATTGAGAAGGAGAAATAAATCAGCGGCTGCACTGATGTCTCAGAGAGATCGAGGTAAGGAAGAACCATGAGAAGACTAATGGGGATTGAAATGGGTTCTGCCAGCTTATGTCGAATTCAGTTGTGGAGTTTTGGATGAACTGAAATGGGGATTTGGTGAAGTTAGGGTTTGGTTGTGTTCACCATGGATCAATAGGATTTGTTCTCGAGATTTGATGACTGGGTTCGAATTGTGGGTTGCTGTTGGTTTTGGAAGTGTTGATACAGCTGTTGTTGGAAATTATCTGTAGAGTAGTTGAACCAAGAAACTGAAATGTGCGGTGTTGATTGCAGTAAGGAACTGGCAGTGAGACTAGTTGTTGCAGTAGTAGATGGAATAGAAAATTCCAGGTTTCAGTGAATTGGTGCTCGAGAAGGTGCAGTTAAAACTGGTAGGTAAAGTACCGGTGGGGATTATGGAGCTGTGAATGGTTAAGAAGCTATGTGTTGGAGCTGGTGGATGATCAAGGCCAAGGTTTGAATCTGTATCTGCTAGTCATGGGAGTTGTGAGCTGATTAGCAGGGATTGAATGGGTTAGTGTTGGAGCTGGACTATGAACCAATTGCAGGTGGATTCGATAGTATGGTGGTTTCATGAGAAGATATGGGGGCTGTTGCAATCTGTTGAAAGGGAGATGCAGGTGAGCAGCTGAAGTGATGCTGCTATGAGAATTGTTGTCATTGGATACTGGTATGTTTAGAAGGTAGGGCAAGGAATAAACTAGTGACATTGCAGGTGTTGGTTGGCCTGATTGCTGCTGCAGCATGGTGAGTGTTTACAACAAGTTAGTTGGTGGTACTGATATAGCTGAATGAAGTGGTGCTCGGTATTATAGAATGTATGTCATAGAGTTGAATTTCCTATGGAATGATGAGGTTGTCATGGAGAAGCTAGAGGTGTAACATGTGCTGGTGTTGGTGCTATTTTGCAGAAGCGACCTGAGTTTGTATTAATGAACTGCAGGAATTGGGATAGAATGGGTTGAACTGGTGAAGCTAATGGGGTTGATTTGGCACTGTTGGTCTCAGATTTCAGTATGGGTTGATGTTGAGAGAAATGTTGATGTTCATTTGAGATGGTACGTGGTGGCAAAGATGATAAAGCAATGAAGTAAAGAGGAGTGTTGTTGTTGCAGTGAAGAGATGGCACTGGTGGAAATGCAACTGATGTGTGATGGAAGTGTTGACAAGATGGCTCTAGCGGTATGAATGGGATTGAAATACAGATTTGAAGGGAGTTATGGTGTTATGAAATGAAGGTATGAACTGAAGCAGAATGGTTACAGGGTAATGGTAGTGAGCTGAATTGGTGCACTGGTGAGCATAGTTCTGGTTGCCGGATCTCGAAAGTTAAAGTATGAATCGCAATGTTTCAGTGAATCATGAAGGGGGTATGAGTCGGATGCTGAAGTTTGCGGACGGACATATGAGCTACGCATCACGCTTTTGGGCGCGTTTTCGCAAGAGATAAAGAATTGGTTTGGATGATTTTTGTGAATGTTTGGAATGCAGAGAAGGAGAGATGAGTTGCTGGAAGTACATACTAGCTGGTGACAGTTTCCGATAACAAAGGCGGCCATGGACAGTTTTCTGGCGACCGTATTTCGGTGCCGGTGACTGGATTCCGGCGATGCCGTCAGCAGTCCGGCGACCAGTTTTGGACCCAAAATTTCCAGAGACATATTTCTCACACCTGGGCTTGGGGGACTAGTAGATGGACGTGGACTTGAAGATTTTGAAGGCTAGACCTAATTTTGGAACAAGAAGAGCTATAAAAGAGAAGTCTTTTCTCAAGACCTATCATCTTGAGAATCATATATCTTATTTGTTCTTCTACTTGTGTTCTAGGGTTTCACATGATATTTCTTCTTTGCTTTCTATGATGATTTCCAAAAACACAAGTACTTGATTTTGCTATTGGTTAAAGATGTAATTGGATTTTGAAAATAAGTTTTGATCTTTATGAGTTAGTTTTCTCTCAAAACCATCGTTCACTTTCTACTGGTTATAATAATTGCATGATTGATGTATTGCAATATGATTGAATGTTTGTTTAGTTGAGTCTAGAATTGATTGAACATACATCTATATCTATACCTATTTTAGGGTTTTTATCGAGCGATAACCTTGAATACGAGTAGCATGATATGATTATAGTTTGTAGTGATGCACTCTTGTAATCATATGTAGAAATTGACCATTGTCTGAATTGTCATGCACAACGTATGATAATTGCATTGATTAGCCTATTTCCAAAACTTAATGCTCCTAGTAATTGAACTTAATTAGCGCAAGGCGTTAGGTTATTCTTTAGGTATAATTCACATACGCAGCTCTAATGTGTTTGTTGATGAATTAGGAAATTTACGGAGTATTCTTGCAATAAGGTATTCTAGGGCTTTTGATGATAGTGAGGTTAAATACGAATTCTAATCATACATTCAATACTTGTTTACAATTGAAGATGAAACCTTTATCCAATATTTTCACATCCTTAATTTGCTTGTTTACTTTTTATTGTCTTGCCTTTATTTTATTTAGTATATAAAAATCAGAAAAAAAAACCCGGTGTTTTATATAGGAAACCGAAAATATATTGACAACCTAGTCCGCTCTGTGGGATCGATCCTTTCTTGCCCTTGCTATATTTATATTTTGAGTAGTGAGAAAGTGTAATTTATTTTTGACGCATACGACAACGATCAAATTTTGGCGCCGTTGCCGGGGAGGCAATGGTTGTCACTTGTTTTTGGTTTCTTATTTTTGTTTGTTTTGTTTTTTATTTTATTTTACTGGTTTTTAACCTTGGTTTGAGAATCTTATTTCAGATACTTATTTCTCATGGATGGAGCATATTGGAACAACGGATACGGTTTTCAACATCCTCAACAATATGACAACTACCAATTCCAGGGGTATAATCAAAACCAATTTATTGGTTATGACCAATATTTCGTGGAACCTTATGGTTTTACTCAACAACCTTATGGCGGGTATGGGTGTGAACAACCACAAGGATGGGAGGAATCTTATGCTCGTGAACAACAAGTCTCTAACTTATTAGACAACTTTTCCAACTTTGTATGAAAAGAGTTTCAAAAATCTAAAGAGACTAGAGACGAGCAACTCCAAGAACTTCGTGAAGGTATTGCTAACTTGCGAAGAGGCATTGATCAATGTAAGGAGGGTATGAATAATTCTAATGTGCATATGGTTTGTGATGAATATTTGATTGATGCTAATGTTGAAAAAGGCCAATCCTTGGGCACTTTCGTTGATAATTGTGTAGCTAACTCAACTCTTGATCTTAATAATGATCATTCGCCTATTCAAAAGGATGAGTTAGAGTTTAGCAACACTAAATTCAGCGAAGACAAACCTTATGTTAACTATTACAGTGACGGTGATTATGATACGTTGCTTGAAACGACTCATGGTGACAACAAAGAGGAGTGTACAATGGAATATTTTTGGGATCAAGATGAAGACGAAGAGGATTATGACGACACTAGTGCATCTTGATCAAGCATTGATCTTAATAATGATCAAGAGCCTATTCAAAGGGTGGAGCTTGAGGATGAAGCATTTTTGGGTGTTCTAAAAAAGTTCCTTATAGTGAAATTTGGATCCGCAGTGGATTATGTGCCTTACAAAAAAGAGGAGTGTGTTGATAATGTGACCGTTATGACCAATATTATGGAAGACCCAATTGAGCTTGCATATGATTGTAATGATGATGTTGATGCCGAGATTTTGGTTAAGGAAGAAACGGACGAAGAATGGTTGCAAGGTTTAATAGAGGACCATAATATACAAGAGGTGAATAATTCACTTGAGCTTTTCAAGGATGAAGAGGATTTCGTGCTACAAGAGATTGTGCGAGGTTTGTCTAACCCTTTGCATATTGTTTCTTCTCCTTTACCTCTTATTGGTTTGAATGTATGTGCTTCGAGAGTATTATTGAATGATTTTATTTCTCGATATCCGCCATTAGAGATACTTGATTCTCATACTATGCAGGTTTGTGATCAAGACATCGTGGAAGTACCCGACTCCTATATTCTTTATACACTTCCAAGTGTGGACAAGAATAAGTGTGGGGGAAGCTTTTATCGGTTAATAGCTTCGTTTGTGTTTTATATTACTAATATTTGTGTGAAGCTAGTGTTTCCAAAACAGGTGCTATGGAAGGATCCCCAACTTTTCCGCTTATTGGTGTATGGGGAATTCGTCTTTCATGTCGGGATGACGACTTTAAACCAAGCGCTAATGGGAGGCAACCCACTGGTTTTGTGTATCTATCTCTATCTTTTTCTTTTATTTTAAGTCTTTTATTTTTATTTTCTTATTTTGGATATTTGCATATCAAAACTCCAACTTTTAGAGATTTTTGAACAATTTAGAATAAACACTAGCCTTTCTAAGTAGATGGAATTTTTTCTTGGCGGTGAGGTGTATATCGGCTGAGTTGAGATTAGATGCCAACTAAATAGCTTGTTTAGTGTTTATCCTCTATTGTTCCGAATAGCTATGAGTTGGAGTAATGAGTTTTTATCATGCATTTTATTTTCTTGTTTTTGCATATCATTTGCGGAATTTCCCACCTTGAACTTTCTTTGGACGATTCAATTTTACATTGAGGACAATGTAAAGTTTAAGTGTGGGGGAGCATTTATATGTTTGTATAGTTTGTTTTAGTTTGTTTTATGCCTTTAGTTAAAAAAAAATAATAGAAAAACCAAGAAATTTTTTTTGTGCTTTTTGAACTCCGAAATCTAGAAACTTGTGCCTTTAGGATGACACCATTAGTGGATGGAACCATTTTGATTGCAGGAGTTGAGGAACCAATTAACTAAAAGGGACGAACATAGCTCATAAATCACAATTAACATGATAGTTGTTACCATATCACGGAATATCACCATATCACATTCTATTTTTATTTTTCCATATTTATCTATTGTTCTCTAAGTGTTTTGGTGGGTCACTAGACATAGACTTGTTATTACTGCTAGGATGAAATAGAGTGATTGAGTTCCTAGAAAAAAAGAAAAAAAGAGACCGACCATTTAGAACAAACGGAATAAAAAAAGACACTTGGATAGCAATATGTGTGAAACGTAGTCCATGTCTCCGTCGCCTAAACAAGAGTGGAATGCAGGATCCAAGGCAACTATCATGTATTTGCTGACAAGAAGCATGCGCTTGGATCCAAAAGATTTAATCATGCTGTCTAAAAAAAAAAGAAGTTTTATATTGGTTGAATAAAGTCACTCCTGGTTCCCTTGTATATGCCAGTGAGTTGATGTAGAATTCAAACCAGTAGCTCAATCCAATAGGATGCATAGGTTCATTTTGGCAGTGACCTTCAGACAGATATGGGATACATCGATCACTTGTGAATATTCACCAACATCTACATCTATATCCATTTTCTTAATCTTTTCATTGTGATTGTGGTTTGTTAGTTTCCGAGTATTGTGGCTTGTTCGGCTATCTAATTAAAGCTTTGTTTACTAATATATGAATTCAATTTGTGCAAAGTACCTCCTCCTGTAGTCATTTTGGATTTGTTCATTGATTTGTCACAAATAGACGGAGTTGGAAATATAGGTTTTGTAGGCTGACCTCTTGTAAACCTTCACGAGACTAAAACTCGTCCACTAGGGACACCTAGGGGTTTAAAGGCTTGTTATTTATACTAAAAATGACCGTAGCCTTGACGACACGGAGTTGTATGTATTTGTTTTAGTTTTGTTTTGTTTGATTTGCTCGAGGACTAGCAAAGTCTAAGTGTGGGGGAATTTGATAGGTGTGATAAACACCTAATTTTATATCTAGTATTTATGCTTTCTTTGCGAGTTTTCATGTAAATTATGTATCTTATGTGTGAGTTTGAGTTTATTAGGTGCTTTGGAGTCATACGGAAGAAAAGGATAGGAAATCATTGAATTTGAGTTGAAAGGGCAAAAAGGTCATTTAACAAGAAATCACTATTGGGAGCTTGGATAAGGTTAAGGGGCAAATATTTTAGAGGAGTGTTAAACACAGATTAGCTGAGGTTAAGGGACAACCAGCTTAGTGATCCCTTATCAAGATAACCGGGTGTTGTATAACTAGCCCTACTTCAATACCTTGAATCGAGAAACTCGTCTCTCATCCACTCATCATTCACCACTTCCCTGAAATTGAGAAGGAGAAATAAATCAGCGGCTGCACTGATGTCTCAGAGAGATCGAGGTAAGGAAGAACCATGAGAAGACTGATGGGGATTGAAATGGGTTCTTCTAGCTTCTGTCGAATTCAGTTGGGGAGTTTTGGATGAACTGAAATGGGGATTTGGTGAAGTTAGGGTTTGGTTGTGTGATAGACACATTTTTGTGTCTGATTTGTTCTCAGTGTCTCTATTGTTAGTCTCGATTTTTGTACTAATTTTGGTGTTTTTATGTTTGTTTAGGTGTTTTTTGAGAAATACATTTGTGCGGAAAAAGTTGCTCGAAAAGTGCTTTTTGGACCCCCAGAGAAAAGTGATAAAGGCACCCTCATTTTGGATAAGGGCACCCCCAGGGAGGCAGCTGCTATTCGCACCCCAGGTTTGGTTAGGGGGACACCACCTTCAACATTTTGGAATTTCGTTTTGGCGGGAAAATAATTCTCTAAGCTGGCAGATTGTTTCGTACAAATTTGATTGGGTTAGAGGGCGATTCAATCGCTGAAAATTCATGGGTAGATGTGATATAACTATATAATGTTGGTATGGGTGTTTGTTTGGGTCAAATTTGGCTGGATAACTCGGTTTAATCCAAAAAGTGAGTTGGAGGAAAAACACAAGCTTACACGAGTTGCATGAGATTTGGACGTGTTATGGGCGTGCATGATGACTCAAACTAACATCCAGGAGCGTGTAAGAACTAAATAAAGAAGTTTTAGCATCTGTAGACGCGTGGGAAGTTAATTCAGGGAAGAAAATATTCCCATGATATTTTCTTTAATAACCGAGTTCAATGAAGAATTTATGGAGATATGGCGTGATTAAATGAGTCTTAGAAGTATAAATAGGTTTCTTGGGTAGATTAGAAGGCATGGAGGGAGTTTGGGGTCGAGAGAAGGTCCAGAGAAGCAGAAATCAAGAGTTGATGAAACTCTGTTTCTTCTGTTGCTGCTGATGAAGAACACCAAGAACATGAAGAACAGACAAACAGGCACAGTCGTTTATATACAGTGAAAAAGACTAACTATCCAGGGTCGTAGGTCTGGGTCGTAGATATTCAACGACAACAACATTTCATCTGTGTCGTTGTTTCGACGCATATACTGTGGGTCGCATATTTCAGTTTTATACCATTTTCTTGTCTTTCTCTTCATTGTAAAACACTTTTGAGCATCAATGAAATATTTTGAGAGTTTTTCCAACATGAATAGCTAAACCCCAACATTGGGTCGATGGAGGAAGACAAATTTCAACATGGGTAAAATTATTTAATTTCTTTTATGACTTTTGCATTATTTTAAATTGATTTATGATTCGATAAAATTAGTTGTGATTCAATTAGATAGGTTATGCTTTGTATTAAGATAATCTATGCTTAGGGGATACAATTAATGTTTTGAGGATCTAGTTTGGCAAAATAAGAGTCCAGCTTTTTATTTGTTGAGCGATAATTGTTAAAAGAATTAATTTTTGAACCTTTTGTTGTGAGTTTGGCCGAATCTTGAGTCCCAGTACATCTCTTCATCCTGTGACAATTTTTGTATATATATTTCTATCTTATTTTAGTTTTATTAAGTCTAGAACTCTATTGCTTTCACAAGTCCAACGAACTCTTTACTACAACTATCATTGATAAATAACATCAATTTTTGGCGCCGTTGCCGGGGAGCTTGTCTTTAGGCTAGAGTTTTTAGACTTTTTTCTGTTTTTTTTTTTTGTTCTTCTTTACGTTTTTGGGTTGTTGTCTTTTCCATACAGAATTTGGAATTCAGAGCGAAAGAAAATTGTGCCAAAGCTTTTGGTGAATATTTAAAGACTTGGAGTAAAAGGCAAAGCGAAAGGAGCGAAAGAAGAAGATTTTTTTTATTTATTATAAAAAGAGAAGAAAAAAAGAGAGAGTTTTTTTTTTTTTAGATTGTATTAGGATTTCTCTATTTTTGTAATTTTATTTTTATTTTTGCACTTTACTTTTTAGACTTTGGACTTGAACATTCTTTTATTTTTAAACCCTACGGAAGGGTTGGGTTAAATATAAACTGCACAGGGAAGGACGACGATTACAATATCATCTCGGCCCCTCGGGTTCGTACATGACATAGGAGTCGTGGCCCGAGTCGACTTCAACGGTTCATCCCCCGTCTGGAACGGGAGGTAAGAATTCTAAACACCCGCGAATCCCCTGTCAGCGGGTTTACTGGATGATTTCGTTTGCATATATGTTGAGGTTTTGAAAACGGTTGCTTTAATTTCCTAGTAAAGGGCAAGGACTGGCCATACAAGATAAGGGTTCGGATTTCATCACCGTTCTCTTCTTGCCCGCCTTAGGAGAACGATACCAAACGCGAACCTAAGCCTAAAATACTGACTAGAACAAGACCGATAGGGTAACGAGCTTAATAGGAAAGTCGTTAGAAAAATATTGGTTACTCTTTTGAGCATGCTTTGAAGTTCATGAGGGTTTCTAAGAGTTGAATGCGTGACTGCGCCGCCCTGTAATGCGGTGAGGCCTTGGGTATCAAAGCTCCAGCAGCTTCCCTCGCCTCTATTCAACTTATTTAAACTCGGATTGATTCCAGAGGGGTTTGCTCAGATTGTAACGAATTCCTTTTCGAAAGAATAGAAGCTGGTCTAGAAACAATCTAAGTGGAGCCATCATGCTTTTTGTTTTCTAGAAATCAGTAGGTTTGTTGTGGTCGAGTCAGTATTGTTTGTGTTTGTGTAGAATTCCCTTGCAGTTAGGATGTCGAACTGGTATTACAATAGCCAATACAATGATTATCCGACTAATTTTCAAAATGGACATTTCAACTTTGACCAGAGTATGAATAGTGGTTGGGAGCATCCACCTTTTCAAAGTTATGGTTTGTACCATGATGAGCCCAATTACTATTCGCATACTCACCAGTCATATGAGCAAAACAATCCTTCTATTTCTCTAGAAGATGCTTTAAAGAGTCATTCCTTATTTGTGAAGGAAACCTTAAATATTCCAGATGAGTCCCCAGAGCAGTCAACTAGAATGTCTTTAGAAGAGACTCTTAAGCAATTTACTGAAAGTACAGATAGGATTGTTGAAAAACTTGCTCGAAATAATCTTAATTTCCAATACAATGTCTCCAATAATACCCTTGAAAATGAAGATAGTTATTTGCATAATCAAGATGACGAGGTTAGAATTGGTAACACTACTTTAGATGAGGTTCAACCATTTTCATATTTTTATAATGATGATTATGATAATGTTGATGAAGAATTTGAAATGAGTAGGCATAGTGATCAGGAATTTGTTACTCCAATTGAGCTTAATAATGATAATGTTTCTAGTTCAAATCCAAATAATTTTAATAATTATTCACCTATTCAAAAGGACGAGGATTTGACTAGAGATACCACTGTTTTAGATGATGTAATATTTCCTTACGATTACGAAGCCAATGATGGTTTAGAGGAACGAGTATATTTTGAGTCTAGCGATTTAGAAACAACAGACATAGAAAAACAAGATGAACTCGTAGAGATGAGTGAGGATGTACCTGACTTAGAAGAATCAATTGACCATTTTCAGGAATCAGATAGCCTTGAAATTAGGGAAGTTGTGACTAGTCTTTCTAGAGACACTAAAAACTCTAAGTTTGGGGGTGATTATCATTCTCCATGTGCCTTAACTCTTAGAAAGGTCCCTAACTTGGGACTTGACATTTGTGCCTCAAGCATTTTAAAAGATTATCTTCATACACTTTTTCCTGAACCTAGTTGTGTCCATAAAAAAGTTCAGTTGTTAGAAACCCATCCTCTGGTTGATGTGGTTAACCTAGGCTATGATACCACGATTGACTTTGTTTTCCCACCAAAAACCTTCCTTCCAATTGTGGGAACTTATGAATTTCAGATGTGTCGAATATTAAGTTGTGAGACTAAACCTAAATGCTTTAGGAAATTAGAATCAACACATTTTCTTAAGAATGACCATTACTCTCATTGTGGTCAATTTTGTAAGTCAAATCTTATTGACTTAGAGGATCCTCAGTTATTTAGGTTATTATTGTGCGCTTCTAAGATCATATTTGAGTTTTTCCAGACTCTAGGACCTAATGATTCGGATCCCACCTATGAAGAAACGCAGCCAATGAAAATTTTCTATTTAGACCCTTTCACAGAACCTGAACCACAATTAGATATAAATTTCTTAATCGGAAACTAAGTAAGGGCTTGCTAATCTTGTTCATTTTCTTGGTTCATTGCAGTTTCCTTTGGTCGACTCTATTTAGTTTTGAAGACCCATGATTATTTATTTGTTACTTTATGGTTCGAGTTGACTAATCTTTCCTAAGTCTGGCTGAAGACTCTAAACTTAGCACTTCTTGGGAGGTAACCCAATCTCATGCAACACGGTAATATCTTTCCTCAACTCTTTTGCTTCAAATGGTAACAGTTTCTCCTTGTTCATGTTTTTAATTTCATCTTTAGAACATTGAGGACAATGTTAGATTTAAGTTTGGGGGTATGGGAGAAACTTTTTAGTTGCAATAAATAAACTCCAAAGCCTAGAAATTTATGTTTATTAAGGATGGCACTAACCAATCTAAGTGGATGGAAGCATTTTGGTTGTAGGAGTTGAGGAACCAATCTGATTAGATGGAAACATCTAAAGAGTCTATTCATAAAAGCACAGAGCTCAGGTGTTAGAAAACATGGTAGTTTCGCCATATCCTCGTGATGGAAACATCGAAAGAATCCTGATCACTTCTTTTATTTTTCTTTTTACCATTGCTAGGGTGGAATAGAGTGGCTGAGATACCAAAAAAAAAAAAAATTGAGACCAGACCACTGGACAAAACGGAATAAATACAATAAAGTCGACCACTGGTACCCTTGTATATGCCAGCTGAGTTGACCTAGAGTTAGGATTATCGACCACTGGTCCCCTTGTATATGCCAGTGTGTTGATATTAGTCTAAGACCAGTATCTCAGTTCGTTAGGATAGGTTCACCCTAGCCAACATCATCCACGTTTTTCTCTTCTTAATCTATGTGATTGGTTGACTCCGGTTTATGATATCCAGAAACTATCTGAGTAGAGGTCTGTCACTTTATATGAATTTTAGTATGCTTGAGTGCAAACTCGTGTACAACAATTGGAATTTCGCATCAGGGTACTTCCTCCTGTAGTCAATAAGTATGCCAACCAAGGAGATTCTTTAGTGCCTTCCAAGGTTCTGCGTAAATAGCTAGGGTCTGGAGTAAAGGTTTTGTGGGTACACCTCTGGTAAACCCTCCGGAGACGAAACTCCGCCACTAGGGCCACCTAGCGGTTTAACGGCTTGCTGCACATGCTAAGTGTAGTCTTTTTATTTTTTAGATTAGATTTGCTCGGGACTAGCAAATAATAAGTTTGGGGGTATTTGATAGACACATTTTTGTGTCTGATTTGTTCTCAGTGTCTCTATTGTTAGTCTCGATTTTTGTACTAATTTTGGTGTTTTTATGTTTGTTTAGGTGTTTTTTGAGAAATACATTTGTGCGGAAAAAGTTGCTCGAAAAGTGCTTTTTGGACCCCCAGAGAAAAGTGATAAAGGCACCCTCATTTTGGATAAGGGCACCCCCAGGGAGGCAGCTGCTATTCGCACCCCAGGTTTGGTTAGGGGGACACCACCTTCAACATTTTGGAATTTCGTTTTGGCGGGAAAATAATTCTCTAAGCTGGCAGATTGTTTCGTACAAATTTGATTGGGTTAGAGGGCGATTCAATCGCTGAAAATTCATGGGTAGATGTGATATAACTATATAATGTTGGTATGGGTGTTTGTTTGGGTCAAATTTGGCTGGATAACTCGGTTTAATCCAAAAAGTGAGTTGGAGGAAAAACACAAGCTTACACGAGTTGCATGAGATTTGGACGTGTTATGGGCGTGCATGATGACTCAAACTAACATCCAGGAGCGTGTAAGAACTAAATAAAGAAGTTTTAGCATCTGTAGACGCGTGGGAAGTTAATTCGGGGAAGAAAATATTCCCATGATATTTTCTTTAATAACCGAGTTCAATGAAGAATTTATGGAGATATGGCGTGATTAAATGAGTCTTAGAAGTATAAATAGGTTTCTTGGGTAGATTAGAAGGCATGGAGGGAGTTTGGGGTCGAGAGAAGGTCCAGAGAAGCAGAAATCAAGAGTTGATGAAACTCTGTTTCTTCTGTTGCTGCTGATGAAGAACACCAAGAACATGAAGAACAGACAAACAGGCACAGTCGTTTATATACAGTGAAAAAGACTAACTATCCAGGGTCGTAGGTCTGGGTCGTAGATATTCAACGACAACAGCATTTCATCTGTGTCGTTGTTTCAGACGCCTTCTGTGGGTCGCATATTTCAGTTTTATACCATTTTCTTGTCTTTCTCTTCATTGTAAAACACTTTTGAGCATCAATGAAATATTTTGAGAGTTTTTCCAACATGAATAGCTAAACCCCAACATTGGGTCGATGGAGGAAGACAAATTTCAACATGGGTAAAATTATTTAATTTCTTTTATGACTTTTGCATTATTTTAAATTGATTTATGATTCGATAAAATTAGTTGTGATTCAATTAGATAGGTTATGCTTTGTATTAAGATAATCTATGCTTAGGGGATACAATTAATGTTTTGAGGATCTAGTTTGGCAAAATAAGAGTCCAGCTTTTTATTTGTTGAGCGATAATTGTTAAAAGAATTAATTTTTGAACCTTTTGTTGTGAGTTTGGCCGAATCTTGAGTCCCAGTACATCTCTTCATCCTGTGACAATTTTTGTATATATATTTCTATCTTATTTTAGTTTTATTAAGTCTAGAACTCTATTGCTTTCACAAGTCCAACGAACTCTTTACTACAACTATCATTGATAAATAACATCATTGTGTTCACCATGGATCAATGGGATTTGTTCTCGATATTTGATGACTGGGTTCGAATTGTGGGTTGATGTTGGTTTTGGAAGTGTTGATACAGCTTTTGTTGGAAATTAGATGTAGAGTAGTTGAACCAAGAAACTGAAATGTGCGGTGTTGATTGCAGTAAGGCACTGGAAGCGAGATTGGTTGTTACAGTGGTAGATGGAATAAAAAATTGCAGGTTTTAATGAATTGATGCTCGAGAAGGTGCAGTTAAAACTGGTAGGTAAAGTGCCGGTGGGGATTATGGATCTGTGAATGGGTTAAGAAGCTATGTGTTGCAGCTGGTGGATGATCAAGGCCAAGGTTCGAATCTATAGCTGCTAGTCATGGGAGTTGTGAGATGATAAGCAGGGATTGAATGGGTTAGTGTTGGAGATGGACTATGAACCAATTTCAGGTGGATTCGATAGTATGGTGGTTTCATGAGAAGATATGGGGGATGTTTCAAGCTGTAGAAAGGGAGATGCAGGTGAGCAGCTGAAGTGATGCTTTTATGAGCATTGTTGCCATTGGATACTGGTATGTTTAAGGCAGGGCAAGGAATGAACCAGTAACATTGCAGGTGTTGGTTGCCCTGATTGCAGCTGCAACAAGGTGAGTGTTTACAACAAGTTAGTTGGTGGTACTGATATAGCTGAATGCAGTGGTGCTCGGTATTATGGAATGTATGTCAGAGAGTTGAATTACCGATGGAATGATGAGGTTGTCATGGAGAAGCTAGAGGTGTAACAGGTGCGGGTGTTGGTGCTGTTTCGCAGAAGCGGACTGCGTTTTTATTAATGAACTGCAGGAATTGGGATAGAATGGGTTGAAATGGTGAAGCTAATGGGGTTGATTTGGCATTGTTGGTCTCAGATTTCAGTATGGGTTGATGTTGAGCGAAATGTTGATGTTCATTTGAGATGGTACGTGGTGGCAAAGATGATAAAGCAATGAAGTAAAGAGGAGTGTTGCTGTTGCAGTGAAGATATGGCACTGGTGGAAATGCAACTGATGTGTGACGGAAGTGTTGACAAGATGGCTCTGGCGGTATGAATGGGACTGCAATACAGATTTGAAGGGAGTTATGGTGTTATGAAATGAAGGTATGAACTGAAGCAGAATGGTTACAGGGTAATGGTAGTGAGCTGAATTAGTACACTGGTGAGCATAGTTCCGGTTGCCGGATCTCGGAAGTTAAAGTATGAATTGCAATGTTTCAGTGAATCATGAAGGGGGTATGAGTCGGATGCGGAATTTTGCGGACGGACATATGAGCTACGCGTCACGCTTTTGGGCGCGTTTTCGCAAGAGATAAAGAATTGGTTTGGATGATTTTTGTGAATGTTTGGAATGCAGAGAAGGAGAGATGAGTTGATGGAAGTATATACTTTCTGGTGACAGTTTCCGATGACAAAGGCGGCTAGGGACAGTTTTTCGACGACCGGATTCCGGCGATGACGTCAGCAGTCCGACGACCAGTTTTGGACCCAAAATTTCCAGAGACATATTTCTCACACCTGGGCTTGGGGGACTAGTAGATGGACGTGGACTTGAAGATTTTGAAGGCTAGACCTAATTTTGGAACAAGAAGAGCTATAAAAGAGAAGTCTTTTCTCAAAACCTATCATCTTGAGAATCATATATCTTATCTTTTCTTCTACTTGTGTTCTAGGGTTTCACATGATAGTTCTTCTTTGCTTTCTATGATGATTTCCAAAAACACAAGTACTAGGGTTTTGCTATTGGTTAAAGATGTAGTTGGATTTTGAAAATAAGTTTTGATATTTATGAGTTAGTTTTCTCTCAAAACCATCGTTCACTTTCTACTGATTATAATAATTTCATGATTGATGTATTGCAATATGATTGAATGTTTTTTTAGTTGAGTCTAGAATTGATTGAACATACATCTATATCTATAGCTATTTTAGGGTTTTCATCGAGCGATAACCTTGAATACGAGTAGCATGATATGATTATAGTTTGTAGTGATGCACTCTTGTAATCATATGTAGAAATTGACCATTGTCCGAATTGTCATGCGCAATGTATGACAATTGCATTGATTAGCCTATTTCCAAAACTTAATACTCCTAGGAATTGAACTTAATTAGCGCAAGGCGTTAGGTTATTCTTTAGGTAGAATTCACATACGCAGCTCTAATTTGTGTGTTGATGAATTAGGAAATTTATGGAGTATTCTTGCAATAAGGTATTCTAGGGATTTTGATGATAGCGAGATTAAATATGAATTCTAATCATACATTCAATACTTGTTTACAATTGAAGATGAAACCTTTATCCAATATTTTCACATCCTTGATTTGCTTGTTTACTTTTTATTGTCTTGCCTTTATTTTATTTAGTATATAAAAATCAAAAAAAAAACCCGGTGTTTTATATAGGAAACCGAAAATATATTGACAACCTAGTCCTCTCTGTGGGATCGATCCTTTCTTGCCCTTGCTATATTTATATTTTGAGTAGTGAGAAAGTGTAATTTATTTTTTACGCATACGACAACGATTAGAGCCTAGCAAGGTTCCTCTGCATATTTAGAGAACAAGTAAGTCTTATTGAACAACCTTTTCTGCAACCAATCACTTCTCCTCCCATCAAAACTTAGGGACTCAATCCGATTATCAACCCAGCCATTACTAGGAGATGTGAATGGGATGCTGGTCCTTTCCAGTATTTTATCTAGAGTTTATAAGTTGTCATAGTTAGAGATGAGGAATCATTAAAAATAACGACACAATGCCCAAATCCATCCCAAGTTGGAGATATGGTGGTAAGAATTGCGTCTCAGCCTGCTTCGTCCGATTCCACAGAAGGGAAAGACGAGTCGTACCTAGTGGAAGAAATCATTTTGTGAGGTTACTACAAGCTCATCAACACTAACAAGTAATAAGGCATAGTAATACACGCCCGCTGGCTCAAACCCTTCAATACCTAAGATGTCGCGTTACCCTCTCCTCCAAAATTCCTTTTAGTATCTCCTTTAGAAATTTCCCTTTCATGTAATATTTGTAATTCCTCCAAAATGATTGTACTGCTTGCATTTATGATTAGGGTTTCAATTGGTCAGTTAATCAAGTATCATTTCCCTTTTAGAAATCTCTTTACTCCTAGATCTTCTCAAGGAAAAGTCTCAAGTAAACCCAAACCCTCACAAAATCATCACCCATTAATTCTAAACCAGAAAAAAATCAAACCATGCAAGAGATGTATCATATCTTTTAAAATATCGAAGATGGGAATATGTAAAGGAAAAGAAAGCACAAGATCATCAAGCAGTGGCACATTCTTTCTGGAGCAAGCATCTTTCTGTTAGGTATCTAAAAACACCTCTCTAAGTATCGATTGATTATGATTTCATAGCTAGTTTTCTTGTGAAATTGTATTATTATCTTTCTGTTATATATTATGTGAATTTTGGAGCTTATTCCCGAAAAGAACAAGAAATCGTCTAATTGGCCACAAAAGAGGTAGAATTATCACTACATGGAATCTACTACGGGAATTCGCGTCGGTATATCGGATGCTAGAAGCTCGTGTCAGCTAATGCACTGGTTCAAAGACCAAAAGACAGGCACTGACCAAATGAAATTTATGTACATGGGCTTAACATTAGCCATGGAGAATATAGGTCTGTATTTTTTAGTGGACTCCACCTCAAGGGTTATATGCACGTATATGCTATGCATGAAGAAAAATTAGGTCTCTTTAAACTAGTGACAAAACACCTAGGTGACCAACTTAAAGGTACAAAAAAACCTACCATATTATTTTTAATAAAAAAAACAATTTCAATAAATAGTGGAACAAAAACCCCAGGTCAAACAATAATTAGTTGTAGATGGGGAAAAACAATTTGCTGGTTTTTACGGAATTGAGAAGATGACCGTACGGAGGAGACTCCTTGAACCGAGCAAAATGTTCAACCTCACACAGATGCACCGCTGCAAAGGGGGTTCTTTGAATTCGAGATATCAATCTGTAGTACTCCGTCCTAAACCAAGACAATGGCCGTTCCAGAGTAAATTCGGTCACAAGAGAGGATGGGTTGATCTGTAGGAGGGAAGCTAAGAAATGTGTGGAATCAATGGTAATCAAAGAATGTAGGTGTGTTGTGAATTCTTAATAATATAAGTTCTGTATGATTGAAATTGCTCAGTTGAGAGTAATTGCTCAATTGATGAGTTGTTGATCTCGTATTGTCTGTGAGATGTGAAATCATTGTATATGTTATTTCAATCATGATTTAGAGACTTATTTATATTGCTGGAATTATAGACACCATGATCCCATGAAGTGTGACAATTAATAGAATCAAAGAGTAGAGAGATGGAAATAGTGTTTGAAACCAGTTGCTCATCGTGCGGAGACTTGGTTGATTTTTCACCCACTACTTTGTTAACTCCTTCAACTGATTGCAAGACTTGCTCACATTCCATCATGTTTTTGAACACACATGCCGTAGATCACCAGACCAAAACTCTAGTTGATATCCCCCAAGTGACACGATTAACGTCTCGAGGTTAGTTTAGCCAGTTGCTGACTAAGTGATATCATGGGACGATGAGTCCATGTATTTACTGAGTTGAACATAATTTTGTAAAATGTTCTGAAACTCATGGATTGAACGTGGGAATGATTATCACATTGGTAGTTGAGGCGAGCAAGTATTGCTCATTCGATGATTTGTTGAATATTGATAGTTGAACCAATATTCTTTGATTTGAGCAAGTATTGCTTATCTGAGCAAGTGTTGCTCATCTGATGAATTATATTGGCAACGTGACCAAAATAAAAATATTAATTAAAATACTGGTAGTTGAACCAAGTATAATTAATAAGAATATTGATCATGAGATCGTCATAATTTTATTAGTGTTTGAATCTGGAATTATGATCCTTGGACTCAGAAACCCAAATTTGATCAATGGATGATAACTTCATGGTTTGTTAAGAATTGAACCATGGAACAAAGGAAATATCGGTTTCATTAGACCGTGGGTCAATCATGTAACACCCATATGCTCACGTGAGCAAATACCAAGACCTCTTAAAGAGTTGGTGACTTGTTGATGAAAGAATGATTAAATGCTGGTTTAATCATTTATTCGAAAATGCTCGTCTGAGCCTTAGGTGATAAAACCTAACTAATTATGAAGAGATGAGGGACTGACCAAGGGGTCATGAAACCGGCCCTGGATGGTCACGGGATCAAATGATGATCGTTTCATAAAATTCCAAGTTGTTTGGAAGAGTTTTGGACCTAATACGTGCAATTGCGCAAATTAGGTCAAATTGTAAAAATACGTGAGACCGGCTCATTGAGAGCCAAAAAGCCAACCTTGGTCAGTCAAGATAACATGCTCAAGTCTCCAAAGTGTTTGTATCTCAATTTTGAGAATTTTGATATTTTCAGATGTGCATTTGAGCAAACATTTGAGAAAATATGAAGAAACCAGGGTTTTTTTTATAAAACCCTCAAAACTTCATGAGATGAAGGAAAATAATGAAAAAGTGAAGAAATCATGAAGTGTGGGACCGGACATGTCCAAGGCATGGTCTGCTGGCCAAGGAAGCCAATCCACACGTTTTTTCCAAATTTTTTATAATAATTTCATGATTTTAGGGAAATATGATAAAATCAAGGAGTTTTGCTAAAATTAAAGAGTTTTGTTGAAATCAAGGAGTTTCCATGAGATGAGGGAAACATAAAAAATAATAATAATAAAATAAGGGACGTGTGGGCGTGTGGGACCGGCTTGGAGCATGGTTGGACGGCCAGGGCCCGGTCCCGTGCATTTTCCCTAATTTTATGTATTATTTCATGATTTGAAGGAATTTTCATAATTTGAAGGAAATATCATGAAATTAAGGAATTTCATGGGATTATGAAAGCATGAAAATATAATAATAATAAAGTGGGACGTGTGGGGCCACCTAGGCTTGGTCGGCCGGCTAGGGCCTAATCACACGGGTTTTCTAATTTTATATTATATTTCATGGGACCAAAGAAATATCATGAGATTGAGGAGTTTTCATGAATATAGGGAAATAATAATAAAATAATAAGGAACCATGAGGTGTGGGGTCGGCTGAGACCAGGGCATGGCCGGTTGGCCAATGGTCACGCCCCACAATGTTTTCCTTAATTTTATATTATTTCTTTGGTGTGAAAGAAACACCATGAAACTCAGGAGTTTCCTCAAAACGAAGGATATTTGTTCAAGTGAAAGGATTTTCATGAACTCAAGGAAAATAACAAAAAATATGAAACTGGCGTGGGATTGACCACGGTACGGTCGGCCGGTCAGTGGGCCCATGCACCCAGTGCCTTGGTCAATTTTTTTAATTATTTATTATTTTCCTTCCTATTTTGCATAGGTTCATCGTCTCGTCGTATTTTGAAATACTCGTTCGTGCGGTGATTGTTAGTGCACCGTCGTTGAGTACACTTTCACCATTTGAATCGGGGCTTACTCAGAGGTAGCTCAGACGCCCGTGCATTGAATATTTATTACTAACCCATGGATTTCTGCTGGGAAGAACCATGGTTTGCAGTAATGAAATATCTGCGAAAATATTTGAATATTTTCGGAAATTCTGTGGATGAATCCAAGAATTTAGGAATAATTAAGTTATGGATCTATACTAGCAGAGCAAGATGTCTAGAAGCATTAATTATTCCAATGTGAGCTTGCTGGAGCTTCAAATCCTTTATATAGTCAGGGTAAACTCGTTGTTTGTATCCTGAAGACGTTATCGTTCTATACTAGCAGAGCAAGCTATCTAGGAGCCGTCCATCTCGTGACACTATATAGAAATAATTACTGAAGTGTTCAGTATTCATGAGATATGTTGTTGTCTAGCCTTGAGACCATATATCTACATGTACTCTGAGAGAAAGTATTCTCAGTCAGAGGATTCGATGAGACCCGTGTCTCAATACTCACGCCTGATTGCTGGATCAGAGGTTCGTATAATTATGGGTTTATGATTTCAGCCTTTGTCGAAAATCCACCATCTACATTAAGTCCCCTGCTTAGTGAGGAAAGCCGTGTTCTTCAGTCAGCATTGAATGGTGATTTTCCGGACATAAACAATATAAGTAATTGAACTTAGTCGTAAGTTAAGATGTTACCAGATTTCGATCGTACGAGCATACCATGACTTGAATGAAGATTCTAGTGACATGATAGAATGTCGTTTAATAAACATAAATTGGTGTTGAACCACTGATTTGGACGACGGGACCTTGGTCGTTTAGGATTCGCAAGCCGGTCCCAATAAGGAAATCCTTAGAAAATTAGGTTTTGGAAATAAAAATTGATATAAAAGGAATTGTTCCTTTTTTTTTTAATTTTCCCACATGACCAGAGCCTTGATCATGTCTTCATCATCTTCACGCTAGGGAGGAGAAGTTTTCCGCCGGAGCACAGCGCCGTCGTCGTCGCGTCACCGTCCGGCTACTTTCCGCCGGCGCCGACCAGGTAAGCGTCCAAACTTTTTTTTTTTTTTTGATGTTTGCTGAGTTCATATGAGTTTCATGATGTGATCATGTTGAAGTTATATACATGTGCATATATGAGTGTGGGTTTCGTCGAAAACCCTCGTTTTTTGAAAATGTATGTTCGTTTGATCGTTAGTTATTGAAAACTAATAATAATCCCTGATTTAGGAGAGATTTTTTATTCATATATGAATATTTAGGTTTAGTGATAAAACTATGTTTATGAGCTTTCATGTGAGCCAAAGTTTTATCATGAAAAGATGAATTTTCGTAAAACCGAAATAAACCCTTCGTTTTAAAGAATGACGATGATACGAAGAAGAGGTTTTTATTTTTTATATATACATATGAACTTGTGTCCAGTGATAAAATTTTGTTTATGATCTTTCATGTAAACCAAAACTTGATCTTATAATGTGTATGTTTTCACAAAATTGAAATAAACCTTCGTTTCAAAGACGTATGACGATACGAAGGAAAAGAGTTTTTTTTTTTTTGAAACCGTGGAGTGTCCACAAGATTTATTTTTGTGAGCCTTGCTCACGTTGACAATTTTTTTTTTAATTTACGTGAGTAAATGAAATGTTTTCTTTATATATATATATATATATATATATGCAAATATATATTATTTTCCCTAAAATCAAAACTTGAGTTTTGTGTAATACTATTTAGAAATAAACAATTATTTATGATGAAATAATGTTTTACTTTTCATGATTGTGAATGTTCACACAGTAGAAATATTCATGATTTTATGAAAAATCTGAGTTTTGTTCCTCTTTTGTAGGTTTTAAAGAAACAAACGATTTTGAATTGTTAACTTTTGTTAGTGGAAGCGTAAAAGGTAAGAGTTAAGAATTACCATTTTTTCTGATGGATTTGTTTGCATGTTGGTAATCTTTTGTGTTTCTGATTCCAGAAAAATGTCCGACAACAACGATTACGATTATTGGCATTCCTCTTCTTCTGGCTCTTCTAATGAGGATTCCAAAGCTCCTGCAGTGAAACCAAAGGCTAGAGCTACTCGAGATTAAGGAGAGAAGCCTAGCGTAGCCTTGAATGAACGAAGGGTCACTTTTGCTGAGCTCGGGAAAAGAAAAGTCGAGGATGATGAAAAAGAGGCTCGTCAGCGTGAAAAGGATCGAATCCGACGTAAGATACAAAGGGTTGAGGAGAAGCGTCAGTTCTTGGACGGGAGGCCTTCTGACACTGATGCTGATGCTTCTGAAAAAGATATATGGGAGGTACCAGAGCGTAAGATTAGGCCTGATCGACATGAAAGAAAGTTCCAAAGGACCATGAAGCAAATTGAATCCGAAATTGAAGCAGAGAACTCGGACTCATATGATGATCCCGAAGCTTATCTGAAACCCATCGACACTGATGATGAGGAAGATAGTGATGACAACTCGGATGACAATAAGGACAGTGATGACGAATCTGATGATTCAGATGAATCTGAAGAATAACTTTATTTCCGTCTTCTTTTCCTCTTTGAAACATTTGAATGTTCTTTAGGCTTCGTGGTAGATGTTTCTTTGATGATTTAAACAGGTTTCCTTCAGATTTGGAATTTTCTTTGAATGAGAAAACCCTTTTATTAATGTTGATTCTTCCTGAATTGAACAAAACGAACCAACGTTCACGCCCCGTAATTCACCATGGTCTTCGATTCGCCTCAGTAATTTCTATTTGTAGATAGTACTGAGATACGTGTTGCGTGGGTTGAGAGAACACGTGTTACATATGAATCTATGTAACCTTGACCGTATGTAGTCCCCAGTTGGTTTTTCTTCGTATCTTTAGTGTTGCCCTTGTTGGAATCTTAGGGTTTCAGTAAAACCCTCAACTGAATTGACTATCCACAGAAGATAAACCTCCACCGTGTCTAACATATATTTTCAAGACTTCGAGTCCATCGTCTACGCAAATATTTCTTCCATTCCTGAGTTAGTTTCATCGTGCTGAGAATTCTTGATCATACCTTGTTGCCGCCATGTTAAGCAATGGTATCTATTCTCAAGATGATACTCAATCAAAGCATTAAATAGCAGCGTCCATCTTAGTAAGTTGCATCTCTTTTCATATTTTCCTGATCAATATGATGATTTGATCATTAAGAAACTGAATTATTGCAGGATAATCAGAAGAACGCTTCTTCTCGGCCCAAGCGAACTGTTAGAGATCCTTTCTGATATAAATCATCTCGTGTTGAGGCTGAATCATCTGTAAGTGATCTCATAACTCTTGAGATTACACTATGCTCTATTGAAATTAAATACTCCTTTGTTTCATTGCAGGCGGATGTCCGCGTCATTGTCGATGCCAGAAGAATAAGCGGAAAGTCTGTGACTGTAGTTGAGGTTGAGGATAGTACTGACTGAGTCGGTGAAGATTCTGTAGAGTCCATGGGGATAGGAGACAGTGTTCATGCCCGTGAATACCCTACATCTGGACTCCCATTCGAAGCCCCTTTGATCAATACTTTCCCGGAAAATGAGGTGGTTGGCGGGTTCGTCGTTCCCAAATGTCATGCGCCTCTATATACTAAGATCTGGAAGAAGTATGGCCATATTTCCATTACAGAGGTATGGAAAGGCTTTTTTCCAACTCTCTTAACCATGGTAGCTGGGTTGTTGCCAATTATTGAGGAAATGAACCAGATGTACTTGCGAGATGTCAAAAACCATGAGCTGCATGAATGGGATGAGATGATCTCAAACTGTGACATTGCAATTTAACATGAGCTGGATCAGTCATCGACTTGAGATAATCAAGATTCATAAAGAGGCGGAGGCTGCTGATGCGATTTCCGTGAACACTGCTTTATTGGAGGAAGAGAATATACTGGCTCTGGAATATGCTAGGGGTCGAGAAGGCAGTTGAGGATTTGAAGGTAAAGACTAGGATCTTTCAGAAGAAACTTGACAGAGTTTCTTATAGGGATTATCCACTGCTAGATGGTTTGCTCTGAGTGAGCATTTATGATTGTTGTTTTTGAATTGGTTTAAGTTTCTGGTTAGGTGGAATAATTGATCATGGTACGAATGAATTTTGCTCATTTATAAAATGTTTAATGAACAAAGGAGAATTTGAATTCTCTTTGGAGGAATGAAAATTACATTTTTGAAAATGCTTGCAATGATGAAAAGGCAGTTGTTTTCTATGGATAAGGCATAATATTCTTTGAGACATTTGCCGTTGATTATATTTCCTTCCACTCCTCTGTCAATCTTTAAGATTTTGTAGTATCCGCTGGATACTGCTTTGATAACTACATACGGCCCTTCCCATTTTAGAGAGAACTTGTGAGCAGAAATATCTTGTTGAATGTGCTTTGTTGTCTTTAATACCATATCCCCTACTTGAAATGTTCGAGGTCTTACCATTTTGTTGTAGGCTCTGGAGATTCTTTGCTTGTAGGTTTCTACATATTTTTCCACCTTAGCCCGCTTTGACTCGAGCATGTCAGTTCAGCAACTCTTGAGTTGGACACTTCGGCTTCATCCCATTGCACTCCACTGGATGTTGTGATCCTTGCTGAAGGAATTTTGATTTCTGCCAGCAGTATGGCATCAGCCCCATAGACAAGAGAATATGGTGAAGTCCCGATCGAGCTTCTTAGCGCGATTCGATAAGCCCACAAATCCATAGGCAATTGTTCGTGCCAGGTTCGGGGATTATCATGAATTCTTCGACTGAGAATGCAGATCAAAGTTTTGTTGGTGCTCTCTGCTTGCCCGTTTCCTTGGGGATAGTATGGTGTAGAGAAAACTTGTTTGATGCCATATTCCTCAAATATTTTTGTCACGTGTTTGTTGGCAAAAGGGGTTTCATTATCGGTAACAATATGTTTGGGAACACCGAATCTACATATTATGTACTCTTTGATGAAGGATGCAATCGTGATTTTGGTGGTGCTTCGAAGAGGAATGGATTTAACCCATTTGGTGAAATATTCGGTTGTAGTGATGATGTATTCATGCTGCTTCGAAGATGATGGATTGATTTTCCCGATGATATACATTCCCCAGATATAAAAGGGCCATGAACTATTCACAGAATTCAATGGGAGACAAGGATTATGGATAAGATTACCATGGACTTGGCATTGATGACACTTTGAACATGCGCAGCTGCATCATCTTCCATGGTCGGCCAGTAATATTTCTCATGAATCTGGAGAAATGATTTCCTCTTTCCTTGATGCTCTCCATCGTGCACTTCCTTCAATATTGTTGGGATTTCATGCTCAGCTAAGCATCTCAGCAGGTTTCCACCAAAAAATCTGCAATATAAGATCCCATCATGAAAAACAAATCTCTTAGCTCTCTGAATGAGCTTGATTGTTTCTTTCTTTTCCAGCGGCAACTCATTATCCCAGAGGTACTTGATGTAAGGTTCCCTCCGATCCCTAATGTGATTGGCCGTTAGAGCTTGCAAGTGATGAGGAGGTGTCTGAAAGTTGGGACATGCCTTTTGCAGAGTTCTTGATTGAACCTCCATGGAAGGCCAATAGTATATCATTCTTTGAAGCTTTCGGTAAATTGTTACCACATGCGTCTGTCCACAGGTTTCTTCATGTATGTGCTTGATTTGTTTGGCCGCTTCGTCAGGTCCAAGGCATCGTAATAAAGACCCATCAGAGTTTCGATAGTATAAAGCTCCATGAAGTAGAAAATAATTCCTCAATTCCTTGAGACTGACTTTCCCTTCTGAAAGAGAACTGCTCAATTCATGAATAATAGGTTCTCGCCAATCATCTGCTTGGATGTCTTCGACTTGAGAAAGACAGGTATATGACACAGTACGCCTTTGTACAATGATCATCTTCTCTGCTCCTTCAAATTGCAGCTTAGAAGAGAGAGTTTCAAGGCAGTCGGCGTGTCTATTGTGAGTTTGTCCAGTATGGACAATCGTTACATCAGTGAAATAAGTTAACAACCATTGAGCTTCAGGTCTGAATGGAGCAAGCATGATTTATTTGAGAGAGTATGTTCCATTCTTTTGATTGACCAGTAGTTTCGAATCTCCCCTTATCTCTAGGTGTGTTGCTCCTGCTTGCTTAGCTAGAGATAATCCCAGTAAGAAGGCTTCATATTCTGTTAAATTGTTAGTGCAGTGAAAATCCAGCTTGAATGAATGTGAGAAAACCTCGCCAAATGGAGAGACTAGTACTACGCCTTCTCCTCCAGTATCATTTCTAAGGGTGGTGGAACTGTCAAAATATAGAATCCATGTCTCTTCTTTGATGACTAAGACATATGGAAACTCACCAGGTACATCTTTATGTAATACTATTGCATCATCTCCTGGAAAAGCAGCGAGTAAGTTTACCACTGCTTGGCCCTTGATTTCTTTGGGTGGTGTACATGCTATGTCAAATTCTGACACCTGGAGTAGCCACTTTGCTGGTATTCCTATCAAGGCTGGCTTTGATAGTAGAAACTTTATAGGGTCATCTTTGGAAACGAGCAAGACTTTGTTAGACAATAAGTATTGTCTGAATTTATGAATTGCATGTACTAATGCCAGGCATGCTCTCTCAGCTTTTGGATATCGGAGTTGAGCATCCCACATTGTACGACTGAAGTAATAGATTGGTCGTTCGATGCCTTCGTCATTTTCTTGAACAAGGAGTGCTCCAATAGCAACATCAGTAGAGGGTGTGTAGAGTATCAATAGTCATCCTTGCACCCGGTAACTTCATGACAGCAGGTGATAGCAACATCTGTTATATTTTCTGGAATGCTTCTTGTTGTATATCAGTCCATGTAAAACTAGCTCATTTCTTCAATATAGGGGTGAATGAAGCAATAAGCTGAGTTAATCCAGGGATGAAATGCCGAATATAGTTTACCTTTCCCATGAAACTTTGGAGTTCTTTCACGGTAGGTAGAGGAGGCATGGTTGTAATGGCTTTTGTTTTGTCCGGATCGACTTTAATTCCTTCTGTTGTGACCATGAATCCTAGAAACTTTCAGGAGGAAACACCAAAAGTGCACTTCAGAGGGTTCATCTTTAGTTTGTATTCTCAACATCTTTCGGAAACTTGCTTTAGAACTTGGAAGTGAGATGCTCGTGTCTTCGATTTCACCACGACATCATCGACGTAGTCTTTTACTTGTTTGTACATCATGTCATGGAATATGGCAGTCATGGCTCGCTTATATGTGGCACTGACATTCTTTAATCCGAAAGGCATCACTGTGTAGTGGAAGTTCCCAATAGGATTACAGAATGCAGTCTTGTTGGCATCATGTTCGTACATCTTGATCTAGTTGTATCCACTGTAGACATCCATGAATGAGAACATACCGTGACCACTGGTTGCATCTACGAGCATATCAATATTGGGTAGGGGAAAGTCATCCTTCAGACAGTATTTGTTCAGATTTCTGAAATCAACACAGCATCTGATTTGACTATTTTTATTTTTGATAGGAACGACGTTCGCCAGCCATGTTGGGTGTTGAATGGGTTTGATGAAGCCTGCTGCTAATAGTTTCTGAATCTCGACATTAATTTGCTTTTTGACTTAGTGTCTGAACTGCCTAGGCGGTTGCTTGACAGCTTTGGAGCCAGGGGTGATGTGCAGATGATGAGTAACCAATTTGCCGTATAGACCAGGCATTTCTTCGTATGTCCATGCGAAGACTTCCTGATAATCTTTCAATAGTGCTATCAACTCCGTCTATTCTTATGGTGATAGTACGGAGCTAATTAGAATCATCCTCCGTTCCGATGTTGATTGTTTCAGGATCATCAGTGGTGGAGTCAGTGTCGTCTTGTAATTGTCGAGGAGCATCTTGAACCTCTTCTTTGAGTGACGATTTACTCTAACATGATTCTTTGGGGCGGGGAGACTCTTCGTCGTTCTCCCTTGCTAATTGCTAATACTTGCACCGATAAATAATTCTACCATCCGCATCATGACTGCTTATGAAATTACATCCCCGAGTTGAGAACTAATCCTTGCGGCGTTTAATTGGTGTAGCAGGTGGCTTAACTGACTTGATGTTTGAGGATGATGGCTTGTTTGCAACTTTTTCGATTGACTCCTAGCTTGGGTGTGGAGCGCTGTAAATCTTGTTTGGAGGTTTAAGGATGTTCTTCTACAACTCAAGGAATTCAGCGTCATAGACCGGGGGGTAAGGAGATGATGAAAAGCCGTAATACGAACAATTTTGTTATTGATTAGAGCTTTCATGCATTGATGGTATGTTGAAGGAACCACCTTGTTATCATGGATCCACGGCCGTCCGAGTATCATGTGATAGTCAGGCTCTTGTTCGATCACGTGGAACTTGGATTTTGATTGAATAGGCCCCACCTTCAGGTCTATGTATGGATCTGGCTTCCTTCAAAACCCGTCATCAAGATGGGATGACGAATAATATTATTTTGTGGAAACTTGGCCGCCTTGAGAGTCTTCATAGTGATAATATTTATAAAAGCGCCTGTATCCACGAGAGCTCTCTTGAACTCAGAGTCTTTGATGAAACCGGTTACGTACAAGGCTCGATTATGTCCTTCGTCTGCTATGCGGTCCTCTTCTATAAAGGTGATATTGTTGATCGAGTGCTCAGAAATCATGAACGTTTCTTCAACTACTGGAGATAAGGAAGCTAATGGTACCTCAGATGATATCTGGTTGAGTGTAGCAAACATGTCTGTTCGCTGCTTCCTGGAAAAGTGTAAGAGTTCGCATAGGCCTTCAACTAGCTGTGCAACCTCCTGGTCTACCGACTTCTCATAAGCAGTGAAACTGTTGCTTTGAGGATCAATGTGTGACGAGTCAGTCCCCGATGCTGGAACTTCTGAAGCGGAGATTCTGCCTAACTCAGATGTGAGTTTGATGAGGAAATAGAGTATGTGGTTCATTGTATCCTTCATCAGGTCCATGTTCCTTCTGTGAACCTCTAGGATTCGTGCCAACTCGGTTAGAGTCGGGATTCCTCCACCTTCCGTGATGCCGGTTGTAGCATTAGAAGGAGGAGCGTTGCCGTTTGAGAGATTCTGCATCGTCTTTGGAGCCGTCGAATTACTCCTAAGACCGACCATCTTTGTGAGAATTGAAATTGCAACCGAGAGAATGATCTCCCACTGTGGTCGCCAATCTGTAGATGGGGAAAGTAATTTGTTGGTTTTTACGGAATTGAGGAGATGACCGCGCGGAGGAGACTCCTTGAACCGAGCGAAATGTTCAACCTCACACAGATGCACCGCTGCAAAGGGGGTGCTTTGAATTCGAGAGATCAATCTGTAGTACTCCCGCCTAAACCAAGACAATGGTCATTCCAGAGTAAATTCGGTCACAAGATAGGATGGGTTAATCTGTAGGAGGAAAGCTAAGAAATGTGTGGAATTAATGGTAATCAAAGATTGTAGGTGTGTTGTGAATTCTGAATAAGATAAGTTATGTATGATTAAAATTTCTCAGTTGAGAGTAATTGCTCAATTGATGAGTTGTTGATCTCGTGTTGTCTGTGAGACGTGAAATCATTGTATATGTTATTTCAATCATGATTCAGAGACTTATTTATATTGCTGAAATTGTAGACATCATGATCCCATGAAGTGTGACAGTTGATGGAATCAAAAAGTAGAGAGATGGAAATAGTGTTTGAAACCAATTGCTCATCGTGCGGAGACTTGGTTGATTTTCCACCTACTACTTTGTTAACTCCTTCACCTGATTGCATGACTTTCTCACATTCCATCGAGTCTTATAGACCAAAACCCTAGTTGATATCCCCTAAGTGACACGATTGACGTTGCGTGGTTAGTTTAGTCAGCTGCTGACTTCGGGATATCATGGGACAATGAGTCCATGTATTTATTGAGTTGAAGATATTTTTTAAAATGTTCTGAAACTCATGGATTGAACGTGGGAATGATTCTCACGTTGGTAGTTGAGGCGAGCAAGTATTGCTCATTCGATGATTTGTTGAATATTGATAGTTGAACCAATATTCTTTGATTTGAGCAAGTATTGCTTAGCTGAGCAAGTGTTGCTCATCTGGTAAATTATATTGGCAACATGACCAAAATAAAAAATATTAATTAAAATACTGGTAGTTGAACCAAGTATAATTAATAAGAATATTGATCATGAGATCGTCATAAATTTATTAGCGTTTGAATCTGGAATTATGATCCTTTGACTCAGAAACCCTAATTTGATCAATTGATGATCACTTCATGGTTTGTTAGGAATTAAACCATGGAACGAAGGAAATATCGGTTTCATGAGACTGTGGGTCAATCATGTAACACCCATATGCTCACGTAATCAAATACCAAGACCTCTTGAAGAGTTGGTGACTTGTTGATGAAATAATGATTAAATGACGGTTTAATCATTTATTCGAAAATGCTCATCTGAGCCTTAGGTGATAAAACCTAATTAATTATGAAGAGATGAGGGACCGACCAAGGGGTCATGAAACCGGCCCTGGATGGTCACGAGATCAAATGATGATCGTTTCTTGAAATTCCAAGTTGTTTGGAAGAGTTTTGGACCTAATACGTGCAATTGCGCAAATTAGGTCAAATTGTGAAAATACGTGAGACTAAGGCTGCACTTGAGCCGGTACGGCCCGATTCTCTTGTAGAACCGGTCCCTGTACTTGTACTTGGTGTTGTACTTGTACCTCCGGTACAAGTCCTGTACCGGGTTTTTACCTATTCGAAAAACTAAAACAACATTTCCATTTTCCAGTTAAAATGTTCAATGCTAAAACAACATTTCCAGTTTAATGTTACATGCATACTTAAGTTCAACATCTTCATAACTTCAACATTACAAAATACTAAAGTTAAAGTCAGTGAAACAACATTTCCACAACCATAGGTCTATAACATAAGTCTGTCTACTACAAGAAATAAAATGCGATCATCTCATCATGCAAACAAAAAAGAATGGTTCACAGCATGCACTTGCAATCCTAGGCCACATAATCTGCAAATTCCTCTCCTCTCCAATAAGGCCAGTGATAGTGTAACTTCAACCTGTGTTGAACAAATATCAATCAAATACACAAGAAGTTCATAACTACGATTTGAACTTATGCCAACGATCCATTCAATTTAATTCATAAATTGAGATAATGTAGAGTCAAATTATACAGAAAGCAACCATGCATGAAGGAGAAACCAAATGACATTTAACTAACCACAACAACAGGGTAAGTTTATCTCAGGCTGAAGCAGGTAACAAAGAAGGAAAAAAAAAGTAAAAGACAATTAACAATAGGGTTTATTGAATGAAGATTGATTCCCCTAATTTTGTTTCCAAAACAAAAATTGGGTTCCAGATAATTTATTTATACAATGTTGGATGATATCTATTATCCTGAACTAGTTAAGGATTCAAAATATAGTTGCATAAAAGATATAGGTATAGCAAAGAAAGATAAATTCATTGATTTTGAAATGGAGTTAGAAATAAACTAACGGGTATAGAAATAGAGTAAGTTACTTACCATATGGAAATGAACTTCAAGATTTAGCGAAAGCTTCAATCCATGCTGCAACAGGAAAAAAGAAAAGATAAAACAAGAAAGTAAGTAACAATACAAAAAAAGTAGATACTATTAAAGATAACAAAAAAGAAGAAAAACTAAAGTAAGTACCTTCCGCGTCTTCACCATCATCATCAGGTACATAATCACATAAAAGATCAAGAGCAATGGGTTTTTGTTAGAAGATTTGTGTACAGAGCAATGCTTCAACTGTCTTCATAGACAAAGAAGCTTTCCATGGAGTAAGCACGCACTTACCGGTGCTAAAAGCCGATTCAGATGCTACTGAAGACACATGCATGGCCAAAATATCTCTCGCCATATATGACAGTATACCTTATACCTGTTTGAATTAGACTTCCACCAAGATAATATGTCGAAGTCATTATCTTGATCTACTTCATGCATTTTACTATCCATAACATCTGTCAAGTACCTATCTAACTCTGTGGTTCTTGCTTCTTCAACACAACTTGGGTTGTCCCAATGCTGTCTCTTTCTTGATTGAATTCTAGATTTCAAACCTTGAGATTGCACATCAACAAAATTTGAAACTATCAGAGCAGCACTATATGACCCCTCCTCATGAGTTGAATACACTGAACAATAATATTCAAAGAGTTCCTGAAATTCTAATTTCACCTTTCTCATAATTCTCTGAACCTCCCACGAATTGTTGTCAAACAAACAATTAAGTGTAAACTCCAGACCCTTTTGTTTCTCTCTTGGATCCAACAGTTGAGCAAAAAGCATAGAAGAATTCATTCTCTCATACACACCCCAATACTTGTGGTACTTGGAAAACATGAGACGAGACATACGTGCAATAAATGGATCTGATGCTACATTATTTTTAAATTCAACTAATTGTTCATGGAGGAATACCAATTCCCAAAGGAAACTATGAGTAGTGACTTGTGTAGAAGCAGAAAAATTGACAGTTGCATTAAAGAATACCTTTAAACACATCACAAGACCTCTAGCATAGTTCCAATCTTCTTTATAAGGAACATGTGTTTGTACTTTCTTCTTCTTCTTCTTCTTCATAGCCTTGTTCTTGGCTGTTGGATCTAACTCCTCAACCTCTTCTTCAATATCCTTAACCTCTTCATCTTCTTTCATATCCTCAACCACTTATTCCATGATATCATCACTAATTATAGCTTTCTCAATATCAGCATCACTAGGTAAAACAGATTCCTTATCTTGCTCATAAATAAACCTATCTTGAAAGTCCTTATCAATCTCTGCTAACATTGCAAAAACTTTCTCATATATTTGGGCAGCTTCTAACATCAAGTAAGTGCTATTCCAATGGGTGAACACATCTAAAGTCAATGCTTTCTTGTAATCTACCTTTGCTATGGAAGCACATTGTTTAAAATTTTCATACCTAGAAGGAGAACTAAGAACATGTTTTACAACTGACCTTATCCGTTTAACTGATTCCTTGAAGAGCCGTACTTTATCTTTTATGACAAGAGCAAGAACATGGGCTGCAGACCTCACCTAATAACAAATAATCAAGGAAAATTATTCATAAGATGCCTGTGACAAATTCACACACAAGTATAATTGCATATAAGAAATCAAAACTATGGCAGTAACTGTAATTCATGGAAAGCATTCTCATACTCAAAAAAAGAAAACAAAGCATCGAAAGCATAATTGCATACCACTATAACTGCATAAGATGACATTGATCAAAAGAAAGAATCTTCAACTCAGCAAATAGCAAGTACCCGACAACAAATAGAAATATAGATTACAGGAGAAGGATTTAAACATATATTTGATTCAGTGATACCAGTGCATATGCTTAGGATGATATTCAAATGTAAACAGTCAGGAGTGTGTTATGCAGACATGTTACAGGAGTGTGTACAAGATTACAGTTTATGTTGTTCTGACTAACTCATTTCACTGTGTAGCCTTGAAAAAGATGAACATGTCAGGAGAGATTGAGACAATGAACAAGGAAACCTATGAATTACCATCAGAATTCTTAGAGGAAGTTTTTCATAATTTAAGTGGTGCACTATGTTTTCGTTAAGAATATTAATTGTTTTAAAACAATTAATATGAAGTATGTGTTACTTCAAACATGAATCAGCTACAATAGAAGAATCAGAAGAAGCTACACATGAATCATACTGCGAGCGAGCACAAATCAAAGATGGACAAACTTTTCTTGACATTGGTTGTGGTCAAGTTGGCCTAGTTCTATACATTGCTCAGAAATATAAGAATTGTCATGTTACAGGGCTCAAAAATTCAAAGGCACAAGTCAATTACTTACTCAAGAAAGCAGAGTAAGTACCTGTGAGTGAACGACAATGTAAATCATAGACGACTAGTATTTCAAAAGAAAATATTAGAGACTCTAAGAAATATAGATTGCTCGTCAGCAAATAGCAAGAACATGGTTCAGTCATATGTTTAATGAAGAGTTCAGTGAGCAAAAAATAAATATTTAGCTAAAGCAATTGAAGTTCGAAAGTTACATGTAAATATTTAGCTCTAATTGGTGATGCAGTCCAGCTAGTAATAACTTTCTTCAGATGATCCATAGCTACAGTGTTGGCGCTGACATTGTCTAGAGTGACACCAAATACATCTTGTAGGCCCCAACCTTTCAAACAATCCACCAGCTTCTCACTGATTTCACTACCTGAGTGACCTTCAACTTCACAAAACATGAGTATTCTCTTCTGCAGTGTCCAGTTATGATCAATGTAGTGAACGGTTACACAAATATAATTAAAATTATCTAGTGATGTCCATGTGTCTGTTTTCAAAGATACCCTCTACTTGGATGTCAAGAAGTAGGTTTTTAGGGCATTCTTCTCTTCTACATACATCTTTAAGATATCCCTATAAATTGACATACGTTTAGGACCAAAATATCGCCATGATATTATTCTTGCGAGATTTACAACACTTATGAGAATTCGTCTGCGAGTTATTCAACACATACTGCGAGTTTCACAGAATGATTCAAAGAATGACATAACAGATAACGATAGATGAAACATGAGAAGAGTATGAAAATTTTGCGAGGGTTATATCATCTGCGAGAATTAGCATTATTACTGCTGCGAGAAGTTCGCGAGTCAGATCCGAAATTAAAGGACAGCTTAGCTGTCATCCATTATGTAACTACCCTATATAAAGAGACCCAGTATATTCATATAAGGGGGATGAATTTTTGAGCATAAAGAAAGTTTTGAGGAGAGAGAAAATCCAAGAGAACGGTTGTATTCTTGATTTCTTCCATTTCTTGTAAACATTTCTGAGAATCAAATAATAAAGTGTTGTTTTTAATCTTCAAATATGTGTTGATTATTGTTAATTCTTGTGAAGGGTGTAGTGTAGATTTTCCTACAACTACAATACGTTCTGGAATCTTGAACCTAGGTTGTGCCTCTTGTATCATTTCCACAAAGCCTGACCCTTCTACTTTTCTAAAAGGTATTTCATCCTTAATTATCCACTCAACAAGACGCCTTCTTAACCTATCATAACTGTAAGTATGAGAAATAAGTTTACCATCCTGACCTGGTTTTGGGGGTGGCATCAACAGAGATGGTTGTCCCTTTTATTTCTTCCTGTTAGGATTCTTTAGACATCTATTCAAATGCTTTCTTAATCCAGAAGTGCCATTATTGTCATTGTGAGCTTTGTATTTATGGTGTCAATGATGACATTCAGCTCACTCATCATCTATCCTAGTCATTTCCAAACCAACAGTTGATCTCATTTTGCCGTGTTTCTTTTTGTTTTTGGTGTCACCAACTTCAACTGCTTCAGCTGTACTTGTTGGAGTTTCAGTTTCAGATTCATTTGTGTGAGATGCATCTTGAGAGGATGATCCAACTTTTGTTTGTTGAGTTGTACTTGGAGTTTCATTTGTAGTTAGAGTTGGAGTTGGAGTTGAATTTGATGTGGTCATCTAACAAACAAACAAAAAACAAATTACATTCAGATTCTTGCAAAAAAAAAACATTTGTCACAATTCCATTTCAATTCATAAAGCTCATACTCATTCTATGAACACAGCTGTCACAATTCCATTTTAATTCATAAATCTTATACTCATTCTCTGAACATAGCTGTCAAAATTCCATTTCAATTCATAAAGCTCATACTCATTCTCTGAATCCTACTAGTTTAACTCAAATTCAACAATCCCTTCACTATCATCATCATCATCATAACTCCAACCTAAATCCCTATCATTTCATTCTGCTTGCACTTGCAATCAAATTCCTAAGCAACATTCAACACTTTACTTAGGTGGAACAGGGAAATAAATTGGGGATCGTAGGAGCATGATGAAATTAACTAAGCAATTTCATTAGGTGGAACAAAGAAAGAAAATTAGTTTCTTACTTTGTCAAATTTAAGTAAAAAAAAGCTTATCGAGATCACACATATGGGATTTTTTTCTTTGAAATAATTCATCAAACTATCAAACACCTTGTAAGCAAAAGCTTAAACGTCAACATGCCGAGCATAAATCATCAAGTTGTACAGAAATAAGCATATATCCAGGAGGTTTGTGATCATGATGAGATAAGTGAAAATCTAAACAGCGCATATATCTACATTTCACCAGCTTAAAGTGTTCATGACTGGTATCATTGTAATATTTGCATCTCTTCCACAAAATATACTCTGCCAGCAATTCATTGACAAAATATTCATTTCAATCATTTCTAAAGAAATTACCAATTGATTGAATAGGTAGTTCCCCTAGAGTCATGAATCATTGTTTAAGTGGATATGAAATCTGATATAGATATTGTTGAGTTATGAAATCTCATACATGTCTCCCAGTAAAAAGAAACTGCAATGGAGTCAAGGGCTTAGAACATGGACACCTTATAATCTGGACACCACCCCACATAATGAGCATCAACAATTTTAAACCATCCAGAACAATAATATTTCCTGAACGAGGATGAAGAATTCCAACTAAAGTTTCAAATTAACAAATACATAAAATTTAAAATTTCTTAAGCCAGAGGCATTATGTATGCTGAGGATACAATAATCCCACATGAACATCATGCTCCTAGTAAATCTAGGTAATAATCCCTAATTTCTTTCCCTGAACTCATTCACCCAAAATTCAGAAACCCCATATCCCCCTAAGGCCCTAACCATGTTCTAAAAACATAAAAACCCAATTATTAAACATAAAAAGCCAATTTCTTAGAACATTTGTCTTTGATTGATATACCCAAAATGAAATAAGATCAAATCACAATTCAGTAGATGAACAAATGAAGAATAAAAATAATGATTTACCTTCACTCCTTCACTCCACTGAACCCAATTTCTTAAAGAATATATAGAACTGAACTCAGATGAGTTGAACTTGAATTTGTAAACAAGTAAAACCACTAAATCAATCTACATTCAAACCTTAAATCAATCTACAATCAAACCCTAAGGAAAAGAAAACTTACCAGATAGAGATGGTGAAACTGATATTCATACACTGATACTGATACTCATACACTGAATCTGAATGATGGGAAGAACAAAGAAGGAAGAATGCTGCCGCTGAGAAAAAAAGAAGAAGAAAAAAATTCGAGTGAACTGTGAAGTATTCTCTCGTCGTTATTCCTTTACCTATCTTGGACGGCTAGGATTAAAAACCTATAATAGATCTTAACGGCTAATACTCACCGGTATATATGGTCCGGTTCAAGTCTGGTCCCCCAAAGAACTGGTGTTTGTACTGGTCTATCTCGGTTCTCAGCTTCTAAAACCGGTGTCTGTACCGGCCAGACCAGTTTTGGTCCGGTCCCGGTTCGGTATTTCCGGTTCCACTCCGGTCCAGGTCATCTCAACCGGTTCTTGTGCAGCCTTAGGTGAGTCCGGCTCATTGAGAGCCAAAAATCCAACCTTGGTCGGTCAAGATAACATGATCATGTCTCCAAAGTGTCTGTATCTCAATTCTGAGAATTTTGATATTTTCAGATGTGCATTTGACCAAACATTTGAGAAAATATGAAGAAACCCAGGGTTTTTTTATAAAACCCTCAAAACTTCATGAGATGAAGGAAAAAAATGAAAAAAATGAAGGAATCATGAAGTGTGGGACCGTCCATGGCCAGCTGGCAAAGGGAGCCAATCCACACGTTTTTCCAAAAAAATTATAATATTTTCATGATTTTAGGGAAATATGATAAAATCAAGAAGTTTTGCTAAAATTAAAGAGTTTGTTGAAATCAAGGAGTTTTCATGAGATGAGGGAAACATAAAAAATAATAATAATAAAATAAGGGACGTGTGGGCGTGTGGGACCGGCTTGGAGCATGGTTGGCCGGCCAGGGCCCGGTCCCATGCGTTTTTCCTAATTTTATGTATTATTTCATGATTTGAAGGAATTTTCATAATTTGAAGGAAATATCATGAAATTAAGGAATTTCATGGGATAATGAAAACATAAAAATATAATAATAATAATAATAAAGTGGGACGTGTGGGGCCACCTAGGGCTTGGTCGGCCGGCTAGGGCCCGGTCACACGGGTTTCCCTAATTTTATATTATTTTTCATGGGACCAAAGAAATATCATGAGATTAAGGAGTTTTCATGAATTTATGGAAATAATAATAAAATAATGAGGAACCATGAGGTGTGGGGCCGGCTGAGACCAAGGCATGGCCGGTTGGCCAATGGTCACGCCCCACAATGTTTTCCTTAATTTTATATTATTTCTTTGGTGTGAAAGAAACACCATGAAACTGAGGAGTTTCCTCAAAACGAAGGATATTTTTTCAAGTGAAAGGATTTTCATGAACTCAAGGAAAATAACAAAAAATATGATAAACATATGAAGCTGGCGTGGGATTGACCACGGCACGGTCGTCCGGTCAGTGGGCCCATGCTCCCAGCGCCTTAGCCAATTTTTAATTATTTATTATTTTCTTTCCTAGTTTGCATAGGTTCATCGTCTCGTCGTATTTTGAAATACTCGTTCGTGCGGTGATTGTTAGTGCATCGTCGTTGAGTACACTTTCACCATTTAAATTGGGGCTTACTCAGAGGTGGCTCAGATGCCCGTGCGTTGAATATTTATTACTAACCCATGGATTTCTTCTGGGAAGAACCATGGTTTGCAGTAATGAAATATCTACGAAAATATTGGAATATTTTTGAAAATTCTGTGGATGAATCCAAGAATTTAGGAATAATTAACTTATGGCTCTATACTAGTAGAGCAAGCTGTCTAGGAGCATTAATTATTCCGATATGAGCTTGCTAGAGCTTCAAATCCTTTATATAGTCAGGGTAAACTCGTTGTTTGTATCCTGAAGACGTTATCGCCCTATACTAGCAGAGCAAGCTGTCTAGGTGCCGTCCATCTCGTGATACTATATAGAAATAATTTCTGAAGTGTTCATCATTCATGAGATATGTTGTTGTCTAGCTGTGAGACCATATATCTACATGTACTCTGAGGGAAAGTATTCTCAGTCAGAGGATTCGATGAGACCCGTGTCTCAATACTCACGCCTGATTGCTGGATCAGAGTTTCATATAATTATGGGTTTACGATTTCAGCTTTTGTCGAAAATCCACCATCTACATTAGCAAATTTAGTTTTGTCCTAAAATATAATTTCCCAAACTGACCTTTTGTATAAAAAGATCTAATTCAAAGAAATTGTGGCGGAAATCAGATTCAAAGAATGAAGAAATACCTAATAGAAATCTAATTCCCAAACTGTTCTTCACATCTTCATCTTCTTCTTTTTCATAGTTTACAGATTCAGATAACGAAGAAGCTACAGATTTTTGGTTTACATCTTTTTCCTGATTTCGATTTAATTCATAAAGTTTTTTTTAGGTAAGTACTGATTCAATTGTTTACGACAAGCTACAGTTTCAGAGATCTGGTGTTTAATCGAAGAAGATTATAGAAACCGTATCAATTTAGTCTTCAGATTAAGCTGTGTGTTATATTCTGATTATTCATCAACGAATTAATCAACTTTGTATTGATCATTTTTGTCTTCGTTTTTAGTTTAAGCTTTGTCTATCATTCAGATTATTCATTAGACAATCAATCAAGTTTTCAGGTATTCAATTTACTTTTTTTTGTTGAATTTTTATTTTCTAGTGAATAAACATAATTGATGATGTTCTTATGAACAAACGAATAAAGTTAATTGATTATGCTCATATGATTTCTTATGTTTTTGTTTATGTTCTTATGAAGGATTCTATCTATTTGGAACGAACCTTGTTGTGATTGTTTTTGAAATTCATATTGCTGTTGATATTCACATCTGGTGAAACTGTTTTTGGTTGCATCATTTTGTTATGTAGATTATGGATTCTGTTCTCGCAGTTGTTTGTCACAAAGAAGATTGTTTGAATTTTCGTATTGGCCTCCAAGAGTCTTTTGCTAATTTGAAGACTAGTATATGCTCAAGTTGGTGTGATTTATCTCTTCCTTCTATGAAATTTTTTCATATGGTTGATGATAAGCAAAAGGTCATTGATTCTGATTTTGATCTTCAAGCATTGGCTCTATTTAGTCTTTATAATAAAGAAGGAATTATGGAGTTACACGTACGTCACAAAGCTGAGTATTCTGGTTCAATAAGTTCAGGAATTATAGCTTTTGATGACCAGCCCCATAGTTCTGGAATTATACCTTTTGAGAAGCAACGAATTGATTATGATGTTCTAGATAAAATTAAGGAACCATTGAAGTCTGCTCACTGGTTACATATTTTTCAAGGAGTTGAATAGTTGTTTTCGGAAGTTGTTCAACAAGTTCATTGTGATTTACAGAAGTATCATGCAGAAGCCGTTTATGCATTCAAGGTCTACAGGAATGAGAAGTTGAGGATTGGTGCATGTTGTGCTAATAAGAAAGAGGAGAAGTGTAACTAGAATTTATATGTTGTGTTTGTTGATGGTGTTGTAGGAAGTCCTTTTATTATCAAGGAACTAAATAATGAGCATACTTGTGTTGGTGGATTTGTTAACAGATATCGAAGAAACAAGTTAGTAGCTTGATTATTGATGAAATTAAACAGGATCCTAATAAGAAAACTAAGCATATTATGGAATCTTTTACGAGAGACTACGGCTTTGACATTAGTCGTTATTATGCATACTCAGGGAAAAAGCATGCACTGAATACTACATGGGGAGAGAACGAGAAATCTTTTATGTTCTTGAACTGGTATAAAAACAAGTTGATTAAAATCAATCCTGGATCTCACGTGGTTTTGGAAGTCGAAGAAGGGACTCAAAAATTTCAGAGGATGTTTATCTGTTTTGAAGCTTGTAGTCGTGGATTCAATTTTTGTCGTCCTGTATTATTCGTTGATGCGGCCCACTTGAAAAGCAAGTACCTTGGTCATATGATGGCAGCAACGGGTCTAACTGAAAATGATGGTAAGGTTTTCGTCATTTTTTTATGTTGGTTTCATCATTTTCTATTTTTGGTTTCATCATTTTCTATTTTTGGTTTTATCATTTTCTATTTTTTGTTTTCATCGCATCTTATGTTTGTGTTATGTTTTTTATCCATGTTACAGAAATATACCCTCTTGCTTATGTTTTCGTATCATCGGAGAATGAAGCGAACTGGAAATGGTTTTTGGAAAATTTGAAGCAAGTCCTTTCTCTTTTGCGACCAAATCTTAATTTTGTGAGTGATTGAGGTATTAGATTGTCAACTCAAATTCATGTTGTATTTCCTGAGGATTTTCATGGTTGGTGCTACTGGCATATGGAATGCAATATCAACACATGCTTACCAAAGAACTGCAAGGTTTATAAAAAATATGTATTGGGACTGTTTAAGAAATGTGCGTATGCTTCTACTCATAAAGATTTTACAGAGAGTTGGGATAAGTTGAGGAAGGTTGAAAATCAGAAGTTACAAGACTATCTAAGTAGAGCTCATGTTGATAAATGGGAAAGTTTTTTGTTCAAGAGTCGACGATATGGTAGGTTATGTTCAAATATTGCTGACAGTTTCAATGGTTCGGTCGTTGAAGAGAGAGAGAATCCTATAGACGTCATGGTTGATGAAATCAGGGTGAAGCTTATGGACCAAATGTGTACACGTCGCGAGGACTGTGCTAACTTAATGAATTGGCGTCAAACTCTATGTCCACAATATGAAGTTCTGCTCCACGACAAAAAGATTCATGGCTGTAACTACTCAGTCACCAAGTCGTCGGAATATGTGTTTGAAGTTCATGCTTCGTTAACACAGACATTCGATTTGAAAAGAAAAACATGTTCTTGCAATCGTTGGCGTATTGACGGTTTCCTTTGTGCCCATGTTGTCCGTTGTATCATGGTGAATGGAGAAGATCCTTACAAGTATGTTGAACACTACTTTACAGTAAAGTTCTATCAAGAATCATATAAACATGCAATCAATCCTGTTCCCACAGTTGAAAATCCCATGACAGTGTCGCCGAAATCAATGTTTTTTGGTCCGAATAATGGACCACAGCCAGGACGTCCATCGAAGAAGAAGAGGATTCCTAATACAAGTTCAGTTCCCAATAAGAAGATGAGAACCTGTGGTTCCTGCAAGGTTTTGACCACCCATAATAGAAGGACATGCCCTTCTCGTCAGATTTCATGAGAACTTATAGTCATTTCGACTACAAGTCATCGAATTTCGCTCTTAGTTTCGTTTTTAGACTACACTATGTGTTTCATCTACTATTTCAGATTTTTGTTTTAGAAGTTAATGTGCTGCAGGTGTTTTCATTTTATAATTTGTCTAAGAATAAATAAGTTTTATTAAGATTTTCAGATTTTTTGTTTGATTAAGTTTGTCAGAATTTTTGCAGGCCTTTATAGTTTGGTGTAACCGAATTAGGTTTCATCAGTTTTTGATAAAACCAGAATAGGTTTCATCATATTTTTGGTGGAACCCTTTTTAGTTTCACCATTGTTTTACTGTCACTTTTTCTTCTACATTTTTTGACAACGCAGTAGATGTTGTTTTGTCTACTGTTTATTGGTGCCGCAAATATATGATACATCATTTATGGATACTGTTTTATAAAAATGAGACATCATATTTCTGTAGACATAAGCTTTTAAGGGAACACAACTGAAATCGCACGAAATCCTTTTTTATATAAACTGTAACCATTTCACAAGTACTTTAAACTTCAACTAAAACTTGAATCTACAAGAAGAACTGTATGTCAAGGAGTATCATCATTACAATAACCATTTCAAAAGTAATTTAAACTTCAACTAAAACTGAATGTTCAAGAGGACGGGCACGACATGCGAGTATTATTCTATATTGTCAAGGAGTATCTTCAATGCCAACTTTGGTCTCATGTTATTCACCTTTTCTCGTATATCATCTTCACGAGACATGTTTCCTTTCAAGAGGCTCTTCATGTAATAGAAAACATACATGCCACAATCGTTCTTGAAAAACCAAAACAATGTTTTAACTGTTATAAAGTGACTAGATGAGAGTGTTCTGATATTAGTATATATATTTGAAGCATTCAGTTTCTAACTTTTCACAAGTGATGTAATGATTTCAAGCATATTCATATGTGAACTAATAAACTTCAAAACATGGCTTACCCCATTTTTTGACAACATGAAGGGGTGTTCAGAGTGTACGGTGTTGGTTGACTATTCTGCTCGTCACAGGGGAGATTTGCGTCGTGTTGTGCAAATGTTGATATTATTCGTTGTCTCATGATTTCAGCACTTTTTCCGCATTCTTCTTCAGTGGAATCCAAGGAGTTGTAGTGATAAAATTCTCCGGTTTCAAAATCAAAAGCAAGCAGCGTCCAATGGTTTACATCTCCAATTGGTGTCAGCAATGGAAAGAACAAAAAATGCACGTTATAATCCATGTTGTCGATGAAACCTTCTATTACAACACCACATTTCTTTTCTAATGAGTGACATGTCTGAAACAAAATACCAGATAACAGCTCCTTGATGAGTTACAAACATGCAAGTTTGATGAAACCAAACTTGGTTTCATCAAAATTAACCATATAGACAACAACATTTTTTGTTTTCCACAACCATTTTTTATTCCAAAAAAATTACATTAAAGAATTTCAGAGTAAACTTACATAGGAAAATGTGCTTAGAAATGCAGCTTTCTGGTACTTTGGAGAACCATATTATTTCAACTCGTTTTTTTGATGTTATTTTGCAGCTTCAAAATATAGAACTCAATGATGTCTCCTGCGACGTCACCTTTTCTCATCAAACTATCCATATTCTTCCCCGATATATGTAAGTGAAGATGTAAATGCTCCCACGCCGTTGAACTGTTAATTTTATTTTTTAAAAGCTAGTCAATGATACAACAAAAAAGGAGAAACAATGCATAACTTGGAACAAAATTTTGATGAAACCAGTCTTGGTTTCATCAGTTATTTCCCACTTACCTTTCATTGTTCTTTCTGAAAAAAGTGGTCACGAGGGGTTTCTCATTTCTGTTGAGTACCTTCAAGATCTTTAAGTTATCAACTGGTTTTAACTTCACCCCTTGTACTTCCTGAGCCTCCTTGTTCTCTTTGCACTTACTAGCTATAAGCTTTCTTCTTTTTTTCACACTGGTGTTGTAATCCTGCATCTTGATAGGTGGTCCCAAATTCCTTCTGTCTTCCCTCATTCTTGTAACCATGTTACTCATCCTATGTTCATCACTGATTTCTCCCTGTCCTTGATCTTGATTGTCATGCTGCGACAGCCCTAAATAAAATCCAGGTTGTTCATTTTCTAACTCAAGTAAATCATTCGCCATTTTTACGGCTGAGTAGTAGTATACGCTTCCAACATTTGGCTTTGATGATGAACAACATTTCTTATTGTATTTGTCTTCCATTCTCCTAATTTCATCTTCATCAATTACAAATTGAGTTTCATTGTCTTCTTGCTCAATATTTATTTTAGACGAAGTTGCTTTCTCAATTTCAGATTCGACCCGCTCTGCCGCCTTGATATCCTCGATAGTATTCGGAGTCAACTCAGTACCATCTCCTTGTTGTTCTTCCTCGGTCACTGGCTTCGACGAGGTAGCTTTCTCAATTTCAGATTCGACCCGCTCTGCCGCCTTGATATCCTCGATAGTATTCGGAGTCAACTAAGTACCATATCCTTCTTGTTCTTGCTCGGTGACTGGCTTCGACGAAGGACATATGACCTGCTCTTTTTCTACTCCTTCTATTTGTTTTAAAAAATTTGTAAGGTCAACTTCTGAAAACACACTATCTAGTGTAATGGGATATTCACCTTTGCAGATTCGTGTTTATGTTCCGCATCTTGTGGCGTTTCTCCATGGGTTGAATCCTTTTCTGATTGCATCAGAAAATCTTCAAGATTTTCAGCAGCATCTTCTCATGTTTCAAAACTTGAAACCTTTTCTCCAGGTAGAAAAACCCCACCTTGTTCCATCACAGCATTGTCATCATGTGGTAGCCTTTCTCCAGACAGTGAAACTATTTCTTGTTCTATCACGCGATCCACCATCGCTGCATTTATCATGTTAACATCCCTTGTTATCACCTGCAATATTAAGATATCTAAGTCATTTTATTTTCATCTTCCTATGTTTGAAAACCTAATGCTGTAAAATCTAAAACTTCTGAAAGAAAAGAAAGAACAGGCCAATTCATCATTAACTTTAAATGATGAATCCAAATCTGGTTTTATCAAAAAAATGATGAAACCAAAATTGGTTACATCAACAAAATAATAAAACCAAATCTGGTTGCATCAAAAAAAAAAAGTTGAAACAAACATTAACTTGAACTGATGAAACCAAATCTGGTGACAACAAAACAAATCTGGCAGAAACCATATATAATACCACACAAGTTTATAAAAGACTACCAATAAACTGAAATTTAAGAAAGAAGTTAAAAATTTAAACTTTTTCCTCAATTTAACTCATACAAGTTTCTTAAATTTAAGAGGCAACAATGCTATTCATAGGCAATGAAACCATTTTTGTTTCCATCAAAAAAGAATTTTCATAGCAAATAACGCACAAAGCAACCTAATAAAACTATATCTAACATATTACCTCAATATCTTCTTCACGGTTCGAAACCGCTTCAGGTACTATTGGAACATCCGCTTGTTTTCTTTTACGTCTCAAATAAGTGCTCTGTACCGGTTGTTGTTCCCTATCCTCGGCATCATATTTTTCCAGCAGTGATTCTTCTTCTTCGGAAAGAACATTTGTAGCATTGGTCCTAAGCTTTTCAATCAAGGCTCGCGCAAATTGGTATTTAGCTTTGTTGGAGTTAGCTTCACTGCTAGAACCAATATTTTCTTCAACTGGCACTTCATTTTCTTCAACTGACACTTGAACCGGCACTTGATTTTCATTATCACCAACCAGCACTTCAGGTTGAACATCGTCTTCAGCAACAATTTCCACTTCATCTACAGGCTCAGCCAAGCGCATTTCAGTTTCGTCATACTGAAGCAAGAATGATCCCTTTCGGTGACCAATATTCTCCTGCAGTACACAAAAAAAATTGGTTTCAGCTAAAAAAATGATGAATCCAAAACTGGTTTCATCAAAAAAGTAAATCCAAAACTTGTGGAACATGGCATGATATAAAATTGAGATATGGCATGATATCTAAAATATGGCATGATATACAATTGAGACATGGAAGATATCTAAAACATAGAAGATTTCTAATATTGTCTAACAAACATAAAAGGTTTCGAACATGGCATGATATACTAACCAAATTAATCATATAAGAACCTCGAAGTTATCTAAGAAACAAAAATTCATCTAGAATTTTTGATGAAACCAAGATTGGTTTCATCAGAAAAGTAAATATTTACCTCAAACCAAAATTGGTCAACCCACGCCAGTTTCATATTTTTATCATATTTTTTGTTATTTTCTTTGAGTTCATGAAAATTCTTTCATTTGAACAAATATCCTTCGTTTTGAGGAAACTCCTTAGTTTCATGGTGTTTCTTTCACACCAAAGAAATAATATAAAAGTAAGGAAGAATATGGTGGGGCATGACCATTGGCCAACCGGCCATGCCTTGATCCCAGCCGACCCCACACCTCATGGTTCCTCATTATTTTATTATTATTTCCCTAATTTCATGAAAACTTTTTAATCTCATGATATTTCCTTGGTCCCATAAAAATAATATAAAATTAGGAAAACCGTGTGCACGGGCCATAACCGATCGGCAAAACCCTAGATGGCCCTACACGTCCCTTTTTATTATTATTATATTTTTCATGTTTTCATAATCCCATGAAATTCCTTGATTTCATGATATTTCCTTCAAATTATGAAATTTCCTTTAAATTGTGAAATAATACATAAAATTAGGGAAAACGTACGGGACCGGGCCCTGGCCGACCAACCATGCTCCAAGCCGGTCCCATACGCCCACACGTCCCTTATTTTATTATTATTATTATTTTTTATGTTTCCCTCATCTCATGGAAACTCCTTGATTTGATCAAAACTCTTTAATTTTAGCAAAATTCCTTGATTTTATCATATTTTCCTAAAATCATGAAAATATTATGAAAATTTTGGAAAAACGTGTGGGATTGGCCCCTTGGCCGACCGGCCATGCCTTGGCCATGGATGGTCCCACACTTCATAATTCTTTCACTTTTTCATTATTTTTCCTTCATCTCATGAAGTTTTGACGGTTTTATCAAAAAACCCTGGTTTCTTCATATTTTCTAAAATGATTGCTCAAAGGCACATCCGAAAATATCAAAATTCTCAGAACTAAGATACGAACACTTTGGGGACATGAGCATTTTACCTTGACCGACCAAGGTTGTCTCTTTGGGTCTTAATGAGCCGGTCTTACATATGTTCACAATTTGACCTAATTTGCGCAATTGCACGTATTAGGTCCAAAACTCTTCCAAACGACTTGGAACTTCATGGAACGATCAACACTTGATCCCGTGACCACCTAGGGACAGTTTCATGAACCCTTGGTCGGTCCTCCACTTCTTCATAATTAATTAGGTTTTATCACCTAATACTGAACCCAGCAGTAATTCGAATAAACGATTAAACCAGCATTTAATCATTCTTTCATCAACAAGTCACCAACTCTTCAAGAGGTCTTGGTGTTTGCTCACGTGAGCATATGGATGTTACATGATTGAATCATGGTCTCATGAAACCAATCCTTCATTCGTTCCATGGTTCAATTTCTAACAAACCATGAAGTGGTCATCAATTGATCAAATTAGGGTTTCTGAGTCCAAGGATTATAATTCCGGATTAAAACACTAATAAATTTATGACGATCTCATGATCAATATTATTATTAGTTATACTTGGTTCAACTACCAGTATTTTAATTCATATTTTATTTTGGTCATGCTGCCAATAATTCATCAGATGAGCAACACTTGCTCAGATAAGCAATACTTGCTCAAATCATAGAATATTGGTTCAACTATCAATATTCAACAAATCATCGAATGAGCAATATTTTCTCACCTCAACTATCAACTTGAAGATCATGCTCACGTTCAATCCATGAGTTTCAGAACATTTTTACAAAATCATGTTCAACTCAGTAAATACATGGACTCATCGTCCCATGATATCACGAAGTCAGCAACTGACTAAACTAACCACGAGATGTCAATCGTGTCACTTGGGGGGATATTAGCTAGGGTTTAAACCTGGCGGTCAACGATACATGTGTTCAAACACACGATGGAATGTGATCAAGTCGTGCAATCAGTTGAAGGAGTTAACAAAGTAGTGGGTGTAAAATCAACAAAGTCTCCGCACGATGAGCAACTGGTTTCAAACACTATTTCCATCTCTCCACTCTTTGATTTCATCAACTGTCACACTTCATGGGATCATGGTATCTATAATTCCAGCAATATAATTAAGTCTCTGAATCATGATTGAAAGAATAATAAGAACAACAAGAATCCCACGTTTCACTGACAATATGAGATAAATAACTCATCAATTGAGCAATTACTCTCAACTGAGTAATTTCAATCCTTCAGAACTTATCGTATTCAGAATTTAAAACACACCTACAATCTTTGATTACCACTGATTCCACAAATTTCTCAGCTTCCCTCCTACAGACCGACCCATCCTCTCTTGTGATCGAATTTACTCTGGAATGGCCATTGTCTTGGTTTAGGCCGGAGTACTACAGATTGATCTCTCGAATTTAAAGCACCCCCTTTGCAGCGGTGCATCTGTGTGAGGTTAAAAAATTTTCTTGGTTTAAGGAGTCTCCTCCGCACGGTCATCTCTTTAATTCCGTAAAAACCAGAAAATCGTTTTGCCCCATCTACAGCTGGTTTAATCATTTATCCGAAAATGCTCGTCTGAACCTTAGGTGATAAAACCTAATTAATTATGACGAGATGGAGGACCAACCAAGAGGTCATGAAACTGACCCTGGATGGTCACGGATCTATTATTGATCGTTCCATGAAAATCCCAAAATTATTTGGAAGAGTTTTGGACCTAATACGTGCAATTGCGCAAATTAAGTCAAACCGTGAAAATACACGGGACCGGCTCATTGAGAACCAATGATCCAACCTTGGTCGGTCAAGGTAACATGCTCATGTCATCAAAGTGTTCGTTTCTCAGTTCTGAGAATTTTGATATTTTTTTGCGTGCAGTTGAGCATCCATTTGAGAAAATATGAAGAAATCAGGGTTTTTTTCATAAAACCGTCAAAACTTCATGAGATGAAGGAAAATAATTTAAAAAATGAGGGAATCATGAAGTGTGGGACCGGTCATAGCCAAGGCTTGGACGGACGGCCAAAGGGCCCAATCCCACACGTTTTCCCAATTTTTTAAAATATTTTCATGATTTTAGGGAAATGTGATAAAACCAAGGAATTTGTTAAAACTAAGGAATTTTGTTAAAATCAAAGAGTTTCCATGAGATGAGGAAAACATGAAAAATAATAATAATAAAATAAGGGGCGCATGGGACCGTCTTGAGCATGGTTGGCCGTCTAGGGCCCGGTCCCGTGCGTTTTTCTTAATTTTATGTATTATTTCATGATTTTAGGAATTTTCATAATTTGAAGGAAATATCATGAAATCAAGGAACTCCATGGGACCAAGGAAACATGAAAAATATAATAATAATAAAATGGGACGTGTGGGGCCGGCTAGGGCTCGGTCACACGGGTTTCCCTAATTTTATATTGTTTTTCATGGGATCAAGGAAATATCATGAGATTAAGGAGTTTTCATGAAATTGGGGAAATAATGAGGAACCATGAGGTGTGGGGCCAGTTGGTCAATGATCACGGCTCTACCATATTTCTTTAATTTTATATTATTCTTTGGTGTGAGGGAAACACCATGAAACTGAGGAGTTTCCTCAAAAGGAAAGATATTTGTTCAAATGAAAGGAATTTCATGAACCCACGGAAAATAAAAAAAAATATGATAAAAATATGAAACTGGGGTAGGATTGACCACGACATGTCCGTCCGGTCAGTAGGCCCATGCTCCCAGCGCCTTAGTAAATTTTTAATTATTTATTATTTTTCTTCCTATTTTGCATAGGTTCATCGTCTCGTCGTATTTTGAAATGCTTATTCGTACGGTGATTGTTAGTGCATCATCGTCGAGTACACTTGCACCATTTGAGTCGAGGCTTACTCGGAGGTAGATCAGATGCCCGTGTGTTGAATATTTATTACTGACCCATGGAATTCTGTTGGGAAGAATCATGGATTAAAGTAACGAAATATTATAAAAGTATTTGAATACTTTCAGAAAATATTTGAATATTTTCAGAAATTCAGTGGATGAATCCAAGAATTTAATAATAATTAACTGATGGATCTATACTAGCAGAGCAAGCTGTCTAGGAGCATTAATTATTCTGACATGAGCTTGTTGGAGCTTCATATCCTTTATATAGTCATGGAAAACTGTTCTTTGTATCCTGAAGACGTTGTCGCTCTATACTAGCAGAGCAAGCTGTCTAGGAGCCATCAATCTCGTGATTCTATATAGAAATAATTACTGAAGTGTTCAGTATTCATGAGATATGCCGTTGTACAGCCAAGAGACTACATATCTGCATGTACTCTGAGAGACAGTATTCTCAGTCAGAGATTTGATAAGAGACCCGTGTCTCAATACTCACATCTGATTTTTGGATCAGAAGTTCGTATAATTATGGGTTTACGATTTTATCCTTTATTGAAAATCCACCATCTACATTAAGTCCCCTGCTTAGTGAGGAAAGCTGTGTTCCTCAATCAGCATGGAGTGGTGATTTTCTGGTCATAAACAATATCAGTAATTGAACTTAGTCGTAAGTTAAGATATTACCGGATTATTTTGATAGTACGAGCATACCATGACTTGAATGAAGATCCCAGTGGCATGATAGAGTGTCGTTTGGTGAACATAAATTGGTGTTGAACCGCTGATTCGGACGACGGGACCTTGGTCGTTTAGGATTCGTGGGCCGGGCCCAATAAGGAAATCCTTAGAAAATTAGGTTTTGGAAATAAAATTTGATATAAAAGGAATTGTTCCCTTTTTAAAAAAAAAAATTTCCCACGACCAGCACCTTCATCACCTCTCCATCACCTTCACACCAGCAGCAGGAGGAGAGGAAAAAAAATTGCCGGAGCGCCACCGCCCGATATCGCCGTCGGATCACCGTCCGGTCAGTTTTCGGCCGGCGCTAACCAGGTTCGTTTTTTTCTTTTTTGATGTTTGCTGATGTTTATGAGTTCTATGAGTTGTTCATATCTTGATCATGATAAAGTTATACACATGTGCATATATGAGCGTGGGTTTCTTCGAAAACCCTTGTTTTTTGAAAATGTATGTCCGTTTGATCGTTAGTTTTTGAAAACTAAGAATAATCCCTGATTTAAGAGGGATTTTTTTTTGTATATGAAGATTTAGGTCCAGTGATAAAACTAAGTTTATGAGCTTTCATGTGTGTCAAAGTTTTATCATGAAAAGATGAATTTTCACAAAACCGAAATAAACCTTCGTTTTAAAGCATGGCGATGATACGAAGAAAGAGTTTTTTTTTTTTTCTTCATATATATATATGAGCTTGAGTCCAGTGATAAGATTTTGTTTATGAGCTTTTGTAGTTGCAGGAAATCCTACACTACACCCTTGTAAAGATTATATAATAATCAACTCATCATGGGAGATTAAAAATGACACTTTACTATTTTGTTCTCAGAAATGTTTACAGAAATGGAAGAAATCAAGATTACAACTATTAGAGAGAAACTTCAAGAGAATAGAAATCAAAATGATGAAGAAATATAAATCAAAGAGAGGGTAATTGATGATCGCTATGATCCACGCGGTGAAACTTTGAATGGAAGACGAAGTAATAGAAATCAAAGAGATGAGAATAATTAAGATGATGAAGAAAATCGAGAAGAAGGTAGAAGAATATTACATGGGGGAGAGAATCTAAGAAATCAAAGAATCATTGAGAACGAAATTGAGAGACATTATGCTGAACAAGCACGCTTAGCCTGCGAAAGAGAAAGGTTGAGAGCATAAGTGGAAGAACAGGAGTTTCAAGAGGCAATAAGGCAGAATAACCATGATAATCGAGAAAGGAGACGTACGCAAAATCGCGATAATGATAATGTTCAAGAAGAGTATGACAAGATACAAAGAAGAATAGAAAGACAGCGAAGAGAAATGGTGAGAAATGAAGAAACTCGCGGAGAAGAAATTGGAAGACATAATCAAATGCGAATTTTAGAAGGAGGTGAAGATGAAAATCGCAGAAGAAGGCAGGACGGCGATGTATATGTAGATACACTAACTCTCGTAAGACAGGAAAGACATGAACGCAGGAGAAGGGAAGCTGCACTAAAAAGGCCAATAGAACAAAATCCAACTGCAAATGAGCAAATTTTAAGGGAATTAGCAGAAATGAGGGGATTGATAAATAACAGAAGAGAAGGAGGTATAAGGCAACTTGATGAAGCTATTGAGGAAGCAGCGAGAACTCCATTCACACAAGAAGTGCAACTAAGAGGAATACCCCCAAAATATAATTTACCAGCATTAAACAGTATTTTTGATGGGACTACTTGTGCTGTTCAACATGTCAAGGATTATGTTAGGTGTATGCTACAGTGGGAGAACCATGATGATGCATTTTTTGAGAGTTGAAAGAGTCTTGAGGAGAGAGAAACTTCAAGAGAATAGTTGTAATCTTGATTTCTTCCATTTCTATAAACATTTCTGAGAACAAAATAGTAAGTGTCATTTTTAATCTCCCATGATGAGTTGATTATTATAAAATCTTTACAAGGGTGTAGTGTATGATTTCCTGTAACTACAGATTTCATGTAAACCAAAACTTTATCTTATAATGTGTATGTTTTCACAAAATTGGAATAAACCTTCGTTTCGAAGTCGTATGACGATACGAAGGAAAAGATTTTTTTTTTTTAAATAAAACCATGGTCTATTCATGGATTTTTTTTAATGAAACCGTGGAGTGTCCACAAATTTTATTTTCGTGAGCCTTGCTCACGTAAAATTTTTTTTTATTTATTTACGTGAGTAAATCACGTTTTTTTTTATATATATACAAATATTTATTATTTTCTTTAAAATCAAAACTTGAGTTTTGTGTAGTATTACTTAGAAGTAAACAATTATTTATGATGAAATAATGTTTTAGTTTTCATAATTCCATGGTGAATGTTCACACAGTAGAAATATTCATGATTTTATGAAAAAATCTGAATTTTTGAACGTCTTTTGTAGGTTCGAAGAGACGAACGATTTTGGAGTGTTAACTCTAGCATTACTATCACTACTGTTAGTGGAAGCGTAAAAGGTAAGAGTTAAGAGTTACCATTTTTGCCGATGGATCTATTTTCATGTTGGTAATCTTTTGTGCTCCTGATTTCAGAAAATGTCCGACAACAGAGATTACGATTACTGGTATTCCTCTTCTTCCTCTAGATCTTCTGATGTGGATTCCAAAGATCCTGTAGCAAAATCTAGGGCTACTCAGAATAAGAGACCGAAGCCTAGCATACCCTTGAATGAACGAAGGGTCACTTTTGCTGAACTTAGGAAAAGAAAATCCGAGGATGATGAAAAAGAGGCTCGTCAGCGTGAAAAGGATCGAATCTGGCACAAAACACAAAGGGCTGAAGAGAGACGTCAATTCTTGGACGGGAATCCTTCTGACTCTGATGCTGATGCTTATGAAGAAGAAGATACATGGGAGGTACCATAGCGCAAGATTAATCCTGATCAATATGAATGAGAGTTTCAGAAGGCCATGAAGAAAATTGAAGCCGAAATTGATGCGGAAGATGACTCAAACTTAGATGATGATCCTGAAGTTTATTTGAACTCCATCGCTGCTGATTCTGACGAAGAGGAAGATAGTGATGACAAGTATGATGACTCAGATAATGAGAAGGATAGTGACGACGAGTCCGATGAGTAGCTTTATTTCCATCTTCTTTTCCTTTTTAAAAATTTGAATGTTTCTTAGGCTTCGTAGTAGACATTTCTTCGATGATTTAAATGACTTCTGCTTCAAATTTAAGGTTTTCTTCCGAATAAACACTTTACTAATGGTGATTCCTTCTGATCAAATGAAATGAACCAACGTTCATGCGTCAAAATCCATCATAATCTTTTTCGATGATTTTCGTCTTATGAGAAGTAGCATAGCACGGTTAAGAGACATATGACACATCCAAATCCGTGTGGCTTTCCTTTGACTATGTCATTGTCAGTCCCCAGTGTGTTATTTTCCTCCACGTCTTTAGTATCAACCTTTGAAACTTAGGGTTTCAGTGAAACTCATAACCGGATTGACTATTCGAAGAAGATAAACATCCACCGTGTATAATATATATCTTCAATACTCTGAGTCTATCACCTACGCGAATATTTCTTCCATTCGTGAGTCAGTTTCATCGTGCAGAGAATTCTTGATCATACCTTGTTGTCGTTATGTCAAGCAGTAATATTTTTTATCAAGATTATCTTCAGTCGAAACGTGAAATAGCAACGTCCATCTCAGTAAGTTATATCTCTTTTTTATCTTTGTCTCATCAATATTATTGATCATAAGAAAACGATTTATCGCAGGATAATCGGAAGAATGCTTCTTCTCATACTTCGAGGCCCAAGAGAACCGTTAGAGCTCCTATCCGGTATAGGTCGGCTCGTGCTGAGACTGGATCATCTGTAAGTACTCTTATAACTCTTAGGATTCCATTGTGCTCGTGAAATTAAATACTCCTTCGTTTCTTCGTAGGCGGATGTTCGTGCCGTTGTCGATGCCAGACGAAGAAGGAGCGGAAAGTATGTGACTGTAGTCGAGGTTGAAGATAGGAATGACCGAGTTGGTGAAGATTCTGTAGAACCCGTTGAGATAGGAGACAGTGTTCATGCTCATGAATATCCCACAGTTGGACTCCCATTTGAAGCCCCTTTGATCAATACTTTCCCGGACAATGAAGTGGTTGGCGGATTCATCATTCCCAGATGTCATGTACCTCTGTATACTAAGATCTAGAAGAATTATGGCCACATTGCCACTACAGAAGTATGGAAAGGCTTTTTTCAAACACAATAGCTGGGTTGTTGTCGATCATTAAGGAAATGAACCAGATGAACTTGCGAGATATCAAGAACCATGAGCTTGATAAATGGGATGAGATGATCTCAAACTATGAGACATTGCGATTTAATATGAGCTGGCTTCGTCGTTGACTCGAGATAATCAAGATTCATAAGGCGGCGGAGGTTGCTGATGCAATTTCCATTACCATTACTCTACTGGAGGAGGAGAAGATACTGGATATGGAATCAGCCAGGGTCGAGAAGACAGTTGAGGATTTGAAGGTGAGGACTAGGATCTTTCAGAAGAAACTTGACAAAGCTTATTATAAGGATTATCCGTTGCTGGATGGTTTGATCTGAATGAGCATTTATGATTGTTGTTTTTGAATAGGTTTAGGATTTTCTTAGGTAGGATGATTGATGATGACATGAGGAAATTTTTGTTCATTTATGGGATGTTTTAATGAACAAAGGAGCATTTTGCACCCTCTTTAGAAGAAAATAAATTACATTCTGAAAATGCTTGAACTGATGAATTGATGAAAAGGTAGTTGTCTTCTATGTATTAGGCGTAATATGTTTTGATCCATTTACCGTTGATTATGTTTCCTTCTACTCCTCCATCAATCTTTAAGATTTTGTAATACCCACTGGATACTGCCTTGATAACTACGTATGGTCCTTCCCATTTCGGAGAGAACTTGTGAGCAGACATATCTTGTTGAATGTGTTTTGCTGTCTTTAATACCAAATCACCTACTTGAAATGTTCGAGGTCTTACCATTTTGTTGTAGGCTCTAGAGATTCTTTGTTTGTAGGTTTCTACATATTTCTCCACCTTATCCCGCTTCGACTCGAGCATGTCCAGTTCAGCAACTCTTGAGTTGGACTCTTCAGGTTCGTCTCATTGTACGCCACTGGATGTTGCAATCCATGCTGAAGGAATTTTGATTTCCGCCGGTAGTATGGCGTCAGCTCCATAGACGAGAGAATATGGTGAAGTTACAATCGAGCTTCTTGGCGCGGTTCGATAAGCCCATAAAGCCATAGGCAACTGTTCATGTCAGGTTCGAGGATTATCATGAACTATTCAGCTGAGAATCCGGACCAAAGTTTTGTTAGTGCTCTCTGCTTGCCTGTTTTCCTGGGGATAGTACGGTGTGTAGAAAATTTGTTTGATGATGTATTCCTCAAGCAGTTCTGTCACATGCTTGTTGGAAAAAGGAGTTCCATTATCAGTGAAAATGTGTTTGGGAACACTGAATCTGCATATTATATACTCTTTGATGAAGGATACAATCGTGAGTCCAGTGGTGCTTCGAAGAGGTATAGCTTCAACCCATTTGGTAAAATACTCAGTTGCAGTGATAATGTATTCATGCTGCTTCGAAGATGCTGGATTGATTTTCCCGAAGATATCCAATCCCCAGCTATAGAAAGTCCACGGACTATTCACGGAATTCAATGGAAGACAGGGAGTGTGAATGAGATTACCATGGACTTGGAATTGATGACACCTTTGAACGTGTGCAGTTGCATCTTCTTCCATGGTCGGCCAATAATATTTCTCATGAATCTGGAAAAACAATTATCTTTTTCCTTGATGTTCTCCGTTATGCATCTCCTTTAAAATCATTGGGATTTCATGCTCAGCTAAGCACCTCAACAAGTTTCCACCAAAGCTTTCGCGGTATAAGATTCCATCAAGAAAGACAAATCTCTTAGCTCTCTGAATGAGTTTGATTGTTTCTTTCTTTTCTGACGGTAATTCATTGTCCCGTAGATATTTTATGTGGGGTTCCCTCCAGTCCCCAGTGTGATGGGCTGTCAGAGCTTCTAAGTGGTGAGGAGGCGTCTGACAATTGGGACATGACTTTTGCAGCATTCTTGATTGAGCCTCCATGGAAGGCCAATAGTATACCATTCTCTGAAGCTTTCTGTAAAGTGTTATCACCAGTGTTTGTCCGCACGTTTCTTCATGTATGCGCTTGAGTTGTTCGTCCGCTTCGTCATTTCCAAGGCATCATTATAATGACCCATCAGAGTTCCGATAGTATAATGCTCCATGAAGTAAGAAATAATTCTTTGAGACTGATTTTCCCTTCTGAAAGAGAACTGTTCAGTTCATGAATGATAGGTGCCCTCCAATCGTCTGCTTGAACGTCTTCGGTTTGAGCAAGCCATGTGGATGAAACAGTGCACCTTTGTATAGTGATTGTTTTCTTTGCTCCTTCAAATTGCAGCTTAAAAGCAAGAGTTTCCAGGCAGTCGGCATACCTATTGTTGGTTCGTCCAGTATAGACAATCATTGCATCAGCGAAGTAAGTTAACAGCCATTGAGATTCAGTTCTGAATGGAGCAAGTGTGATTTCTTTAAGGGAGTATGTCCCATTCATTTGATTGACTAGTAGCTTTGAATCTCCCCTTATCTCGAGGTGCGTTGCTCCTGCTTGCTTGGCCAGAGACAATCCCAGTAAGAAAGCTTCATATTTTGCTGAATTGTTGGTGCAATGAAAATCCAACTTAAATAAATGTGAGAAAACCTCGCTATATGGAGAGACTAGCATTATGCCTGCTCCTCCAATGTTGTTTCTAGGTGTGGAGGAACCGTCAAAGTATAGAAGCCATGTCTCTTCTTTGATAATTAAGACGTCTGGAAATTCACCAGGCATTTCTTCATGTAACACTATTGCATTGTCTCCTGGAAAAGCAGCGAGTAAGTCAGTCACTGCTTGGCCTTTGATTGCTTTGGGTGGTGTACATGCTATGTCAAATTCTGACATCTGGAGCAGCCACTTTGTTGGTCTTCCTATCAAGGTTGTCTTTGATAGCAGAAACTTTATAGAGTCAGCCTTTGAAACGAGTACGACTCTGTTGGGTAGTAAGTAGTGTCTGAATTTCTGAATTGCATGTAATAACGCCAGTCATGCTCTCTCAGCCTTTTGGTATCAGAGTTGAGCATCTCGTATTGTTCGACTGAAGTAGTTGATCGATCGTTCGATGCCTTCATCGTCTTCTTTAGCAAGGAGTGCTCCGATAGAAACATCTAGAGGCCGTATACAGTATCAACAGTCATCCTTGCACTGGATATTTCATGACAGCAGGTGATAATGGTATCTGCTGTATTTTCTGGAATGCTTCTTGTAGAACGGTTTTTCATGTAAAGCTTGCTCCTTTCTTCAGTAGAGGGGTGAACGAAGCAATGAGTTAAGCTAACCCAGGTTTAAAATCTATAGAAGAAATTCTATCTAAACCTCCTCTAGGTTTAAAATCCCTTGAAGTGTTTTCAGGGCTTGAAAAGAAGCTTGAGATCTTATCTCTTGATGTTGAGTTATACCTCCAGAAAAAGAAAGAATCTCTTGACAGGCTAAATCAAGTTATGATGAATAATATTCATGTTGAGGTTGATATTGATTTACTAATCAGTGAGAGCAATGCTCCTCCTCTGCGCAATCCAATTAGTTGTGATAAACTAAATGAATTACAAGAGGAGTTTAAATCTCAGTCATCTAAGTGTATCACCTCAAGGCATGAATCGATTCGTTGCTCAATTCCTGATACTTCCTATCAAGATAGTAGTATTTTCTTCTTTTATGAGGAATCTAGGACGTCTCTTTTTAAAAGAGTTTCCCTTCGCAGTACTAAAAACTATTAGCAGAAACTGTTTTTTATAAGTTGGAAAACAAGAAATCAGAAACACAAATCTTTTTGGGTTCTCTTGAAGTTCTTTGATAGACTTATAAAGACGGTTCCTTGGGTGTATCTCAATACTACAAGATTTAAGAGTTGTTGGGAAGAAACTCTCTCTTGATGCCATGGTGAGCAAGACATTGTTCACCTAAACATAACTTGATTGTGTTGTAAGTGCATACTCACCAAGGAATGCCATGCTACGCATATGTGAGGGAGGCACGAGAATTGGGGCATACAGATTATATTTGGTAAGGCTATAGAATTCGACTGGATTCTTCTAAAGGTTTGAAAATAGTAGTTCGAGATGTTTGGTGTTGATGGTACACCTACCAGGTATGCATAACATCTTTTAAAACCAAAATCCAGGAGTTTAAGTTCGCGGACTTGAAAATTCGTGTGCAAACCCGAAAGTTCGCGGACTTGCTTGTAGACGTCAATATTCGGTCGACTTGTTTTCGCTGCAACGTCTTCGTCCGAACTCAGAATGAACTCATTATTTTTGCATTCTCTTTCTCTTTAAATTATCTTCAAATTAGAGATGAAAATTCCTGAATTTGGATGAGTTAAGATTAGTATTTTTCCTGTCTCTTGTTTTTGAGTATTTTGCTCCGTTTCATTGCACTTGTTCCACTTCTCTTCGACTTGGGAACTTGGATTCTTGGAGTACTACTCTTATAATCTCATTTATAGATTTTACAAGAATGTTGTTGGTGAATCACAAAGATTGAAGTTCAAGAATGAGCAGTAGTACACGTTACTATGGAATTCTTGAATGTTCACATTCATTTTATGTGAACTTTGGTGCATGGTCGTTGATGACTTTGTATGTTCCTATTTGTCTAATAAAATCTTTTTATATGACTTTGGTAGCCATTATTGGTGTAAATCAAGGAGAAAAAGATTGATTCTACCCTCTAAGGACAAATCATCTTACATGTGCATTACGAGTTTGTCTTGATGCCTAGTAAATCTTCTATTTTTCTTGTTTTGTTTAGAAGAATAACTAGTGTTTTGGAATAGCCATTATTGCGATTACACATAGCTATATCCAAAGTTTTTATCTTCTTGTTTTTAGATTTATTGGCTTAAATTCTAAACTTGTTTGGAAGATGATGTTTTGCAGTATTAATCTTTTTGATTTTATATATTGCAATATTTTTATGGGATATATGTGCTTACATCCGTGAACATGATTGTCCCATATTTTGTCAAAAGTAAAGTTGTTCGTGAATTGATATGCAAATATTGATAAAAGAATGAATAGACTTTTGAAAAACAAAAAAGTTAAGCCTATATTGTCAATTATTGATGTAAGATAGGTTAAAATCTTTTGTGATTCAAGGATTATGTCTATTGTATTTTATTGTGCAAATGGTGATGGAAATAGAATGAATCCTTGCTTATTTCACGGTATAAGGTCGATTCTCCGATCCACAATTTTTATGTAAATACTGTGTTGTTCCATGAAGTGTCTTATGTTGAGCACTAAAACAACAAAAGTTAATTGCTTTTGTGATTAGCTTAGTTGTTGTTTCGTAAGTTACTTTATGTTGAACATGATAAACTAAATTAATCATCTTGTGTGGTTATTTAGTTAGCACTCCATAAGATCTCTTATGTTTGAGCAATTCTTTGACTGGGTTGGTTATTTATGATTAACTTAATCATTGCTCCATAGATTTTTTCTTATGTCGAGTGTGACCAATTAAATTGATTACTCTTGTAATTAGTTTGGTTGAGTATGACAATTAGATTATTTACGAGTTTTTCTTGTGATTAAACTAATTGATTTAGGTCACCATAAGTTTACTCGTGTTGAGCATATTTAGTCAAATTAATCTTGGTTCGCTTTGGTTAATATGATTGAATATTTCTTTATGGATTCCAAACTCATACTTGTATGTGATTTTTTGAGTCTAAAGAAATCCTTCTTTTCTTTTTAAAATTGAGGTCGCTCTTGTTGTTCCCTTGGGAATGACATTTTATGGGGGAGAGTTCTTTTGAACTTGTGCTTAATTGCCAAATCTTTGTGGGGAGTGCGGCTGTGGAATATTATAGGGGTTATCTTGTATCTTTATAAACTCCTTGATGAATGCATTTAGCTTATGCTTTATGATTGCATCTAAACAAGATGATATACATTTACCTTTGGTCATGAAGTGTCTCTTATAGAAATTTTATTAGGATCCCGTTCTTGTACCTTTGCCAATTTTATTGACAAAAATGGGGAGAATTAATATGTAGTTCATACTACAAATACATATGGTTTTCGGATCATTATGCAAGGGGGGAGTGGTTTCCATGTGAGATGGAGTATTTACTAATGGGGACCATAGTATTGTTGTTAAAGTTGTGATGCAATTGGACTTTGACGCTGTGTAATAATACTATGACACTGTATAACAATGATTGAGACCCACTGCTTTTCTCATTGTTATAGCTACGGATTTTCAACAACGATGATGTTAAACTTACAACCTTTGGGATAATTGGACTACTTGGAAGTGACAAAGATTTCGAGTAATGTTGAAGATTAGACATGTGGAATAAGAGCTACAAAGTTTATTTATATATTTTTTGTATTCCATATGTATTAATAGTTTTGCGACTAAAATTGACAAATGGGGAGATTGTTAGAGCATTGCTCAGTCGAACTCGTATGCGTTGCCATCTCAAGCATGTTTGTCAATGTTAGTGATCAAAACTATAAAGTCTTAATTTCTAGTCTACTATAGCTAAGGTCTCAGACTAGGATAGAAAGTGTAGTTAAGATCAAGAACTCCATGGAGATCATCATACAAGAAGAAGGACTACTCAAGGAACTAGTGGATCTTCATCGACTAAAAGGTATGTGGAGACTTGAACTTATATATCACTCAAAAGTCTATCTACTCTATCATCTGTCTTGATACAAAAGTCATATTACTATATAGACTAAGATTATACACATATGTTATTTCGAGCCGAGTATATCTCGCTTATCTATTTCTCGAAATATGTGTTGGTGAAGCTTTCGCTTTATCCAAGTTCATTTTTACCTAGTGACGAAAGTCATGTTATGTTTTAATCATTTTGGAAATCGCTCTGACGAAAAATAGTTAGTGAATAACAACTATATAACTCCCTCTGAGAATGTTTCAATGATTGAAATGAGAGTTTAGTCAATATAACCATTGGAGGATATAAGCATTGTTGTGGTAACACATATATGCATAAGTCCTTATTGCTTGAACCGAAGTTTGCGAAATTTGTTAATCAAGTGAAACCGGAGTAGTGCGTGAGCTCAGTCTACGAACTCATCATACAAGATTGGTCCGTGAACCCAGTCCGCGAACTGGCGTAGTTCTCGAACCCAAGAATTTCTGTTGGAGTTTGTTAACTCCGTCCGGGAACTTAAGTCTATGAACTTGTAGTTGCAGGAAATCCTACACTACACCCTTGATAAGAATTCACACTAATTAACACATTTTGAAGATTAAAAATGACACTTTATTATTTGATTCCCAGAAATGTTTACAAGAAATAGAAGAAATCAAGAATACAACCGCTCTCTTGAATTTTATCTCTCCTCAAGACTTTCTCAACACTCAAAAATACATCATCCTCTTTCTGAATCTAATGGATCTCTTTATATAGGGTAGTTACATAGTGGATGACAACTAAGTTGTCCTTTAATTTCGAATCTGGCTCGCGATGCTCTCGCGGTAGTTGTGGTGCTAACTCTCGCAGGAGTTGTAATCATCGCAAAACAATTACACTCTTCCCGTTTTTCCTATTTTCGTCATTCATTACGTCATTCTTTGGACTATTATTTGAGATATTATGCGACGCTCACAGAGTGTTGTTTTAGAATCTTGCAGAAATGTTGTAGTGATATTCTGATCCTACATATTGCCTCTCCTCATGTCTTCTTAGCGGAGTGAAGAGGATATGAGGATCTCCAACTCTACCTAATATCGCAACTTCCTATCTTTCTGTATTTTCCTTTCGACAATACTCCGTGAATTTAGTTTAACTGCCTACATGTGTCGTGAAATTCCCCTTTTTTTTACTGGCACGTCTTTCCTCAACAGGTCATCTCCTTTTGTCTATAAAAGGTAGAATCTTGTTACAAAACTAATTTTCTTCCTTTACTTTTCTATCTTCTTCGTCTCTTCGTCTATTCTTTCTGTTTTCCGTCTGCAACTTTCTTTTCTCAAAGATTTTTCTGCTACTGCTTCCATGGATTCATCAAGGTATCTCTTCTTCTAATGTTGTTAAATTTGATCTTACTTACTTAGATTATGTTCATCATTATTTATTTGATCAGTTTTTATCTGATTTTATTTAACACCCATACCGTGTCTTTGCTTCAGCAGAGTCGTTCCCGACACCAGAGTTGTAGTCCAAAACCCCAATCTTTAGGAAGATTTCCAACAAAAAACCGTCGATAAGAAAAGGAAGTCTGCGAGTAATAAGGTAGGAAGAAACATTTGTCTTCTTAATAACAATATTTTTTCCTCTATTTTATATCTATATTATTATTCGAAGGATAATGAAGGTGCTGCTAGACCTTGCAAGCAATATCGCAAGGTAAAAACTCTTGAGATTGATATTACTATTCCCAAATTTACATCTTCAAAACCTGTTTCTACTACTTCGCAGATAGAACCTCCATCTTCTATTTGCGAGAATGTCATTATCAATACCCCCAATGCCATCAATCCTCCAATAAATGAGACTCCCAGAACTGTTATAAACAAAGTTTCTTTCTCTCCTATTTTACCCCTAACCGTTACCTTTCCGGACACTCTTCCTTCTGATGATGCAACTATCATAAATGATTCAAATCTCCAACTTACCATAATTACCACTTCACCCTCTACACCTCTTCCCTCATCTAAAGAATCATCAATAGGGGTTGATGCTTCTTTTAGAGTTCTGTATGACATTTTAGATGATACCGGAAAATCTTCTACTGACCCCTTCAAATACGATGTTTGTGAGACTTTAATCAAGTATTTTGGTTCTGACCGCACTGCTTCGCAAGCATCTTTATAAAATGAAATTGAAGCTCTAAAGAGAAGCCTCCAAGCCAAAACTTCAGAATGTGATATTCTTGATCACAAGCTTCGCAACTCTTCACTCGATTGCGAGAATCTTCGCAATAAAAACAAGGAATTAAAAGGTATATTTCTTCTGCCTCTAAATTTTCTGTTCCTGTAGATTTTCATCTTTTCTGTACTCAATTTCCTTTTAAATATTTGGTGTGCCTATTTAGATTTAAATCAGAAACGAGTAATGAAGATATTTGAATTAGAATCTGCTGCTGAAAAATCCCGTGTTGAGAGAGATTCTTGGATGGATCAATATAACAGATTAGATAATCTCTACACATACTTAATCCATCAAATAAATAATCTTACCAATGAGAACGATCAATTAGTGCAAAAGCAAACTCTATTAAATAGCGAAGCTACTCGCCTCTCATATTTTTTAACCCGAGCTAACTTGGCGATGGAATCTTTATCAGATAAAAATAAAACTTTATCTCAGGAGAAACATAGCTTTTTAAACAAGATGGCGATCTCCTCGCAGCAAATAAATGATATTCAGAAAAAGTGTAACGACCAAGAGCAGTCTCTTCGTTCACTAAAAGATGAAATCAAGGAAGTAACTGAATCTTCTTCCGCTGAGAAAGATAAACTTATCAAAGGCAGGTTAACTCTAAGTTTAAAGGCCAGTAAACTCCAAGATCAATATTCTCAATTAGAAGAATCTTACTTCTTATTAGCAAAAGAAAACACTTATCTCCTCTCCAAAGAAGAAATTATAAAATCTCGCCTGAAGGGTATAGTTGGAGATAATTTTGATGATGCCATGAACCAATGGGAGAATTGTTTCTTAACACTAATTCAGAACTTAACTTCTCAAAAAGAAGGTAGTCGTTTTGACTGCCTTGATTGTTAATTTTCCTATTTAATTTCTCTGCTATATTTCTTGCGAGATTTTCATCTGAATATCTTCTTGTTAACTTATCTTTCTCGGAAAATCTGAAAAAAGCCTTCATTATACTATTTATGATTTGACTAAGAAACTAGATTCAGTTTGCAAGGAAAATGGAAGGCTCACCGCCCATCTTGTTAAATATCGCGATCGTGCAGAGAGGAGATATGACTACCTTGAATACTACAAAAATATAAAGATTAGAAATCGTGACAAATGTTTCCTTCGCAAGGTTCATCTTAGTGCTGAAGTTCTTGTGAATGACATTCTGATTTACCAATCTCTCCCTCATGTATCCGTTGATCCGTTAGAAGTAGATGATGATGAAATTCCTCTTCCCATGGATAATGATCTATACTATGCAAGTAGTGAAGAAGATGTCTCTCAAGAATACCCATCATAAAAAGAAGAAAGTCCTCCAAGAGAAGTAGCTACTGGTGGTGAAGCAATTGCTGATGAAAATTTAGATGTAGAAGAAGCTCAAACTGATCGTAACATGAAGAATACCAGTAAGGAGAATGAAGCTGGCGAGACTAATAGCGAGATTAATACTGAAGGTTAAATTTTGCTCTTATTTTCTTTTCCTTCCACTTTCTTGCAAACAATGTATCTTTTCTGCAACTTTGGAGTTCAACTTTGCCTCTGTTATTTTGAATATTCTCAAGAAAGATAATGATATTTTGTTTATTAACTCCCCTATATTTTCCCTTCATTATATTTATTATAATGATCAAGTGTTTCCTGCATTTTGAGAAATTCTGTTGTGTGGTTCTGAATAATATTTCTGAGAAATTCCGAAGGATTCTGAGAAATCTTTCATGCCTTCTTAAAAGAAAATGGTTAATGTTTGGGATTATTTTGTTGGTCTTATTTTTCCTTCCTAGTTAAAGGTATTATTGTGCCAATATTTGTGTCTGCGACAAAATCCCAAAATATCTTTACATTTGCATGTAAAAAACCCATTGATCTTGCCTTATCCGTATTTTGTCAATTTCTCTGCGACAATATGATGCTTTATGACATTGTCATCTTACGATGAAATCGCAGGATGTTTTTACACTTTCATGTAAAAACCCATTGATCTCATCTTAACTTTTTCTCTTGGCTTGTTTCCTCTGTATAATATTTGTCACGCGACAATATGACAGGCCTAAATGTTCTTACAATCATAAAGCCCCATGACATTGCCATCTTTAGACACTTATCAGCTCCTTAATGGAGGGTGCCACCCTTATCTCCCCCATGGTTTCCCCTTCAAGGAGGGCACATCGGCCATACAAGACTATCCCCTCCCATCCGGATTTACCAAAAACCAGTTGTTTTCGCAGCCTCTTGTCCTTTATGCCTATATGGCTTATAGTTACAAGACTGGACCCTAAGTGGGGTTTTCTTCGGGCCGAGTACATCATAGCCAAGACTTTCCAAGGATGTCCACGGTAGTTTCGTACGCCCCGGGCACCCTTGGATCAACCGTGTACCTCGACGCCTTGGTCATAATCTGCACTCCTTAGAAGAGATCCTCAGTCGTACAACCAGGGTATAACCTTATATAGTTGTAAATCCAAGGTACCTCTCCCGGATAGGTTTTGTTTAACCCCAACATCTTCGTGACTCAGGTTCCAGCAGCGGTATAACCTTATCCCTGAGTCACGCAAAGAGATACCCCCTTATATGACGCACTTTAGGTCTTACATTTGCCTCTTGCGAAATTGTATCCGCGAACTAGGGTGCACGTCATAAAGGTTCGTCCCATTCTATTAACCTATGCGAAATTTTTATTCGTGTTTCTTGCGATGTTTTCGCAGTTCTTACTTGCTCTTTCATTGGAAGAATCTCGCAGTTGTAATTAGGATAGAAAAATTTACTACCCATTTCATCATACAACATACCAGCATCTCTAATCTCGCAGAATTTGTCATTGATAATATCTTTTCAGAAATAATCTATTCCATGGTCTATCAAGTCTTTGACCAACATGTCTACCTTCAGGATCCATTAATTTGTATGCCCCAGTTCTAACTATCTCTTTAATGATGTATGGTCCATCCCATTTTCTCGCCAGTTTACCACCATTTTCTCGCTGATAAATTGGTGTTTCTCGCAGCACTAGATCTCCTGGCTGGAAATCACGTTTTTTGACTCGCTTGTTATACTCGCGAGCTAACCTTCGCTGATAATTTTCCATATGTTGTAATGCTTTTTCTCTTTTCTCTTCTAATTCATAAAGTTCTCTTAGAATCATGCTAGTATTAAGATTCTTCTCCCAACCTCTCTTCTTGTTGTAGGAATAGCAACTTCTGTTGGTAGTACTGCTTCAACACCATACATTAAACAAAAAGGTGACATCGAAGTTGCCTCTCTTCTGGTTGTGTTGTAAGCCCAGAATGAATTATGTACATGTTCACACCATGCTCTGTGGTACCCTTCTAATTTCTTTTTTAAGATGTCTGCGATTGTCTTATTAGTTGTTTCAGCCTGACCATTAGCTTGTGGATATAAAGGAGTAGATTTTCCACATCTTATCTTAAATGCATTGAGTGGCAACTCTATGTTTTGTCCTTAAAATTGTTTTCCATTATCAGAAACCAACTGTGCTGGGATTCCAAATCTGCAGATAATATTTTCAAAGATGAACGTAAATATATCTTTATCGCGAATGTGTTGTACTGCTTTTACTTCTTCCCACTTTGTGAAGTAATCTGTCGCAACAATTAAGTATCTCTTTTGACCTGAACCTGGCACAAAGGGTCCCACAATATCTAAGACCCATTTTCCAAAAGGCCACACACCTTTTGAATATGATAATGGTGCCCCTGGTGCATGTATCCTTTTTCCATATCGCTGCCAATCTTCGCAACATTTTGATAATTGTTTTGCATCTTCATGCATACACGGCCAATAATAGCCTTGCATTTTTGTTCTATAAGCCAAAGATATTCCTCCGCTATGATTACCAGCATCTCCGCCATGCAATATTTTTAACACTGTTTCTCCTTCTTCCCTTGTCAAACATCTAAGTAATGGCCCATTAAAAGATTTTCGATACAATACTCCATCCATTAATTCATAATTTGTTGCACGGATCTTTAATTTGTGCGCCTCCAATCTATTTCTTGGTGTTTCACCCATCGCTAAGTATGCGTGAAGTTCTTCTCTCCAATCTGTGATAATGTCGCTGGCTGGCTCTTCTGCTCCATTTTCTATTATCATTACATCCCTCTTTTCTTCTTATTCTTTGTTAATTGAAGGTGATACAAGCGTTTGAATTCTTATGCATCTCACAACTGGGTTTGTCATCATACTTGATATGAACGCAAAAGCATCTGCGAGTCTGTTATCTTTTCTTGATATATGTCTCTATTTTATTTTTGGAATTCTAGCAGACAATTCTTCAACAAATTTCTTGTATTTCTTAAGAGATGGTTCATTTGTTGTGTATTCTCCTTTTATCTGGCAAATAACCAGTTGCGAGTCACTGGTAATCCTTGCGTTTTCCAACTTCATCTCTACGGCGAGCTTTAGAGCATGTACCACAGCTTCATACTTTGTTTCATTATTAGTGGACGTGAATTCCAAACGAAATGAAAAAGTTATTTTTTCTCCTTCTGGCGAGATAAAGACCACTCCAATTGCATTTCCTTCCCCATTTGATGATCCATCCACAAATATTTCCCACATGTTGGGTTCCTTTAATAGATCATTTGGATCTCCATGTTCTTCTTCTATGTCCATCATTTCTTCCACAGCTTCATCATCTTCTAGAGGAAATTCTGCTAAAAAAATCCGCTACAACTTATGATTTTGGTGATGTTAGGACTTCATATTTGATTTCAAAGTGCCCTACTTGTGCATTCCATCTCTCAACTCTGCCTGATCTTTTTGAGTTCTTCATTACTTACTCAATGGGAACCTTTGTTAATACCTTTACTTTATGTGCCTGAAAATATATGCAAAGTTTAAAGGTTGCATAAACCAATGCCAGGATTAGTTTTTCAATTTTTGAATAATTTTTCTCTGCAGTATTAAATGTTTTCCGGATGTAATAAATTGGTTTTATATTCCTGCATCTACCCGCAGTAATACTGCACTTAATGCGTGCGAGGTTGTCGCAAGGTAGATCAATAATTCTTCCCCGGGTTCTGGTTTCTGTAAAATAGATATGTTCATTAAATATTCTTTAATTCCTTGAAAAGCCTTCTCACATTCACTTGTCCATTTGAACTTTGTACCCTTCCTGAGTACGTTGAAGAAATTCTTGCATTTATCTGAAGATCATGAGATAAATCTTCCTAGCGAGGCTAAGAGTCCATTCAACTTTTATACATCTTTCATTGTTGCTGGCGTTGGCATATCGCGAATTGCCTGTACTTTCTCTGGATCAACTTGAATTCCTTCTTTTGATACAATATAACCTAAAAATTTCCCTGACGCTACTCCAAAAGTTCATTTCTCAGGATTCAACTTGATGTTAAAGAGTCGCATTTGATCAAAAATCTCCTTCAAATCTTGCACATGGTTCTTAGCTTCTTTACTCTTTATTAACATGTCATCTACATACACCTCTAATGTTTTGTGTATCCACTTTCCAAACACTTTTTCCACCATTCTTTGATATGTTGCACCAGCATTTCGTAACCCAAAATGCATTTTTGTGTAACAATATAATCCTCTTGGAGCAAAAAATGCGGTGTGCTCTTGATATTCTTCAGCGAGAGGAATCTGGTTATAACCTTTATACCCGTCTAATGAATATATTCTATCATTTCCTGCTGCTGATTCAACCATTTGAGGAATATCTGGTAGTGGAAAACTATCTTTAGGGCAAGCTTTGTTTAAGTCAGTAAATTCTATAAAAATTATGATACCCTTATTTTTCTTTGGAACCACTACCATATTTGCAATCCATTCCGGTTATTTTGCTTGTCGTATAATTCCAGCATCAAGCATTTTTTGTAACTCTTCTTCTATTTTTAAGTGATAAGTTGTTGCGATTTTCCTTATCCTTTGCTTGAATGGTCTCACTTCTTTGCTAATTTCTAATTTATGCAACTGATGGATCTATTCCTGGCATCTCATCCATACTCCACGCGAAAATATCCTTATACTCTCGTAAGAGATTCACGATTTTCTCTTCTTCATCTGCACCCATTTTAGTTCCAATTTTCAACATTTTAGGTTCTTCTTCACTTCCAACATTCACTTCCTTTGTTGGTTCTGTTGCGATGTAGCTGGCCTCAGGTTCTCCCATTGGTGTTGGTGTTTCCATGACTCTCGCGGGCTCATCATCTTCTTCTGAGATCTCGCTGGGTATTCCTTTTCCTTCTCTGGCTCTTATCATGTAAACTTTAAATTCTTCTTCCTTTTTTGCCTCTTTTGCAAATTTTCTGCGATCTTTTCGTATTTTTGGATGCTCTTCATAATTTCTCACTTCGATTCGATAACACAGTTTCGCAAGATCAGTATCTCCTCTAATTTCTCCAATTCCATTAGGCATAGGAAATTTAATGCATTGATGTAATGTTGATGATACAGCCTTGATTGCATGTATCCATGGTCTCCCTAATATCATGTTATACGGTGCCTCCACATCCACCACACATAATGTTACTTGTGTTTCAGTTTCTCCTAGCGGAATTCGTACCGTTATTTCGCCTTTAGGTTTTGTTATAGATTTTCCAAAACCATGAATGTGATAATTTGAACAAGACATCTCTTCATCCTTATATCCCATTTTCTTAAATGTATGATAGAATATAATATCTACAGAACTTCCTGCGTCCACCAAAGTTTTATTCACGGCCCATTCTTATGCAGATCTTGTTGGTTTTTCCTTCTTCAATCGCACAATAGATACCGTGATTACCAATGGATATGTATGATCCAAATTTCATTTTACTATTTTTGCTGCTGTGAATGTAATCTCCTGCTTTTCCCAATCCTTCAGAGGTGATATTTTCTCCACCGTCATAATTCTTTTTCCTTCAAAATCTCGTTTATGAATCCTTCCTCTAATATTTTCATGGAAGTGGTTGATCATTGTTTTTGTTATCGTGTTACATTCTAACTTCCTGTAATCCTCCTTTGCTTCAATTATTTTTTCTTCAACTGTTCCACCAATTTGTTCAATCATCTTTTTAACTCGAATATTGATCTTTAATCTTGCTTTTTCTTATAATTTTCAACTTTCAATCCCTGTTTCGGGCGCCAAAATGTAGTTGCGGGAAATCCTACACTATACCCTTGATAAGAATTCACACTAATTAACACATTTTGAAGATTAAAAATGACACTTTATTATTTGATTCTCAGAAATGTTTACAAGAAATGGAAGAAATCAAGAATACAACCGCTCTCTTGAATGTTATCTCTCCTCAAGACTTTCTCAATACTCAAAAATACATCATCCTCTTTCTGAATCTAATGGATCTCTTTATATAGGGTAGTTACATAGTGGATGACAGCTAAGTTGTCCTTTAATTTTGGATCTGGCTCGCGATGCTCTCGCGGTAGTTGTGGTGCTAACTCTCGCAGGAGTTGTAATCATCGCAAAACAATCACACTCTTCCCATGTTTCCTGTTTTCGTCATTCGTTACGCCATTCTTTGGACTATTCTTTGAGCTATTCTGCGACGCTCGCAGAGTGTTGTTTTAGAATCTCGCAGAAATGTTGTAGTGATATTCTGATCCTACAGAACTTGAGTAGGTTATGTCTAAAAACGATGTTTGTGAACTTATCATAATAAACTAAGGAATGTTATTGTTGATGGTGGTTTTTAACTTAGGGGTAAAATCGTAAAACCCTAGTCTGACAGTGACGTCACATGACTTAAACGCATTTATTGAACCCTTTAATATGTCTGCGAGAAAATAACCAGGGTATCTTATTTTTTAATACTAATTAAGGTTTCGATAAGCCAAACCCTAATTCCCACGCCACATGTGCTAATGGAAAACCATGCCATCCACACCAACCGCGCCAAGGCATGCCAATCATGATAGCCGTACCCATGTGCCAATGGCAAACCATGCCAGCCACACCCACCGCGCCAATGCATGCCAATCATGCTAGCCGCACCCCTGTGCCAATGGCAAACCATGCCAACCACACCTACCGCACCATGGCATGCCAACCATGCTAGCCGCACCCCTGTACCTATGACAAACCATGCTAGCCAATCCATCGCACCAAGGCATGCCAACCATGATAGACACACCCCTGTGCCAATGGAAAGTCGTGGAAGCCACACCTACCGAGCCATGGCATGCCAACCATGCTAGCCGCACCCATGTGACAATGGAAAACCATGCTAGCCACACCCACCGCGCCAAGGCATGCTAGCCGTATCCCTGTGCCAATGGGAAGCCGTTCCAGCCATACCTACCGCGCCAAGGCATGCCAACCATGCAAGTCGCACCCCTGTACCAATGGCAAGCTGTGCCAGCTACATCTCCATGCTAGAGCATGCCAATCATGCTTACCGTCCCAACACGCCATGCACAATGCTGGATGCCAAAACAATAGCCTGCAACAATCAACGACAATCTTTCCATCTAAGATGCAAATCTTAGTCGTCCAAGATCGCCAGCTAACTCGTGGTAACCTTTGACCCAACGTCAAAACCTAATGTTTGGCCGCACCTAAACCCTAGCTTGGTCATGATCCTAGATCGGTCACGCTAAACCCTTGGCCCCACCATGCCAAGCCAAACCGCATCTTGCCTTATCCCTATCCATGCTATCCGCACCATGCGCCCATGGAATGTCAAGCCCTTGGCCCCACCATGCAAAGCCAAACCTTCCATGCCAAGCCAAACCGTACCTTGCCTTGGCCTTAGCCATTCTAGCCGCACCATGTTCCCATGGCATGTCAAGCCCTTGGCCCCCACCATGCCAAGCCAAGCTGTCCATGAAAATCCCTTAGCCCCCACCGTGCCATGCCAAACGCACCTTGCCATGGCCCCCATGCCAACCTAGCCGCGCCACCATGCTGGCCTTCCCTTTGCGGCTACCGAAACGAAGGCGTGCGACAATCAACGGTCGCCCTTCAATCCCAGGAGCAAATCCTAGCCGTCCAAGGTTACCAGACAACACATGGTAACCTTTGACCTGAAACCCTAGTTTGGCCATGCCAAACCGCGCCAATGACATGTTGATCTAGCCGCTCCACCATGCTAGCCTTCCCTATGCGGCTACCAAAATGAAGGCGTGCGATAATCAACGGTCGCCCTTCAATCCAAGGAGCAAATCCTAGCCATCTAAGGTTACCAGAAAACACATGGTAACCTTTGACCCGAAACCTTATTTTGGCCACGCCAAACCGCGCCAAGGCATGCCACTCCAATGGCATACTGACCTAGCCACGCCACCATACTGGTCTTCCCTATGCGGCTACCAAAACGAAGGCGTGCGACAACCAACGGTCGCCCTTCAATCCCAGGAGCAAATCCTAGCCGTCCAAGGTTACCAGACAACACATGGTAACCTTTGACCTGAAACCCTAGTTTGGCCACGCCAAAACGCGCCACCATGCTGGCCTTCCCTATACGGCCACCAAAAACTAAAGCGTGCGCCGATCAACTGCTACCTTTCCTCTTAAGATGCAAAATCTCGACCATCGAAGGTAACCAAGCAAGCAAATATGCCAAACTCAACTTTCCAGGCAACAACAATATGCTATATATTTTCCAAAAAAGCATTTGAGACATCAACACATATCACAAACTGGGGGATCCTCTTTGGGTATTGGTTTGGTGGTTTACAGCGTGCGGCTTACACTACGCACGTCATAAGAAAGTGTCATAAGGGTGAGGCTTTTAATAAATACAGGGAGTTAATGGTGAAACGCTCTTTTTTATGGGACATCAATTCCATACGTTAATGGTTACCACCTTCTCCCATTTACTCACCTATTTTTCCATTCCTTAATGAGACCAGAGTACGTTTCACTTCGACTTGTATAAATAGGTCTTACCTATTTTCCACCGAACAACAAGTTCAGGTCAGGAACATACACCAATCAGAAAACATTTACTAGGTTTTCATCTGATAGCTTCCCACTTTCTGATACAAGTCATAACATAACTACTCTTCAAGAATTATATATTCTGGTCTCATCACTTTTCTTGCTTATCTTCCCAAAGCTAACCCATTCTCCTTTACTTTCTGACCGAAGCAAGTCTGGAATGGCAATTTCTTGGTTTAGGCTGGACTTGTACATATTGATCTCTCGAATCTAAAGTACTCCCTTGCAATACATTGTATAGGGTTTAAATTCGTTTCTCACCCGCACACCTGAAATTACCGAAATCAATAGAAACCATTTTCACCCACAAACAATTGGCGACCACAGTGGAAGGTTGATTTATCGGTTCTAATATCAGTTTCAGAATACGTTTCTCTAACTCGGGAGGTTGGTCGGTTTTAAGACTGAATCTGTGTCCTCACATTCCACTCAGGCGAACGGAAATGTTTCTTTCCCCAACACAACATCCAACAACACGACCGACGAAGGGATTCTAAGGCTGGCTGACTTGGTGCGGGTTCAGGAGATCCACACCAAGAACATAGGTCTGATGAAAGATGCAATTAACGCCATACTGGACTTCCTCATCAACCTGATAGCAGAATTGAACAGTTCACCCGCCCAGGAGACTCCAGAACTGGGGTGTAAAGACCCTCAAGATCATTAACACTATTAGACCGGTCAAGTGACGAATTAGCCGAGAATAAATCGATTAGTTTAACATGAACATTAATTAATATAAATTAATCTAACAATGATATAGCTATGAAACTAGTACCATTGAATAGGTCTCGGAAAGTTACGCGGAATGGACTACTCGAACATGTCATTTGGATATCAGACGAAGAAGATATCAGATTTGTTGAAGGGCAAAATAGTTTTGTTGTTAACCGACCTGGCTTCCCTTAAAGTTTGGGTGGGTGCGTTTAGCATGAGTCATTGGCCTTATCACCAAAACGTGTCGAGAGAAGACTTTCACTTTCTTTTTTCTTCTTCTTTCCTCTTCTTCTCTGCTTCTCCTTTTTCTCTTCTTTGCTGAAAATTTGTGAATCACGTAAAGATTTGTTGTTAAGAAATCGATTGATGAAGGAGAATTAACGAGGATGGAGGTGATGATGTTGTGTATTAGGGAAAAGAATTTTTAGAGATTGAAAAGTTAAATTAGAAGAAGATAAGTTAGGGTTTGTAAATTAATTATTGGATTCGTATGGAATAGATAGGTTAATTAAGTTGTTGGTGGATGAAGAATAGAAGGGTTGAGGTTTAACTACAGTTCTGATGTAGTTTTGAAGATGAATCAAGAGTTATGGTTTCTCAGAGATTGAACTAGGGTTTGTAAGAAAAGCCAAGGAAGATGAAATTGAAGGTTTAGAAGATTAATTGGAGATGGGTTTAGTCCGAATTGGAGTCTGAGGTTGAAGAATAGCTTGATTTTGGTAGTTAGGGTTGGATTATATTTTAATGGAGATTTGGGAATTTAATCAGGGTTTAGTTGAGAACTGTTGGTGAAGATGGGATTGATTTGGTGATGATTAAGTAGAATTATATGGATGGATAATAGCTGGGTGGTGGTTTATTTGAAGAGGTGAAGTGGGTTGCTGGAAAATCAGTGGGTTAGGGTTCTAAGGAGAATTGAGATCAAATGGTAGAGTTGAAGACTAGTGTTTGATTATGTTTATAAGAAGGTGATGGAATTGTTATAAGTCTTGAACTGGTTGGTGCTTAAGCAAAGTTATTTGAGGTAATTGATCTTCTCTGTAGTTTAGTTAAATTACTCATTTCAATTGTTGATTGTATGAAATGGTTATTAAGCTAAGAATTGAATAATCTTGGTGAAAGTGTTATGGAGCTGTGGTATGTACTTTGGAATTATGTTGAACTACAAGTAAAAAGGAAGCGAATGATATTGTTGAGATGGTTTGTGTGATTCAGGGATTAGAGTTTTCATAGCTGTTATTGGTTGTGTTGAATTAAACTGAGTTGGGGATATTCAAGGATTAGATGCATCTATTAGAATTTGATTGTAGGCAAGGGATATGAATGTGCAAGTGGGGTGCAAATGGAATTGTGGTCTGTTGATAAAGGAAATGTGATAGTTGTGTATAAAATGGATAAGGAATTATGTTACAGTGAACGGATGTTTGAGGCAATGAAGAACTGGAGATGGTGAACATGGAGTTGGGTACTGTTGTAACTTATTGAGGCTTTGATTGAGTATCAAGACTAGTTTGAGTTGTAAGAGTAATTGAAGTTTAATTGTGACTCTCAAATGGAGTCTAGGGTGACAGTTAGGTGGTGATGCTGTTGGATTTGCAGGGAATGTGAGTGGCTAGAGATAGTGGCATTTTCTATGTAGTTGAAATTACAGAACTAAAGTTTGTTGTGCTAATGGTAATTCAGTTAGGGAAACAGTCTTGCAGTCGGGAGGACTAGTGATTAAGTTGGTTTAGTTGTGAACCTGAAGTTGCAGTCCATGAAGAATAGAGATGATAGAGTTGTAAATATTAGTTGCTGTGAAAAACTTAAAGCTGCAATTGCAGGTAAACATAGCTTGTGTTTATAATTAGAATATGAAGTTGTTTTGATTGAAATGAAATGTTTAGTAATTGTATGAACTTCTGTTCTTTAGTATTAAACCTATTAGTCATCCCAATCAGTGTAGCTGACTCAATTTGTTTAGCTGACTTAGTATGATTGACTGAGTTTATTCAGTCCAACTTGGGTTTGTTATTGTCTGACTCAGTATCAGACTGAGTCGAATCGGTATTAACTCACCGAGTTCCTGTCTTGACCTGAGTTGACTCATTGTCCGAACTTTGACCATTGACCCTAGACTTTGACCTGACCTTGACTCTGTTGACTGACGTTTACTGTTAGTTGACCTTTGACCGTTAGTTGGACTGGGCCTTAGATTAAGGGTTCAGTTTAGTGGACTTGGGCATAAAACCATTAATTAGATTTATATGAGACTTGTACGAGCCTTTTGGCTAAACTCTTAGAGTGCTTGTATGATTAACAGTTAGTTATTAACAATGATCGATTCAGAGGATGAACCAGTGGATCGTGGATCTCGAGGTAGGCGTGGCCTGTCATCAAAAAAGGTGGGAATGCATTTGACTCTTTTGTAATCATTATTGTTGCTTTTATAAAAGTTTATGCTTAACAAACTCATGCATTGTCTGTCTGTGCATTCCATGCTTTGTTTAAAATGTAATATGATAATCCTGATGATTCTGTGAATCTTTCCACGATTTGGAAAGGACTTGTATTGTTTTGTTGTCAATATAAATTGTTATGGGAAATGAGAATTTCCACTTGTGGTATATAGGATACGCTACTTCAAATTTATACCTACTTTAATTCATATTTTATTTTTTAGAGTTGGTCACCATGGTCTTGGTGGCATCCATAACTATTAGGTGTGAATTGCTGGTATTTAGGGATTCACAACCATATTAGTACATTGTTTGACGAAAGAGTTTGTTCCATACACATGTATGATTATTTCAGTGACGTAGTCACTGTTTAATGTTTCGGAAAAACATTATTGTTTTCCAAATCTTGCATATGATTACTTAGAAGTTAAAAGTTAATTATTCCCACTTTCAGTTTCAGTGACAGATCAGAGTTGCACAACAAAAGCTCCGAGAAGTTAACTTCGTTAGTTGATTATATTCTGATATGTTTATTATGTTGTATATTCTATTTGTAAACCAAATGACTATTTTATATGTATCATTGGAGAGGAGTTCTTGTATATATATTTCTGAGCGGGGTTAGCTTGGGGTTAAGTTTTTGTAGCAGATTTGTTAATTGAAAGTTTAAGTGTTTAATTTGGATTCTTAGTGCCTCTGTTTTTAGTTAATTTCTTGGATTAGTCAGCTGCTAGCTTAGGGGGCGCTACAATGTTGGCATCAGAGCTCATTATTAGATCTTACATGGGAATAAGATAGAATTAGCCAGTGCCAGTTAGTGAACTAGATTAGTTTGGAACTGGGTTGGGTTGTGAAAGAAATCTTAATCACTAAAATTTATTAATAATTAAAAGAATTGTTTGTTTGATTGTTTGTTTGTATTTGTAGTGAAGTAAAAATTATAGGGTACACCAATAATTTTATCTAATAAAGATTAGAGAATAAATAGTTTAAAATTATGAAATCATACACAATTCAATCAATACTAAAAATAGTAAGATCAGTATTATTGATAAGTCTTGAAAAAAAAAAAAAAAAAAAACTTATTGAGCATCTTGACTTATGCATAGAATCAATAATTTATAATTACATAAATATTAATAATATTCTTGGAACATAATAATGTTTGTAAGAATTGTTAGAATAATAGTTCAATCATCAATGTTAATAATAAAATATTATAATAGTAAATAATAATGATGATAATAGTAATAATAAGTGATAATAGTAAATATTGATGATAATATAAATAATAATAATTTTAATAAAGTAATGTTAGCATTTATCTGATAGTATCATATTGAACTTAACTTAACTAAAATTTTATTCAAGATATATAACGATAAAAATAATAATTATGATTAAATAATTAAGGAAAATTAATAACGCTTGTGTACAGTTAAGTTTTGTAAATTAAACTTATTACAAATTAGAAATATATGCTTTTCGTCTAAACTAGTTAATTAATATATTACTTACTAGGTGTTAGACTTAAGAAGGTGAGGATACAATATATAAAATAAAAAGAATTAACTTGTTAATAATCATGTACCGAAATTATCTTTAGTCTAACAAATGATCCAGTAAATCTTTAAAATAAAACAAATAGACATGAAGTAATAATAATAGTAATCAGATGCTTAGTGTAATACTAGAATTAAAAGAAAATAAATTCGTATATTATTAGGATCCTTTTTCGTAAATAGATTTAATCATCTTTTGAAATGGAAAATTAGTATGACGAAATTAAATTGTTAGAATTTAAATTAATATTATATTAAGCATACCTTAAATTAAAATCTCATTAGGAAATATATAGTGATAAAATAATGATTAAAATTAAATAGCAATGGAAAATTATTAGTGCTTATCTATGATTAAGTTTTGCAAAGTTAACTAATAACAAATTAGAATTATGTGTTTTGCATTCAAACCAAATAAATAATATAAGACTTATTAGGTAGGACTAAGAACGTGAGGTCATATAATGCATAAAATAGAGACTAAACTTGTTAACAATCTTATACCCAGATTATCTTCAGTTCAATAAATGATTCACTAAATCACTAAATCATACACATGAAGTGATATTTATATTACTTGAATGCTTAGAACAAAATTAAACTTAAAGGAGAATAAATTTTCCTGTGAATAAGATTACTTATCATTAATAGGAAAATCTAAAGACTATTAATACATGTTAAAACATCATGCAGATTCAAAATTTAAACCATGTTAAATTACAATCTCCAATATCTAACAAGATATAACATACAGATTCAATATGAATAAATAAAATCTGTTATATCATTCTTTTCGTGAAAGTAAAATTATAATTACAAGATTAGGGTTTAATAAAATTAAACTAAGTATCATTACTAAATAATTAATTTGATTGTATTTTAGTTACACTAGTGATGAGAGCAAGATAGACTCGGTCTCTGTGAATCGGGTGATTGACTCAGCAAAAATTTCTTCGAAGTTTGGTTTTTCAGATCTCTTTCTTCATTCAATTCAGGTGTTGCTCAGGTGAAAATCTTTATTTCTTCAATCATTTATGTTTTAAATGTTTTCTGGTGATTAGGTGTTTCGTTCATGGATTTAAATCCAAACCTTAACACTGATATGACTGGAATTCATGGTTCTGATTTTGTTAAGGGAGTTCCTTTAGTTAATTTACCTGATGATCTTTTTGATGAGGGTTTGAATCCCTAGAAGTTTTCTTTGATTGGTAGATTAGAATTGCAAAAGGTTAAATTTGTAGATGCGGTCGCTATTTTGAAAGATCAATGGAAATTAATTGGTTGCTCTAAACTTATTCCTTTGGGTAAAGGTTTCTTCACCATTAAGCTTGATAATGAAGTTGATCGTAAATACATTAAATCAGGAGTATGGGAAGTTCAGAATCAAATTTTACGAATTAGAAATTTGGTATCAAATTTTCGTCCTACTTATCAAAGAACTTCCAAAGCTGCAGTTTGTATTAGATTACCTGGGTTAGGTCTGGAATTTTGGAAGAAAAAGATACTATTTAAAATATGTAGTGAACTTGGATCTCCATTAAAGATTGATGCAGCAACTGAAAGATGTGAGGTGGGATACTATGCAAATGTGCTTGTGGAGGTGGATTTTGCTGAACATATCCCTAACAAAGTATGGATTAATACAAAATTTGGTGGTTTTTTTCAAGATATTATAATACCAGATTGTCCAAAATTTTGTCCTTCTTGTAAAATTGTGGGACATTTACTCTCTGAGTGTAAAGTGAATAGAGGTAAAGAGCATTGTGCTAGTCCAAAGCAAAAATCATCATCAGTTTTTGATATCTGTGATAGAACTGAAGTTGAAACTGATAAAGATGTTGTTCAAGAAGTCTGTAATATGCAAACTGAATTAGATTCAGTTGTTAGTGTTATTACTCCCAATCCAAGCCTTGTAAGTAACTCTGATCTTATTCCTTTAAATGGTGGAAAATTTAATGCTTTAGTTCAAGAAAATGAGGTTGAAGTTAATGAATCTTTAAGTCAGCCAGCAGATACTTCTGATTTGGAGAATAGTGATATCAAGTTTGTTAACTCAGTCTCAGGCAAAGTTACATCACAGCAAGTCTCATTCACTACTTGGTCTTCAGTTGCTTCTACTTCTAATTCTAATTTTAAAGGTAAGCAATTAGACACTACAACCCCAGCTAAAGTTATTTCTTCTGCTTCATCAAATAAGGTTGATATTGTTGTTGCAAAAAAAGTTAGTAGTAATAATGTCAAGAATACAAACAAGTACAATTTTAGAAAGAATGCTGGTAAGGGGGGGGGGGGGGCATAAAAACCCTGAATCACCTCCATGAAAATTATTTTTTGGAATTTGAGGGGTCTTAGGAGAGCCAGGGCCCAGCAAAAACTTAGAAATTTAGTTAAGCAATTTTCCCCTTCTTTAGTTTGGGTTTCAGAACCTCATGTGTTTTGTACAGCTTCTTTTTGTAGTAAATTAAATTTGCCAGGAATGCAATCAATGGCAATCCATAATTCAGTTAATAATCATAAGGGGAGTATCTGGTTATTCTGGAGTAGTTCTATTGCTGTTCCATCTGTTATTTCAATGTCTAACCAAATGATCACTGTGGAGGTTGGTGATTTTCTGGATACTGGTGTTCATGCTAGTGTTAACATGGTGCAAAGAAGATATTTATGGTCAGAAATGCAGCTGATTAGTGATCTTAAAAGGCCTTGGTTAGTGGTGGGTGATTTCAATATAATTTTAGCTAGTCATGAGAAATTGGGTGGGAGAATTCCTTCTAGGAGAGCAATGCTGGACTTCAATGAGTGTGTGGATCAATGTCAACTTATTCAGGCTCCTAAGACTGGTTTGGATTTCTCTTGGTCCAATTGTCAACATGGTGATAGAAGGATTTTATGTAATCTTGATAGAGCTTTTCTCAATATTGAATGGTTGAATAAATTTCCAGACTGGGGTTACAAAGTTGGTTTGAGGGTTGTTTCTGATCACTCACCTTTATTTGGTGGATGTATAAATGTTCCTAAACCAAAAAATATACCTTGGAGATTTCAGAAGATGTGGTTAGAGTATGAAGGTTTTTTATTGGTTGTTGCTCAAAGTTGGGAAATTCCAGTGATTGGCAATCCAGCTTTCATTTTTATGCAAAAGCAAAAGAGATTGAAACAGATTTTACAAGAGTGGAACTGGACTGTGTTTGGTAATATTCAACAAAAGGTTAAAGAAGCAGAAGAAAGAGTAAAAAGTAAGATGATTATCTCAGACAGAGAGCCTCATAACAATCAGCTTTTAAATGAATTGGTGAATGCTCAAAATGAATATAACTCCAGAGAAGTTCAATTAAGCACTATGTTGAAACTAAAATCAAGAATTAAATGGATTAAGGAAGGGTCTGCCAATACTCAATTCTTTCATGTTAACATCAAGGTTAGGCACTCTCATAACCTTATAACTGAGCTGGAGGATGAAAATGGGAATATTATTGCTGATCAGGAGAAGATAGCCAATTTGCTTGTTAAGTATTTTGAGCAGAAATTTCAGCATCAGGATACTGTGATTAATAATACTTTGTTGGAAGTTATTCCTTCTATCATTACAAATGAGGACCAAATTTTCCTTGATGCTTTGCCTAATGCTGAAGAAATTAAACAGGTTGTTTTTGGTATGGATGCAGATAGTGCCCCTGGTCCTGATGGATTTTCAGAAGTCTTCTATAAAAAATGTTGGAGCATTATTCAACATGATTTTATCAGTTTTGTTGAGTTCTGCTGGGAGGGGAAATTTATACCAAAGGGTTTGAATTCAAATTTCTTAGTGCTATTACCAAAAGTACATGGTGCAAAAAAGCCTAATCAGTTCAGACATATTGGTTTAAGTAATGTGTGCTTCAAAATCTTCACCAAAATAATTGCTTCTAGAATGAATCTGTTACTAGCCAAGTTAATATCACCTCAGCAAGTTGCATATGTCAAAGGAAGGAGTATTCATGAGCAGATTCTCCTTGCCTCAGAGCTAGTAAATGAAATGAAGGCCAAAACAAGGGGAGGTAATGTTGGTTTAAAACTAGATATTTATCAGGCATATGATACAGTAAATTGGAATTTCCTATTCCTGGTTTTGCAACAATTTGGTATATCTTCTGCTTGGTGACATTGGTTACAAGTTCTATTTGCTTCTGCAAGAATCTCTATCATGGTCAATGGGGGTCCTAGAGGCTTTTTCTCAATGTGTAGAGGCTTAAAGCAGGGAGATACCTTGTCTCCAATTCTTTTCATTTTAATGGAATAAGTGTTAAGCAGAGGAATTACTCGATTAGCTTTATCTGGTAAACTGCAGCCAATGGTGACTAGGAAAAGGGTTCACCCTACACATTTAATGTTTGCTGATGATGTTCTGATATTCACTAATGGTTCTAAAAGGAGCTTGGATAATATTCTTAAGTTTTTACAACAGTATCAAAACAGTTTTGTTCAGACTATAAACAAAGGCAAGAGCAAGTGCTTTATTGATGGCTGCACACCTCAAAGAAAGCAACAAATTTCAAATTTTCTGCACATGGAATGTTCAACCTTTCCAGATAAATACTTGGGAATTATTTTACAGCCTGGTAAAGTTAAGTCTTCTATATTGTGGCCAATAGTGGAAATGATGCAGAACACTTTAGCAAGGTGGAAAGGTAAGCTATTAGCTTTTCATGACAGATTGATTTTACTTAAATCTGTTCTTGCTAGTTATCCTCTTTATTCTATGTCAGTGTATAAATGTCCAGTGTCTATTATTAAGGAGTGTGAATCTATTATGAGGAACTTCCTTTGGTATGGTGATGGTGAGACTAGAAAGTATACTACCTTGGCTTGGCATAAAGTTTGTACTCCTATTGAGGAAGGAGGTTTGGGAATTAGAAGGCTTGCAGTGATTAACAAAGCTCTTTTAATGAAGATCATGTTCAAAATGCATACTTCAGATGCTGAGTGGGCAAGTTTCTTTGCAGCCAAATATAAAGATAAAATGGGTCAATGGAGCAATAAATGGAAATATTCTTCAGTTTGGACTGGCTTGAAATGGGCTTGGCAACAATTAATAACTGTTATTTCTTGGCACATATGCACTGGTGCTAAGATTTCTGTCTGGTTTGATATATGGTGTGGTGATCAACCTTTAATTGAAATCATTGGGTATACTGATTATGTGAAGGCTAATCTACTTATGAAGGTTCAAGACTTACTTATTCAACATAACTGGAACATTCCTGTTGAGATCCAGAATGACATTCCAGCTACCTTACCTTCTGTTAATGAAGGTTTATATTCTGTTGTTTTGATTGGTGATGCAGCAGGTAAATTTTCCACTTCTTCCATTGTCAATCTAATAAGACATAGAGAACCTATCTTATCATGGCCTTTAAAAATATGGAATTATTATTTGCATCCTCACATATCTAGTAATGTGTGGAAAATTATGCATGGCATTTATGTGGATGATGTTAAAAGGGTTAAGCAGGGTTACTCTATTGCTTCAAGATGCTGCATTTGCAAGAATCATCAAGATAGCATGGAACATATTTTATGGAGTTGTGACTTTAGTGTTAATATCTGGAATTGGCTTGGTTTTGTATTCAACCATCAAAATCCAGTAGCTTTTGAGGATATCTTCATTATGGCAAAGCATAAGAGTTCACTTCTCAGGGAGGTTTGGATAACTGCTGCTTTATCAATCATAAGGGAGCTTTGGTTTCTGAAAAATTAGGTGATGTTTGAAAACCTTAAGGCCAATACAATTCAATTCAAGAGTAGGATTATTACATTAGTTTTTGAGGGTAGTTACAGAATGAAGGGCACTAATTGGAATAATGCATATGATCAGCAAGTCCTAGACTTCTTTGGCATCCACAGCAGAGGACTCTCTCATACCAACTAGCTTATAGTCTTTATTTAGCTCTTTTTTGAGTTGTATTTTTTTTTTAGTTCTGAGCTTTTTTTCTTTGTTGGCTCTTTTGTTTTTCTGCTCTTGTGTAATACCTTTTAGCTCTTCTTGTTAATAAAAGTTATGATTTAGCAAAATAAAATAAAATAAAATAGTTACGCTAGTGATCAAATAAGAAAATTTGATAAAACAATAATGAAAATGATGATATGATTAAGACGATAACTTTTGATAAGATGAACAAATTATAATAGTATATAATACGAGTTACTACAAAATTTTGAGTTATTTGAATAATAATTATAAGTGTCATTTAAATAATAAATATAGGATAGTATTAGCAAAGGTAATTTTATTAATAGTACAACTTAAAGATTACTTGGCAATAAAATAAAGTTAAGGAAATAAAGTTAGATGAAATCAAATCTAGTATGAATAATAAAATTAAACTTGGAATTATGATTAACTTTTATCTGTTTAAGAAATAAGAAATAAATAAATAAATGTAATAACAATAATAAAATATTAATACGAAACAACTATGGAAAAAAATAAATAAATTGTTAGCGGTTATTTATTTATATCAAGTCACATAATGAAATAAACAAATAGGTATATTAAAAGTAACATTTGCACAATGGTTATAACATTAAGTAGCACATAAATTTTAAAAAAAATTATATATGGTATTACAGCGAAGTCAAGAACATCAAATATTCTAAATTGAGGTAAAATCGAACTGAGATTACTTATATTGATAAAATAAATAAATACACAAAATTTCATATCACTAAATTGCTCATAAAGATGTGAACTCTTTAAATATTTTACAAAGTAAAATTTTCAGAATTACACCAATTAAGATAGAAGTTAAAGACTAATTAATTTTAATAAATTAATGCTTAGTTAATCCAGCACTGGGGAATAGTGAGGTTGGTAATTCTGATATGTTCAGGTGATACCTATTACGTAGGTAGGCATTGTCAGGCGTCGCGAACCTAGACAGGGCAACTGCATTCTTGTATCACTAGGCATTGAAGGGAGACTTGCTTCTATTAGTGAACTAATAGATCCCAAAAGAAACTTTATTATGGAATATCTTCAAAGTACTTAGAACCAGTAAGTTATTGACTTAGAAATTAGTGTAGAAAATTTAAATCTAAAAATTCATAGTTTCCATTATAGAGATTCATGTAAGAAACTTAGACTTCCTTATTTGATAGAACTTAAATCAGCACAGTTGAACCTAGAGATACAAATTTTAATCTTAGTTGTAGAAAGCCATATAGGTTTGTGTTTTGTTTCTTGTTGTTTGTGCTTAGACAAGAGATATGATTTTTCTTTAAGGTGGGGAGTTTTTGAAGACTAGAAGGATGATTTAATTTTCGAGGACGAAAATGTATAAGGTGGGGAGAATGTAAAGACCCTCAAGCTCGTCAACGCTATTAGACCGGTCAAGTGACGAATTAGCCGAGAATAAATCGATTAATTTAACATGAACATTAATTAATAGAAATTAATCTAACAATGATCTAGCTATGAAACTAGTACCATTGAATAGGACTCGGAAAGTTACGCGGAATAGACTACTCGAACGTGTCATTTGGATATCGGACGAAGAAGATATCATCAGATTTGTTAAGGGCAAAATAGTTTTGTTGTTAACCGACCTGGATTCCCTAAACATTTGGGTGGGTGCGTTTAGCATGGATCGTTGGCCTTATCACCAAAACGTGTCGAGAGAAGATTTTCACTTTCTATTTTCTTCTTCTTTCCTCTTCTTCTCCTCTTTCTCTTATCTGCTGAAAATTTGTGAGTCGCGTAAAGATTTGTTGTTAAGAAATCGATTGATGAAGAAGAATTAACGAGGATGGAGGTGATGATGTTTGTGTATTAGGGAAAAGAACTTTTAGAGATTGAAGAGTTATATTAGAAGAAGACAAGTTAGGGTTTGTAAATTAATTATTGGATTCGTATGGAATAGATAGGTTAATTAGGTTGTTGATGGATGAAGAATAGAAGGGTTGAGGTTTAACTACAGTTCTGATGTAGTTTTGAAGATGAATCAAGAGTTATGGTTTCTCAGAGATTGAATTAGGGTTTGTAAGAAAAGCCAAGGAAGATGAAATTGAAGGTTTAGAAGATTAATTGGAGATGGGTTTAGTCCGAATTGGAGTCTGAGGTTGAAGAATAGCTTGATTTTGGTAGTTAGGGTTGGATTATGTTTTAATGGAGATTTGGGAATTTAATCAGGGTTTAGTTGAGAACTGTTGGTGATGATAGGAATGATTTGGTGATGATTAAGGAGAATTAGATGGATGAATAATAACTGGGTTGTGGTTTATTTGAATAGGTGAAGTGGGTTGCTGGAAAATCAGTGGGTTAGGGTTCTAAGGAGAATTGAGATCAAATGGTAGAGTTGAAGACTAGTGTTTGATTGTGTTTATAAGAAGGTGATGTAATTGTTATAAGTCTTGAACTGGTTGGTGCTTGAGCAAAGTTATTTGAGGTTATTGATCTTCTCTGTAGTTTAGTTAAATTATTCATTTCAATTGTTGATTATATGAAATGGTTATTAAGCTAAGAATTGAATAATCTTGGTGAAAGTGTTATGGAGCTGTGGTATGTACTTTGGACTTATGTTGAACTACAGGGAAAAAGGAAGCGAATGTTATTGTTTAGCTGGTGTGTGTGATTCAGTGATTTGAGTTTTCATAGATGTTATTGGTTGTGTTGAATTAAACTGAGTTGGGGCAATTCAAGGATTAGATACATCTATTGGAATTTTATTGTAGGAAATGGATATGAATATGCAAGTGGAGTTTAAATGGAATTGTGGTCTATTGATAAAGGAAAGGTGATAGTTGTGTATAAAATGGATACGTAATTATGTTACAGTGAACGGATGTTTGAGGCAGTGAAGAACTGGAGATGGTGAACATGGAGTTGGGTACTGTTGTAACTTATTGAGGCTTTGATTGAGTGGCAAGACTAGTTTGAGTTGTAAGAGTAATTGAAGTTTAATTGTGACTCTCAAATGGAGTCTAGGGTGACAGTTAGGTGGTGATGTTGTTGGATTTGCAGAGAATGTGAGTGGCTAGAGATAGTGGCATTGTCTGTGTAGTTGAAATTGCAGAACTAAAGTTTTTTGTGCTAATGGTAATTCAGTCAGGGAAACAGTCTTGCAGTCTGGGATGACTAGTGATTAAGTTGTTTTAGTTGTGAACCTGAAGTTGCCGTCCATGAAGAATAGAGATGATAGAGTTGTAAATATTAGTTGTTGTGAAAAGCTTAAAGTTGCAATTGCAGGTAAATATAGCTTGTGTTTGTAATTAGATTATGAAGTTGTTTTGATTGAAATGAAATGTTTAGTAATTGTATAAACTTATGTTCTTTAGTATTAAACCTATTAGTCATCCCAGTCAGTGTAGCTGACTCAATTTGTTTAGCTGACTTAGTATGACTGACTGAGTTTATTCAGTCTGGCTTGGGTTTGTTATTGTCTGACTCAGTATTAGACTGAGTCGAATCGGTATTAACTCACCGAGTTCCTGTCTTGACCTGAGTTGACTCAGTGTCTGAACTTTGACCATTGACCATGGACTTTGACCTGACCTTGACTCTGTTGACTGATGTTTACTGTTAGTTGACCTTTGACCGTTAGTTGACTTAGTTAGACTGGGCCTTAGATTAAGGGTTCAGTTTAGTGGACTTGGGATTAAACCATTAATTAGATTTATATGAGACTTGTACTAGCCTTTTGGCTAAACTCTTAGCGTGCTTGTATGATTAACAGTTAGTTATTAACAACGATTGATTCGGAGGATGAACTAGTGGATCGTGGATCTCGAGGTAGGCGTGGCCTGTCATCAAAAGAGGTGGGAATGCATTTGACTCTTTTGTAATCATTATTGTTGCTTTTATAAAATTTTATGCTTAAAAAACTCATGCATTGTCTGTCTGTGCATTCCATGCTTTGTTTAAAATGCATTATGATAATCCTGTTGATTCTGTGAATCTTTCCACGATTTGGAAATGACTTGTATTGTTTTGTTGTCAATATAAATTGTTATGGAAAATGAGAATTTCCACTTTTGGTATATAGGATACGCTCCTTCACATTTATACCTACTTTAATTCAGCTTTTATTGTTTAGAGTTGGTCACCATGGTCTTGGTCGCATCCATAGCTATTAGGTGTGAATTGCCGGTATTTTGGGATTCACAACCATATTAGTACATTGTTTGACGAAGGAGTTTGTTCCATATACATGTATGATTATTTCAGTGACTTAGTCATTGTTTAATATTTCAGAAAAACATTATTGTTTTCCAAATCTTGCCCATGATTACTTAGAAGTTAAATGTTAATTATTCCCACTTTCAGTTTCAGTGACAGATCAGAGTTCTGCAGCGAAAGCTCCGAGAAGTTAACTTCGTTAGTTGATTATATTCTGATATGTTTATTATGTTGTATATTCTATTTGTAAACCAAATGACTATTTTATATGTATCATTGGAGAGGAGTTCTTGTATATATATTTCTGAGCGGGGTTAGCTTGGGGTTAAGTTTTTGTAGCAGATTTGTTAATTGAAAGTTTAAGTGTTTAATTTGGATTCTTAGTGCCTCTGTTTTTAGTTAATTTCTTGGATTAGTCAGCTTCTAGCTTAGGGGGCGCTACATGGGGATTAACGTTCCGAACGGTCACTCTCAAGTCAACAGCTTCACTACTAAATAGAGACCCGTAAACCAGGAAGCAGCCTCACTAGTAGAAAACTTATGTGAACTATTACATCTTTCAAAGGATCAACGAATGGAGACGTTCACCGCCATCAATCGAATAGCGTTAAGCGTGCCTTTGGTTCCTTCACGCTTGGAAACAACAAGAACGCCAGATTTGTCCATCAATAATATCACGTTTACCGATGATGACATGATGGCATAGGAAGGCCATAACATTACCCTACATGTCACAATCCGTATCAAAGACATGGAATTCAAAAAGGCTCTCATCGACATGGGAATATCCTCCAACGTTGTTAGTCTTAGGATGCTCAAGACGGACAAAGTACGACCGAACGAAGTTGTACGACAATCCACTACAATGACCGATTTCGAAGGAAACCAAACTAGTACATATGGGTACGTTAATTTGAATCTATCGGTAGGACCTGTCCAGTCAAAAGTAAGGTTCGAGGTAATCGAAAATGAGCCAGATTACCACATGATAATGGGAAGTCCATGGCTCCACAACAACATAATCATTCCTTCGACGTATCACCAGTACTTGAAAACCATGTTAAACGGAGAAGTCATTCGCATCACTGCATCATTATCTCCATATGCGCCGATCTGTGGCATGGAGATTTTTGAGCCAAGACCGGGACCGCAGGTCACAGCCAATAAGGCTCACCACACTCCACTACCAAAATGGACGTTCATTGAAGAAAGTGATGGTCTTGCACAGCTTCGTGGTGAAACCCGGTCTCACATCACCTCTTCGAAAGAGAGACACGCCCGCCTCCATCCGCAGAACCAGAGTTCGTCTCATACCAAGCGAGGATGGGTTTTTATTACAGGTCATGATGAAATCTGAACCCTTATCTTGTATTGCTAGTCCTTGACCTTTACTAGGAAATTAAAGAAGCCGTATTCAAGACCTCAAAATATATGCATACAAAATCATCTAGTAAACCCGCTGACAGGGGATTCACGGGTGTTTAGAATTCTTACCTCCCGTTCTAGACGGGGGATGAACCGTTGAAGTCGACTCGGTCCACTGACTCTTATGTCAGTGTACGAACCCGAGGGGCCGAGACGGTATCGTAATTGTCGTCCTTACCTATGCAGTTTATATTTAAAATAACCCTTCCTTAGGGTTTTAAAAATAATGTCCAAAAGAATGTCCCAAAAATAAAGTCCAAAAATAAAAATAAAAATTACAAAAATAAAATCCTATTTACAGTCTCTAAATATAAAATAAAATAAAATAAAATAATTATTTACAAAATCTTCTTCTTCACTCCATTTGGATTCCTCTTTTTCTTTCCTTTTCGGGCTTTTCTTTTCAGCACTTTCTCTTTTTCTTTAGCTTAGCTCCGAATCTGAAAGAAAACAGAACATACCAAAATGCGTAAAAAAGAACAAAAATAATATATATAAAAATAAAAAATAAAACCTAAAAAAAATCTATACAAAAGATCGCGTCAGCGTCGCCAAAAATTGATCTAATTTTGAATAGTGGTAAGAAGGTTGTCGTTCACTCGGACTTGATGAGATTGATTTTAGGACTTAATAAACTAAAATAAAAGAAAAATATATGCAAATATTGTCACAGGATGAAGAGATGTGTTGGGACTCAGGATTCGGCCAAACTCGTAACAAAAGGTTCAAATATTAATTCTTTTAACAATTATCGCTCAACAAATAAAAACATATACTCTTATTTTTGCCAAGGTAGATTCTCAAAATATCAATTGTAAATCCTAAGCATGGGACATCAAAACAATTAAGCAAGCATGACTCATCAAATGAAATGACAACTAATTAATCAAAATCATAATTCAATTTTAATTAGTGCAAAAGTCATAAAAAGAATTAATTAAAATTACCCATGTATAACATTCGGCTTCCTCCATTGTCCCAGTGAAGGGTTCTATCTTTGCATGGTGAAAACACACTCAAAATTTGATTTCATTGCTCAAAGGGTGTTTACAAATAATGTAATGGAGAAAAACTATTAAAAACCGGGTTTGTAACACTTATTTCTGTTACAAACTGGATGTTACAGACAACGATATAAAGAAACTGTCATTGACACTGTAGCAACAACGACAATCCTGTAGTGTCTAATGTTCTTCACTGCACCAGCAAAAAAGAATTTTCCTGCAAGTGATCTTCCCGACTCTGTGATGCTCTAAACTTATCCAAATTCTCCCCTAACTCTCCATCCCCCTCTCTGACATCCGAACACCCTTTATATACACAATTGCACCAAGAATTCTCCCAAATCAATTCCAAAATCTCTATCATAAATAAATTTTATTTTCACGGGATTATTTCCTGTTATTGTTTCTTCACGCGTCTGCAGCTATCAATCACACTTCAACACGACTCTACATGATTCAGAGATCATCAAACACGCTTCTTACTGTAGGTAGTGAATATCGCAGGATAATAGTTCACGAGTATCGTAATAAATAAAGGAGAAAAGAATTATAAAATGATACGATGATAGAAGTAGCGCGGAGAAATATGAAGTTTTGCGAGGATGGAATAATGTTGCGAGTATGAGTTGCGATACTTCGCAACTCATATACAGCTGTATAAGTTTTACTATAAATAAGAGTTCAAATGTAAAATTCGAGAGGTTCTTTTAGTGAGTGTTAGAAAATATCTTAGGAACGAGAATAGAAAAAGTTGTAACTATTCTAATTCCATTTAGACACTTCTTTTTAATCAATTGAGAATACTAATAAGAAAATTGTTATTCATCATCAAGAACTTCTTTAGTTTTTACTAATTCTATTGAGGGTGTAGTTGTAGGTTATTCTGCAACTACATAATTGGCGCTAGAAACAGGGATTTGAAGAATTCCTGTACCAGAAAAATGACAAGAAGAAGAAACACATCAGAACCATTAACTGAAGTAAGAAAAAGTGTAAGACTTGCAGGAGGATAAGCAAATATAACAGGAGAACCTAGTAGGAGAAGGAGTAATCGAAGAAATCAAGCTCAACAAATAATAGATCATGATCAAGTGAGTATACACACTTGGAGAACTAATACACCAGAAGAAGGAGATAGAGAACCACAAATCAGAGAAAATGGGAGGTTGATGGGAGGAACAATTCTTGAAAGAGAAAGGGAGATGTTAGAAACATTGAGACAAGGAATCCAAAAAGAACGAATGATCGAAGCTGAAGAACGTGCCAATTTAACAAGACAAAATCAAGAATTGAGAATGGAAAATGAGATACTACAAAGAAGGAAATCTCAAAGTGTTGCAAGATCAAATGTTAGAACAGAAAGAGAAGGACAAAATTCACCAATAATCAATAATGAAAATAATATGCAAGAACAAACGCAAAATCAAGGTGAAAGAAATCAAGAGAATCGTTTCATTTTAATACCAAACCACGAACAAAGCATGGGGAATTTACGAACAAGACCAAATCCTAGAGAAAACAATCAGAATCGAGAGGAAGAACAACAACTTATGGAAGAAACTGAGAGACAACAAGCAATACATCAAAACAATCACGAGAATGGAGTAAGAAGACATGAAGAGGCTCGTAACAAACAAAATGTTGAGTATGAAAGAATTAAGAGAAGAATTGTAAACCAACAAATAGAAGTGGAGAGGAATAAACCAAATTCTCGAATCAGAATACAAGCAAATCAAGAAGAAATAAATCACAGAAGAAGGAGAAATGAAGAAGAAGAAATTCCTGATATTCGCATGAGAAGAATATAAAGGGAAGAACAAGAATTCCAAGATGCTATGCAACTGAACAATTATGATAATTTAGAAATAATATATTTGCAAAATTATGCAAATGAAAACATTAATGAAGAATATGATAGAATGCGAAGGATCGCAAGGGAGGAAGCGCAAGAATGTAGAAGAAGAGAAGCTGCATTAAAAAGAACAATGGATGAGAATTCTGAGGCAAATGCACGAATCTTTCGAGAATTAGCAGAAATAAGAGGGATGATAAACAATAGAAGAGGAGGAGATAGAAGGAAATTAGATGAAGCAATAGAAGAAGCTGCGAGGACTCCATTTTCTAGAGAAGTACAATTGGGAGGAATTCCACCAAAATGCAATTTGCCCACACTTACCAGTATCTTTGATGGGACTTCATGTGCTATTCAGCACATTAAAGCATACATAAGATGCATGTTACAATGGGAGAATCATGATGATGTGTTATGCAAGTACTTCACATCAAGTTTAACAAGGGAAGCTTTAAAGTGGTTCGAAGGACTCCCTAAGAACACTATTACGTCATTCAGTCATTTGCAAGCAACTTTCCTCGGATCATATATCACAAATCACTCTTCACGGCTTGGTATTGAAGATGTATTTGGTTTAAAACAAAGAGTGGGTGAAAGTTTGAAGCATTTGGTAAGACGATGGAAGACTATGTGCAGTGATATGGCAGGGCGTGTGGATGAGAGATACTTGATTTTGTCCTTCATAAATGCGATGTTCGCAACTGAACAATTATATGTTCAAATCTTAAGAAGAAAGAATTCCATAATGATGACAGAGTTACGAGAATTGCAGGAAGAATACATTCCATTAGAGGAAAAGCAAAACAGTATGGAGTCATATCCAGTAACAAACACTAGCAATCAAGAGGGAGGAGCAAATTTACTTCCCAAAATAATCAATGTAGTAGCAGGTACTTCGCAAACATCCTCACAAACTTCTTCGCAAATTTCAGAAGAGAAGAAAATCAATGATAGCCAGCCAAAGATGGTAGCAATGGGCAATAGAGATCAAGAAGAGTATGATAGAGAGAAGAATTTCTATAATCGAATAGGAAATAACCAAATTCCAAGACTAGATCAACAACAAGAAAATTATGGGGGACAAAGGCAAAATTATTTTGGACAAGGGAACCAGAGACAAAATTATAACAACGGTCAAGGAGGTCAAAGAATGGTAAGGGAAGAGATAAAGTTGCCACCTTTGAATACAAGTGTAGAAAAGATATGGCAAGCAATTATCCTGGTAGAGAATATACCAACTCCATGGAACATGGAAAAGGAACCACCAATGGGTCCAAGAAGTCATGAATTTTGTTCATATCATCATTTTCATGGACATTCTACAAATAATTTCCATAATATCAAGAGGATAATCTTGCGAATGATTGATCAAGGAAAACTAAATCAATTTTTACTTAAGCAGACACAGTCGCAACAATTACCACAGGCTCCACCATAACTCATGAGGAGAACACAACAAAAGAAAAGGGAGAAGAAATCCTACATATAGAAGTGGGATCAAAAGCAAGGAATGTTTTCTGTAATTCCATTGTTCATTCATATAAAACCATAGAGGATTTTCATGATAATGTGTTAATCAGGGTATATGCGAGGGATGGTGAAGGAAAGGAAGTAATGAACATCGCAAAAATTTCACGACTTGAAGATTGGCAGAAACGTGAAATTTCTTTTGAAGCCACTAAAATTCCAGAAGGTTGTGAAGTACATGATAATCCATTGGTAGTAAGATTAGCAATCTACATGAATATGGAAGAAAACGAATATGATATGGAGGAAGAATCGATTGGTCTTAATAGGATTCTAATTGATACAGGAAGTTCTGTCAATATCCTCTTCTATTCCGCTTACAAAACTATGGGGGGGAAAGATGCAGATTTAATACCTTCTACTTACAGAATTTATGGTTTTAATGTAACTTCCAACAAGCCCAAAGGAGAAGTTAGCATGCGAATCCCATTGAGTGGAATGCGAACTAAAATTCTGTTCTGCGTTGTTGATGTCGAATCACCATATAATGCTTTGATAGGAAGACCATGGCTTCATGGAATTCTAGGCGTAGCTTCCACTCTACATCAGTGCATAAAGTTTCCTCATATTAAGGGTATTGGAATTATCAAGGGTGATTGGGCTGAGGGAAAGAAATGTTACGATACAGAAGTAGAAGTTTGCGAAGGAAAAACTGCTGAGAAGGAAAATTGGAGAAAAAGAGCAAAGGCTGTGAAAAGAAGTGAAAATTTAATGGCAGAGGATTAAGGAAAAAGATAATAAAATTACGATGATAATCATACAAGAAATTTACGATGATAATAAGAGATTGTGATTTGCGAAGAAAGAAGAAGGAAAATAATAAAACAAGAAGATAATCAGTATGTTTGCTCGTGGAAATAAGGTATGTGGCAAAACAAATTTTTTATTTCGTGATAAATTTTACGAATATTGTTTGCTCGCAGGAAATTGGGAAAAATTACGAATTTCAGAATTTATATTCCGATTAAAATTTCATTAATTTGCGAATAAAAGACCGCAATCTGTGATCAGCCTCCAAAAAAGAAAGAGAGCCGCAGAAAATTTTATACAGAAAACCTTTGTGGCGTACACCTAGTTCGCGAAGCTATATTTAAGTAAGAGGCAAAGTCCTAAAGTACGTCATTTAAGGGGGTACCTATAACGTGGCTAAGGGTAACCGGAACACCACCAAGGGCCTTTAGTACATGGTAAAATTTTTGGGGTACAACCCAATAATGGGGTACCTATCCGGGTTAGACACCTTGGATTCTCACCTAATCTAGCGACATTACGCAATATAAAATGCGGTGTAAGAAGATTTAGGTTGGGCTAATAAGGCATACTGTCTTTCCCAAGAAGTGCAGAAAACGATCAAGGCGCCGAGGTACACGGTTGAGTCAAGATTGCCGTGTGAGGTTGAACCACATCTGCCATTTTTGACAAGTCTTGGCAAATGATGCACTTGGACCAAAGATACCCCATAGGGTGCAACCTCGTAACTATAATCCCTATAGGCAAAAAGGATAAGAGGTTGCGATCAAAAGCTGGTTGTTGGCAGAACCGGATGGGAAGATCTAACCTTGTATGGTCGATGTACGCTTCCTTGAAGGGGAAATCAGGGGGAAGATAAAGGGCAGCACCCTCCATTAGGGAGCTGATACGTGCTATAAGACGCAAATGTCACGAGGCTTCTTGTTTGCGAAAACATAAAGGCTTGTCATATTTGTGCAACAAATGAAGTTCTGCGAGCCTTCTAAAAAAAAAAAAAAAAAAAAAAAAAAAAGAGAAAAAAAAAAAAAAAGAATAAAGAACTCATGAGAACATAATAAAGAAGTTAAGATGAGATCAATGGGTCACTACATGAAAGTGTAGAGATGTCCTGCGATTTCATCGCAAGACGGCAATGTCATGGGGCTTTACGTTCGCAAGAATATTTAGGCCTGTCATATTGTCGCAACAATTCCTGAAGAGGCTAAAATACTATACAAAGAAGTTAAGATGAGATCAATGGGTTTTTGCATGAAAGTGTAAGAATGTCCTGCGATTTCATCGCAAGACGATAATGTCACGAGGTTGTATATTCGCAAGAATGTTCAGACTTGTCATATTATCGCAAATACAAAAATTTACTACAAAAGAGGTGGCAAAATAAGACCTTTACTTAGGAAGGCGTGATAAGACCACAGAAATTAATGAAATTCATTGCATCAATATCATTGAAGAAATTATACAAGAATATACATTATAAAGATCTGAAAAGAAGACAACTTCGTCAATACCATTGAAGAAATTATACAAGAATATACATTATGAAGATTTGAAGAGAAGACAGCTTCGTCAATACCATTGAAGAATTTTTACAAGAAGTCCTATCAAAGAAGATAACATCATTAAAGAATTGTCACGAAGACTTAACAAAAGATGCGATTTTGATAGCAATCAAATACAGATAAGTTCATACTCGTAAAATGTTACGAGAATTAAATACTTCTTATACTTCTCCATATATTGAATATTTTTCTACAAATTCAATACTATTTATACTTCTTCAAGAGTATATCATATTTATTATACTTCTTCAACGGATATTTAATTTTGCGAAGGTTAAATACTTATTATACTTCTTCATACAATTCTTATACTTCTTCATATATTGGGAAATTCTTCATGAATTGGATACTACTAATACTTCTTTAAAGATATTTCATACTTCTTATACTTCTTAAAGGATATTTCATATTTCGTATACTTCATACTTCTTATACTTCAAGGGGAGATTTATTATTTACCTCGCAACATTATACTTCAAAGGGAAAAGACTCATATTTCTTATACTTCAAAGGGAGGACTTTTTATTCATAATCACAATCAAACAAAACTTCGTAAGATAAATTGAGAAGGATATTCTAATACTTCCAGCAAGAGTTGATCATCTGAAGAGCAATAATAAGGGGAAAATGAATACTAAGCTAAGTCTTTAAGATATATTATTTCTCTCCACATGATCAAGTTATGCGAATAAGGGAAACAAACATCAAAGAAAGATTAATTCAAATTAAGCTTTGAAAAAGAAATTGTTGGATTGATTCAAAGTGCAATCAAGAAGAAAGTGTTATATTGAAAAGAAACATAACAGACATATAAAAAGAGAGAAGTTATAAAAGAGATATACAAAAAAAAAAAAAAAAAAAAAAGTGAAGTTATTTTTCAGGCGATCTATTCCCATCAAAATGATCTTCTTCTTCAACTTCACTATCATTTTCAACTTCACTTTCAGAGATTTCCAGATATGGAGTATCTTGAGAATTTCTTCAGAAAGGAGCGTATGGTACTTCTTGAGAGGAATTTCATTATCTTTGCAAATCTTGCGAGTCATCTTAGCTCGAAAACGCTTGACATATAAACTATGGTTATGCTGGGAAATTAGAAGTTGAGATCTCAAGTCAGAAATTTTCTTATTACGATTAGAAAGGAGAGTTTCCAGATCGTTATTCATCTTCGCATAATTTTCTGCAGCAAGGAGATAAATTAAGGAATTGGTTAGCAAATTACGAAGGAGAAGTAACCAAAATAATTACCATCGCAAAGAATTTACCTTCTAGTTGCTTCTTATCATTACGAAGAGAAGAATTTTCAAGATTTAATTGATTATTCTCCTCAAGAAGAGAAGAATTATCAATTGCGATGCTCGCAGATTGTGAATTATCTTCGTGACGAGATATTAATTCTGCATTATCAATATTTAGATCTTCTACTTTCTGACGGAGACTTGAATTTTCAACCTCTAACTTCTTACAACGATTCAAAGGTTTCTTCTCAGCAATAGAATGACGTCTTTCCCAATCAGAAGCAGCTGCACAACTAACTCTTCCAACCTAAACAAGAAAAAAGGGGTTAGAAATCAACAAAATAAGGGAAATAAACAAGGAATAGAGAAGAAACTTACCATGCTACCTAAAGCATATAATGAAGCAGGAGAAACGAATCTTGAAATTCCTTTGAGGGAGTTATTATCAATTACGGTAGGAACTTTACAAGCCTTTGCAATAAGTTTGCGAGCATTCGCTGTAGGAGAATTTCCTAATCCACGAGAAGAATGGAGGAAAGCCTCGGAGATGCTAACCATTCTTTGAGGCAAAAGTTTACGGGGATACTATAATCTTCATTTCCACCTTCATCAACATCATTATCATCATCTCCTTCGTCAGAAAGAGTATCGGAATTAGAACTAAAATCCTTTTCAGGAAATTTATCATCTTCATCACCAAGATCTTCCTCAATATTTTCATTAGAAGAAATTACATTGGAATGAGACTTGGTTGAGAGTTTCTTCTTTTTCCTCCTCTCGTAAACAACATCTTGAAGCTTTCTTTTCCCCTTGCGAAGAATATCATCTTGACTACCAGAAGCTTGGGTAACCTTTGCAGAACGAAGAGTTTGTTGTCTTGCAGTAAGCCTTTTAGAAGAAGTAGAACTCTTATTTTCACTCGCATCAATCTCAGCAAGAAGTGGAACCTGCAAATTCAAATAAGGATAAGAAACAGAGGCAACAATATATTGTTTAGAAAAATACAAGAATGTTTCTTACCTCATTTGAAATTAAAGGGTAACAAAAAGATAAGGAGATGGAAGTACATACATTTCTAAAAACCCAAGGTTGATAATAGCGGTTACGAAGGTTCGCGGGAAAGTTCTACTATCCCGATAATATAAGAACCTGATAATATTAAAGGGTACTTATACCAATCTTCATCATTAGAACGACGAGGTGTCTTATTATTTCCTGAAGCATAATCAATATCGTGCATGAGAAGATCATCTGCTGCGATATTAGCTTTACGATGAAGACGAACACCCCAACGATTATCTTCTTTCCTCGCAGGAATTAGTGTGTAATTTTTGAAGAAACCCTCAATTGTATAATTCGCAGCAACAATTTCTATATTTTTCAAATCCAGGTTTCCTAAGATCAACTGAATACAAATATTTCCCAAAATCAGAATGATTTACGAATTCAACTAAGAGGCGAATACAATCACCAGTCAATTGGTAAATGGCACAAGAAAAATTGGGGTGGGAAATAATTTCGTAGAATAAAGGGAAGTTAACATCATAAAGAGGAAGAGGAAGACCTGCGAGGATTTGACCTCGTGAGATTAAAATTTTCTGATCATCCCAAACATAGTTGGTAAAGAGATTCACACAGAGAGAAGATTTATTATCATAACCTTCAATCTCGGAGAGAATAAGGTCTCTATCAGCAAGTTCTGCATTAATTTTTTCAATAGTTTTCTTCTTTGGTGCCATTGAATATAAGAGGGAAAATAGAAAGGAAAAAAGATAAAAGAGATTGCAGAGGCAGAAGTGGTGAAGAAGATGAATAAGGGAATAAAAAGCAAAAACAAAGGATAATATTTATAAGAGAGTTTGATGAAGATAAAAATTCATTAATACGAGTAAGCGTGAACGGTTGAAAAGAACGGTTACGAAGAAACGTGTCAAAAAGATAAGGGAAAAGTAAAAAGACGTGTTGCGAACTTGATGGGTGGTAATAACTATACTAAATTTACGAGAATAGGGATTCTCATGACATTTTTTCTTCGTATAATTGACATGAGAAGAGGTAAGATGTAGGTACTGAATATCGCAGGATAATAGTTCACGAGTATCGTAATAAATAAAGGAGAAAAGAATTATAAAATGATACGATGATAGAAGTAGCGCGGAGAAATATGAAGTTTTGCGAGGATGGAATAATGTTGCGAGTATGAGTTGCGATACTTCGCAACTCATATACAGCTGTATAAGTTTTACTATAAATAGGAGTTCAAATGTAAAATTCTAGAGGTTCTTTTAGTGAGTGTTAGAAAATATCTTAGGAAAGAGAATAGAGAAAGTTGTAACTATTCTAATTCCATTTAGACACTTCTTTGTAATCAATTGAGAATACTAATAAGAAAATTGTTATTCATCATCAAGAACTTCTTTAGTTTTTACTAATTCTATTGAGGGTGTAGTTGTAGGTTATTCTGCAACTACACTTACACAAGATAGCTTCCCAAAAATAGCACAAAAATCCCGATAAATCTTATCTTCTATGTTTATCATGTTTGCACGTAATCTTTATTTGTTAAGGAAACCAAGACATGTACCTTCTCTGTTTTGATGAGATAGATCACTTCTAATCTTATCCCATGAAAATCTCACCAAAAATCACGTCGAATTTCAATCCAAAAAGTTTCGGCATTAACTGATTTTCTGGAACATATTTTCCCGCAAAAAACTGATTCTTCACGAAGATGAAGGTGGACATCCCTTAGCCAAATCCGATGTGTGAATAGCACTGGGTGCCTAATAGTAAAGCAGGTGCCCCTTAGTAATTGAGTGCCCCTTATCCAAAATGGGGATGCCTTTATCACTTTTCTCCGGGGGTACAAATAGCACTTTTTGAGAAACTTTTTCCACACAAGTGTAATTCTCCAATAACACCTAAACGAACATAAAAACACCAAAATTAGTACAAAAATCGAGACTAACAATAGAGACATTGAGGACAATTCAGACACAAAAATGTGTCTATCAAGTGCTGGTCGTGAGCTTGTTGGTACATCATTTGGTTTATGCATGCCTTCGGCTTTTGATATCCTGCGATCACAGAAAAGCAAAGAAATATACTACTTGGGTACCTTCGTCAAAATTAGAAATTAATGCTCTGACACAGAAGATGTATAAGTAGCTTTATCAGAAAAAAGACTGAAATAATGTCTTTGATAGACAGGTATTGAATGCTTATGACACCCTTGGAGAAAACAACCTTAAAACGTTGATAACCAAAAAAAGGGGTGTCAGATCTCGGCCAAAACGAGGTTATTAAATGCTTTAGAAGATCTTTTTTGCTTAAAATCTCCCTGAGATTCCTTTGGCAGTCAAAGGTTCTCAGATCTAGAATATGCTTTGTTAAAAAAGGGTTGTTTTAGTATAAAACGGAGATTTTTGCATTTTGTGGGTACGCTTTTTGTGAAAAACTTTGTAGATCTATAATAAGGTGTGTTTTTAGAGGCTATGAACTCAAAAACATTCACAAATCATTAGAGAGTGATATTCAACGTCAAAACACATATCCCTTCGTTTCCGAAGATACAGAAGTTAAAAATAAAACTGTGTCTAAACTCAACATCGTGAGAAAAAACACGGTAGGCGCCAAACTGTCCCGTAGTCTACGTGATGTATATATTTCTAAGGATCAGATGCTAAGTAGTATCAATACCTTTGTTGAACTGACAATGCTAAGTAGTAAAAGATGTGTAAGATCACAATAATAACGAAGAACTCAAACATAATGTAAAAGCTTCTGAGACACAAGAGATTTACGTGGTTCGACATTTGTCTATGTCTACAGGGTAATGAGTGATTGTTTTGAATTAAGTTGTGGTGGTTACAAAGATCTTAAATGCTTCCCAAAGTAATTGAGAGAACTTAAGTTGAAGTAAATACTTAAGTTCTAAACATTAAAGAGGTATAATCTTAAGACTAGATCTTATCCTTCTAGGTATTGAATGCCTTTAATTTGTTGGTGAGGCTTGGTATTTATAGCCCCTTCTGCTCCTGGTATATCTTTGCTGCCTCTGGGTCCATCGTCTGCTGATATACCTTTCATACCAATGGTACCTTCGTCTACCGCGTACCTTCTCCAGTAGAATTATGCCATCTCAGCTGACCCACGTTCCTTCGGGAACTACCCAACCTTAGTGTAGGTTGTACCTTAGTTCACCGCCAGCTTCTGCCAATCGGGATCTGCCACATTTCCTTTCTTCTCCTGCCTTGATTCATGCATGTAGATAAGAGATTTATGCATTTAATGCTGATTAGATGCGTCATCTACCTCTGTCCCCTCGCCAGCTTCCTTCTTGTAGACTAAGATTTTACTCTTCTCATCTCCATCGTCGAGGTATATTTTCTTGGGGAGAGATAAAGTAGATCTGCAAAGGTATCCTTTGCTGCTTAGGTTTCCTTGTCCAGCGAAGGTTACACAATTGGATTTATGTGTGGCCACTAAGATCTTGACATGTGCTCCACAGAATATTGGTATTCACATCCGGATCATAGGGATGCAGTCCGCGTACTTAGACACCAGAGTGTCGCATATTGGGATATTTTCAAAGAGGCTCCTGAGGTGGTGGCTTTAGTACAAGGCTCTGGTTTATGTCCTGTTATTTTCTATGCACAAGAGGAATTTGATGCAGTTACAAAATCATACTTTTGTGAGAGATTTTGTCCGGAGAATTACATATGCCATCTCTTCTTTGGAGAGATGTCAATCACTCATGATGATGTATAGAATATTAGTGGTCATAGAATGAAGGGGAAAAATATGAAATCTGAGGTTTATGAAATGACTTGGGATGAGTTGTATACACTGGCTGAGGAAACTCTTAGTTGGCCAAAAGACAAGACAAAATTGGAGTTTTGTTGCGCTGCTAAAGAGGTAAAGTTTGTGGATTTTAGTACAAATAGGTTGAAGAAAATCAAGTTCACCACTTTGAAAAAGTATTTTGGAGACACAAATGAGTAAATTTCAAATAAAGAGTTGGTTATGGACGATGTCACAACTAGGCACACTGCTACCGCGTATTTGTTGTATACTCTAGGAATTGTTATATTTCCCGATAATAGTGGGAACAAGGTGAATGATCAATATCTTCAATTGTTAAGGGATTTGAAAAGATGCCACAAGTACTCTTGGGGAACTGCGGCCCTTTCTTTCCTATTCGAGCAACTTGGAACCGCCTCTAGGTAAACAAGTACAACTATTTGAGGTTATTTCACAATGATTCATGTAAGTTTACACATTATAGTTCAATTTTAATCACTAAAATCGGCTTAAAATTAGCTTTTAATTTTCTGTCGAACCTACGTTTTACAAGGTTCGGATCTTACTGTTAGACCACTGCTCGATCAAACTCGCGAGCGTTGCTATCTCAAGCATGTTTGTCAATCTTAGTGATCAAAACTATAAAGTCTTGATTTCTAGTCTACTATAGATAAGGTCTCGGCCTAGGATAGAAAGTGTAGTTGAGCTCAAGAACTCCATGACGATCATTATACAAGACGAAGCACTACTCAAGGAACCAGTGGATCTTCATCGACTAAAACGTATGTGGAGACTTGAACTTATCTATCACTCAAAAGTCTATCTACTCTATCTCTTATCTTGAGACAAAAGTCGTTTTACTATATAGAATAAAAAAATGCACATGTGACATTTCGAGCTGAGTATATCTTGCTTATCTATTTCTCGAAATGGGTGTTGGTAAAGCTTTCTCTTTAGCCAAGTTCATCTTTTCCTAGTGACGAAAGTCATGTTATGTTTCAATCACTTTGGAAATCGCTCTGACGAAAAATAGTTTGTGAATAACAACTATATAACGCCCTCTGAGAATGTTTCAATGATTAAAATGAGAGTTTAGACTATATAACCATTGTGGGATATAAACATTGTTGTGGTAACACATATATGTATAAGTCCTTAGCACTTGAACCGAAGTTTTCAAACTTTGTTGATCAAGTGGAACCGAAACGTGAGCAGTCAACTCAGTCCGCGAACTGGCGTAAGTTCTCAAACACGAGAATATCTGCTGAAGTTGAAGCTCAGGTGCAGTCCGCGAACTGAAGGAAGTTCTCGACCCGAGAAATTCTACTGGAGTTTATTAACTTCAACCTGTTAGCTTGAGTCCGCGAACACAAGAGGTTATGTCCGAAAACGTTGTTCGTAAACTTATTTAAATTACTAAGGAATGCTTTTGCAAACCGTGGATTTATAGTTCATGAAATGATTCGATTGAATCACATCATTTTTGATTCAATTGTGTATTGTGTAGTACATGAGATCTCATAGAAATTGAACAACTCTCTAACTAGTTCATTCGAGTTATTTGTACTAGTTATAGTGAAGAAGAATATGGTTGATATGAAAGTTATCATTTGGCTAACCATTTGGTTGACTAATATTGAACCAACCATTGTACACGTTTGGGTACGGTTACATAAACCCAAAACGTCAAGTACATGTGTGTATGGCAAGCTAAATTTTTGACCTAACGGTTGAGAGATATTAGCTTGTATCTAATCAGGTTTTCATCTAACGGTGAATATTTAATGCTTTGTTAGTAAGATAACATTGATTGCAAACCCTGATTTGAAAGACTATACAAGGGAGAACTCTAGCAACTGGGAAATCTAATCCTCACACACTCTGTGTGATACTAGTTTGCTAAAGCTAGAGTCGATTCTCCTTTAACATTTGGTTTTCTTCTACTAAAACAAGGTTAACGACTTAAAGACTTCATTGGGATTATGAAGCCAGACCGATACTACTTTTCTTGTATTTGTGTGATCTGATCTTGTTGTTTCTATTGTACGAGTACAATTGTAATAATTGGCTTGAGATTTCTATCTCCGATAGGCAAGATAAAAGTAGTCACAAACATATTTGTCTCATTGTTTGAGATTCCTCAATAATCTTCTTCGCTGCGTCGATTAAGTTTATTGTGAGGTGATTAATGAAACTGAGTTGTTCTTCGAGAATATAAGTCTAGTTTTATTGATTGGTTCCTGTTCACCTTGATTTATCAAAAGACGGAATAAAACTTGTAGGTTTATTCGTGGGAAACAAATTTATCTATTACCTGTAGACTTTTCTGTGTGAGACAGATTTGTTTATTAAAGTCTTCGACTTTGGGTCGTAGCAACTATTAGTTGTGGGTAAGATCATCTAAGGGAATCAAGTACACAGTATCCTGCTGGGATCAGAGGCGTAGAAGCATAAATGTACCTTGGATCAGTGTGAGATTGGTTGGGGTTAAACTACAGTCCAGACCGAAGTTAATTTGGAGTAGGCTAGTGTCTATAGTGGCTTAATACAGTGTATGTTTAATCTGGACTAGGTTCCGGTTTTTTTTGCATTTGCGGTTTCCTCGTTAACGAAATTCTGGTATCTGTGTTATTTCTTTTCCGCATTGTATTTTTATATAATTGAAATAATACTAGTTATGTGTTGTTCAATCAATTAGGATATCCGACCATTTTGGTTGTTGATTTAAATTGATTGACACTTAGATATTGGTGTTTGGTACCATCCAAGTTATCTATGTTTGATTAGACTCGCGAATCATATTTGCTTGAGTAAATCAAATCGAGAGATTGAGATAATAACTCCTTGAGTATTTTATATTGATTGAGTCTAACTGTCTAGTTTATTCTCTAGAAAAAAACTCGGAGTTGTCCATACAGATTGCTAATCGAAATATTGGGTGGTGTTGTTAGCCCCTGCTTTTTCAAATGGTAACAGAGCATGCAAACATGTTAAACACCTCACAAGTCTATTTTTGTAGCGATCTGACTCTATAGACAGAGGTGCTATCTCAATAAACGTACCACCAGTCTTCGATGGCTCTAATTACTTATGGTGGAAAATTGATATGCGATCTTTTCTTCAAGCACGTGATTTTCAATCATGGGTATATGTTGTTAATGGCTATGATCCTCCGTTCTTTACTTGAGAAGAAAATGTTCCAAAGAATATTGATGAATATACTCCTGCAGAGATTCTTGCTGCAAAGTAAAACTCCGACGGTTTGAATGTGATCATACATGCCATTAACCAAAATCTTCAGCACCATGTGTCTAATTGCACTAATTCACAAGAAGCTTGGGATATATTAGCAACCGTATTCGAAGGAAACTCCAGTGAAAAGGATGCAAGGTTTCAGAACCTAAATTCTGATTGGGAAAACCTTCATATGACAGATGAAGTAACATTTGATGAGTTTAATCACAAAGTGTCTAAAATTGTTAAAGCATCTTTTGCATTGGGTAAGACTATTCCTGAAAAGGACATTGTGATGAAAATTCTCAGATCAGTCTAGATACGATGCTAAGAAGCATGTCATCGTTGAGGGAAATAACCTAGATACTCTCTACAGAAACACGCTGGTTGGTAAGCTTAAGATCTTTGATCATGGACTTTCATCCAAGGCTAAGGTTGTTGCGTTCAAAGAACTAAAGGACACTAAATTACTTGATAAAAGTAAAGAAGTGTATATCTCTGAAGATGATCACTCTGAGAGAGATTCATCAGATGAAGATCTTGAAAAATCGGTCTCGATGATCACAAGACAGTTTAGGGATCTTCTATTCAAGAGAAGTAAACGGTTCTCCAGAGATAATCCTAAGGCATCAGTCAAACCTCATAATCGTGTTCTTCCTAAAAACAGGGATATTGATGAAACTGATGATGAGGATATGCCTCAGTGCTTTAAGTGTAAGGGATTTGGTCATTTTGCAAGTGAGTGTCCAAATCGGAGAAAATACACTAGGAACAAAGGTCTTGCTGTAACTTTTGATGAAATGACTGACGATTATGATTCTAATGAAGCTGAGAAATCAAGTGTTGCACTTCTTGGTGAAAATATTAATTTTGATAATTGTAGCAATACACATATCAATCTTAATATTCTTTCAGAAGATAATCCAACCGTTTTGGAAGAAAAAGTTGACTCCCTTCTTGGAAACACTGTTTATAATGACTTAGGATCCACTATGTGCCTAGCTGCTTGCAAAATTCAGAAGCCTGATTATCATCCAAGTGTGACGTGCTCATATTTTTCATTAAAAGGTCATGAACTTTCGGTGTGTTACAATTTCAAACACAAGCAAAGACACGTCAACAAACTTCAACGAAGAGCAAATCATTTAGCAAGAAAGCTCAAACTTGCTCAGAAGACTGCATAGGTATGCAAGATTTTATCTTCGTCTAAGAAGTTATTAGTTTCCAAGGAAAAATCAAGACCATTTGAAAAGAAAATATGGTCAAATTGTTTTGATTGACAGAGGTCTACGGATTCCTCTTAAGAGGAAATTGGTGGACAAATTGTTGTTCACCACAGCACAACTTAATTGTGTTGTTTCTAAAATCTTATCTCATTTTCCTGATTAAAAGAGACAATGATTTTGTACCTCTCAGGCTTTAAGAAAAGTTTTTTTTTTTTCTTATTTTTGTCCTATTTTTGTCTATCAAACAAAAGAAAAGGGGTATTATCGACAACTTTACTCTTGATAGGGATAAGAGTTGATTGATTACGAACCTATTTTAGGTCTCGAACCCTACATTCCTTTTCTTTCTAAAAAACCTCTTTTTATCTCTAGACTACTTGTTGAGCTAATTGTGAATTCCTCTCACAAACCCATTCGTTGATGGACACTCCAAGAATGATGTCTTGCGATAGAAAAGAAGGTAATGTGATTGTTAAGCCATCAATCATGAAGGAAAAAGAAAAATCTCCATTGCCTCCAACCTTGAAAAGAAAAAGAAGGAATATGAGGAAACCAAGGGTTGTTCCTTCAAATTCTCAGAAGTTTTCTGATGTTCTTGGAGTGTTGAAGGAGCAGCGTAAGGAGATTCAACAAATAAAGGCTTTTGTGTATAAAACTCTTGAGATTCATAAGGCCATGGTTCGACAACAGCAACCAAGAAGGTTCATCGATATAAACTCCTTTCTTAATGAACCCTATGTTCCAATGGCTGTTGACAACAAGGAGTTCGGGGACGATAATGAATTCTTCAAAGGTCTTAATGTCTAGTAAATCTTCTATGTTTTATGTTTTATTTAGAAGAATAACTAGTGTTTTGGAATAGCCATGATTGTGATTACACATAGATATATCCAATGAATTCATCTTCTTGTTTTTAGATTTATTGGTTTTAATTCTAAACTTTTTTGGAAGATGGTGGTTGCAGTATTAATCTTTATGGTTATTTATATATATATTGTAATATTTTTATGAGATATGTGTGTTTACGTCCGTGAACTTGATTTTCCCATATATTGTCAAAAGTAAAATCGTTCACGTATTAGTATGCAAATATTGATAAAGGAATGAATGGACTTTTGGCAAAACACAAAAGTTAAGCCTATATTGTCAATGTTTGACGTAAGATAGGTTAAAATCTTTAGTGATTCAAGGATAAAGTCTATTATGTCACTTTGTGATGGAAAAATAGAATAGGTCCTTGTTTTTTTGTAATCCATGGTTTAGAGCTTAATTGTTCCATATTATTATGTATTACCGTGAAGGTTCCATCTTGTATCTTATGTTGAGCACTATACGACTAAGTCGATTTCTTATTGGCATGGTTGGTTGTTCCATAAAGATGCAATATGTTAAGCATTAAGAACTAAATTAATCAACTTGTGTGGTTATTTAGTTTGTATTCTGTGAGTTCTCTCATGTTGAGTACATGGACGGTTAAGGTTGTCATTTTCTATGATAATCTTAGTCGGGGTTCCATAATCTATTATGTTGAGCCCAAATGAACTAGATCAATCATCTAGTGTGATTATTTAGTTATCACTCCATAGATTTTTCTCATGTCGAGTGCGGACAATTGAATTGGTTATTTTGTGATTAGTTTAATTGTGCAATCCGGTTACAGTATTTATGGGTTCTCTTGTGAATAATCTAATCGACGTATTAAGTATCCATAAGTTTACTTGTGTTGAGGATATTTAGTCAAATTAATCTTGGTTCACTTTGGTTAATCTGATTGAATATTTTGGATTCCAAAGTCATACTTGTATGTAATTTGTTGAGTCTAAAGAAATTCTTCTTTTCTCTTGAAAATAAGGTCGCTTTTGTTGTTCCCTTGGGAATGACATCTTATGGGGGAGAGTTCTTTTGAATTTGCGCTTAATTTCCAAATCTGTGTGGGGAGTGCGGCTGTGGAATTTTAGGAGTTATCTTGTATCTTTATAAACTCCTTGATGAATGCATTTAGCCTCGGCTTTATGATTGCATCTAAACAAGATGATAGAACATTTACCTTTGGTCATGAAATGTCTCTTATGGAAATTTCATTAGGATCCCGTTCTTGTACCTTTGCCAATTTTATTAACAAAAAGGGGGAGAATTAATTGTAGTTCATACTACAAATACATATGGTTTTCGGATCATTATGTAAGGGGGAGTGGTTTCCATGTGAGATGGAGTATTGACTAAGGGGGAGTGAAGTATCACCATAGTATTGTTGTTGAAGTTGTGATGCAATTGGACTTTGACGATGAGTAATAATACTATGACACTGTATAACAATGATTGAGAACTAATGCTTTTCTCATTATTATAGCTACGGATTTTCAACAACGATGATGCTAAACTTACAACCTTAGGGATCATTGGACTACTTGGAAGTGACGAATATTTCGAGTATTGTTGAAGCTTAGGCATGTGGAATAGGAGCTACAAAGTTTATTTATATATTTTTTGTATATGTATTAATAGGTTTGCCACTAAAATTGAAAAAGGGGGAGATTGTTAGAGCACTGCTCGGTCAAACTCGCATGCGTTGCTATCTCAAGCATGTTTGTCAATCTTAGTGATCAAAACTATAAAGTCTTGATTTCTAGTCTACTCTAGCTATGGTCTCGGACTAGGATAAAAAGTGTAGTTGAGCTCAAGAACTCCATAGAGATCATAATACAAGACGAAGGAATACTCAAGGAACTAGTGGATCTTCATCGACTAAAAGGTAGGTGGAGACTTGAACTTATCCATCACTCAAAATTCTATCTACTCTATCTCCTATATTGAGACAAAAGTCGTTTTACTATATATACTAAGAATATGCACATGTGACATTTCGCGCTGAGAATATATTGCTTATCTATTTCTCGAAATGGTTGTTGGTAAAGCTTTCGCTTTATACAAGTTCATCTTTGCCTAGTGAAGAAAGTCATGTTATGTTTCAATCACTTTGGAAATCGCTTTGACGAAAAATAGTTTGTGAATAACAACTATATAACGCCCTCTGAGAATGTTTCAATGATTGAAATGAGAGTTTAGACTATATAACCATTGTGGGATATAAACATTGTTGTGGTAACACATATATGTATAAGTCCTTAGCACTTGAACCGAAGTTTGCGAACTTTGTTGATCAAGTGGAACCGAAACGTGAGCAGTCAACTCAGTCCGCGAACTGGCATAAGTTCTCGAACCCGAGAATATCTGCAGAAGTTAAAGCGCATGTGCAGTCCGCGAACCCAGTCCGCGAACTGACGGAAGTTCTCGACCCGAGAAATTCTGCTGGAGTTTTTTAACTTCAACCGGTTAGCTTGAGTCCGCGAACTCAAGAGGTTATGTCTGAAAACATTATTCGTAAACTTATTTAAATTACTAAGGAATGCTTTTGAAAACCGTGGATTTATAGTTCATGAAATGATTCGAGTGAATCACATTGTTTTTGATTCAATTGTGTCTTGTGTAGTACATGAGATCTCATAGCAATTGAACATCTCTATAACTAGTTCATTTGAGTCATTTGGACTAGTTATGGTGAAGAAAAATATGGTTGATATGAAATCTATCATTTGGCTAACCATTTGGTTGACTAATATTGAACCAACCATTGTACACGTTTGGGTACGGTTACACAAACCAAAAACGTCAAGTACATGTGTGTATGGCAAGCTAAATTTTCGATATAACGGTTGAGAGATATTAGCTTGTATCTAATCAGATTTTCATCTAACGGTGAATATTTGATGCTTTGTTAGTAAGATAACATTGATTGCAAACCCTGATTTGAAAGACTATATAAGGGTGAACTCTAGCAACTGGGAAACCTAATCCTCTCACATTCTGTGTGATACTAGTTTGCTAAAGATAGTGTCGATTCTCCTTTAACCTTTGGTTTTCTTCTTCTAAAACCAGGTTAACGACTTAAAGACTTCATTAGGATTATGAAGCCTGACCGATACTACTTTACTTGTAGTTGTGTGATCTGATCTTGCTGTTTCTATCGTACGAGTACAATTGTAATAATTGGCTTAAGATTTCTATCTCTGATAGGCAAGATAAAAGTAGTCACAAACATCTTTGTCTCATTGTTTGAGATTCCTCAATAATCTTCTTCACTGCGTCGATTAAGTTTATTGTGATGTGATTAATGAAAATGAGTTGTTCTTCGGGAATAAAAGTCTGGTTTTATTGATTGGTTCCTGTTCACCTTGATTTATCAAAAGACGGAACAAAACTTGTAGGTTTATTCGTGGGAGACGAATTTATCTATTACCTGTAGACTTTTCTGTGTGAGACAAATTTGTTTATTAAAGTCTTCGACTTTGGGTCGTAGCAACTCTTAGTTGTGGGTAAGATCATCTAAGGGAATCAAGTGCGCAGTATCCTGCTGGGATCAGAGGCGTAGAAGCATAATTGTACCTTGGATCAGTGTAAGATTGGTTGGGGTTCAACTAAAGTCTAGACCGAAGTTAAATTGGAGTAGGCTAGTGTCTATAGTGGCTTAATACAGTGTATGTTTAATCTGGACTAGGACCCGGGGTTTTTTTTCATTTGCGGTTTCCTCGTTAACAAAATTCTGGTGTATGTGTTATTTCTTTCCCGCATTGTATTTTTATATAATTGAAATAATACAGGTTATGCGTTGTTCAATTAATTAGAATATCCGACCATTTTGGTTGTTGATTTAAATTGATTGACACTTAGATATTGGTCTTTGGTACCATCCAAGTTATCTCTCTTTGATTAGACTCGCGAATCATATTTGCTTGAGTAAATCAAATCGAGAGATTGAGATAATAACTCCTTGAGTATTTACTATTGATTGAGTCTAACTGTCTAGTTTATTCTCTAGAAAACAACTCGGAGTTGTCCATACATATTGCTAATCGAAATATTGGGTGGTGTTGTTAGCCCGTGATTTTTCAATTGGTATCAGAGCAGGAAAACAAGTTAAAGACCTCACAAGTCTGTCTTTGTAGCGATCTGACTCTATGGACTGAGGTGTTATCCCAATAAACGTACCACCAGTCTTCGATGGCTCTAATTACTTATGGTGGAAAATTGCTATGTGAGATTTTCTTCAAGAACATGATTTTCAATCATGGGTATATGTTGTTAATGGATATGATCCTCCCGTTGCTGCAGAATGAGAAAATGTTCCAAATAATATTGATGAATATACCCCTGCAGAGATTCTTGTTGCAAAGAAAAACTCTGACGGTTTGAATGCGATCATACATGCCATTACCCAAAATTTTCAGCACCATGTGTCTAATTGCACTAAGTTGCAAGAAGCTTGGGATATCTTAGCAACCGTATTCGAAGGAAACTCCAGTGAAAAGGATGCAAGGTTTCAGAACCTAAATTCCGATTGGGAAAACCTTCGTATGGCAGATGGAGAAACATTTGATGAGTTTAATCACAAAGTGTCTGAAATTGTTAATGCATCTTTTGCATTAGGTAAGACTATTCCTGAAAAGGACATTGTGATAAAAATTCTCAGATCAGTGCCATCTAGATACGATGCTAAGAAGCATGCCATCGTTGAGGGAAATAACCTAGATACTCTCTCCAAAAACACGTTGGTTGGTAAGCTTAAGATATTTGATCACGAACTTTCATCCAAGGCTAAGGTTGTTGCGTTCAAAGCACTAAAGGACACTAAATTACTTGATAAAAGTAAAGAAGTGTATATCTCTGAAGATGATCACTCTGAGATAGATTTATCAGTTGAAGATCTTGACAAATCGGTCTCGATGATCACAAGAAAGTTTAGGGATCTTCTATTGAAGAGAAGTAAACGGTTCTCCAGAGATAAGCCTAAGGCATCAGTCAAACCTCATAATCATGTTCCTCCTAAAAATAGGGATATTGATGAAACTGATGATGAGTATATGCCTCAGTGCTTTAAGTGTAAGGGATTTGGTCATTTTGCAAGTGAGTGTCCAAATCGGAGAAAATACACTGGGAGCAATGGTCTTGCTGCAACTTTTGATGAAATGAATGATGATTATGATTCAAATGAAGCTGAGAAATCAAGTGTTGCACTTCTTGGTGAAAATATTAATTTTGATAATTGTAGCAATACACATATCAATCTTAATATTCTTTCAGAAGATAATCCAACCATTCTAGAAGAAAAAATTGACTCCCTTCTTGAAAACACTGTTTATAATGACATAGGATCCACTATGTGCCTAGCTTCTTGCACAATTTAGAAGCCTGATTATCATCCAAGTGTGACGTGCTCATATTGTTCATTAAAAGGTCATAAACTTTCAAGGTGTTACAAGTTCAAACACAAGCAAAGACACGTCAACAAACTTCAACGAAGAGCAAATCATTTAGCAAGAAATCTCAAACTTGCTCAGAAGACCGCATAAGTATGTAAGATTTTATCTTCATCTAAGAAGTTATTAGTTTCCAAGGAAAAATCAATACCATTGGAAAATAAAATATGGTCAAATTGTTTTGATAGACAGAGGTCTACGGATTCCTCTCAAGAGGAAATTGGTGGACAAATTATTGTTCACCACAGAACAACTTAATTGTGTTGTTTATAAAATCTTATCTCATGTGCCTGATCAAAAGAGACAATGATTTTGTACCTCTCAGGCTTTAAGAAATTTTTTTTTTTTCTTTTCTTAGTTTTGTCCTATTTTTGTCTATCAAACAAAAGATAAGGGGTATTATCGACAACTTTACTCTTGATAGGGATAAGATTTGATCGATTACGAACCTATTTTAGGTCTCGAACCCTACATTCCTTTTCCTTCTCTAAAACCTCTTTTTATCTCTAGACTGCTTGTTGAGCCAATTGTGAATTCCTCTCACAAACCCATTCGTTAATGGACACTCTAAGAATGATGTCTTGCGATGGAAAAGAAGGTAATGTGATTATTAAGCCATCAGTCATGAAGGAAAAAGAAAAATCTCCATTGCCTCCAACCTTGAAAAGAAAAAGAAGGAATATGAGGAAACCAAGGAGATTCAACAAATAAAGGCTTTTGTGTATAAGACTCATGAGATTCAGAAGGCCATGGTTCGATAACAGCAACCAAGAATGTTCATCGATATAAACTCCTTTCTTAATGAACCCTATGTTCCAATGGCTGTTGACAACAAGGAGTTCGGGGACGATAATGAATTCTTCAAAGGTCTTAATATTTAGTAAATCTTCTATGTTTTATGTTTTATTTAGAAGAATAACTAGTGTTTTGGAATAGCCATGATTGTGATTACACATAGCTATATCCAATGAATTCATCTTCTTGTTTTTAGATTTATTGGTTTTAATTCTAAACTTTTTTGTAAGATGATGGTTGCAGTATTAATCTTTATGGTTTTATATATATTGCAATATTTTGATGAGATATGTGTGTTTACGTCCGTGAACTTGATTTTCCCATATATTGTCAAAAGTAAAATCATTCACGTATTAGTATGTAAATATTTATAAAGGAATGAATGGACTTTTGGCAAAACACAAAAGTTAAGCCTATATTGTCAATCTTTGACGTAAGATAGGTTAAAATCTTTTGTAATTCAAGGATAAAGTCTATTATGTCACTTTCTGATGGAAAAATAGAATACGTCCTTGTTTTTGTAATCCATGGTTTAGAGCTTAATTGTTCCATATTATTATGTATTACCGTGAAGGTTCCATCTTGTATCTTATGTTGAGCACTATACGACTAAGCGATTTCTTATTGGCATGGTTGGTTGTTCCATAGATGCAATATGTTGAGCATTAAGAACTAAATTAATCAACTTGTGTGGTTATTTAGTTTGTATTCCGTGAGTTCTCTCATGTTGAGTACATGGACGGTTAAGGTTGTCATTTTCTGTGATAATCTTAGTCGGGGTTCCATAATCTATTATGGTCATCCCAAATGAACTAAATCAATCATCTAGTGTGATTATTTAGTTAGCACTCCATATATTTTTCTCATGTCGAGTGCGGAAAATTGAATTGGTTACTTTGTGATTAGTTTAATTGTGCAATCTAGTTACAATATTTATGGGTTCTCTTGTGAATAATCTAATCGACGTATTAAGTCTCCATAAGTTTTCTTGTGTTGAGGATATTTAGTCAAATTAATCTTGGTTCACTTTGGATAATCTGATTGAATATTTTGGATTCCAAATTCATACTTGTATGTAATTTGTTGAGTCTAAAGAAATCCTTCTTTTCTCTTGAAATTAAGGTCGCTTTTGTTGTTCCCTTGGGAATGACATCTTATGGGGGAGAGTTCTTTTGAACTTGCGCTTAATTTCTAAATCTTTGTGGGGAGTGCGACTGTGGAATTTTTAGGAGTTATCTTGTATCTTTATAAACTCCTTGATGAATGTATTTAGCCTCGGCTTTATGATTGCATCTAAACAAGATGATAGAACATTTACCTTTGGTCATGCAATGTCTCTTACGGAAATTTCATTACGATCCCGTGCTTGTACCTTTAACAATTTTATTTACAAAAATGGGGAGAATTAATTGTAGTTCATACTACAAATACATATGGTTTTCGGATCATTATGTAAGGGGGAGTGGTTTCCATGTGAGATGGAGTATTGACTAAGGGGGAGTGAAGTATCACCATAGTATTGTTGTTGAAGTTGTGATGCAATTGGACTTTGACGATGTGTAATAATACTATGACACTGTATAACAATGATTGAGAACTAATGCTTTTCTCATTGTTATAGCTACGGATTTTCAACAACGATGATGCTAAACTTACAACCTTTGGGATCATTAGACTACTTGGAAGTGACGAAGATTTCGAGTATTGTTGAAGATTAGGCATGTGGAATAGGAGCTACAAAGTTTATTTATATATTTTTTGTATTCCATATGTATTAATAGTTTTGCCAGTAAAATTTGCAAAGGGGGAGATTGTTAGAGAACTGCTTGGTCAAACTCGCATGCGTTGCTATCTCAAGCATGTTTGTCAATCTTAGTGATCAAAACTATAAAGTCTTGATTTCTAGTCTACTCTAGCTAAGGTCTCGGACTAGGATAAAAAGAGTAGTTGAGCACAAGAACTCCATGGCGATTATCATACAAGACGAAGGACTACTCAAGGAACTAGTGGATCTTCATCGACTAAAAGGTATGTGGAGACTTGAGCTTATCCATCACTCAAAATTCTATCTACTCTATCTCCTATCTTGAGAAAAAAGTCATTTTACTATATATACTAAGAATATGCACATGTGACATTTTGAAATGAGTATATATTGCTTATCTATTTCTCGAAATGGGTGTTGGTAAAGCTTTCTCTTTAGCCAAGTTCATCTTTGCCTAGTGAAGAAAGTCATGTTATGTTTCAATCACTTTGGAAATCGCTTTGACGAAAAATAGTTTGTGAATAACAACTATATAACGCCCTCTGAGAATGTTTTAATGATTGAAGTGAGAGTTTAGACTATATAACCATTGTGGGATATAAACATTGTTATGGTAACACATATATGTATAAGTCCTTAGCACTTGAACCGAAGTTTGTGAACTTTGTTGATAAAGTGGAACCGAAACGTGAGCAGTCAACTCAGTCCGCGAACTGGCGTAAGTTCTCGAACCCGAGAATATCTTCAGAAGTTGAAGCGCAGGTGCAGTCCGCGAACTGACGGAAGTTCTCGACCCGAAAAATTCTGATGGAGTTTATTAACTTCAACATGTTAGCTTGAGTCCGCGAACTCAAGAGGTTATGTCTGAAAACATTGTTCGTGAACTTATCTTAAATTACTAAGGAATACTTTTTCAAACCATGGCTTTATAGTTCATGAAATGATTCGAGTGAATCACATCTTTTTTGATTCAATTGTATCTTGTGTAGTACATGAGATCTCATAGCAATTGAACAACTCTCTAACTAGTTCATTTGGACTAGTTATGGTGAAGAAGAATATGGTTGATATGAAAGTTATCATTTGGCTGAATATCTGGTTGACTAATATTGAACCAACCATTGTACACGTTTGGGTGCGGTTACACAAACCCAAAAATTCAAGTATATTTGTGTATGGCAAGCTAAGTTTTTGATCTAACGGTTGAGAGATATTAGCTTGTATCTAATCAGGCTTTTATCTAACGATGAATATTGAATGCTTTGTTAGTAAGCTAACATTGATTACAAACCCTGATTTGAAAGACTATATAAGGGAGAACTCTAGCAACTGGGAAATCTAATCCCCACACATTCTGTGTGATACTAGTTTGCTAAAGCTAGAGTCGATTCTCCTTTAACCTTTGGTTTTATTCTTCTAAAACCAGGTTAACGACTTAAAGACTTCATTGAGATTGTGAAGCCAGACCGATACTACTTTTTTGTAGTTGTGTAATCTGATCTTGATGTTTCTATCGTATGAGTACAATTGTAATAATTGGCATGAGATTTCTATCTCCGATAGGCAAGATAAAAGTAGTCACAAACATCTTCGTCTCATTGTTTGTGATTCCTCAATAATATTCTTCGCTGCGTCGATTATGTTTATTATGAGGTGATTGATGAAACTGAGCTATTATTCGAGAATATAATTCTGGTTTTATTGATTGGTTCATGTTCACCTTGATTTATCAAAAGACAGAACAAAACTTGTAGGTGTATTCGTGGGAGACGAATTTATCTATTACTTGTAGACTTTTCTGTGAGACATATTTGTTTATTAAAGTCTTCGACTTTGGGTCATAGAAACCCTTGGTTGTGGGTGAGATCAGCTAAGGGAATCAAGTGCTCAGTATCCTTCTGGGATCAGAGGCGTAGGAGCATAACTGTACCTTGGATCAGTGTGAGATTGGTTGGGGTTCAACTACAGTCCAGACCGAAGTTAATTTGGAGTAGGCTAGTGTCTATAGTGGCTTAATACAGTGTATGTTTAATATGGACTAGGTCCCGGGGTTTTTTTGCATTTGCGGTTTCCTCGTTAACAAAATTCTAGTGTCTGTTTTATTTTTTTTTCGCATTATATTTCATTATATAATTGAAATAATACAGGTTGTGCGTTGTTCAATCAATTAGAATATCCGACCTTATTGGTTGTTGATTTAAATTGATTGACACTTGGATATTGGTCTTTGGTACCATCCAAGTTATCTCTCTTTGATTAGACTCGCTAATCATATTTTCTTGAGTAAATCAAATCGAGAGATTGAGATAATAACTCCTTGAGTATTTTCTATTGATTGAGTCTAACTGTCTAGTTGGTTCTCTAGAAAACAACTCGGAGTTGTCCATACAGATTTCTAATCGAAAATGAGTGGACATGTGAAGGGTAAGCCGTTTAAGTTGGATGCAATAATCAGTCCATCTGATTTAATTTGTATGAATTCGTTTGACTCTCTAAGTGAAAATGATTTATCAGAGGATGAAAATGAAGAGCTGCTGGCTGCTAATATGGCAGCAGAAGTTAAGAGTTCAAAAGAATGGGGTACAATTTCTGATGCTAAACCGGATTCCCATGTTGATACGGATAAAAAGAAGGCTTTCCAAGAAAGAATAGAAGAATTAAAAAAGCAACGGGATAGGTTGGATGATGTTTTTTTTATATGAAAAATATTTTGTCTAGTGAGGAACTAGACGAAGCGAGCACTATTGAAAATGATCAAGTGCGGGGTAATTTCATTAGAAATCCAGACTTTAGAAAACAATACTTCAAGGAAAAAAGGAGTTAATGGATATAATGTCAACTAAGAAAAAAGCTCAATCTCCTATTAAGCTTATTCCTGGTGGTAATTATGCTTCGGAGGAAGAAGAAGATGAATATGAAGATGAATACGAAGAGGATTTTGAAGATGAATACAACCAGCAACATGATGATTTTGATTTGACAAAAACAATTGCTAGCCTTAAGAAGAGGAATTTTAGAGTTGGACGCAAACGATATTAGTTTTGTTTTTCTCTTTTGTTATTTCTTGGTTTTGGAAAGCTTTTTTTAAGCTTTTTGTGTTTCTTTGTTGTTTTTAGTGTGCCCCTTTGGTTTATGGGGGTGGGGAGGCCTCGAGCCTCCCATTTTGTAATTCTTGTAATTACCTTTTTTTGGTTTCAATAAACTAAGACTTACCAAAAAAAAAAAACAGATTGCTAATCGAAATATTGGGTGGTGTTGTTAGACCCCCGCTTTTTCACTTACGATTTTTACTTTTTAAGCTGAACCTGACAATGCGATACTATTTTTTGATCAACTTATTTGGTTCGGCGTATAATTGTTTTTTCTATATCAGCCAAACTTTCTTCTGCTTCCCAAAGTTGATATCCTCAATGATCTAATTCTATTGATCCTAATACATAAGTTTTGTTTTTTTTTTCTTCATACTGTTGATGTAGGTATGGATATATAACCATTTTCCGGAATTGAAATTGGACAAGGAAGATAAAAACAAATGGGTAGATACATTCCCTACTTCGGGAAAATGGATTTTCAAGGAAATTAAGAAGAGAAATGAAAAGGAAATCTTGATAGCTTTGAGAGAAAAATTAGACTCTTTGACTGTTGAAGATGTTGTATTTCAACCATACAAGAAGAATGAAGAAGAGGATGAAGTTATTGAAGATGAAGATATGTCATTGTGGATGTACTACGGGCCTTTTTTTTATCCCGAAGGCTTTATATTATTTGATCTTCATCGAGTACTCCGTAAATATGGATTTATCCAAATGATTCTGGTGCTAGAGGAATCAAAGTTCAAGTTGTTTCCGAAGGGTTCTAAGGGAACTAAGAGTATGGATAGTGCATGGAATGCCGAATATGATCCCGATCCTACCACTAATTGTTGGGATAAATTGGTAGAGAACATATTAAGTTGGGTTAACTTAGAAGAGTTGTGTGACGATCCTTGTGAAGTTGACCCGGCTTATATAGATTGGTATAACCAAATTTCTCATCCCATAATCATTAATAAGGAAAGTCAAGCTTTGGTAGATGCTAAGAGGGGAAATCAAAAACAAAAGGAAACGGAAACGAAGACGAAGACGAGGAAGATTTGAAGGGCATTGTTGAAGATGTTGCAAAGGATTACCGAACTATGGTAAGTGAATATTGAGTGCATACTTTTAAAGTTATTTTCAATATTTTTGTATATTGTTGCTTATTTGTTGGAACTAAATTTTATAGGTGGTCAGGAGGTAAAGACGTGTTGAAGATCATGAAGAAGAAACTTGATTGCAATACACCAATGGCGGTGGAAGAGCAAGAATATATTTACAACTGTTGGGATGGAGTAATCAACAAAGGTGAAGGACTGTGCCAAGAAAAACGAACGGAAATGAGGAGGCTCCACCAAGAAGACAAAGGTACGAGTGTAAGTGGTGGTAACAAAGGTCGCGGTGGTGGAAAAAGGGTGGTGGAGGTAGCAAACGGGGTCATGGTCAATGAATAAATATGTTCAATTTGAAGTACACTAGGTTTTTAATGTTTGGATTTTAAGTAATGAATTTATCACAATGTTATTTACTTTAAGAAAATAAATTTATGCTTCGAGTACAATGTTACGATGTTTAAGTATAATGTTATGCTTTTATGTTTAAGTTCAATGTTATGCTTCGAGTACAATGGTATTATCTAAGTTTGTTAGAGCATAGCTCGGTTGAAACCACCAAGCGTTGGTATGTCAAGATTGGTTGTCATATTTTAGTGAGCCAAAACTCATTTAAGAGTCGCTTTATTTAAATGTACTAGAGTCAACTTCGTATAGGTTAGCTTGAAAGTATTAGGATGAGACATTACAAGTATTGCGAAGACTTGAAGAAGTACGGAGCTACAACCACAACATCATCCTTCCACTTGAGGTTAGTGATATTTGACTTGAACTGTTTCATTCCCTAACGTATCTTTCAAGTCGTGCATATTGAAAACATAAAACTGCGAAGCATGAACACTCTAGATAGACATAGTATTAAGGAATACAATATGAGGTTTATTGCTTAACCATTAAACTTTGTATATAAGACATCAACATAATCGTATGAATGTTATTGTGATTATGTATGGGTATGAGGTGAGGATTTCATATTAGGAAACCATATTTTTACACGTGTTTTAAGGAAGTAAGTTCATGATATGTGTTGTGAACCGAAAAGGAAATCTCCAGGCGTTATTGGGGATGTTCTTCATTGCATATCTTATGAACGACCAATATGTGTGATTAGTATAACCGCACATGACTTGTTTGTGTTCTTGGTAAAACTATTCACATAAGGCCTGACTTATGTATTGGTATCACTTTTATTAGTGAAACCGATCTTAAGTAATCACCTGGGGTATGATCGGGTTTGTGTGTGTCTAACCAAATTTGGGAGAGGGTAACTGATCCTAGTAAGAGGTGCAGTACATCACAAGGGGAAACGATCCTTGTATGAGGTGCAGCAAGGTTTATAGAAAAAATGGGAACCAATCCTATGAACATGTGCAACACGTTTTTAGGCAAAGGGGAACCGATCCTATGGACATGTGCAACACATATAAGTTAGATACCAAATATATATGGGGAACCGATCCTAGTACCTAGTCAACCGAATCTTTGGTAAGCTAGTGTGACTATGCACAGTACTCACCTGGAGGTAGAACCGAAACTTGTTTTGGTAGAACAGTTACACCCATGACTTGTGATTGGGTTTTACTTGATCAATCACATAGTTCTTGAAAGTCAGATGAACCAATTCTAAACTTGTTTGGAAGTGTGGTAAATTGGTTTCAAGTGAGTAAGTATGAAAAAGGACTTACAAGAGGAAGATGTCGACACACTTTGAACATGCGCATTAATGTGTATCTTTTATTGTTCAAAGATATTCCTTAACAACTAAGAAGGAAGTAAATCCCAAGATCGAATTTAAATAAGTTAAGAATCTTTTAATTAAGGTTTTTAATTATATATGGAAAATAAGAATTAGTAATGTGCGTTTACTAGTTAAAGATTTTCCAAGGAGATTCCGATCATAAATTTGGACAGTGCATTCTCAGGAATTATGAAAATCGAATTTGGAATTATATTGAATATCTTGAGAATATTTTCGGTTTTGGAAATTCGTTGGTGTCCAAACTTCCTTGTCTCTAAATACTTTGAGTTTGAATTTCTAGCAAACTAATCCTTCGTGACAGTAAACTTCCTCTATTGTACTGTTACTGATGAAGCCGCCTATTCAGAGATGAGACTAACCTAATTAGGCGAAATCTCTTATGGCCGCTCATTTTAAAGTCTTCTTTGGGATTAAAAATATCTAGTGCATATTGTTGGTGGGAAACTAAATAATTGCGGTTTATCTTTAGTTTTCATATTTATTTGATTAACTAACGGTGGTTGAACTTTGATTGCACCTAATTTGTCTATGCTTGAGAATCTTCTCTTCTGATAAAATATTCACTCAAACTAGTTCAAGGTTTCGACGGGGATCTTTAGACTGTTATTAGATCTAAAGACGATCTTGTGATAATCCATTGTTAACAAACTCCTTTCTGTGTGTGATTGATCACAAGAGATTCAAGTAGTTGTATGCAGGTGTTTATTAAGAAGATTTGAAGACAAAAAAGAGATGGAATATTTCTGACTTGGTTTTATAATCTTTGGTGTGCACAATACTTTTTTCGGTAAAAGAGGATCCAATTAATAATCGGTTTATCCTTGTGGTAGATTGGATTGATTAATTGCGTAGATCGGAATCAACACAATTCTTTGGATTAAGAGTGTTGTTGGATTAATCTTAACGATTACCTTTTGGTGATTGAACATAAGGTAGATCTTGGAACCTGGCAAAGGAGTTTATGTTAAGATAGACAGAAGAGCCTTTGCGCAACTCATATCATTTGGTTGAAGAGAGTTGATACCAAACATATTTGTTGTTCCTTTAATGTTTGGAATATGAACCAAAGGAATTGGTCCAAGTACGTGACTTGATTACAGGTTGGAGGCGTGGGAATACAGATGGAACTAGGTGAACTATAGGTTTAGTTGCTTGGTCTCAACTATAAAAAGTTGGTTTATTTTGTATAGTGGCTTAATCCTGAGAGTATTCAATTCTGGACTAGGTCCCGGGGTTTTTCTGCATTTGCGATTTCTTCGTTAACAAAATCTTGCTGTGTCATTTACTTTATATTTCTGCATTATAATTGTTTTATTATGATTAAAGTAAACTGCACAAACGTTAATTCCTATTTACTTGATATGCAATCCTATTGAGTTTGGTTAAGTCCGAACCTTTGTATCAAGTAAACATACTTCGTTGTTGTATTGTCTCGATCGCGTGTCCATAGACAATCACATGAAGTGTGAACCAGTTTGTTGTATTGTCTCGACTCAGTCTATAAACAATCACTTTCGGAGAAAGGACTTATATGAAGGAAAAGTTATATCTTGAGGTATATTTGGGTACCCTCGCCTTTTCAATTGGTATCAGAGCAGGCAAACATGAAAAGATCTAACAATTTGTGTTTGGTGCGATCCATCCTATAAGAATTGAATCTAATGAATGATTCAGTTAACGTAAAGCAAGACATCAAGAGTTTTGAATTAACACTTGATGATGGGATCTACGATTCAATATCTGAAGAAATCATCTCTAGAAATTCTACGAGACAAGCTAATCTTGTTAATAATGTAGAAACCGATGACGACTGGAAAATAGTTCTACAAAAAGGGTTAGATGAAATTTCCGAAGATGATGACTCAGATTTTGAACAATAAATAGAAGAGGATATATCAGAATACTCTAAACTGCTGGAACCTTTGAAGAATGAAAAATTGAGAACTTCGCATTTTATTGGTTTTATGACTCCTCTTTGTCGTGAGAACAGGAAACTGAGGAAGGTTTTCCAAGGATATTATATAGGTTGCCGCATCGGTGATTCTCTTCTTAAAGATCGTACAGACAAGTTAATTCAAAGAAATTAGAATGCGAAATTCTTCAAAGAGATCTCTTTTTGTCGAAAAAGAAACATGCTGAATATGAAGCAAGGGTTAATTCTCAACCAAAGAGTTTTGAAGAGAAAGAAGGTGTATATCTCTCACGAGAAAAACTATTAAGGCTGATCTAGCTGGTGCTCTTGGTAAAATCAAGACATTAGAAGAAGAAATTTTGGACCTTAAAAAGTTCAATGTTAGCTCAAACAATTTAACCTCAATGTTAGAAGAAAGTAGATGTCATCGTGATACACGAGGATTGGGATATAAGGGAATAGATGCTTCAAATATTAGCAAAGAGGTAAAATTTGTTAAAGCTACAAATTCTTCTCAATCAGAGGCTTCCACTGATGTCAAAAATGATACTATTTCGTGTAAAAAAGTAAATCCAGTCAAGCCTAAGAATTATGTTCAACCAGCAGCAATCAAAGAGAGAACTTTAGCTAATGTTAAGAAAGCAACAATGTTGAAAAGGATGGGAAGAAGAAGAAAACTCGTCGGGCTCCAATGCAAGAGAATCCACAGGAAGGTAACACTAAAACTCATACTTCGTATATTTATACTAAGCATTATTATTATTGTGGTAATAAAGGACACTTGTAATGGGGATGCAAAGTTCGTAAGATGCAAGATGTACTTTCTATTGTATCAAACTAATTGGCTAAGTTTTCTCCTCATAAGAACTCAGATCGGTATTGTCCTAAGTTTAGGCAAAAGAATTATTATAATGATAGTTCAAATTTTGCATATCACTCGACAAGGTCATCTCATAAAAGACCCGAATATAGAAAGAGAGATAACTTTGTAAATGCAAATACAAGATCCGATGTTCCAAATTGAACAAAGGGTGTTTCGCAAAATATTCAAAAGGACAATGATCCTAATGGTATGAAGGAGAAAGATGCTCTTGCGAAACCCAACTCTAAATGGGTCCCTAAGTCCTCCATAGCCAAGAAGGAACCAAAAGTTAGTCACAAGAATGACTCTCAGCTGTTAATTTTTGGTGATAATAATTACAAGAGTCTTCTTGAAAGACTATAGAAAGACATTATGTCTGAAATCTCTTGTACTAGTAAAGGTTATGAGAATGACACTCTCCATCATAAGTCAAAGAAGAAAAAAAAGAGATGGAACAAGAGAAAACAAACCAAGCAAGAGGTCAAGAATGATGATTTGGTCTCAGTCACTCGTGACGAACAAGACGAGGATCAACTCAACACAAACTAGTTGTGTAAGAGCACATGAAACTGAGCACATGTTTTCTCGGTTATTATATGACTAATTAACATCTTTAGGGAGATTTCTTTTCTTCTGTACTCATACTTTCTCTATCTATATTTGAGGTTTTTATAGAAACGGTAATTTTGAGTTGATGATGTTGATATCTACTGATCATATTTGTGTAGCTCTTGCTTTTGTGGTCAAAACGATCCAAAAATCACTGAATTCGGACATTGTATGCAAAAGTTATGTCAAAAACAGTTTAGTGTTGTGATCCTTCACTAGCAACACTAGGGTACCAATCCTAGTGAGAGGTGCAATACGAATGAGTGTAAAACTGTTTTGCTTATAACTTTTTCGTCCGAACTCGGAATGACCTCATTCTTTTTACGTTGTTTTTGTAATTCAATTTCCTACAAGATTGAGGTAATTTCAATAATTGATTTCATACTGAATATTTATGGTGTATTGCAAATTGATATATGGGATATTTGATTTCGGTTTTCTAACCTTGATATTCGATCTCATAATATGTTGTGAACCCTTATGGTTTGGGTGACTTTTTGATTTAGCGGTATTAAGTTCTATCCCATGATGGTAGGCTTTATCAAAGGATCATGAGGGGTTCCTGTAGAAACAATATGAAAAAAATTCACAATATGTTGAATCGGTTTTGGTTTAGCATAAAAGCATATGTGTTTCGACGGTTTTCAACTTTTTCTTGCAATTGTTAAAAACGATTTTCAACCTTTCTCTGGTAAAGGTTGGTTGTTATTCTTTTGTTTTTGTATAAGGATGACAACATAATGGTATTTCGATATCAATTCTCCCTGGAAGAAGAAGATGCGATCATATTGGAGAAGTTGGATGCAAAATTGAGGTAACAATCTTGTTAGTTAATTGTTTTCCTGTTCAAGAAAAGCCTGTTTTTATTTGATATATATATATTGCTTTTTCTTGAACGAAATTGTCGGTACAATTGATGTGTTTATTCCATTATGAATGTGTGGATGTATGTGTGATTCAGTTGGTTATGGTTAAGTAAAACTATTGTTATCTTGCTTTGTTGTGTGATATCAATCGTTTAGGCTTACAAAATTTTGGTGCAATTGTGGTGTTTTAATGTCTATGTTATTTCAATTGCTTCCAGTTAAGTAAAACAATTGTTATTTTGCTTTATTGTGTAGTATTAATTGTTAAGGCTTACGAAATTTCGGTACAATAGTGGAACTTTTTATATGTTGTTTCAATTGCTTCCGGTTGAGGTAAATAATTTTGCAAGTTGATTTATTAGTTTGTATGAATTATTTATGTCTTAACGAATGAAGATATTGACGGGATGAGTTGTTTAGTCCAATTCGATTCCGAATAAGATAAACTAAGTTAATTCTGATCTTAGTTGGACTTATCAAAGTGGAGGTTTCCGTTATTCAAGTCTATCCGAATGCCTAAAAAAGGAAATGCTAGTTAACTAACCCAGTATTTGGCTTGTTTAAAATCTAAAGGTCTAAGTTATATGGATAATTAGAACCTGATGAGAAAAATGGAGTTTATCTTTGGTTTGGTCTTATCGAATGAAGCGGTTGTATTTATACAATTGGTTTAGCAAAGGAACTAAGTTGCTTAGTTGATTTTTGGTTTGCTAAACTAGTAGGGAAAATTTCTTCGGGCAATTATTTCCATGATAACATATCAAAACATAATTATTTTGTAGTTTCGGTTTTGATATTGGTTATCAAAAATGGTATGTGGAACCCTCGTGCTTGACTCAACAGGTTGCAAGTATATTTTGAGATTTGTAAGATCCTTTTCGTGTTGTCCTTTATTTTTTCGTTTCTTTGTCATTTTTGTGACAAAAAGGGGGAGAAATATATGGAGTAAACATGTGATGCTGGTATCAATTTTATATTGATTGGTGATACTAGGGAAGAGGACAATGGTGCTTGAACGTTTATCTAATGAAAGAGGAAAAGCATAAACTAAGGGGGGTAACATATCATATGATTGGTATAACAAAGACGCACGGATTCAAAATCTACCTATCTCACCTTTAGGGGGATTATGAGCTTTGTTATTATAATGTCAACAACGGCATTTTAAGGATTGAATTAATGCAGGTTATGTGCTGTAGAATTCGGGAATCAAGCGTATGGGTAATGAATTATTGTAATTTGTTTATCCATATGATTGTAGAGTTTTGTCACTAAAATTGACAAAGGGGGAGATTGTTAGAGCATAGATCGGTTGAACCCACCAAGCGTTGGTATGTCAAGTTTGGTTTTCATATTTTAGTGAGTCAAAACTCATTTAAGAGTCGCTTGATTTAATTTTACTAGAGTCAACTTCATATAGGTTAGCTTAAAAGTATTAGTATGAGACATTACAAGTATTGCGAAGAAGTGAAGAAGTACGGAGCTACAACCACAACATCATCCTTACACTTAAGGTTTGTAGGATCAGAATATCGCACCAACAACCCTCCTGCGAAATTTTCATTTACAACATTGCGATGCCGTCGCAGACTTACAGAAGAAAAGTGACATAACAGATGACGACGGCATAAACATAAATAAAGTGTGACAATCTAGCGAAGTTTAGGATATTTGCGAAATTAATATTTGTAAGATTGCGAAATTCCGCAAGCCATATCTGAAATTAAAGGACAGCTTAGTTGTCATCAACTATGTAATACCTTATATAAAGAGTTCAATAGGCATAAGGAAGAGAGATTAATTTTGGAGTGTTGAGAAAGTTTTGAGGAGAGATAAAGTCCAAAACAATATTTGTATTTTTGATTTCATTTCTATCCTATAACATTTCTAGAATCAATTAATAAAAAAGTGTTGTTCTTGATCATAAAGATGTGTTGATTATTATGAATTCTCGTGAGGGATGTATTGTGGGATTTCCTGCAACTACATTATGGCGCTAGAAACAGGGACTGAAAGTTAAAATTTGTGAAGATTGATGTGAAGGTTATTCAAATCAATAAACTGATGAAGGAAAACATCAAACCAGTTGAAGAAAACATAATTAAGACCAATAATAATAAAAGAAGATTGGAGTGTAGCGTAATCACAAAAACGATGATTAGTGAATTCCATGAGAACATTAGAGGAAGAATACATAAACGAGATTTTGAAGGAAAGAAAATTATGACGGTAGAGAAGATATCACCCTTAAACGATTGGGAAAAACAGAAAATTACATTTACAGCAGCAGATATACCGAGAGAAAATTTGAGCCACACATCTCCTTTGGAAATCACAGTAACCACACGGAAAGAAAAGATGAAATCCGTAAAAAAATGGAAGAATGGGCGGTAAATAGAACTTTGGTGGACAAAGGAAGTTCAGTGGATATAATGTTTTATCATGCATACAAGGGAATGGGATACAAAGACGAAGAAATGACTCAACCAACATATCATGTTCATGGCTTTGGAAAATCTACAACAAAACCGAAAGGGGAAATAGTGGTGCGAATTTCATTAGGAGAAATTGAAACACAGGTAACACTGTGTGTGGTGGATATGGAATTTCCATACAACATACTATTGGGAATGCCATGGATACACGCAATTAAAGATGTAGCATCAACATTACATCAATGCATCAAATTTCCTATGCCTAGCGGAATTGGTGAAATTAAAGGAGATACTGATAGTGCGAAATTATGTTATCAAATTTAAGTAAGGTGTTATGAAGGAAGAGCAAAGAGGAGAAAAACTCGCAGAAAAATGGCGAAAGAGGCAAAGAAAGAAGAAGAATTTAGATCTTACATGATAAGAGCAGAAGAAGGAAGAGGAATACCCAGCGAAATTTCAGAAGAACGAAATGAACTTGCTAGGGAGATGAAAGAACCAACACCCATGGGAGAACCAAAGGCCAGTTACACCGCAGCGGAACCAACAAAGGAAGTGAACGTTGGGACTAAAGAAGAACCCAAAATGTTAAGGATTGGGACCAAAATGGAGGCAGATGAAGAAGAAATAATTATTAATCTTTTGCGAGATTAAAAAGATATTTTTGCATGGAACATGGATGAGATGCCTGGAATAGATCCATCTGTGGCGTGTCATAAGTTGGAAATTAACAAAAATGCAAGATCATTCAAACAATGGATAATAAAAATCATAACAACATATCATCCCCAGATATAAGAAAAGTTACAGAAGATGCTTGATGCAGGAATTATAAGACAAGGTAAATATCCAGAGTGGATATCCAACATGGTTGTGGTCCCAAAGAAAAATAAATGGATAAGAATTTGTATAGAATTTACTGATCTAAATAAAGCGTGTCCGAAAGACAGCTTTCCATTACCAGATATTCCACAAATGGTTGAGTCAGCGGTGAGAAATGATAGAGTATCTTCTCTAGACGGGTACAAAGGTTACAATCATATTCCTCTCGCTAAAGAAGATTAAGAGCATACTGCTTTTTTCGCACCAAGAGAATTATATTGTTATACGAAAATGCCATTTGGTCTGAGAAATGCTGGAGAAACATATCAAAGGATGGTGGAGAAGGTGTTCGCCAAATGGATACACAAAACACTAGAGGTGTATGTAGATGACATGTTAATAAAAAGTAAAGAAGCCAAAGACCATGTACGAGATCTGAAGGAAATTTTTGAACAGATGCGGCAATTTAACATCAAAATAAATCCAGAGAAGTGTATTTTTGGGGTTGCGTCTGGAAAATTTCTAGGCTACATTGTATCAAAAGAATGAATACAAGTGAAAGCAGTTCGTGACATGCCAACGCCAGCAATGGTAAAGGATGTGCAGAAGTTAAATGGATTCTTGGCTTCGCTGGGAAGATTTATTTCGCGATCTTCAGACAAATGTAAACATTTCTTCAACATACTCAAAAAGGGGGCAAAATTCAGATGGACAGATGAATGTGAGAAAGCTTTCCAAGGAATAAAAGAACATCTGATGAATATATCCATTTTACAAAAGGCCGAACCAAGAGAAGAACTATTGATCTATCTTGCGACAACTTCACATGCATTAAGTGTTGTGCTGTTGCAAAATGACGCAGGATTTGAAAAACCAATTTACTACATCAGTAAAACATTCAATTCCACAGAAAGAAATTATTCAAAAATTGAAAAACTAATTCTAGCATTAGTTTACACAACATTCAAGCTTCGAATATATTTTCAAGCACATAAAGTAAAGGTGTTGACAAAGGTACCCATTGAATCAGTGATGAAGAATTCAAAAAGGTCAGGCAGGGTAGAGAGATGGAATGCACAAGTGGGACATTTCGAAATTAAGTATGAAATATTGTCTTCACCAAAGTCACAGGTTGTCGCAAAATTCTTAGCAGAATTTCCTCTAGAAGATGATGATACTGTGGAAGAAATGATGGATGTGGAAGAAGAACATGGAAAACTAAGAGATCTATTGACAGAACCCGATAGATAGGAAATATTGGTAGATGGGTCCTCAAATGGGAAGGTAATGGAGTTGGAATTGTCCTAATTTCGCCAGAAGGAACTAAAATGACTTTTTCCTTCAGACTGGAGTTCGCATCTACTAACAATGAAACATAATATGAAGCTGCGGTGCATGCCCTAAAATTCGTAATAGAAATGAAGTTGGAGAATATGAGAATCACCAGCGACTTGCAGTTAGTCGTTCGCCAAATAAAAGTAGAATACACTACAAATGAACCATATTCGAAGAAATATAAAAAACTTGTTGAAGAATTGTCAGCGAAAATCCCAAAAATAAAGTGGAGGCACATTTCAAGGAAAGACAATAGACTTGCAGATGCTTATGCTTTCATTTCAAGCATGATGACAGATCCAACTGTGAGGTGCATAAAGATACAGACACTTCAATCACCATCAGTAAATAAAGAAGAAGAAGAATAAGTAGACTTAATGATAATAGAAGGTGGCGAAGAAGAGCAAATAAATGAAATCACAGATTAGAGAACAGAACTTCATGCATATTTGGAAAAAGGGGAAACACCAAGGAACAGATTAGAGGCATACAAGTTAAAGAGCCTTGCAATGAATTATGAATTAAGAGATGGGATATTGTATCGAAAATCTTTTAATGGACCATCACTTAGGTGTTTGACACGAGAAGAAGGAGAAAAGGTGCTAAAAATGTTACATAGTGTGGATGCTGGCAATCACAGCAGGGGAAGATCTTTGGCATATAGAACAAAAATGCAAGGTTATTACTTGACATATATGCACGAAGATGCAAAGCAAATATCAAGGCGTTGTGAAGATTGTCAGCGGCACGGAAAGAAAATACATGCACCTGGAGCACCATTAACATCTTCAACAAGCGTATGGCCCTTTGGAAAATAAGGTTTAGATATTTTGGGACCATTCTTACCAGGATCTGGACAAAAAAGATACTTAATTGTCGCAACAGATTATTTCACAAAACGGGAAGAAGTAAAGGCAGTACAACATATTCGCTACAAAGACGTTTTACATTCATATTTGAAAATATCATTTGCAGATTTGGAATTCCCGCACAAATGGTATCTGATAATGGGAAAGAGTTTGAAGGGCAAAACATAGAAATATTTCTCAATGTATTTAAGATAAAATGTGGAAAGTCCACTCCTCTATATCCACAGGCTAATGGGAAAGCAAAAGCAACAAATAAGACAATCACAGACATATTTAAGAAGAAATTAGAAGGACATAATAGAGCTTGGAGTGAACAAGTACATAATGCAGTCTGGGCTTACAACACAACTAGGTGAGAAGTTACTGGAGTGTCACCTTTTTGTTTAACATATGGAGTTGAAGCTGTGTTACCAACAAAAGTTGTTATTCCCACAACAAAGAGAGAGGCATGGGAGAAAAATCTTAGTGCGGGTATGATTTTAACCAAACTTGATGAATTAGAAGAAAAATAGAAAGAGCGTTACAACATATGGAAAATTACCAGCGAAGATTAGCACGTGAGTATAATAAGCGCGTCAAAAAGCATGAATTTCAACCAGGTGATTTAGTTCTACGAGAAACACCAATATATCAGCGAGAGAATGGTGGAAAGTTAGCGAAAAAATGGGATGGGCCTTATATCATTAAAGAGATAGTTGGAACAGGGGCATATAAATTGATTGACCCTGAAGGTAGAGATGTGGGTCAGAGGCTTGGTAGACCGTGGAACAGATTATACCTAAAGAGATATTACCTATAAGAGATCATAGGAAACAATAGATTGCGAAATAATGTATGACTGGAATGAAATGAATGAATGCAAAAAATTTATGAAAGAGAAGATGCGAGATTACAAATATCAAAATCAGAATGAAAATATGTGAAACTTTCGCAAGAGACGATCTAAGATCCATAAAAATCTAAGATCAAGAATGAGGAAAACCTTAATGGTGTACACCCTAGTTCGCGAATAAAATTTCGCAAGAGGCAAATATAAGACCTAAAGTATGTCATAGGATGGGGTACCTCTTGCATGGCTCAGAAATAAGGTTACACCGCTACTGGAACCTGAGTCATGGAGATTTGGGGTCAATAAAGCCCATCCAGGAGAGGCACCTTGGATTCTCAACTTAAGCATATGACTTGAGTTGGGAAACTAAGGTAATAAGGACTCTCCTAATGAGTGAAAATTATGATCAAGGATCCGAGGTACACGGTTGAGCCAAGAGTGCCCGGGGCGTATGAAACTACCCTGGCCATTCTTGGAAAGTCTTGACTACGATGGACTCGGCCCGAAGAAAACCCCACTTAGGGTGCAGTCTCATAACCATAAGTCATATGGGAAAAAGGGATAAGAAGTTGTGAAAATAACTGGTTGTTGTCAAGGCTGGATAGGAGGAGCTAGTCTTGTATGGCAGAAGTACGTCTCCTTGAAGGGACAACCAGGGGGAAGATAAGGGCGGCACCCTCCATTAGGGAGATGCTAAGTGTCTTAAGACGCAAATGTCATGAGGCTTTTTACTCACGGGAGTATCAAGGCTTGTCATATTTTTGCGACAATCCTGAAGAGGAAATAATACAAGAGAAAAGATAAGACGAGATCAATAGGTTTTTACATGAAAGTGTAAAGACGTCCTGCGATTTCGTCGCAAGACGCCAATATTATGGAGCTTTAGTTTCGCAAGAACTTTATGCCTATCATATTGTCACAACAAAAATTTTAATAAAAAGGGAGAGTTAAGGAAAGATCAATGAGTCCTTACATGAAAATGTAAGAACGTCCTGCGATTTTGTCGCAATGACAAGAGGTGGCAAAATAAGACCTTTAACTAGGAAGGCAAAATAAGACCATATGAAAAAACAAAAATTTATAAAAATTAACTATTCTTTATGCAGGGAATATTTTTTCATCGCAAGAAAGATAATGAGAGGCAAGTATGGGAATTAATAAACAAGAGGCATTATGGGAATTAATAAACAAGAGGCATTATCTTTCTCGCCAAACAAAGTATCAAAAGAGTAAATTTCGCAAAAAGTCAAGAACATGAAACAACTCAAGAAAATGGAATTACATAAGAAACTCAAGTTTCAATGTTGAGTTCGCCAGAAGGAGTTAATGGATGCTCTTCGTTAGTTTTCTCACTCTCGCCAGTATTTTCTTCATCTTGATTCACTCTAATTTCATCTCCACCTTGATTTTCACCAGTGATAGTTTATTTGAGAGGAATTTATTTTTCATTTCCACCTTGGTCATCACCAGTAGAGGTTTCTTTAGAAGGATGTTCTTCTACTTCATCTTCTTCTTGATAAATAGCTTCATCACCACTTTCATAGTCAAAATCTCTATCAGCAGGACGAGGAATTTCATCATCATCTACTTCTAAAGGTTTGATTGATACAGGAGGAAGAGAATTGGATAGCAATATTTCATTCACAAGAACTTCATCTTTGAGATAAACTTGGCGATGGAATGATTTTTGGTGATTTCTATCTTGAATATCCTTGAAGTAAGCAAGGTAGTCAAATCTTCTTTCTGCTCGATCGCGAGAAAGAACAATATGAGAAGCGAGTACTCCATTCTCTTTGCGAATCTTGGCAAGTTTAGACTTCAAATCAGAAATAGAGGAATGAAGATTTTTCTCAGATTCTGCGAAAAAGAAAAACGAAGAAAATTATTCAGGCAAAGAATTCGCAAGGAAAATTATAAAGAAATTAGACAAAGAAGAGACAGTTGAGGCAGTCAAATTTTTATGAATACCTTTCTTTTGCGAAATGATATATTGAATCAAGGCCAAGCAACTATTCTCCAAGTGGTCCATCGCATCATCAAAATTATCTCCAACTAAACCTTGTAGGCGAGAATGAAGATTTTTCTCTTTGGAAATAAGAAAAGTGTTTTCCTTCGTAAGTGAAGAAAAAGATTCTTCTAGTTTGGAGTATTGTTCTTTAAGTTGATTTGTCTTTACACTTAAAGCTAGTCTACCCTGGATGAGTGCATTTTTCTCAGCAATAGATGACTATGTTACTTCCTTAAGTTCACTTTTCATGAGTGAAGAGACTGTTCTTGGTCATCACATACTTTTTGAAGCATATTAATCTGTTGCGAAGAGATCGCCACCTTGTTTGAAAGAGTTCGCTTCTCTTGAGATAAAATTTTATTCTCATCTGATAAAGTTTCCATCTTTAGATTATCCTTAGTCAAAGCATAAGAGAGACAAGATATTTCATTACTTAATAAACTTTGTTTTTGAACTAATTGGGTATTCTCTTTGGTAAGATTATCTATTTGATCAACGAAATATGTATGAAGGTTATCTAATAGGTTATATTGATCCATCCAAATATCTCTATCGACGCGAATTTCTTCAGCGATATATTCAAACTGATATCTCTCCATTATTCGTTTCTGATTTAAAGCTTAACGAGCAAAAGAAGGCTTTTAAGAATAAAAAACGTGGAAAGAACAAATTTATTAAGAGGAAAATTAAGGACATAGATAAAAAAAAATTCATACCTTTTAACTCATCATTCTTCTTGCGAAGAAGATCGCAGTCCAAAGAAATGTTTTGAAGTTTCTGATTTTCAAGGCGAAGATTGCTACATTCTGAGGTTTTGGCTTGGAGACTCTCCTTTAAGACTTCGATCTCCGTCTCTAAAGATGTTTGCGAAACAATTCTATCAGAGCCAAAATATTTAATTAGATTCTCGCAGACACCAGATTTGACAGGGTCAGTGGTAGACTTTTTAGCATCATCCAGAACGTCAGATAAAACTTTAAAAGCAATGTCTATTCCTTCCACGGTTTTTCTAGAAAAAGGAAGGTGTTCAGATGAAGAAGTGGTGATAACAGAAGACTGAGGAATCAAATCATTCTTTGGAATAACTGATGTGAATCAATAATGTTGTAGAAAGTGGTAGTAAGGTTGTCGTTCACTCGGACTTGTTGAAATTGATTTTAGGATTTAATAAACTAAAATAATAGAAAAATATATATACAAGATATCGTCACGGGATGAAAAGACACTAGGACGCAGGATTTCACTACTTTTCATATTCTTGTGGTTCAGTCATTAACTCTATACAATATAGCTCAAACAAAAGAAGTTGTGACTCTAATTCTTTGCCAAAAATAGATTTCATAAAACATTATCTGTAAGTCGTAAGCATGATGCATCAAAAGTAATTAAAACCAAGCATGCGACATCAGACAAAATAACAAATAATTAATAGAAATCATAAATCAATTAAATCTATGCAAAAAGTCATATAAAGAATTAACTCATTTACCACAATCATGAAAAGTTGCTTCCTCCGTTGTCCCAGTGATGGGTTCTAGCTCCGTGGTAAAAACACACTCAAAGGAATTTTTCATTGCTCAAAAAGGTGTTCTCAATAATGAAATGGGAGGAAAACAATAAAACCGGGTTTGTAACACTTACTGTTGTTACAAATCAAACCGTTACAAAGAACGATACAAATGAAATGACACTTCTACTGTAGTTATACGACCCTACTATCTCTATCGTTGACACTGTAGAAAGAACGACTGTCTATAAGGGTCGATGTTATTCGTGTTCTTCAGCTCATGCAGCAGCATGAAGCTATTTTGTAACTTGATTTCTCGGCTATGTCATCTCCTATACGTCTCCCCAAACTATCCATAACCTCCAAAAACACCTCAGTACCGTATAAATACTCGACATGGCCTCAAATATTCGATAATCACTGCATATAATCTTCAATAATTGCTCATATTCTTCGCTTCCAAAAACAGAAATAATTTCCATTTTTTATCTTCACCACGCGTTAGATTCTTCCATCACACTCCAAATCTTCATGTACACGCCTCAAATGTAGTTATACACACTTCCATATCACGCCATGCACAGAAAGACACCCACAATACCGTGAATATCTTCTCTTGCCCACGTACTCCCCTGTTTTCTTAAACTCGATTATCTAGCCAAATTCAGTCAAACCAAAGGCCTTTACCAAGCCTGTTATGATCAATCAAGCTATCCTGAAGAAACTCGGCCATTAAATCTCTCTAAAACAGCTCCAAAATCCGAACCAAAAATTTGTTCTTCACTGCCAATATTTCCCGCCAAAATTGAAAATTTGAATGGTATGGATGGTGTGCCCCGATCCAAAATTCAGGTGCCTTTATCAGCTTGGGTGCCTGGGGGTGCCCTTATCCAAAGTGAGGTTCCCTTATCACTTTTCTCCGGTGGTCCAAAAGCATTTTTTCGAGAAACTTTTCCCGCATAAGTGTAATTATCCAATAACACCTAAACAAACATAAAAACACCAAAATTAGTACAAAAATCGAGACTAACAATAGAGACACTGAGGACAATTCAGATACAAAAATATGTCTATCAATAACTATGTCATTTGAAAGAAAAATTTGTGGAAGATCAAAAGTTGAAACCAAGGAAGAATCAACTTGAGAAGCTTTAACAACAGAAGAAGAAACTTCGTTCGCAAGAAGATTAATGAGAGAAGTTTTATTTGTAAGAAGATCAGTTAAAGGGGAGGAGTCTGAGGCAACATTTTCGAAGATAGGAAGTGAAGTTTCAGTTTGCGAAGTTATCACAGGAGATTTAGAAGAGATAAGTGAAGGAAATGGAACAGAAGTTTCAACAATCTTAAGATGGTTAGACTTGTTAGAGGGTTTGTTGGCATCATTGTCACCATGCGAATAAAAACCCAGATAAGAAACAGAGGCAACAATATTGTTATTAAAAGAATAATGTTTCTTACTACCTTGTGATTCGCAGACTTTCTTTTCCTTCCTCTGACCTTGGGTTGCGAAGTCAAGGGATTATTAGGGTTCTAAACTGTAATTTTGATGCCAGAAGTGTTTTTGCTGAAACAAAAAAAGTATGGGATTTACACAAAGACAAACAAAATCAAATAAGACAATTCCAGTAAACAAGATCAGTTTCAGCAAAATCATAAGAAGATAAAGGAACACTAACCTTGATGATTCCATGAGAACAGTAGCAGAAATATGAATCCGTAAAAATGTAAAGAGAAAAAGTTGCAGACGATAAAAATTTACAAAGGATGTGGAAGTGATAAAGACGAAGAAGTAAAAGAAGAAAATCATCTCTCTACTAGATCCCCCCTTAAATATGCAAAAGATTGATGACCGGATAACGTCGAACGTACCGGTGAAAAGAGGAATATTCAACACGTGTAGACGGTTATGCTTAATACATAGAACCTTGTTGGGAGAAAAATATAGAAAGATGAATAGTTATGGAATTTTGAAGTACAAATTCTCATGACATTCTCCTCTTCGCAGAGAAGACATGAGAAGAGGCAAGATGTAGGATCAGAATATCGTACCAACAACGCTCCTGCGAAATTTTCATTTACAACATTGCGATGATGTCGCAGAATAACAGAAAAAAGTGACATAACATATGACGACAGCATAAACATGAAGAAAGTGTGACAATCTAGCGAAGTTTAGGATATTTGCGAAATTAACATTTGTAAGCTTTCGAAATGCCACAAGCCATATCCGAAATTAAAGGACAGCTTAGCTGTCATCCACTATGTAATACCCTATATAAAGAGTTGAATAGGCTTAAGGAAGAGAGATTAATTTTGGAGTGTTGATAAAGTTTTGAGGAGAGAGAGAGTCCAAAACAATATTTGTATTCTTGATTTCATTTTTTTCATGTAACATTTCTAGAATCAATTAATAAAAAAGTGTTGTTCTTGATCATAAAGATGTGTTGATTATTATGAATTCTTGTGAGGGATGTATTGTGGGATTTCCTGCAACTACAAGGTTAGTGATATTTGACTTGAACTGTTTCATTACCTAACGTATCTTTCAAGTCGTGTATATTGAAAACATAAAACTGTGAAGCATGAACACTCTAGATAGACATAGTATTAAGGAATACAATATGAGGTTTATTGCTTAACCATTAAAATTTATATATAAGACATCAACATAATCGTATGAATGTTATTGTGATTATGTATGGGTATGAGGTGAGGATTTCATCCTAGTAAACAATGTTTTTACATGTGTTTTAAGGAAGTAAGTTCATGATATGTGTTGTGAACCGAAAAGGAAATCGTTAGGCGTTATTGGGGCTATTATTCATTGTATATCTTATGAACGACTAATATGTGTGATAAGTATAATTGCTCATAACTTGTTTGTGTTCTTGGTAAAACTTTACATGAGGCCTGACTTATGTATTGGTATGACTTTTATTAGTGAAATCGATCTTAAGTAATCACCTAGGGTATGATCGGGTTGTGAGTGTCTGAACTTATTACTGGGAAGAGGGGAACATATCCTAGTAAGAGGTGCAGTACATCACAAGGGGAACCATCCTTGTATGAGGTGCAATAAGGTTTATAGAATAAAGGGGAACTGATCCTATGAACATGTGCAACACGTTTTTAAGCAAATGGAAACCGATCCTAGTACCTAGTCAGCCGAATATTTAGTAAGCTAGTGTGACTATGCACAGTACTCACATGGGTAGAACCGAAACTTGTTTTGGTAGAACAGTTACACCCATGACTTGTGATTGGGTGTTACTTGATCAATCACATAGTTCTTGAAAGTCAGATGAACCAATTCTAAACTTGTTTGGAAGTGTGGTAAATCTGTTTCAAGTGAGTAAGTATGAAAAAGGACTTGCAAGAGTAAGATGTCGACACACTTTGAACACGGTGCATTAATGCTTATTCTATATTGTTCAAAGATATTCCTTAACAGCTAAGAAGGAATTAAATCCCAAGATCGAATTTAAATAAGTTAAGAATCTTTTAATTAAGGTTTTTAATTATATATGGAAAATAAGAACTAGTAATGTGCATTTGCTAGTTAAAGATTTTCCTAGGAGATTTCGATCAGAAATTTGGACAGTGCATTCTCAAGGATTATGAAAACCAAATTTGGAAAATATTGAATATCTTGAGAATATTTTCGATTTTAGAAATTCCTTGGTGTCCAACGTATATAAATACTTTGAGTTTGCATTTCTAGCAAACTAATCCTTCGTGACAGTAAACTTCCTCTATTGTACTGTTAATGGTGAAGCCGCCTATTCGGAGAGGAGAGTAACATAATTAGGCGATATCTCTTATGTCCCAGTTTAAAGTCTTCTTTGGGATTTAGAAGCTCTAGTGCGTACCGTTGGTGGGAAACTAGATAATTGCGGTTTATCTTTAGTTTTCATATTGATTTGATTGACTAACGGTGGTTGAACTTTAATTGTACCAAATTTTGTAGGATCAGAATATCACTACAACATTTCTGCAAGATTCTAGAACAACACTCTGCGAGCGTCGCAGAATAGCTCAAAGAATAATCCAAAGAATGACGTAACGAATGAAGAAAACAGGAAACACGGGAAGAGCATGATTGTTCTGTGATGGTTACAACTCCTGCGAGAGTTAGCATTACAACTACCGTGAGAGCATCGCGAGCCAGATCCGAAATTAAAGGACAACTTAGATGTCATCCACTATGTAACTACCCTATATAAAGAGATCCATTAGATTCAGAAAGGGGATGATGTATTTTTTGAGTGTTGAGAAAGTCTTGAGGAGAGAGAAAAATCAAGAGAGCGGTTGTATTCTTGATTTCTTCCATTTCTTGTAAACATTTCTGAAAATCAAATAATAAAGTGTCGTTTTTAATCTTCAAAATGTGTTAATTAGTGTGAATTCTTATCAAGGGTGTAGTGTAGGATTTCCTGCAACTACATTTTGGCGCCCGAAACAGGGATTGAAAGTTGAAAATTATCGGAAAAAGAAAGATTAAAGATCAATATTCGAGTTAAGAAGATGATTGAACAAATTGGTGGAACAGTTGAAGAAAAAATAATTGAAGCAAAGGAGGATTACAAGAAGTTGGAATGCAACACGATAACAAAAACAATGATCAACCAATTCCATGAAAATATTAGAGGAAGGATTCATAAACGAGATTTTGAAGGAAAAAGAATTATGACGGTGGAGAAAATATCACCTCTGAAGGATTGGGAAAAGCAGGAGATTATATTCACAGCAACAGAAATACCAAAAGGAAATTTGGATCATACATCTCCATTGGTAATCACGGTATCTATTGTGCGATTGAAGAAGGAAAAACCAACAAGATCTGCAGAAGAATGGGCCGTGAATAAAACTTTGGTGGACGCAGGAAGTTCTGTAGATATTACGTTCTATCATACTGTAGGTGTAACTTATACACAGATCCAGGTGGCAACATCCTAGGCCTGGTGCCCCTAAACACGAAAAGACGCGAAGCATGGAATGAAGATTAGTGGCGCGAGATTTCAGGAGCTACGTGGATCAGGCGTGATCGCTCTACAGCTGTCGGATAAGACTTGATTCAGACTTCTGACAAAGCTTACATGACGAGACGCGGCGGGACAAACGAGGTGCTATGGTCAAACGGATAAGAAAGTATGGGACACATCGGCTAACCATAAAAGCAACGATCGAAGACGGGCAACATTCAGAAACAGGCGACATCGTGTCAAGAGAGCATCTGGAGAGGTCGGCTCGGACGAAAGACAGGCGAAGAGTCAAGATACATCGGCCATGTGAGGCGACATAAGTCAGTCCGACCGCAGAACTGCTGAATTGATGTAACATGACCAATACCTTAACTTGGTGTATGGAACTTCTCCTATAAATAAAGGGACTTGTATTCATGAAAGTTAGGTTGTAATTTTGGGATAGGAGGAGAGAGAAACTCGAGTAAACACTAGGAAGAAGTGAGTGAGAAGTAAGTTCATCTTGTAAAGAAATCCAACTAAGATCAACACCTTTGTAACACCTTGAAGTAATAAGATTCATCATTTCACCCCCGTGGACATAGGTAATCATATCGAACCACGTATATCTTGTGTTCATGGTTGAGTGTTTACTTTCATTTGAGAAGAGTAGTACGTTTCTATCCTTTGGATGTAGTTTGTAGTAAAATGCATCTACATTCTGGCGCCGACTAAGGGGACACGACTAAGATCTCCGGATACCTTGCCGTTAAAGCCTTCAGAGACGATTAACATCTCCTCAATACACGTTAATGTGTTGGAGTAGAAGCTATGATGAACTCTGTTGGCCGAAGTAATGGTTGTTTTGAGTCATTTACTGAGCATTAAAGTTAGAGCAGTAGCAGCGTCTTCTTAGCATCTTCAACAGTTTGATCGGCAGAGAAACTTCACGAGCTCACCAGCGACTATGTAATACCAGAATATCGCCACAATTATGTTCACGAGAGATTAACGACACTTCTGCGAGCGTTACTGAAAAATCTTCAACAACATTTCACGAGCGTCACAAAATAATTCAAAGAATGACGAAGTTGACGATTGAAGAGGCATATTAGAAGAGTGTTGTTTCACGAGGATTACAAAAGTTGGCGAATATTAACATTGTAATTACCGCGATGAGATCGCAAAATAGATCCGAAAGAAGGGGAAAACTTAGCTGTCACCCACTATGTAATTTCCTATATAAAGGGTTCAAGTAAGTCCAGAAAAGGATGATGTATTTTTTAGAGTTGAGAGAATCTTGAGGAGAGAGAAAGTTTTAGGAGAGAGAGATATTTTTTGGAGAGACTTTTAGAGAGAGAAAATGTATTTTTCTTTATCATCTTCTTCCCCAAAACTAGATTTAGAACTCCATTAATGGAGATTATCAAATGTAAAATCAAATGTAAACTTTAACAATCATAGTAGAGAATCATGGATATAGATCAAATTGATCGAACCATGTAAAAATCCGTGTGTCTATTTACAATTTTTAGAATTTTAAATATCAAATTAGTTTAGATTAAAAGATTATTATCAAGATATTACAAGGGGTGTGTTGTGGGAAATCCTGCAACTACAGACTAACAGTTCGGGTTAGAAGCTACGTGAAGAATCTGTTGAAAGGACAACTGTTTGTTCTTGATAGTTGTATGTTTGTTAGCGTTAAGCGAGTTGTTTCTAGCAGCGGTGTGAAGTTGAGTGCTTGGAGTTACCAAAAGTTATCGTTTTTAGATGTTTCATCATATAATAAACTGTCGACCATATAGAATTTTTAGCCGGCGGTGTAGCATAAGTCATCGGAAAGGTCACCATTAAATCTCGAGAAAGTGGAGTTGGTACAAGTTTGATTTGATTCTAGGGGTTACTTGCCGTACTTTTTAAGAAAATCATGTGCATAAGATCTATGATTTGGAACATGTAGAATAAAGGACAAACTAACTTAAATGCATAGGTCGAGTACAGAAAGCGACGTCGTACGGAGTGATAGTGACGGGGAAGTGAGTTCAGCCACAGATTCAGCATAAGAACAAAATAGGGTAGATAGTCGGAACCCACCTGATAACCAAAGTTGACCCTACACAGTGACAGTAGTCGTAGAGTCGAACGTTTCGCCTTTTTTGTCTGAACTTTTTGTTAGAAAAATCAGGTCAAAGTAAGGGGTTCTTTTTTGTATTTGCTGACGTAGGGACGGGGGATATTCGGCTTATCACGCGACGTGACCGATGGCTAGCGCTTCAGGGACGATAAGGATGTTGAGGAATCGGACAGTCACTAGCAGCAGCATGCAGGCGGGGATAACGGGGTCGAGACAAGAAGACAGTCGCCAACCACCGCCCGAGGAAGCCCATGCAGCTACGCGAGGAATGCCTATTGTAGACGAGGAAGTAGATTTGGGGCGAGACGATAACACTTTACCTATGGACCAGATTATATCAACTCAGAGAAGAGTCGACCAAATCGATGGACTCACAGCTTCAGACACCGATGACGATGAGGAAGCACTTGCAGCGCGAGCTCAGAGGCAATGGACGAGGCGACAAGTTGAACACCAGGAAGCTTTGGGAAGGGAACAAGAGCGTCTTCGGTAGATTCATATGGGGCGAGTAGCAGCAAGTAACATCGACCCAACAACCATTCACGTTGTCGATCGTATAACCAATTCGATACCGCCCCCACCACCCACATCAGCACCATTACAACCTCGACCACACCAACCCAATGGACACTCCAGTCATGAAAGTACGCACCCGACGTTGTTGGCCATTTTGGAGAGTCAGAGAGGCAAGAAGAGGCACTAAGGGAACTCCAGCAGAGGAATCTAGCCTTGGTGTGAAGTTGAGTGCTTGGAGTTACCAAAAGTTATCGTTTTTAGATGTTTCATCATATAATAAACTGTCGACCATATAGAATTTTTAGCCGGCGGTGTAGCATAAGTCATCGGAAAGGTCACCATTAAATCTCGAGAAAGTGGAGTTGGTACAAGTTTGATTTGATTCTAGGGGTTACTTGCCGTACTTTTTAAGAAAATCATGTGCATAAGATCTATGATTTGGAACATGTAGAATAAAGGACAAACTAACTTAAATGCATAGGTCGAGTACAGAAAGCGACGTCGTACGGAGTGATAGTGACGGGGAAGTGAGTTCAGCCACAGATTCAGCATAAGAACAAAATAGGGTAGATAGTCGGAACCCACCTGATAACCAAAGTTGACCCTACACAAGACAGTAGTCGTAGAGTCGAACGTTTCGCCTTTTTTGTCTGAACTTTTTGTTAGAAAAATCAGGTCAAAGTAAGGGGTTCTTTTTTGTATTTGCTGACGTAGGGACGGGGGATATTCGGCTTATCACGCGACGTGACCGATGGCTAGCGCTTCAGGGACGATAAGGATGTTGAGGAATCGGACAGTCACTAGCAAAGCATGCATGCGCGGGATAACGGGGTCGAGACAAGAAGACAGTCGCCAACCACCGCCCGAGGAAGCCCATGCAGCTACGCGAGGAATGCCTATTGTAGACGAGGAAGTAGATTTGGGGCGAGACGATAACACTTTACCTATGGACCAGATTATATCGACTCAGAGAAGAGTCGACCAAATCGATGGACTCACAGCTTCAGACACCGATGACGATGAGGAAGCACTTGCAGCGCGAGCTCAGAGGCAATGGACGAGGCGACAAGTTGAACACCAGGAAGCTTTGGGAAGGGAACAAGAGCGTCTTCGGTAGATTCATATGGGGCGAGTAGCAGCAAGTAACATCGACCCAACAACCATTCACGTTGTCGATCGTATAACCAATTCGATACCGCCCCCACCACCCACATCAGCACCATTACAACCTCGACCACACCAACCCAATGGACACTCCAGTCATGAAAGTACGCACCCGACGTTGTTGGCCATTTTGGAGAGTCAGAGAGGCAAGAAGAGGCACTAAGGGAACTCCAGCAGAGGAATCTAGCCTTGGAGTATGAGAACTACCAGCTGAGGAACCAACGGACCAGATCAAGAGGGTCGTCCAGTCGAGGGACATCAGGATATCGCGGCCGATCCGGTCACTCACCAACCATGATGGGGCCAAGTAACCTTAATCAGCCCGATCAGTCAGGTCAGCCACCATTACCTCCGGTACCCCCCCGCAGAGATATGGACCACCCGAGGACTCGTCCACCGACGAAGAAAGGCGAGGAAGGGACGAGCGACAAGATCAGACAACTAAATCCAAGCTTAAGGAGTTGGAAGCAAAAATCAAGGAACTCTCGGGCGGAAGCGAAGAGAATAAGTTGGCCGAGATTATGAGTGAAGTCGATAAAACGCATTTCTCTCAATAACTAGAGCAAATGCCGTTCCCACCCAAGTGTACTTTACCTTCATTCCCCTCTAGATTTGATGGAACGGGCGATGCGATCGAGCATCTTAAGATGTATACCATGTCACTGATCCAATGGAGAAACAACCCGGTAGTTATGTGCAAATTCTTTCCAGCTAGTTTGGAGGGCGAGGCGCGAGATTGGTTTTATTCGCTCACACCTGGTTCGATTAACAGGTACGATGCGCTAGTCGAGGCCTTCCTTTAGACCTACATGCATAAAAGTCGACCTCGGCCAAGAATGAACAAGCTGTTTACTCTCGCCCGAAGATTCAGAGAGCCCTTGAGAACCCTGACCGACAGGTGGAGGAAACTGTGTACTGAAATTGGGAAGGTACCGGTGGACCAATCCATATTTGGGTTTGAAAACGCGTTGGGGAGGTCGGACCCCATCTGGATTGTCATGTTTTCTGAAAAACCTAAAACCTTAAAGGAGATGAGAAGAATGCAAGAGCACTATATCTCCTTGGAAGAAATTCAGGCCGAATCAAGAGATAGAGGAGTACAAGAAGCCAGCGCTGAGGTTGGTACCGAAACTAAAACGGTCATGGACGACCATATCAGGAGATCAGAAAAAGAGATCGGACCCGCCCCAAGGAGCAGTGAGAATAGGGAATGGATGGCCAAAGGGAAGAAGCCAAAGCAGGAAACCCGGTCGTATACCCCTCTAAACGCTTCTTTGGAAGAGGTGTTCAAGGAAGTTGAGAAGAGAAACGACATCAACTACCCAGCATCGAGGGGAGTACAGTTCCAAGAGACCCGAGATCATCCCGAATACTGTCACTACCATCAGTATAGGGGCCATTCCACCAATAACTGTCGAGAAGTGAAAGATATTGTTCAGCACCTCATCCGCGATGGATATTTGAGGCAGTATGTCCGACACACCCCTCGGCCAGAAGCAACACCCGATGCACCAGTTCATCAAGTCCGCATCGATAGGGCGAGTCAGTTCGTAAGCACCATTTCACATTCGGCTATGAAAAACTACACCCTCGGCCCAGTAATCACCACTAGGATCCATAAAAGGGATCGTGACGGTAAAGAGATATTTAGCGTAGCCAAGTCCCTTCCCATGGAACCTTGGATGACGCTGCCCATATCGTTCTCGGCTAAGGATGTCCCAGCAAACGGACAGGCACACAGTGATCCACTGGTCATCACGTTGTTGATTGAAAAGTGGGGAGTAAGAAGGATTCTTGTGGATAGAGGAAGTTCAGTCGAGGTTCTGTTCTATGACATGTTCAGAAGAATGAAACTCTCAGACGACATGCTCGTCCCATCAACATATCGCATCTACGGATTTAACGGAACAGTAACCATCCCAAAGGGCGAAGTAACTTTGAGAGTTTCAGATGGTGGTGGCTACCTCGACACACTAACCACTTTCTGTGTGGTCGACGTCGCTTCACCTTATGAGGCCATTATCGGGCGCCCTTGGATTGCTGGGATTAAGGGAGTAGCATCGGCCTACCATCAAAGGTTAAGGTTCCCGACTTGCAATGGAATAGCGGAAGTTGTGGGCGACTCCCAGGCGGCACGACAATGCATGAAAGTTGATATAGAAATAAATGAAGAACGGCGAGCTCGGCAAAGGCAAGAAAAGAACAAAGCAAAGGAAGTGAAGGCGGCAAAAGAATTGGAGGAGGCGATTTCACAAGCGGTCCTGGCACAGGAAACTCGAGAAAAATACCTTTATAGCAATTAAAATAAGCGTCCCCAGTCAGGGAGACCAAATCAAACTTCTCGACAGTCGAGCCGACTAAAGAAGTAAACTTGGGAACGATAGAAGAACCCAAAATAGTGAGGATCGGGGCATTACTATCGGACGAACAAGCAAGTAAACTCACGATGCTATTAAAAGAAAACATGGATGCATTCGCTTGGGAAGTGCATGATTTGGAGGGTATTGACCCGAAGGTCTGCTGTCACCACTTAAAAATCGATCCGAGGTTCAAACCGGTTAGACAAAAAATGAGGCGCGTCGCGCCAGAGTTACAAGCGGCGGTCAAGGTCGAGCTGAAGAAGTTACAAGAATCCGGAATAATAAGGAAGTCCCACTACCCACAGTGGATATCAAACATGGTCGTGGTACCGAAAAAGAAAGGGGGAGTCAGAATATGTATTGATTTCAGCGACTTGAACAAGGCCTGCCCGAAGGACAGTTTCCCCCTTCCCAGCATAGATCAACTAGTAGAATCAATAGTGGGATACGAAGCGATGACCTTAATGGACGGATACATGGGCTACAACCAAATACCATTGGCGCCCGAGGACCAGGAACACACTTCCTTCTTCACACAAAGAGGATTGTATTGTTACACCAAGATGCCATTCGGACTTAGGAATGCCGGGGATACGTACCAGAGATTGGTAGGAGACATGTTTGAAGACAAGATTCACGATACCATAGAAGTTTACGTGGAAGACATGTTAGTCAAGAGTCGGAAATAAAAAAACCACGTCCGAGACCTTCGAGAGATTTTTCAGACAATGAGGAAACACAAAATGAAAATTAATCCGGCCGAGTGCGACTTCTGGGTCACGTCGGGGAAATTCCTAGGCTACATCATCACTCCCAGGGGAATAGAAGAAGATCCCGAGAAGGTACGAGCCGTCCTCGAAATGCCATCCCCCGCAATGGTAAAAGACGTGCAGAAACTAAATGGTTGCATAGCCGTATTGGGGCGATTCGTATCACGGTCATCGGACAAATGCAAGGCCTTTTACGAAATCTTGAAGAAAGGAGAAAAATTCCAATGGAAGGATGCAAGCGAAGAAGCTTTTTAAAATATCAAGCTACATTTAGCTAGCCTCCCGGTTCTTCAAAGGCCTGAGCCGTCATAAAATCTCACTCTATACTTAGGCGCGACACCCTATTCCATTAGTGCGGTATTGGTCAAAACAGAGATGGGCGTGGAAAAGCCGGTATACTTCGCCAGCAAAACTTTAAGTTCGGCCGAGAAGAACTACACCAGAATGGAGCAGATGGTGCTCGCGCTAGCCTTTGCTGCCTCCAAACTACGAACATATTTTCAAGCTCATCGAATACGGGTGCTCACCAAATCGCCTATCGAAGCGGTCTTGGATAGCGCTGGGCGATAGGGGAGAATCTCCAAGTGGGGAGCCATAATCAAACAATATGACATAATATACGAGGCAAGAACCGCGATCAAAGGACAAGTAGTGGCCGATTTCTTGGCAGACTTCCCCCTCAGTGATGAGGACGGGGTAGAAGATATACCGGGAATGGTCGAAGAACAAGAGGATCCAGCGGACCTACTAGCCGCCAGTAGCGCAACACGATGGGAAGTATTTGTCGACGGGGCATCAAACAAAGACGGATCGGGCCTCGGGTTGGTGTTTACCACGCCAAAGGGGAGGAAGATCGTGCATTCGTTCAGGTTAGAATTCAAGGCGAAGAACAACGTCACCGAATATGAGGCGGTAGTCCATGCCTTACGGATAATTGTGGAAATGGGGCTGCATGAGGTTCGACTGACTATTGACTCACAACTAGTGATCCGGAAAATTACGGGCCAATACGCTACACACGATCCGGTGCTGCAAAAATATTGGGAGCTCGCCCAATTTTACATCAAGCAAATCCCAGATATTAAATTCCGCCACATCTGCCAAAAGGATAACAGACACTCAGATGCCCTATCATATATCACCTCACAACTTGTAGACCCGAGCATCGAAGGAATACGCGTTATGAGGCTTCTTAACCCGTCTATCCCTGAAACACCAGAGGTACGAATTGAGGTGGCCGTTAGCACAGCCGAGAGATACAAAGAAGGCGACTGGAGAAAGCAGATACATCAATACTTAGAGATGGGTGAGATGCCTAAGAGTCGGCCCGAGATGAACAAGATCAAAAGCAAATCGGGCGCCTACGAGTTAAGGGAAGGGATCTTATATCGGAAATCTTACCTAGGACCACTCCTACGATGCTTAAGCAGGGAAGAGGGCCATATAATCCTACACGAGCTACACTATGGGGTGGCTGGAAATCACAGCTCGGGAAGAAGTTTGTCGGTTAAGGCAAAAACAATGGGCTACTTTTGGATGTATATGAACGAGGACGCAAAGCAAATGGTGAAAGCTTGCGAAGAGTGTCAGCATTTTGGGAAGAAAATCCATGCTCCCGGCGTACCGTTAAACTCAATCATAAGTCCGTGGCCCTTCGCTAAATGGGGAGTGGACATCGTCGGGCCATTACATGTCGGAACGGGACAAAGGAAGTATTTGATCGTGGCCACTGACTATTTTACCAAGTGGGTAGAGGCGGCGCCGTTAAGGCATATTCGTGACAAGGATGTTTTTAAGTTTATTTGGGAACATATCATTTGTCGCTTCGGGGTTCCGGCTGCAATCGTCTCTGATAATGGAAAACAACTACAGGGCGAGAACATCGATCTTCTATTCAACACTTAAATCATCAGGAAGATCAAATCTACCCCGATTTACCCCTAGTGCAATGGGCAGGCCGAGATCACTAATAAGACAATCGCCGATAACATGAAGAAAAAACTGGACGGGGAATATGACAACTGGTGCGAGGAGCTATATAACGTCCTATGGGAATACAGGACCACACGAAGGGAATCTACGGTATTCTCTCCATTCATGCTTACCTACGGAGCCGAGGCGATTCTACCAACAGAAGGGATGATTCCTACCACAAGAACCGAAGCTTGGAGGCGAAACGTGTCATCCGATCTGATCTTGGCTAAACTCGACGACTTGGAAGAAACAAGACAAATGGCGTTACAAAAAATGGAAAATTATCAAAGGAGGTTACAACGGGAATACAACAAGCGCGTTCGACTAAGAGAATTCCATCTTGGGCAGCAGGTATTGAAATTCCTGGCTGAATGGGAGCGCGACAAAAAAGGCAGAAAATTAGCACCAAAGTGGGGTGGGCCATATATAATCGAATCTAAGGCGGGCGAGGGATCATATCGACTACTGCGACTCGACGGAACAAGAGAGATCAAACCATGGAACATCCGATTCCAGAAACTCTACCATCCTTGATAAGCAACGCGGAAAAACGGTAAGCAAACGTGTCCTCTATCTCTGTGAAACCGTGAGGGGTATGTGATAGGGCATGAGCGACTAATGGTCATTCGTACTCGGGGAAATTACAGTGTGGAAGTGCCGAGGTGACTTACACTCGAATGGTCATTCGTACTCGGGGCAAAGCCAGTGTGGAAGTGCCGAGGTGACTTACACTCGAATGGGCATTCATACTCGGGGCAACGCCAGTGTGGAAGTGCTGAGGTGCCTTACAGTCGCCTTGCTATTCGAACTCGGGGCAGTGGCAGTGTGCAAGTGCCGAGGTAGCCTAAGGGTTCTGGTGGTTGGAAACCAGTTCCAAAGGTTGTTTAGACACGAGGTATACTCAGCTAGGTGGCCTACTTACATCTGAAAGGTCACCACCATCGCAAGTGGGCGTGTCCACTTGCCCGAGATCGGTTGGTCGATAACCACTCGGGATTGTCGGGCCTAGAAATAGGATGACTGGTACCCTTCCACTGAATCCAAAGAGATAGTGATGAGATACCCCAATCAGGACATGGCATAGGGCCCGATGACCCTCCTTGTTGGGTGTGTTCGACAGAAATGGTTAGAATACTGACTTACTTGAACAATGATTGCAGGAATAACATATGAAACAAAGAAGAACTCGATTGCGTCATGCGACTATTAATAAAATATGGAAAGCGTCATGTGACCAAGCGAAACGAAGCATCTAACGAAAATAAAACAAACACCATCGGTGACGCAGCACCCCCATTAAAACAAACAAGCAAGGTAGCGGAAATTAAAAAAGGGGATAAGTGTTTAGAGCGATTTACAACCCGATGGAAGGGGCAACATAGTGACTCAGCACCACAAAAAGAAAGTTTAATCCTTGGGAGGAGCCGCGCCGGCCTTCCTCTGCGCGACCTTGAGCCGCTTCTTCTCCACCCAGTCCATAATGCCAGCCTGAACCTTCTGATCTAACTCTTCCGCATGGGCGACGCATTCATCCTCGAGTTGTTGGGTAATCTGGGAAGCATTTTCCTCAGCTTCAGCTAACTTGGAGCCCAAATCGACCTCGACCTGTTTCAATCGGCGAACCTCTAGATCCAGCTCCCGAGAGCATTGTTGCTCGGCTACAAGATCACAAAAATAGAATGTTATTTATCGGGTGTATTTTTGCAAGAATAAAGCGCAATCTAGATCTAAAAGAGCGGCCTCAACACATCGTCTAAGAGACCTGACAAGGAGGGTAACACCGACTGAAGCGACTCTACCGACTTGGAAAACTCATCCTCGGCCCTGGACAACTTCATGGTTAATTTGTTATAATGTTGCTCGTTGAACTCGTTACTAGGGTAATACTTCTTATTCTCGGCCCAATCGTCCATTAACAGATTACGCGACGCTTGGAGCACTGCAAGCTGCGATCTACTCCACTCTAAATTTCCCATAACCTTATCAAATTCACTCACTCGGCCCAGTAAATCGCTATTAGCTCGCTCCACCACATCTTTATCTCTCAATATTCGTCGGCGGTCCTCGTGAAGGTCTCGATTCTGCAATTGCAGAGCGTCTACCCTTTGCTCCAAACTTGTGGCTAAAGCATCCTTTTCAGCAGCAAGGCGCTAAGAAGACCCCAAGTGAGCCCGTAAGTTTTCCATCTCGGAAGGATCATAATCAAACCGGCGACGTCGTTCTAACTCGTCCTCAAGTCTTGAAATCTCCTCAGTTTGACGGTCTATTTTGTTGTCTTTGTTTGCCATTCGTTGACGAAGATTTTCCACAAGATCCTTCTCAATATCCCATTTTCTCTTCATAATCCTAAACTCCGAAGTAGTGTCTATACCTATACTAGATACCTTGGCTAAGAAGAAGGATACCCGACTCAGGATACTGGCACGATAAACTCAATCAACACAAGTTAAGAAGGATCATATACCTTGAGCGTCGGCAAGCTTGATCTCCAGCTCATTCGCGCGACCCTTCTCATTCTGAAGTTGAAGTTGGAGAGATTCTATCAACTGCTTATCTCGAAGGCGATTGGCAACATCCAAGCGTACGCGGTTCATAATCTAACACAAATAGTTTGACTCATAAGCGACACTACGAAAAACAAATCGGAAGCGGAGAATAACCATACAGAAAAGACTTGCTCACCACAGTGTCAAGTGTCAGGGCGATGTCACCATAACGGGGCACAACATTCAACATTTCCTCATCTATACACTTCACAAATTTGGAGGAAGTAAGCGCACCCAAGGAGTTCATGATCGGGCTAGAGACAGTAAAGGAAGTTTCAGCACTAGAAGACGATCCCTCAGTAATCCGGGGCACACAAGGAAGCTCTATCGGTACATCGGTAACGATCTTCTCTATGACGGGCGTCTCCGAGGGCTCCTATTGGTCGCCCATACCTTGTTCATCGCCTTTGTCGCCCGACACATTCTCTCCAAACAGCTCATCCTCATCGGAAAGATCAATGATGGGGCCTATTTTCGGCGGTGGCTTAGAAATTTTCTTACCTCTACTAGGATTACGCCTCAGTGGAGTAGGGTCAACATCGCCCGCATCATCATCATCGTGCCTTGGGTGTTTCTGCACAAGTGTCTCGTCAGAACATGTGAAGGAAAAAAAACAGGGGCAAGTACATGTACTTATAAGAAAATCATTATGTTTGTTACCTTCCCCTTGTCTTCCTCAACCCTTGTGCCAGCACCTCTTTTCCTAGACCCGATAGTTTTGGTGGAGCCGACCTGAGATTTTTAAACAACAATAAATGACTAACTGACGCCCGAAGCTAGCAAGATAAAAATCAAGAAAAGCGCATACCTTATCAGCCTTGTCATCATTAACCACCCAGAAAGAATAGGGCTCGACGGCAAAAGTAGGCAACGGGAAGTCACCATGAAGGATCGGACCTCGGACTAGAAGCGGAACTCGGGGATAAATCGGGTCATTAGAATGACGGGCTCGCTTGTTGGAACCATGGCCGATGGGATCGGCATCCAGCATCATCCTTTCAACACCCTCGGGCATAGTGTTGACCCGATGAGGACTAGCAGCAAAACCGACAAGATCGCCTAAGGTTGAAGTACCAGCTCAATAGTTTACAAGGAAATTGGCAACGGTATACTCAGGAGCGTCCTCGGGCTTGTAGGTTGACCACTCGGCAGTAGAACCATGACCATCGCGGCGATCCCTCCACTCGTTCATAATTCTAAAAGTATTGCCAGTCCATTGAGCTAAAGTACGAGAAGGCCGAATCTGGGATAGAATCTCGTAATAAAATGGGCTATCAGGGTTGTATAAGGGAAGACGAAGGCCCAGCTCCAGTTGACCCAAGGTGATGATCACACAATCAACCGATTGCTCGTGCTTCTTCATATCGGTTTTCTTCAAGATACCGTTTCGGCCCGAGAGAAGGGTCACTTCGTAATTTTGAATACCGTACTTCTCCTTCAGCTGCTCAATGAACTCTTCATCAGAGAGATCCTTCACCCTTTTCTCGGACCTGCACGAAATAGAAGAAGAGCTATCAAAAAAAAATAGATCTCATCGCTCGATCATCATACCTAGAAGGGATTTCAAGCAAAAACAGAGAAGCAAGGGGAGGAACGTCAAACTCGGAAAAAACGTCATCAACAGACCTCTTTTCAGCCATGGAAGGAGAAGAATCCATTAACAAAGATAATGCAGAACTCGGTTTTCAACAAATAAAGATGAGGCGATGGCAGCTACTATATCAATCGATGATGAGAAGATGACGAAAGAAAACCAAGAGAGCTAGAGTTTTTTGAGAAGCGCAAAATGTGAAGAAACTTGGGAGAAAACCACAGTAGATGAACAGAGAAAGAAAGGGTAAAGAAGAAGAAGGAAGAAAGGAGCGGGCTATTTAAAGAAGAAGAATTGTAACCGATGCCAACGGTTACCAGTCATAAAGTGGAGTTAGTGGGACGCTGCATGGCGGGATTCACGGCATGAACAAAGACGTGGGAAGTTAGGGCGATATTCTTCCACACATGTCTCCCACACGAGCGGAAGAAGGGGCATAAATGTAGGTGTAAATTATACACAGATCCAGGTGGCAACATCCTAGGCCTGGTGCACCTAAACACGAAAAGACGCGAAGAATGGAATGAAGATTAGTGGCGCGAGATTTCAGGAGCCACGTGGATCGGGCGTGATCGATCTACAGCTGTCGGATAAGACTTGATTCAGACTTCTGATAAAGCTGACATGACGAGACGCGGTGGGACAAACGAGGTGATATGGTCAAACGGATAAGAAAGTAGGGGACACATCGGCTAACCATAAAAGCAACGATCGAAGATGGGCGACATTCAGAAATAGGCGATATCGTGTCAAGAGGGCATCTGGAGAGGTCGGCTCGGACGAAAGACAGGCGAAGAGTCAAGATACATCGGCCATGTGAGGCGACATAAGTCAGTCCGACCGCAGAACTGCTGAATTGATGTAACATGACCAACACCTTAACTTGGATATATGTAACTTCTCCTATAAATAAAGGGACTTGTATTCATGAAAGTTAGGTTGTAATTTTGGGAGAGGAGGAGAGAAACTCGAGTAAACACTAGGAAGAGTGAGTGAGAAGTAAGTTCATCTTGTAAAGAAATCCAACTAAGATCAACACATTTGTAACACCTTGAAGTAATAAGATTCATCATTTCACCCTCGTGGACGTAGGTAATCATACCGAACCACGTATATCTTGTGTTCATGGTTGAGTGTTTACTTTCATTTGAGAAGAGTAGTACGTTTATATCCTTTGGATGTAGTTTGTAGTAAAATGCATCTACACATACATTTAATAAAATGGGATATAAGGATGAAGAGATGTCTTGTTCTAATTATCACATTCATGGTTTTGGAAAATCTATAACAAAACCTAAAGGCGAAATAACGGTACGAATTTCGCTAGGAGAAATTGAAACACAAGTAACATTATGTGTGGTGGATGTGGAGGCACCGTATAACATGATATTAGGGAGACCGTGGATACATGCAATCAAGGTTGTAGCATCAACATTATATCAATGCATCAAATTTCCTATGCCTAGTGGAATTTGAGAAATTAGAGGAGATACTGATCTTGCGTAGCTGTGTTATCAAACTGAAGTGAGAAATTATGAAGAGCGTCCAAAGCTGCGAAAAGCTCGCAGAAAAATGGCGAAAGAGACAAAGAAAGAAGAAGAATTTAAAATTTACATGATAAGAGCAAAAGAAGGAAAAGTAATACCCAATGAAATCTCGCAAGAAGGAAATGAACTCGCGAGAATTGTAAAAACCTCAAAACCAATGGGAGAGCCTGAAGCCAGTTACACCGTAGCAGAACCAACAAAAGAAGTAAATATTGGAAGTAAAGAAGAACCTAAGATGCTAAAAATCGGAACAAAGATGGATACAGATGAAGAAGAGCAGACCGTAAACCTTTTGCGAGAATATAAAGATATCTTCGCATGGAATATGGATGAGATACCTGGGATAGACCCATTAGTCGCATGTCATAAACTAGAAATCAACAATGAGGTAAGACCATTTAAACAAAGAATAAGAAAAATCGCAACAACTTACCATTCCCAAATTGAAGAATAATTACAGAAGATGCTTGATGCGGGAACTATAAGACAGGCAAAGTACCCGGAATGGATTGCAAATATGGTAGTGGTTCCAAAAAAGAATAAAGGGATAAGAATTTGTATAGATTTTACTGACTTAAATAAAGCTTGCCCTAAAGATAGCTTTCCATTACCAGATATTCTATAAATGGTGGAATAAGCAGCGGGAAATGATAGAATATCTTCATTATACGGGTATAAAGGTTATAACCAGATTCCTCTCGTTGAGAAGATCAAGAGCACACCGCATTTTTTGCTCCAAGAGGATTATATTGTTACACAAAAATGCCTTTTGGGTTACGAAATGCTGGTGCAAGGTATCAAAGAATGGTGGAAAAGGTGTTCGCAAAATGGATACACAAAACATTAGATGTGTATGTAGATGACATGTTAATAAAGAGTAAAGAATCTAAGAACCATGTGCAAGATTTGAAGGAGATTTTTGATCAAATACGACTCTTTAACATCAAGGTAAATCCTGATAAATGCATTTTTGGAGTAGCGTCAGGGAAATTTTTAGGTTATATTGTATCAAAAGAAGGAATTAAAGTTGATCCAGAGAAAGTACATGTAATTCGCGATATGCCAACGCCAGCAACAGTGAAAAATGTATAGAAGTTGAATGAACTCTTAGCCTCGCTAGGAAGATTTATCTCACGATATTCAGATAAATGCAAGCATTTCTTCAACATACTCAGGAAGGGTACAAAGTTCAAATGGACAGACGAATGTGAGAAGGCTTTTCAAGGAATTAAAGAATATTTAATAAACATATCTATCTTACAGAAACCAGAACCTAGAGAAGAATTATTGATCTACCTTGCGACAACCTCGCACGCATTAAGTGCAGTATTACTGCGAGTGGATGCAGGAATAGAAAAACCAATTTATTACATTAGCAAAACATTTAATACTACAAAGAAAAATTATTCAAAGATTGATAAGCTAATCCTGGCATTGGTTTATGCAACCTTTAAACTTCGCATATATTTTCAGGCACATAAAGTAAAGGTATTAACAAAGGTGCCCATTGAGTCAGTAATGAAGAACTCAAAAAGATCAGGCAGAGTTGAGAGATGGAATGCACAAGTAGGGTACTTTGAAATCAAATATGAAGTCCTATCCTCGCCAAAATCACAAGTTGTAGCGGATATTTTAGCAGAAATTCCTCTAGAAGATGATGAAGCTGTGGAAGAAATGATGGACATAGAAGAAGAACATGGAGATCCAAAATATCTATTAAAGGAACCCAATATGTGGGAAATATTGGTGGATGGATCATCAAATGAGGAAGGAAATGGAATTGGAGTGGTCTTTATCTCGCCAGAAGGAGAAAAAATGGCTTTTTCATTTCGTTTGGAATTCACATCCACTAATAATGAAACATAGTATGAAGCTGTGGTACATGCTCTAAATCTCGCTGTAGAGATGAAGTTGGAGAATGCAAGGATTACCAGTGACTCGCAACTGGTTATTCGCCAGATAAAAGGAGAATACACAAAAAATGAACCATCTCTTAAGAAATACAAGAAACTTGTTGAAGAATTGTCTGCGAGAATTCCAAAAATAAAATGGAGACATATATCAAGAAAAGATAACAGACTTGTAAGTACTGAATATCGCAAGATAATAGGTCACGAGTATCGCAATAAATAAAGGAGAAAAGAATTATAAAATGTTACGATGATAGAAGAAACGCGGAGAAATATGAAGTTTTGTGAGGATGGAGTAATTGTGCGAGCATGAGTTGCGATACTTCGTAATTCATGAATAGCTGTATAAATTTTACTATAAATAGGAGTTCAAATGTAAAATTCGAGAGGTTCTTTTAGTGAGTGTTAGAAAATATTTGAGGAAAGAGAATAGAGAAAGTTGTAACTATTCTAATTCCATTTAGATACTTCTTTGTGATCAATTGAGAACATTAATAAGAAAATTGTTATTCATCATCAAGAACTTCTTGAGTTTTTACTAATTCTATTGAGGGTGTAGTTGTAGGTTATTCTGCAACTACATAATTGGCGCTAGAAACAGGGATTGAAAGACTTCCTGTACCAGAAAAATGACAAGAAGAAGAAACACATCAGAACCATTAACTGAAGTAAGGAGAAGTGTAAGATTAGCAGGAGGAGAAGCAAATATAACAGGAGAACCTAGTAGAAGAAGGAGCAATCGAAGAAATCAAGCTCAACGAGCAGAAGATCATGATCAAGTAAGCATACACACTTGGAGAACTAATACACCAGAAGAAGAAGATAGAGAACCACAAATCAGAGAAAATGGAAGGTTGATGGGAGGAACAATTCTTGAAAGAGAAAGGGAGATGCTAGAAACATTGAGACAAGGAATCCAAAAAGAACGAATGATCGAAGCTGAAGAACGTGCTAAATTGACAAGACAAAATCAAGAACTGAGAATGGAAAATGAGATGTTACAAAGGAGGAAATCTCAAAGTGTTGCAAGATCAAATGTTAGAATAGAAAGAGAAGGACAAAATTCACCAATAATCAATAATGAAAATGATATGCAAGAACAAACGCAGAATTAAGGTGATAGAAATCAAGAAAATCGTTTCATTTTAATACCAAACCGCGAACAAAATATGGAGAATTTACGAACAAAACCAAATCATAAAGAAAACAATCAAAATCGAGAGGAAGAACAGCAACTTATGGAAGAAACTGAAAGACAACAAGCAATACATCAAAATAATCACGAGAATGGAGTAAGAAGACATGAAGAAGTTCGTAACAAATAAAATGTTGAATATGAAAGAATTAAGAGAAAAATTGTAAATCAACAAACAGAAGTGGAAAGGAATGAACCAAATTCTCGAATCAGAGTACAAGTAAATCAAGAAGAAATAAGTCACAGAAGAAGGAGAAATGAAGAAGAAGAAATTCCTGATATTCGCATGAGAAGAATGAGAAGAATAGAAAGGGAAGAACAAGAATTCCAAGATGCTTTACAACTGAACAATTATGATAATTTATGAAGAAGATATTTGCAGAATTATGCGAATGAAAACATTAATGAAGAATATGATAGAATGCGAAGGATCGCAGGGGAGGAAGTGCAAGAACGTAGAAGAAAAGAAGCTGCATTAAAAAGACCAATGGATGAGAATTCTGAGACAAATGCACGAATCTTTCGAGAATTAGCAGAAATGAGAGGGATGATAAACAATAGAAGAGGAGGAGATAGGAGGCAATTAGATGAAGAAATAGAAGAAGCTGCGAGGACTCCATTTGCTAGAGAAGTACAGATGGGAGGAATTCCACCAAAATGTAACTTGCCCACACTTACCAGTATTTTTGATGGGACTTCATGTGCTATTCAGCACATTAAAGCATACATAAGATGCATGTTACAATGGGAGAATCATGATGCTGTGTTATGCAAGTACTTCGCATCAAGTTTAACAGGGGAAGCTCTAAAGTGGTTCGAAGGACTCCCTAAGAACACTATTATGTCATTTAATCATTTGCAAGTAGTTTTTCTTGGAGCATATATCACAAATCACTCTTCACGGCTTGGTATTGAAGATGTATTTGGTTTAAAACAAAGAGTGGGTGAAAGTTTGAAGCATTTGGTAAGACGATGGAAGACTATGTGCAGTGATATGGAAGGGCGTGTAGATGAGAGATACTTGATTCTGTCCTTCATAAATGCGATGTTCGCAACTGAACAATTATATGTTCAAATCTTCAGAAGAAAGAATTCCATAATGATGACAGAATTACGAGAATTGCAAGAAGAATACATTACACTAGAAGAAAAGCAAAACAATATGGAGTCATATCCAGTAACAAATACTAACAATCAAGAGGGAGGAGCAAATTTACTTCCTAAAATAATCAATGTAGTAGCAGGTACTTCGCAAACATCCTCACAAACTTCTTCGCAAATTTCAGAAGAGAAGAAAATCAATGATAGCCAGCCAAAGATGGTAGCAATGGGCAGTAGATATCAAGAAGAGTATGATAGAGAGAAGAATTTCTATAATCGGATAGGAAATAACTAAATTCCAAGATTAGATCAACAACAAGAAAATTATGGTGGACAAAGGCAAAATTATTTTGGACAAGGAAACCATAGACAGAATTATAACAACGGTCAAGGAGGTCAAAGAATGGTAAGGGAAGAGATAAAATTGCCACCTTTGAATACAAGTATAGAAAAGATATGGCAAGAAATTATCCTGGTAGAGAATGTACCAACTCCATGGAATATGGGAAAGGAACCACCAATGGGTCCAAGAAGTCATGAATTTTGTTCATATCATCATTTTCATGGACATTCTACAAATAATTGCCATAATATCAAGAGGATAATTTTGCGAATGAGTGATCAAGGAAAACTAAATCAATTTTTACTTAAGCAGACACAGTCGCAACAATTACCACAGGCTCCAGCCATAACTCGCAGGGAGAACACGACAAAAGAAAAGGGAGAAGAAATCCTACATATAGAAGTCGGGTCAAAAGCAAGGAATGTTTTCTGTAATTCCATTGTTCATTCATATAAAACCATTGAGGATTTTCATGATAATGTGTTAAGTAGGGTATATGCGAGGGATGGTGAAGGAAAGGAAGTAATGAACATCGCAAAGATTTCACGACTTGAAGATTGGCAAAAAAATGAAATTTCTTTTGAAGCCACTGAAATTCCAGAAGGTTGTGAAGTACATGATAATCCATTGGTGGTAAGACTGGCAATCTACATGAATATGGAGGAGAACGAAGATGATATGGAGGAAGAGTCAATTGGTCTTAATAGGATTTTGATTGATACGGGAAGTTCTGTCAATATCCTCTTCTATTCTGCTTACAAAACTATGGGGGGAAAAGATGCAGATTTAATATCTTCTACTTACAGAATTTATGGTTTTAATGGAACTGCTAACAAGCCCAAAGGAGAAGTGAGCATGCGAATTCCATTAAGTGGAATGCGAACTGAAATTCTGTTTTGTGTTGTTGATGTTGAATCACCATATAATGCTTTGATAGGAAGGCCATGGCTTCACGGAATTCTAGGCGTAGCTTCCACTCTACATCAGTGCATAAAATTCCCTCATATGAAGGGTATTGGAATTATCAAGGGTGATTGGGCTGAGGGAAAGAAATGTTACAATACATATAGTAGAAGTTTGCGAAGGAAAACTGCTGAGAAGGAAAATTGGAGAAAAAGAGCAAAGGTTGTGAAAAGAAGTGAAAATTTAATGGCAGAAGATTAAGGAAAAAGAGAATAAAGTTACGATGATAATAATACAAGAAATTTACGATAATAAGGGATTGTGATTTGCGAGGAAAAAAGAAGCTTATCAGTATGTTTGCTCGTGAAAATGAGGTATGTGGCAAAACAAAATTTTTATTTCATGATAAAATTTTACGAATATTGTTTGCTCGCAGGAAATTAGGAAAAAGGTACAAATTTTCAAAATTTATATTCCAATTAAAATTTCATTAATTTGCGAATAAAAGACTGCAATCTGTGATCAGCCTCCAAAAAAGAAAGAGAGCCGCAGAAAATTTTATACAGGCAAACCTTTGTGGCGTACACCTTAGTTCGTGAAGCTATAATTCGTAAGAGGCAAAGTCCTAAAGTACGTCATTTAAGGGGGTACCTATAAGGTGGCTAAGGGTAACCGGAACACCACCAAGGGCCCTTAGTACATGGTAAAAATTTTGGGGTACAACCCAATAATGGGGTACCTATCCGGGTTAGACACCTTGGATTCTCACCTAATCTAACGACATTATGCAATATAAAATGCGGTGTAAGAAGATTTAGGCTGGGCGACTAAGGCATACTGTCTTTCCCAAGAAGTGCAGAAAACAATCAAGGCGCCGAGGTACACGGTTGAGTCAAGAGTGCCGGGTGAGGTTGAACCACATCTGCCATTTTTGACAAGTCTTGGCAAATGATGCACTTGGCCCAAAGATACCCCATAGGGTGCAACCTCGTAACTATAAGCCCTATAGGCAAAAAGGATAAGAGGTTGCGATCAAAAGCTGGTTGTTGGCAGAACCGGATGGGAAGAGCTAACCTTGTATGGTCGATGTACGCTTCCTTGAAGGGGCAATCAGGGGGGAGATAAAGGGCAGCACCCTCCATTAGGGAGCTGATAAGTGCTATAAGACGCAAATGTCACGAGGCTTCTTGTTTGCGAAAACATAAAGGCTTGTCATATTTGTACAACAAATGAAGTTCTGCGAGCCTTCTAAAAAAAAAAAAAAAAAAAAAAAAAAAGAAAGAAAGAAAGAAAATAATAAAGAACTCGCAGAACATAATAAAGTTAAGATGAGATCAATGGGTCGCTACATGAAAGTGTAGATACGTCCTGCGATTTCATCGCAATACGGCAATGTCATGGGGCTTTATGTTCGCAAGAATGTTTAGGCCTGTCATATTGTCGCAACAATTCCTGAAGAGGCTAAAATATTATACAAAGAAGTTAAGATGAGATCAATGGGTTTTTGCATGAAAGTGTAAGAACGTCCTGCGATTTCATCGCAAGACGATAATGTCACGAGATTGTATGTTCGCAAGAATGTTCAGACTTGTCATATTATCGCAAATAATTAATACAAAAGAGGTGGCAAAATAAGACCTTTACTTAGGAAGGCATGATAAGACCACAGAAATTAATGAAATTTATTGCATCAATATCACTAAAGAAATTATTCAGTGAATATACATTATGAAGATTGGAAAAGAAGACAACTTCGTCAATATCATTGAAGAAATTTTACAAGAATATACATCAAGAAATTTTAAAAAGAAGACAACTTTGTCAATATCATTGAAGAATCTTTACAAGAAGACCTATCAAAGAAGAAAACATCATTGAAGAATTTTAATGAAGACTTCACAAAAGATGCGATTTTGATAACAATCAAATACAGATAAGTTCATATTCGTAAATATTTACGAGAATTACATACTTCTTATACTTCTCCATATATTGAATACTTCCCCAAAAAGTTGAATACTTCTTATAATTCTTCAAGAATATCTCGTATTTATTATACTTCTTCAACGGATATTTAATTTTGCGAAGGTTAAGTACTTATTATACTTCTTCATACAATGAGTAATAATTTTCTATACTTCTTCATATATTGGGCAATTCTTCATAAATTGAATGCTTCTAATACTTCTTATACTTCTTATACTTCTTAAGGGTATTTCATATTTTATATACTTCATACTTTTTATACTTCAAGGGGAGATTTATTTACTTCGCAACATTCCGTAAAAAGCAAAAGGCTTATATTCCTTATACTTTGAAGGGAATATTTCTTATTCATAATCACAATAAGAAGAAAATTCGTAAGATAAATTCATAAGGATATTCTAATACTTCCAGTGATAGTTGATCATTTGAAGAGAAATAATAAGGGGAAAGGGAATACTAAGCTAAGTCTTCAAGATATATTATTTCTCTCCACATGATCAAGTTATGCGAATAAGGGAAATAAACATCAAAGAAAGATTAATTCAAATTAAGCTTTGAAAAATAAATTGATGGATTGATTAAAAGCATAATCAAGAAGAAAGTGTTGTATGGAAAAGTTACAGAACAGATATACAAAAGAAAAAAGAATGAAGTTATTCTTGAAAGTGATCTGTTCCCATCAAAATGATCCTCTTCTTCAACTTCACTATCATCTTCAACTTCACTTTCAAAATTTCCAGATATGGAGTATCTTGAGAATTTCTTCAGAAAGGAGTGTGTATGGTACTTCTTGAGAGGAATTTCATTATCTTCGCAAATCTTGCGAGTCATCTTAGCTCGAAAACGCTTGACATATAAACTATGGTTATCTTTGGGAAATTAGAAGGTCGAGATCTCAAGTCAGAATTTTTCTTATTACGATTAGCAAGGAGAGTTTCCAGATTATTATTTATCTTCGCAAGATTTTCTGCAGCAAGAAAAGAAATTAAGGGATTGGTTAGCAAATTATGAAGGAAAAGTAACCAAAATAATTATCATCGCAAGGAATTTACCTTCTAGTTGCTTCTTATCATCACGAAGAGAAGAAATTTCAAGCTTTAATTGATTATTCTCCTCAAGAAGAGAAGAATTATCAATTGTGATACTCTCAGATTGTGAATTATCTTCGTGACGAGATATTAACTCTGCATTATCAATATTTAGATCTTCTATTTTCTGACGAAGACTTGAATTCTCAACCTCTAACTTCTTACAACGATTTAAAGTTTTCTTCTCAGCAATAGAATAACGTCTTTCCCAATCAGAAGCAGCTGCACAACTAACTCTTCCAACCTAAACAAGAAAAAAGGGGTTAGAAATCGATAAAATAAGGAAATAAACAAGAAATAGAGAAGAAACTTACCATGCTGCCTAAAGCATATAATGAAGCAGGAGAGACGAATCGTGAAATTCCTTTGAGAGAATTATTATCAATAACGGTAGGAACTTTACAAGCCTTCGCAATAAGTTTGCGAGCATTCATTGTAGGAGAATTCCCTAATCCACGAGAAGAATGGAGGAAAGCCTCAGAAATGCTAACCATTGCTGAGGAAAAAGTTTCTGGGATGCTATAATCTTCATTCCCACCTTTATCGACATCATCATCATCTCCTTTGTCAGAAAGGGTATCAGAATTAGAACTAAAGTCCTTCTCAGGAAATTTATTATCTTCATCACCAAGATCTTCCTCAATGTCCTTATCATAGGAAATTACATTGGAATAGGATTTGGTTGAGAGTATCTTCTTTTTCTTTCTCTCGTAAACAATATCTTGAAGTTTTCTTTTTTCCTTTGCGAAGAGCATCATCTTGACTGTCAGAAGCTTGAGAGACCTTCGCAGAACGAAGAGTTTGTTGCCTCAGATAAGCCTTTTAGAAGAAGTGGAACTTTTATTTTCACTCGCAAAGAATCTCGGAAGAAGTGGAACCTGTGAATTCAAATGAGGATAAGAAACAGAGGCAACAATATATTGTTTATAAAAATACAAGAGTGTTTCTTATCTCATTTGAAATTAAAGGGTAACAAAAAGATAAGAAAGTGGAAATACATACATTTCTAAAAACCCAAGGTTGATAATAGCGGTTATGAAGATTCGCAGGAAGTTCTACTATCCCAGTAATATAAGAACCTGATAACATTAAAGGGTACTTATACCAATCTTCATCATTAGAACGACGAGGTGTCTTATTATTTCCTGAAGCATAATCAATATCGTGCATGAGAAGATCATCTGCTGCGATATTGGCTTTACGATGAAGACGAACACCCCAACGATTATCTTCTTTTATCGCAGGAATTGGTGTGTAATTTTTGAAGAAACCCTCAACTGTATAATTCGCAGCAACAATTTCTATATTCTCAAACCCAGGTTTTCTAAGATCAGTTGAATATAAAGATTTCCCAAAATCAGCACGATTTGCGAATTCAACTAAGAGGCGAATACAATCACCAGTCAATTGATAAATGGCACAAGAAAAATTGGGGTGGGAAATAATTTCGTAGAATAAAGGAAAGTTAACATCATAAAGAAGAAGAGGAAGACCTGCGAGGATTTGACCTCGTGAGATTAAAATTTTCTGATCATCCCAAACATAATTGGTAAAGAGCTTCACACAGAGAGAAGACTTATTATCATAACCTTCAATCTCAGAAAGAATAAGGTCTCTATCAGCAAGTTCCGCATTAAGATGTTCAATAGTTTTCTTCTTTGGTGCCATTGAATATAAAAGGGAAAATAGGAAAAATAGAAGAGGTTGCAGAGGCAGAAGCAGTGAAGAAGATAAGTAAGAGAATAAAAATCAAAGACAAAGGATAATATTTATAAGAGAGTTTGATGAAGATAAAAATTCATTAATACGAGTAAGCGTGAACGGTTGAAAATAACGGTTACGAAGGAACGTGTCAGAAAGATGAGGGAAAAGTAAAAAGACGTGTTGCGAATCTGAAGGGTGGTAATAACTACACTAAAATTACGAGAATAGGGATTCTCATGACATTTCTTCTTCAAAGAATCGACATGAGAAGAGGCAAGATGTAAGTACTGAATATCGCAAGATAATAGGTCACGAGTATCGCAATAAATAAAGGAGAAAATAATTATAAAATGTTACGATGATAGAAGAAACGCGGAGAAATATGAAGTTTTGCGAGGATGGAGTAATTGTGCGAGCATGAGTTGCGATACTTCGTAATTCATGAACAGTTGTATAAATTTTACTATACATAGGAGTTCAAATGTAAAATTCGAGAGGTTCTTTTAGTGAGTGTTATAAAATATTTGAGGAAAGAGAATAGAGAAAGTTGTAACTATTCTAATTCCATTTAGATACTTCTTTGTGATCAATTGAGAACATTAATAAGAAAATTGTTATTCATCATCAAGAACTTCTTGAGTTTTTACTAATTCTATTGAGGGTGTAGTTGTAGGTTATTCTGCAACTACAAGACTCACAGATGCTTTTGCGTTCATATCAAGTATGGTGACAAACCCAGTTGTGACATGCATAAGAATTCAAACACTTGTATCACCTTCAATTAACAAAGAATAAGAAGAAAAGAGGGATGTAATGATAATAAAAAATGATGCAGAAGAGCCAGCCAGCGACAATATCACAGATTGGAGAGCAGAACTTCATGCATACTTGGAGACGGGTGAAACACCAAGAAATAGATTGGAGGCGCACAAATTAAAGATCCGTGCAACAAATTATGAATTAAGGGATGGAGTATTGTATCGAAAATCTTTTAATGGGCCATTACTTAGATGTTTGACAAGGGAAGAAGGAGAAAAAATGTTAAAAATATTGCATGGCGGAGATGCTGGTAATCATATCGGAGGAAGATCTTTGGCTTATAGAACAAAAATGCAAGGCTATTATTGGCCGTATATGCATGAAGATGCAAAACAATTATCAAAAAGTTGCGAAGATTGCCAGCGATATGGAAAAAGGATACATGCACCAGGAGCACCATTATCATCTTCAAAAGGTGTGTGGCCTTTTGGAAAATGGGGCTTAGATATTGTGGGACACTTTGTGCCAGGTTCAGGGCAGAAGAGATACTTAATTGTTGCGACAGATTATTTCACAAAGTGGGCAGAAGTAAAAGCAGTACAACACATTCGTGATAAAGATATATTTACGTTCATCTTTGAAAATATTATCTGCAGATTTGGAATCCCAGCACAGTTGGTTTCTGATAATGGAAAACAATTTGAAGGACAAAACATAGAGTTGTTACTCAATGAATTTAAGATAAGATTTGGAAAATCTACTCCTTTATACCCGGGAGAGGTACCTTGGATTTCCAACTATATAAGGTTATACCTTGGTTGAACGACTGGGGATCTCTTCTAAGGAGTGCAGAGTATGACCAAGGCGCCGAGGTACACGGTTGAGTCAAGGGTGCCCGAGGCGTACGAAACTACCCTGGCCATCCTTGGAAAGTCTTGGCTATGATGCACTCGGCCCGAAGAAAACCCCACTTAGGGTGCAGTCTTGTAACTATAAGCCATATAGGCATACATGACAAGAGGATGCGAAAACAAATGGTTGTTGGTAAATCCGGATAGGAGGAGCTAGTTTTGTATGGACGATGTGCCCTCCTTGAAGGGGCAACCAGGGGGGAAGATAAGGAGCTGATAAGTGTCTAAAGACGGCAATGTCATGGGGCTTTATGATCGCAAGAACATTTAGGCCTATCATATTGTCGCGTGACAAATATTATACAAAGGCAACAAGCCAAGAGAAAAAGTTAAGATGAGATCAATGGGTTTTTACATGAAAGTGTAAAAACGTCCTGCGATTTCATCGCAAGACGGAAATGTCATAAAGCTTTGTTCTCGCAAGAGAACTTAGACTTGTCATATTGTCGCAGATAAATTAACAAAATACGGATAAGGCAAGATCAATGGGTTTTTTACATGCAAATGTAAAGATAATCTGCGATTTTGTCGCAGACACAAATATTGGCACAATAAGACCTTTAACTAGGAAGGAAAAATAAGACCAACAAAATAATCCCAAACATTAACTATTTTCTTTTAAGAACGCAGGAAAGATTTCTCAGAGTTCTTCGGAATTTCTCAGAAATATTATTCAAAACCACACAGCAGGATTATCTATAATTTCACAAGAAATATCGCAACACAGTTCGCAAAGGAATAATGTAGGAAACACTTGATCATTATAAGAAAGATAATGAAGGGCAAATAGGGGAGTTAATAAACAAAATATCATTATCTTTCTTGAGAATATTCAAAATAACAGAGGCAAAGTTGAACTCCAAATTTGCTGGAAAAGATACATTGCTCACAAGAAAGAGGAAGGAAAAGAAAACAAGAGCAAAATTCAAGCTTCAGTATTAATCTCGCTATTAGTCTCGCCAGCTTCATTCTCCTTACTGGTATTCTACACGTTAAGATAAGTTTGAGCTTCTTCTTCATCTAACTTTTCATCAGCAATTGCTTCACCGCCAGTAGCTACTTCTCTTGGAGGACTTTCTTGTTTTTATGATGGGTCTTCTTGAGAGACATCTTCTTCACTACTTGCATAGTATAGATCATTATCCATGGGAAGAGGAATTTCATCATCATCCACTTCTAGAGGATCAATGGATACAGGAGGGAGAGATTGGTAAATCAGAATGTCATTCACAAGAACTTCAGTACTAAGATGAACCTTACGAAGGAAACCTTTGTTACGATTTCTAATCTCCATATTTTTGTAGTATTCAAGGTAGTCATATCTCCTCTCTGCACGATCGCGAGATTTAACAAGATGGGCGGTGAGCCTTCCGTTTTCCTTGCGAACTGAAGCTAGTTTCTTAGTCAAATCAGAAATAGTATAATGAAGGCTTTTTTCAGATTCTGCGAGAAAGATAAGTTAACAAGAAGATATTCAGATAAAAATCTCGCAAGAAATATAGCAGAGAAATTAAATATGAAAATTAACAATCAAGGCAGTCAAAATGACTACCTTATTTTTGAGAAGTTAAGTTCTAAATTAGTGTTAAGAAATAATTCTCCCATTGGTTCATGGCATCATCAAAATTATCTCCAACTATACCCTTCAGGCGAGATTTTATAATTTCTTCTTTGGATAGGAGATAAGTGTTTTCTTTTGCTAATAAGGAGTAAGATTCTTCTAATTGAGAATATTGATCTTGGAATTTACTGGCCTTTAAACTTAGAGTTAACCTGCCTTTGATAAGTTTATCTTTCTCAGCGGCAGAAGATTCAGTTACTTCCTTGAGTTCATCTTTTAGTGAACGAAGAGATTGCTCTTGGTCGTTACACATTTTCTGAAGATCATTTATTTGCTGCGAGGAGATCGCCATCTTGTTTAAAAATCTACGTTTCTCTTGAGCTAAAGTTTTATTTTCATCTGATAAAGATTTCATCGCCAAGTTAGCTCGGGTTAACAAATATGAGAGGAGTAGCTTCGCTATTTAATAGATTTTGCTTTTGCACTAATTGATCATTCTCATTGGTAAGATTATTTATTTGATCGATTGAGTATGTGTAGAGATTATCTAATCTATTATATTGATCTATCCAAGAATCTCTCTCAACACGAGCTTCTTCAGCAGAAGATTCTAATTCAAATATCTTCATTATTCGTTTCTGATTTAAATCTAAATAGGCACACCAAATATTTAGAAGGAAATTGAGTACATAAAAGATAAAAATCTGCAGGAACAGAAAAGTTAGAGGCAGAGGCAAAAGAAATATACCTTTTAATTCCTTGTTTTTATTGCGAAGATTCTCTCAATCTAGTGAAGAGTTGCGAAGCTTGTGATCAAGGATATCACATTCTAAAGTTTTGTCTTGGAGGCTTCTCTTTAGAGCTTCAATTTCATTTTCTAAAGACGCTTGCGAAGCAGTGCGGTCAGAACCAAAATATTTGATTAAAGTCTCGCAAACATCATATTTGAAGGGGTCAGTAGAAGATTTTTTGGCATCATCTAAAATGTCAGAAAGAACTCTAAAAGCAGCATCAAACCCTATTGATGATTATTTATATGTGGGAAGAGGTGTAGAGGGTGAAGTGGTAATGATGTCGAGTTAGAGATTTGAATCATTTATGATAGTTGCATCATCAGAAGGATGAGTGTCTGTAAAGGTAACGGTTGGGGGTGAAATAGGAGAGGAAGAAACTTTGTTCATAACAGTTCTGGGAGTCTCATTTATTGGAGGATTGACGGTATTGGGGGTATTGATAATGGAATTCTCGCAAATAGAGGATGGAAGTTCTATTTGCGAAGTAGTAGAAACAGGTTTTGAAGATGTAAATTTGGGAATAGTAATATCAATCTCAAGAGTCTTGACCTAGTGATATTGCTTACGAGGTCTAACAACATCTTCATTATCCTGCAAATAATAATATAGATAAGAAACAGAGGCAACAATATTGTTATTAAGAAGACAAATGTTTCATCCTACCCTATTACTCGCAGACTTCCTTTTCTTCTCGACGGGTTTTTGTTGGAAATCCCTAAAGATTAGGGTTTTGGACTACAACTCTGGTGTTGGGAACGGCTCTGCTGAAGCAAAGACACAGTATGGGAGTTATATAAAATCAGATAAAAACAGATCAAATAAATAATGATGAACATAATCTAAGTAAGTAAGATCAAATTTAACAATATTAGAAGAAGAGATACCTTGATGACTCCATGGAAGTAGTAGCAGAAGAATCTTTGAGAGAAGAAAGTTGCAGACGGAAAACAGAATGAAGAGATGAAGAGATGAAGAATATAGAAAAGTAAAAGAATAAAATCAGTTTGTAACCAGATTCTACCTTTTATAGACAAAAGGAGATGACCTGTTGAGGAAAATGTGCCAGTAAAAAAAGGGGGAATTTCACGACACGTGTAGGCAGTTAAACTAAATTCACGGAGTGTTGTCGAAAGGAAAATACGGAAATATAAGAAGTTGCGATATTATGAAGAGTTGGAGATCCTCATATCCTCTTCACTCCTCTAAGAAGACATGAGGAGAGGCAAGATGTAGGATCAGAATATGACTACAACATTTCTGCGAGATTCTAAAACAACACTCTGCGAGCGTCGCAGAATAGCTCAAAGAATAATCCAAAGAATGACGTAACGAATGACGAAAACAGGAAACACGGGAAGAGCGTGATTGTTCTGCGATGGTTACAACTCCTGTGAGAGTTAGCATTACAACTAATGCGAGAGCATCGCGAGCCATATCTGAAATTAAAGGATAACTTACCTGTCATCCACTATGTAACTACCCTATATAAAGAGATTCATTAGATTCAGAAAGGGGATGATGTATTTTTTGAGTGTTGAGAAAGTATTGAGGAGAGAGAAAATTCAAGAGAGCGGTTGTATTCTTGATTTCTTCCATTTCTTGTAAACATTTCTGAGAAACAAATAATAAAGTGTCATTTTTTATCTTCAAAATGTGTTAATTAGTGTGAATTCTTATCAAGAGTGTAGCGTAGGATTTCCTGCAACTACAAGTTTGTTTATGCTTGAGAATCTTCTCTTCTGATATAAGATTTACTCAAACTAGTTCAAGGTTTCGACAGGGATCTTTAGACTGTTGTTAGATCTAAAGATGATCTTGTGATAATCCATGTTAACAGACTCCATTTATGTGTGATTGATCACAAGAGATTCAAGTAGTTGTATGCAGGTGTTTATTGAAGATCTAAGAAGATTTGAAGACAAAGAAGAGATAGAAGATTTCTTGCTTGGTTTTATAATCTTTGGTGTGCATAATACTTGATTCGGTAAAAGAGGATCCAATTAATAATTGGTTTATCCTTGTGGTATATTAGATTGATTGATTGGGTAGATCGGCATTAACATAATTCTTTGGATTAAGAGTGTTGTTGGCTTAATCTTAACGATTACCTTTTGGTGATTGAACATAAGATATATCTTGGAACCTGGCAAAGGAGTTTATGTTAAGATAAACAGAAGATCCTTTGTGCAAATCTATCACTTGGTTGAAGAGAGTTGATACAAAACAAATTTGTTGTTCCTTTACTGTTTGGAATACGAACGTACGTGACTTGTTTACAGGTTGGGGGCGTGGGAATAAAGACGGAACTAGGTGAACTATAGGTTTAGTTGCTTGGTCTCAACTATACGAAGTTGGTTTATTTTATATAGCGGCTTAATCCTGAGAGTATTCAATTATGGACTAGGTCCCGGGGTCTTTCTACATTTGCGGTTTCCTCGTTAACAAAATCTTGCTGTGTCATTTACTTTATATTTTCGCATTATAATTGTTTTATTATAATTAAAGTAAATTGCACAAACGTTAATTCCTATTTACTTGATATGCAATCCTATTGAGTTTGGTTAAGTCCGAACTTTTGTATCAAGTAAACATACTTCGTTGTTATATTGTCTCGATCTCGTATCCATAGACAATCACACGAAGTGTGAACCGATTTGTTGTATTATATCGACTCAGTCTATAGAGAATCACTTTCAGAGAAAGGACTTATAGGAAGGAAAAGTTATAGCTTGAGGTATATTTGGGTACCCTCGCCTTTTCAAAGTTATAGTACCAGGTTCGACTTATAAATATGTAATGCATATCAGCCGAACTAATTTGATGACATTCGATAATACTCTAAGTAATATGTTCGGCTTAAAACCTCAATTGCGTTAACAGCTGAACTATTTGGAAAGTATTATAAAATTCTAGCAACGCATAAATTACTAAACTTCCCTTAAGGTGATATAAAAGCAAAAAATCCTCTTTGGGATCAAAGCATAAGAAACATCAAAGAACGTCTTCGATTCCTCTCCTCTTCTCTAGCCGAACCAGTTGGGATAAAAACGGTTAAAATCATGTTTCATCGCCATAATTAATTGTCGATTCATAAAAATTTGATCGCCGATTAAACATAACTATAAAATGGGTCGTGGAAAGAAAAAAAATATTGGGTAGGCGGTCAAATTCTTCTTCTAATCCGTCAATTGGAGAATAACAACAAATAGAAGGAGTTGAAACTGAAATTGAAAAAAAAGTTCAATCGAGTGAATAAGAAACCCCAGAAATGAGGATTAGAAGGTATTTTCTACAAACCCAACTATTTAATTTGTTATTTTTGATTGTTAGATTAGGTTTAATTAGAGGAAAACCTAGGTTTTTTTGCGCACGTAGAGAAAAGATCGGCTGATAAACTATTTTCTATTATAAGAAGAACTCATATTGAATAAAAGTTCGGCTAGTGTTTAAAAATCGTCGATCTTTGAATTTGTTAGGTTCAGCTATTTCGACTTCCTTACTTATAAGCCAGACTTAGTTCTGTAACTATGATTATTTAATATATTCTTTGTATTCTGTAGGTTTATACTTAATTATATTTTTGTATTATGTCTAGGAACCAAAATGGTAAAAGGATAAACATGGAAGAATAAGTGGAAGATCGATAAGAATCAGCCAAAGACAAGCAAGATGTTATGCCTCGTATTGTTGGGTTTTATATTCCTAATGATGGTGATGTAATACCTGAGAGAGAGGATGGTTTACCACACGGTCTTCCAGATGATGAATGCAAGGTGTTGATTGTTTACAGAGAGGCTTGGGCTAATAGGATATACGAGACTCCTGACCATACCCGTGCGGTCGGAGTTTTGAGACATCAAAGGGTTGCACATTGGGATTTGTTTAAAGAGGTTCCTCGGGTGATTTCTTTAGTGCAAGCCTCTGATTTATGGCCTGCCATTAAATATGGTCATCGGGAATGTGATAGAATAACGGCCTTCGCCTTTGCAGAGAGATTTTGTGCGGAGACTTACACACTTCATCTCCCCTTTGGAGATATTAAAATCACTCCTGACGACGCGAATAAGATTACGGGCCTTAGTGTCACCGACGAAAGCGTGGATGCAGAGTTTTATAATATGAGTTGGAATAAATTGTATAAGTTGGCGGAGGAAACTCTAGGTTGGATAAAATCAATAACCGAACTAGAGTTTTGTTGTTTCGTAAAAGATGTAACTTCTATCCGAGATGATCGAGGTATATACAACAAGAAAAACAAGAAGTTCAATTTGTTGAGGTTGAAAAACTATTTTTCGGATAAAGCGGAGAAGGTTAAAAAAGGAGAGTTGGCGATGACTGAGAAGTTAGTGAAGCAAACTGCAACTTCCTATATGTTGTACACTCTTGGAAGGGATATCTCTCCAGACCTTTATGGGAACAAGGTGAGTACTCAATATCTCCAATTGTTAAGGGATGTTCACTACGTTAATAATTACGCTCGGGGCACCGCATCTCTTGCCTACCTACTCAATCAGCTCGCACAAGCCTCTAGGTCGGCAAGTACAAACTTTTGAGGAAATTTCACTATGCTCCAGGTAATTATCTTTATTAAATCTAAATTTTTTGTTTTAAGCCAAAATAGTGCTAGTTCAGTTAATGGTTCGGCTAAAATATAAACCTACAAAACAAGCCGATCCTTTTCATGTAATGGTTCGGCAAATACGTTAATTTTTATCTTGTGCCGAACTAGCTGGTTCGACGCAATCCTGTTAGAGCACTGCTCGGTCAATCTCGCATGCGTTGCTATCTCAAGCATATTTTTCAATCTTAGTGATCAAAACTATAAAGTCTTGATTTCTAGTCTACTATAGCTAAGGTCTCGGACTAGGATAGAAAGTTTAGTTGAGCTCAAGAACTCCATGACGATCATCATACAAGACGAAGGACTACTCAAGGAACCAGTGTATCTTCATCGACTAAAAGGTATGTGGAGACTTGAACTTATCTATCACTCAAAAGTATATGTACTATATCTCCTATCTTGAGACAAAAGTCGTTTTACTATATAGACTAAGAATATGCACATGTGACATTTTGAGCTGAGTATATCTTGCTTATCTATTTCTCAAAATGGGTGTTGGTAAAGTTTTTCTTTAGCCAAGTTCATATTTTCCTAGTGACGAAAGACATGTTGTGTTTCAATCACATTGGAAATTGCTCTGACGAAAACTAGCTCGTGAATAACAACTATATGACGTCCTCTGAGAATGTTTCAATGATTGAAATGAGAGTTTAGAATATATAACCATTGTAGGATATAAACATTGTTGTGGCAACACATATATGTATAAGTCCTTAACACTTGACCCGAAGTTTGCGAACTTTGTTCCAATCTCGAGAAATTCAGCTGGAGTTTATTGATAGACACATTTATGTGTCTAATTTGTCCTCAATGTTTCGTATTGTTAGTATTCGATTTTGTACTTATTATGGTGTTTTTTTGTGTGTTTTTAGGTGTTATTGGAGAAATACACTTATGAGGAAAAAGTTGCTCGAAAAGTGCTTTTTGGACCCCCGGGAGAAAAGTGATAAAGGCACCCTCATATTGGATAAGGGCACCCCCAGGAGCCAACCGCTATTCACACCCCCATTTCTGTTAGGGGGAGGTCATCTTCTTCGTTTCAAATTTTGGTTTTGGCGGGAAATTTTTTCACAGTAATGGCAGATTTCCAATTCATCATTTGAAGGGGTTTTAGTTCGATTCAATGGCTGAAACTCATTGGGTTTGTTCCTATTGGCTAAACAGGGCTGGTATAGGCCTTTTGTTCGATTATATTTGGCTGGATAACTCACGAGAAGAAATCAGGGCAGCTCGTGCATGGGAAGTGATAATCACGGGATGTTATGATTTTACATGGGTAGCAGCGTGTTTTATGTTATCTGGGAATAGTAAGGAACGTGTAGAAGCATGCTTTCCATAGGAAACAGCATGGAGGAGATAAAACAGGGAAGAAATTCCCGTATCTTGCATGGAAATATTACCGAGTTATGACGAAATTATATGGAAGATTTGAGGAGTTATTGCGGCACTGTTGACTATAAAAAGGTTGCTTGGGTCAATGAGAAAAGTTATGGAGAGTTAGGGGAAAACACATCACAGAAACTCGAGTTACAAAAATTCTTTTCTGCTGCTGCATGAGGAAGAACGTGAAGAACAGACGCGTCAAGACAGTCGTTAATTCACTGTCGTTGTTACTCAGCTTTGTAATAGTTTTTTAGCAACAGATAAACAATGTTTGCAGCACTTTACTATTATCGTTCTCTATAACAGTTGATTAGCAACACTTATTTATGTTACATTATATTTTCACCTCTTGTAAGCACTTTTGAGCAATGAAAAGTTCTTTTAAGCATGTTTCCAGCATGAGGAGCTAATCCCCATCACTGGGATGACGGAGGAAGCCAATTCTCAACACTGTGGTAATTTTATTAAATTCCTTTCACGACTTTTGCATTAATATAATTTGATTTATGATTTTAAATTAATTAGTTGTGATTTTGTTTGATGGGTTATGCTTAGCTTAGGTGTTTTGATAACCCATGCTTACCATTTACAATTAATGTTTTATAAAATCTATCTTGGCAAAGATTTAGAGTCAATAGTTATTATTTTCGGAGCTATAATTGTCAAAGAATTAATAATTGAACCATAAGAACATGAGTTTGGTGGAATCCTGAGTCCTAGTAACTCTCAATCTTATTACCTTCGTTTGAATATTTTTGCTAGTTTTAATATTTTCCTTTATAAAGTCTAAAAAAATCTTCCTTCACAAGTCTCAACGAACTTTTTACTACAACATCATTGATAAATACCATCAATTTTTGGCGCCGTTGCCGGGGAGCTTGTCTTTAGGCTAGAGTTTTTAGATTTTTATTTTTTTTATTTTATTTGTTCTTCTTTACGTTATTGTTTTTATCTTTTTACTACAGATTTTGGAATTTGGAGCGAAAGAAAAATTTGCCAAAGCTTTTGGTGAATACTTAAAGATTTGGAGTTAAAGACAAAGTAAAAGGCGAAGCGAAAGAAGAAGATTTTTTTTTAAAAAAAAAAGGAAAAGAAAAGAGAGTTTATTTTATTTTTTAGATTGTATTAGGATTTTTCTATTCTTGTAATTTTCTTTTTCTTTAGCACTTCACTTTATTTTTATTTATTTTGGACTTTGGACTTGGACATTTGGAAATTATTTTATTTTTTTTAAACCCTACGGAAGGGTATTTTAAATATTAAACTGTTTGCAGAGAAGGACGGTGATTACGATATCACCTCGGCCCCTCGGGTTCGTACATGACATAGGAGTCGTGGCCCGAGTCGACTTCAGCGGTTCATCCCCCGTCTGGAACGGGAGGTAAGTTTGTCGAAACACTCGCGAATCCCCTGTTAGCGAGTTACTGTATTCCTTCGTTTGCATATATGTTGAGGAACTGAAAACGGCTGTTTTAAATTCCTAGTAAAGGTCAAGGACTGGCTATATAAGATAAGGGTTCGGATTTCATCATCGTTCTCTTCTTGCCCGCCTTTGGAAAACAAAACTTAACGCGAACCTAAGCCTTAAAATTTGGAATAGAACGAGACCTATAGGGTAACGAGCTTAATAGGAAACTCGTTCGAAAAATATTGGTTACTCTTTTGAGCATTCTTCGAAGTTCATGAAAGTTTATGTGAGTTGAATGCGTGACTGCGCCGCCCTGTAATGTGGTGAGGCCTTGGGTATCAAAGCTCCAGCAGCTTCCCTTGCCTCTATTCAACTTACTTAAACACGGATTGATTCCAGAGGGGTTTTCTCATATTGTAACGAATTCCCTTTCGAAGGATTAGAAGCTGGTCTAGAAAACAATCTAAGTGGAGCCATCATTCTTTTTTTTTGCTAGAAATCAGTAGGTTTGTTGTGGTTGAGTCAGCCTTGTTTGTGTTTGCATAGAACTTCCCTTCATTTTAGGATTTTTCTTTTTAATTTTTTTTTTCTAGTGTATGCCCGAGGTCATTAGAGAAAGGGCTTGGAAAAGAGACACTCTAGGTCGTTTGATTAGTGAAAAACCTAGTAGTTCTTCTTGTGAAGGCGGGGAGCTCGAAGACTCTTCTTTTGAGAGCCCCATTTTCGGAAACTTTAGTTTTGAGATATTGTCTCTTCGTGAGGATAGTACTTCAGTTGTGCCAGCAATGGCTACTTTGAGAGAGTACATGTACCCAACTAGGACCAACCGAGCATCGTGCATTAAATTACCAGCCTCTATGGCTACTTATGATTTGAGTCCTGGTATTCTTCAGATGATCCCTATATTCTTAGGAAAAGATTATGAAAACCCTTACTTTCACATTAGGGACTTTGAAGAAATTTGTGGAACAATTAAGATTAAGGACCTTACTGATGAAGTCTTGAAACTTAGGATGTTCCCCTTTTCCTTAAGAGATAAAGCCAAGTCTTGGCTGAATAATCTACCATCTGGGTCTATAGAAACATGAGACCAACTTACTGCTGCTTTCTACTTAAAGTGGTTCCCTAAGTATAGAACCGCATCTTTTAGGCAGAAAATTAGTGCCAGTATGCAACAAGAAGGAGAATCCCTTTACAGGTTTTTAGAGAGATTTAATGATCTTTTGTCTCAATGTCCTCACAATGGGTTCGAAAAAATGAAACTAGTTGAAATTTTGTATGAAGGTTTGGACTATTCGACCAAATCCATGGTCGAGTCTATGTGCGCTGGTTTATTCACGAGTAAAAGTGCTGATGATGCACTTTCGTTCTTAGAAGATGTAGCTGAAAAATCCCAACAGTGGGAATCTTGTGTTGAACCCCCTAAAAGACTCTTAGTCAATAGAAGTAGCACCAATGTGGTAGATACAAGCTTTGGGTCAGATTCTAAGTTTGCTGCTTTGTCTAGAAGGTTAGAAGCTTTGGAAATGGGTCAGTCTAAAAATAGGTCCTTTGTTGAACCTAATGATAGAATTAGAGCCTCTCAAGTTTCTAGTTGTGGAGTAGAACCCAATAACTCATTTTGGGAAGGTCATGATAGTGAAGAGAAAGCCCAAGTTGTCTATAACAATACTAGGTTTGAGAACCGTCAGAAGTTTGACCCATACTCAGATACCTACAATTCTATTTGAAGAAACCATCCTAATTTTTCTTGGTTTAAGGTCCAGAATCAAGATCAGCCTAGTAATTCTCAGCCAGGTTTTGATTATGCTAAGAAATCTTCAGGTCAAGCCTAGTTCCAGAACCCTTCTGAGAATAGAATGACTAGCTTAGAGGAATCTCTTAGTATATTAAAAAAGAGCCAGGATATGATATCACAAATCCAGTAAATGTTAATAAAGAGCCAGGTTAATTTTCAAGAGGAAACCAAGCAAAATTTTAAGAATAATTCCCAGTCTCTTGCTAAATTAGAACTTCAAGTCGGCTAGATAGCTAAGTATATAAGTGAAAGAGAAGATAGAAGGTTCCCTAGTCATACTGATCCCAACCCCAAAGGAGAGAAATCATACAATCATGTGAATTCTATTACAACCCTTAGGAGTGATAAAACGGTAGACAATAAGGTATCCATGCCTAGTGGACATACTGTAGTTCCACCTTCTACTTCCCAAGAGGAGGAGCCCATAGCTGAGGAAACTGAAACAATTTCTAAGGAGTCCCAGGAAATTCCTGATAGGACTATCTTTGTGCCTAGAGCCCCATATCCAAAGTTGTTAGCCCCAACAAAAAAGGAGTCGACTTTCAACGAGATAATGGAGATATTTAAGCAGGTGAACATTAACATTCCATTGTTAGAAGCAATTAGACAGATGCCTACTTATACCAAGTTCCTTAAAGATCTTTGTACACGAAAGCGTAAGCTTAATGTCCAAAAGAAAGCCTTTTTAGCTGGTCAAGTAAGTTCCATTCTTCTGAACCAAACACCCCCTAAGTATAAGGACCCTGGATGACCCACCATATCTTGTGAAATTGGTAAGCACATGGTCGATAAGGCATTACTTGACTTAGGAGCTAGTGTTAACTTACTTTCATATCATGTCTATCATAGAGGATGTTCTGATTGAGGTTGATAAGTTTATTTATCTAGTGGATTTTGTTGTTCTAGACACCCAACCTGTTCAGGACCCAAGTGCTCAAATCCCGGTGATTTTAGGTCGCCCATTCTTAGCCACAGCTAACGCTGTCATCAATTGTAGGACCGGGCTTATGAACATATCCTTTGGTAATATGACCACAGAACTAAATGTATTTAATGTTACTAGGAAACCTTCTGAGAATGATGATTTAGAAGAAGTGAATATGATTATCACTTTAGTTCAGGATTTAGTTCAAGATGATTGGCATGACACTTTACTAGGAGACTCTTTAGATGAATTTGAGGAAACCGAAACCATTCTCTTAGACCAGACGTGTGATCAATCTGTAAAAGAAGCCCTTGAGTATTTTAAAGACTCTACGGACCCAGAAATCCAAGCAATAGTGTTAGGTCTTTCTGAGAATAATGATGACCTTAAGTTTGGGGGTAGAGAACTAGAAGAAGCTCTTGAATACTTTAGAGACTCTGAAGATCCATAAATTTAAGCAATCGTTAGAGGTTTGTCTGTGAGTAGTGAAAACCCTAAGTTTGGGGGTAGTGATGGTTCTTGTGATCGTCACATGTACCTAATTGAAGTCCCTAACTTGGGACTTGAGCATTGTGCGTCTGATATATTACTTGAGTCTATTCAGACTCCGCAACCCGATCCTCCTGATACTGTCCAGGAAGTGACCCAGGTTTTAGAGGCCAGTATTTTGGATGAATCTCTTTATCAAGGCACACATATGAAGCTTCGTTATTTTTCCCAGATAAACCCAGTTGTCTTGACAGAAACCTTAGATGAGGATGTGCTCCTTCTATTCATTTTTCTGAACCAGTGCAGTTGTCTCATATTGGTGTTAACTCTATTTGGTTTTATGGATCCACAACTATTTCGGCTATTGGTGTATGACTTTCGAAGGTGAAGATACTTTTTGAGGTATTTGATATCTGGCTGAAGACTTTAAACTTAGCACTCCTTGGGAGGTACCCCTTGCTCATGCAACACGGTAATATTTTTCCCCATTTCCTTCTAGTGGTAACTGTTTCTCCTTGTTCATGTTTTTAATCTCATCTTTAGAACATTGAGGATAATGTTAGATTTAAGTTTGAGGGTATGGGAAAGAACTTTTTAGTTGAACTTTTGAAACTTCTAGCGTCACATGGTATCCGGCTAGCTAAGTTTACATACTGTTTCTCACTGAAAAGATTGAAATTGGAATGCTAGGGAAAACAACCTATTGAGGCATTAGAGAAAAAGACATTGAGATCCTTGAAATTCAGGAGAGAACTTGTTCCTTTTAGAGGGTAACCGTGATGGACCTAACCATCCATGATGGAAAGTCAAGTCGGTCAGGAAATGCCAGAAAGACAAAGCAACCTCATAATGTAGTCTTAGTTACTGGATTATAACTCTCTCTCGGTAGAAACTTATCATCATCAACAAATGGAGCGACATCAAAATCTATGAAGAAAGTTGAAGACGTTTAAGGTTTAGAAGCAACAATAGAAAATCAGAATTCAAAATCAAGGGTTACAAGAAGTTATAAGAGCAAGAAAAATCAAATGATATAAGTTCATGATACCAAGACATCATGAGTTGCGAAGATCTAAGTTTTTAAGTCCTTCTATCTTGGCCATGTAAATTTTTGTCGTGTAATTTTTGTGTGTCAAAAAAAAAAATCATCATTACGTTACGTCCTTTTTATTATATAATTAGTTTTGTATTCAATAAGGCCATAGGGAAGTAGAAGTTTTTATGTCAAGCAAGAAATCGAAGAGAAGAGTTAATTGTCAAGGTTCTATGAGGTTCGATAGTTTATCATCAACAGTTGAAGACCGAAGAAGACGTTGTTTATACTGATCACTATGAGAGAGTCGAAGAAAGACACATTTGGTTGCTTTGTTAGTCCGCTTTCAATCTGACACAAGATCTTTCCAGTACTGGTTCAACTCATCACACGTAATTAGTCCAGCTGTGTAGCAGATGTCCCTCTCATTTTTTATCTCTCTCCTAATCTTATCCAGCTGTAAATCAGCGGATGCATCTTACAATGTTTATCTAGCTATGTAGCAGATATCTCTTTATATAGCAGTGTTGCGGATGTGTCTCCCCTTTTCTTCAGTCAGCTTTAGAGTTGACACCTTTAATTTCTCTGGCATTCTAGTCACTTGGAGATAGGTCGAGAATTTTTATGTCCTCATAGCTCTTTGTATACTTGTGACCAATTAGAAGTACAGGTTTTGTGGGTACACCTCTGGTAAACCCTCCGGAGACAACACTCCGCCACTAGGGCCACCTAGCGTTTTAACGGCTTGTTGCACGTGCTAAGTGTAGTCTTTTTATTTTCTAGATTAGATTTGCTCGGGACTAGCAAATAATAAGTTTGGGGGTATTTGATAGACGCATTTATGTGTCTAATTTGTCCTCAATGTTTCGTATTGTTAGTATTCGATTTTGTACTTATTATGGTGTTTTTTTTTTGTGTTTTTAGGTGTTATTGGAGAAATAAACTTATGAGGAAAAAGTTTCTCGAAAAGTGCTTTTTGGACCCCCGGGAGAAAAGTGATAAAGGCACCCTCATTTTGGATAAGGGCACCCCCAGGAGCCAGCCGCTATTCACACCCCCATTTATGTTAGGGGGAGGTCATCTTCTTCGTTTCAAATTTTGGTTTTGGCGGGAAATTTTTTCACAGTACTGGCAGATTTCCAATTCATCATTTGAAGGGGTTTTAGTTCGATTCAATGGCTGAAACTCATTGGGTTTGTTCCTATTGGCTAAACAGGGCTGGTATAGGCCTTTTGTTCGATTATATTTGGCTGGTTAACTCACGAGAAGAAATCAGGGAAGCTCGTGCATTGGAAGTGATAATCACGGGATGTTACGATTTTACATGGGTAGCAGCGTGTTTTATGTTATCTGGGAATAGTAAGGAACGTGTAGAAGCAAGCTTGCCATAGGAAACATCATGGAGGAGATAAAACAGGGAAGAAATTCCCGTATCTTGCATGGAAATATTACCGAGTTATGACGAAATTATATGGAAGATTTGAGGAGTTATTGCGGCACTGTTGACTATAAAAAGGTTGCTTGGGTCAATGAGAAAAGTTATGGAGAGTTAGGGGAAGAAACACATCACAGAAACTCGAGTTACAAAAATTCTTTTCTTCTGCTGCATGAGGAAGAACGTGAAGAACAGACGCGTCAAGACAGTCGTTAATTCACTGTCGTTGTTACTCAGCTTTGTAATAGTTTTTCAGCAACAGATAAACAATGTTTGCAGCACTTTACTATTATCGTTCTCTATAACAGTTGATTAGCAACACTTATTTCCATTGCAATTTTCTGTTACATTATATTTTCACCTCTTGTAAGCACTTTTGAGCAATGAAAAGTTCTTTTAAGCGTGTTTCCAACATGAGGAGCTAATCCCCATCACTGGGATGACGGAGGAAGCCAATTCTCAACACTGTGGTAATTTTATTAAATTCCTTTCACGACTTTTGCATTAATATAATTTGATTTATGATTTTAAATTAATTAGTTGTGATTTTGTTTGATGGGTTATGCTTAGCTTAGGTGTTTTGATAACCCATGCTTACCATTTACAATTAATGTTTTATAAAATCTATCTTGGCAAAGATTTAGAGTCAATAGTTATTATTTTCGGAGCTATAATTGTCAAAGAATTAATAATTGAACCATAAGAACATGAGTTTGGTAGAATCCTGAGTCCTAGTAACTCTCAATCTTATTACCTTCGTTTGAATATTTTTGCTAGTTTTAATATTTTCCTTTATAAAGTCTAAAAAAATCTTCCTTCACATGTCTCAACAAACTTTTTACTACAACATCATTGATAAATACCATCATTTATTAACTTCAATCGGTTAGCTTGAGTCCGTGAACTCAGTCCGCGAACACAAGAGGTTATGTCTGAAAACGTTGTTCGTGAACTTATCTTAAATTACTAAGGAATTCTTTTGCAAACCGTGGCTTTATAGTTCATGAAATCATTCGAGTGAATCACATTATTTTTGATTCAATTGTGTCTCTTGTAGAACTTAAGATCTCATATCAATTGAACAACTCTCTAACTAGTTCATTTGAGTCATTTGGACTAGTTATGGTGAAGAAGAATATGGTTGATATAAAAGTTATCATTTGGCTAACCATTTGGTTGACTAATATTGGACCAACCATTGCACACGTTTGGGTACGGTTACACAAACCCAAAAAGTCAAGTACATGTGTGTATGGAAAGCTAAGTTTTTAATCTAACGGTTGAGAGATATTAGCTTGTATCTAATAAAGTTTTCATCCAACAGTGAATATTGAATGCTTTGTTAGTAAGCTAACATTGATTGCAAACCCTGATTTGAAAGACTATATAAGGGAGAACTCTAGCAACTGTGAAACCTAATCCCCACACATTCTGTGTGATATTAGTTTGCTAAAGCTAGAGTCATTTCTCATTTAACCTTTGGTTTTCTTCTTCTAAAACCAGGTTAATGACTTAAAGACTTCATTGGGATTGTGAAGCCAGACTGATACTACTTTTCTTGTAGTTGTGTAATTTGATCTTGTTGTTTCTATCGCACGAGTACAATTCTAATAATTGGATTGAGATTTCTATCTCCGATAGGCAAGATAAAAGTAGTCACAAACATCTTCGTCTTATTGTTTGTGATTCCTCAATAATCTTCTTCGCTGCGTCGATTAATTTTATTGTGAGGATATTGATGAAACTGAGCTGTTCTTCGGGAATATAAGTCTGATTTTATTGTGAGGTGATTGATTCCCTTAGCTGATCTCACCCGCAACCAAGAGTTGCTACGACCCAAAGTCGAAGACTTTAGCAAACAAATCTGTCGCACACAGAAAATTCTACAGGTAATAAATAAATTCGTCTCCCACGAATAAACCTATGAGTTTTGTTCCGTCTTTGGATAAATCAAGGTGAACATGAACCAATCGATAAAACCAGACTTATATTCCCGAAAAACAGCTCAGTTTCATCAATCACCTCACAATAAACTTAATCGACGCAGCGAAGAAGATTATTGAGGAATCACAAAAAATGAGACGAATATGTTTGTGACTACTTTTATATTGCCTATCGGAGATAGAAATCTCAAGCCAATTATTAAAATTGTACTCGTATGATAGAAATAATAAGATCAGATCACACAACTACAAGAAAAGTAGTATCGATCTGGCTTCACAATCCCAATGAAGTCTTTAAGTCGTTAACCTGGTTTTAGAAGAAGAAAACCAAAGGTTAAAGGAGAATCGACTCTAGCTTAGCAAACTAGTATCACACGGAATGTGTGGGGATTAGGTTTCCTAGTTGCTAGAGATCTCCCTTATATAGTCTTTCAAATCAGGGTTTGCAATCAATGTTAGCTTAGTAACAAAGCATTCAATATTCAGAGTTAGATGAAAACCTGATTAGATACAAGATAATATCTCTCAACCGTTAGATCGAAAACTTAGCTTGTCATACACACATGTACTTGACGTTTTGAGTTCGTGTAACCATACCCAAACATGTACAATGGTTGGCTCAATATCAGTCAACCAAATGGTTATCCAAATGATAACTTTCATATCAACCATATTCTTCTTCACCATAACTAGTCCAAATGACTCAAATGAACTAGTTAGAGAGTTGTTCAATTGCTATGAGATCTCAAGTACTACAAGAGAGATAATTGAATCAAAAACGATGTGATTCACTCGAATCATTTCATGAACTATAAAGCCACAGTTTTCAAAAGAATTCCTTAGTAATTTAAGATAAGTTCACGAATAACGTTTTCAGACATAACCTCTTGAGTTCGCGGACTCAAGCTAACCGGTTGAAGTTAATAAACCCTAGCAGAATTTCTCGAGATTGGAACTTTCGTTAATTCTCAGACTGGGTTTGCGGACTGCATCTGAGCTTCAACTTCAGCAGATATTCTCGGGTTCGAGAACTTTCGCCAGTTCGCGGACTGAGTTGCTGCTCACGTTCCGGTTCCACTTGATCAACAAAGTTCGCAAACTTCGGTTCAAGTGTTAAGGACATATACATATATGTGTTGCCACAACAATGTTTATATCCTAAAATGGTTATATAGTCTAAACACTCATTTCAATCATAGAAACATTCTCATAGGACGTCATATAGTTGTTATTCACGAACTAGTTTTCGTCAGAGTAATTTCCAAAGTGATTGTAACATAACATGACTTTCGTCACTAGGAAAAGATGAACTTGGATAAAGCAAAAGCTTTACCAACACCCATTTCGAGAAATAGATAAGCGAGATATACTCAGCTCGAAATGTCACATGTGCATATTCTTAGTCTATATAGTAAAACGACTTTTGTCTCAAGATAGGAGATAGAGTACATAGACTTTTGAGTGATAGATAAGTTCAAGTCTCCACATACATTTTAGTCGATGAAGATCCATTGGTTCCTTGAGTAGTCATTCGTCTTATATGATGATCGCCATGGAGGTCTTGAGCTCAACTACACTTTCTATCCTAGTTCGAGACCTTAGCTATAATAGACTAGAAATCAATACTATATAGTTTTGATCACTAAGATTGACAAAGATGCTTGAGATAGAAACGCATGCAAGTTTGACCGAGCAGTGCTCTAACAATCTCCCCCTTTGTCAATTTTAGTAGCAAAACTATTAATACATATGGAATACAAAAATTATATAAATAAACTTTGTAGCTCCTATTCCACACGTTTAATCTTCAACAATACTCGAAATCTTCGTCACTTCCAAGTAGTCCAATGATCCCAAAGGTTGTAAGTTTAGTATCATCGTTGTTGAAAATCCGTAGATATAACAATGAGAAAAGCATTGGTTCTCAATCATTGTTATACAGTGTCATAATATTATTACACAACGTCAAAGTCCAATTGCATTACAACTTCAATAACAATACTATGGTGATACTTCACTCCTCCTTAGTCAATACTCCAACTCACATGGAAACCACTCCCCCTTACATAATGATCCGAGAACCATATGTATTTGTAGTGTGAACTACAATTAATTCTCCCCCTTTTTGTCAATAAAATTAGCAAAGGTACAAGAACGGGATCCTAATGAAATTTTCGTAAGAGACATTTCATGACCAAAGGTAAATGTTCTATCATCTTGTTTAGATGCAATCATAAAGTCGAGGCTAAATGCATTCATCAAGGAGTTTATAAAAATACAAGATAACCCCTAAAAATTCCACGGCCACACTCCCCACAAAGATTTGGAAATTAAGCGCAAGTTCAAAAGAACTCTCCCCCATAAGATGTCATTCCCAAAGGACCAACAAGAGCGACCTTAATTTCAAGAGAAAAGAAGGATTTCTTTAGAATCAACAAATTGCATACAAGTATGAATTTGGAATCCAAAATATTCAATCATATTAACCAAAGCGAACCAAGATTAATTTGACTAAATATGCTCAACAGAAGTAAACTTATGGAGACTTAATTCATCAATTAGATTATTCACAAGAGAACCCATAAATATTCTAACCGGATTACACAATTAAACTAATCACAAGGTAATCAATTCAATTGTCCACACTCGACATGAGAAAAATCTATGAAGTGCTAACTAAAAAATCACACAAGATGATTGATTTAGTTCATTTGGTCTCAACATAATAGATTATGGAACCCCGACTAAGATTATCATAGAAAATGACAACCTTAACCGTACATGTACTCAACATGAGAGAACTCACGGAATACAAACTAAATAACCACACAAGTTGATTAATTTAGTTCTTAATGCTCAACATATAGCATCTCATGGAACAGCCAACCATGCCAATAATAAATCGACTTAGTTGTATCGTGCTCAACATGAGATACACAATGGAACCTTCGCGGTAATACATAATAATATGGAACAATTAAGCTCTATACTGTCGATATCAAACAAGGACCTATTCTATTTTTCCATCACAAAGTGACATAATAGACTTTATCCTTAAATCACAAAAGATTTTAACCTATCTTACATCAATAATTGACAATATAGGCTTAACTTTTGTGTTTTTCCAAAAGTCCATTCATTCCTTTATCAATATTTGCATACCAATATGTGAACAACTTTACTCTTGACAAAATATGGGACAATCAATTTCACGGACATAAACACACATATCCCATCAAAATATTGCAATAAAAAAAATAAAAAGATTAATACTCCAACCATCATCTTCCAAACAACTTTAGAATTTAAACTAGTAAATCTAAAAACAAGAAGATGAAATCATTGGATATAGCTATGTGTAATCACAATCATTGCTATTCAAAAACACTAGTTATTCTTCTAAATAAAATAGAAAACATAGAAGATTTACTAGTCATTAAGACCTTTGAAGAATTCATTATCGTCCCCGAACTCCTTGTTGTCAACAACCATAGGAACATAGGGTTCATTAAGAAATGAGTTTATATAAATGAACCTTCTTGGTTGTTGTTGTCATACCAGGGCCTTCTGAATCTCATGAGTCTTATACACAAAATCCTTTATTTGTTGAATCTCCTTTTGCAGCTCCTTCAACACTTCAAGAACATCAGAAAACTTCTGAGAATTTGAAGGAACAGTTCTTGGCTTCATCGTATTCCTTTTTTTTTTCTTTTCAAGGTTGGAGGCAATGGAGATTTTTCTTTTTCCTTCATGATTGATGGCTTAACAATCATATTACCTTCTTTTTCATCAGAAGACATCATTCTTGGAGCTTCCATATGGGTTTGTGAGAGGAATTCGCAATTAGCTCAACAAGTAGTCTTAATATAAAGAGAGTTTTTAGAGAAGGAAAAGGAATGGAGGGTTCAAAACCTAAAACAGGTTCGTGGATGATCAACTATTATCCCTATAAATAGAAGAATTATCGATAGTACCGTTTTTATTTTGTTTGATAGACAAAAAAAAACAACTAAGAAACAAAGAAACAAAACTTTTCTTAAAGCCTTAGAGGTAGAAAATCATTGTCTCTTTTGATAAGGCACATGAGATAAGATTTTAGACACAACACAATTAAGTTGTGCTGTGGTGAATAAAAATTTGTCCACCAATCTCCTCTTGAGAGGAATCCACAGACCTCTGTCTATCAAAACGATTTGACCATATTTCTTTTCAAATTATTTTGATTTTTCCTTGGAAACTAACTTCCTAGACGAAGATAAAATCCTACATACCTCTGTTGTCTTCTGAGCAAGTTTAAGCTTTCTTGCTAGATGATTTGCTCTTCGTTGAAGTTTGTTGACATGCCTTTGCTTGTGTTTGAACTTGTAACACCTTGAGAGTTCACGACCTTTTAATGAACAATATGAGCATGTCACACTTGGATAATAATCAGGCTTCTGAATTGTGCAGGTGGCTAGGCACATTGTGGATCCTGAGATATTATCAACAGTGTTTCCAAGAAAAGGGTCAACTTTTTCTTCCAGAACGGTTGGATTATCTTATGAAAGAATATCAAAATTGATATGTGTATTGCTACAATTATCAAAATCAATATTTTCTCCCAGAAGTGCAACACTTGATTTCTCATCTTCATTACATTTCATCAAGAGTTGCAGCAAGACCTTTGTTCCCAGTGTATTTTTTCCGATTTGGACACTCGTTTGCAAAATGACCAAATCCTTTACACTTAAAGCAATGAGGTATATCCTCATTATTAGTTTCATCAATATCCCTATTTTTAGGAGGAACACGATTATGAGGTTTGATTGATGCCTTAGGCTTATCTCTGTTGAACCGTTTACTTCTCTTCAAAAAAAGATCCCTAAACTGTCTTGTGATCATCGAGACCAATTTGTCAAGATCTTCATCTGATGAATCTATCTCAGAGTGATCATCTTCAGAGATATACACTTTTTTACTTTTATCAAGTAATTTAGTGTCCTTTAGTGCTTTGAACGCAACATCCTTAGCCTTGGATGAAAGTTCGTGATCAAAGATCTTAAGCTTACCAACCAGCGTGTTTCTGGAGAGATTATCTAGGTTATTTCCCTCAACGATAGAATGCTTCTTAGCATCATATCTAGATGGCAGTGATCTGAGAATTTTTATCACAATGTCCTTTTCAGAAATAGTCTTACCCAATGCAAAAGATGCATTAACAATTTCAGACACTTTGTGATTAAACTCATCAAATGTTTCTTCATCTGCCATACGAAGTTTTTCCCAATCGGAACTAAGGTTTTGAAGCCTATCTTCCTTTTCACTGGTGTTTCCTTCAAATACGGTTGCTAAGATATCCCAAGATTCTTGCGACTTAGTGCAGTTAGACACATGGTGCTGAAGATTTAGGGTAATGACATGTATAATTGCATTCAAACCGTTAGAGTTTTGCTTTGCAGCAAGAATCTCTGCAGGGGTGTATTCCGCAATATTATTTGGAACATTTACATCTCCAACTGCATCAATGGGATCATTCTAGACATTAACAACATATATCTATGATTGGAAATCACGTGCTTGAATAAAAGCGTGCATAACAATTTTCTACCATAAGTAATTAGTGTCATCGAAGACTAGTGGTACGTTTATTAAGATAGCACCTATGTCCATAGAGTCAGATAGCTACAAACACATACTTGTAAGGTCTTTAACTTGTTTGCCTGCTCTGATTGAAAATGCGGGGGTCTAACAACCTCACCCAGTATTTCGATTAGCAATTTGTATGGACAACTCCGAGTTGTTTTTCTAGAGAATCAACAAGACTCAATCAATAGAAAATATCTCAAGGAGTTATTATCTCAATGTCTCGATTTGATTTACTCAAGCAAATAAGTTTCGCGAGTCTAATCAAAGAGATATAACTTGGATGGTACCAAAGACCAATATCCAAGTGTCAATCGATTTAAATCAATAACCAATAAGGTTGGATATTCTAATCGATTGAACAATGTACAACCTATATTATTTCAATTATATAAAAATATATTGCGAAAAAGAAATAACACAGACACCAGAATTTTGTTAACGAGGAAATCGCAAATGCAGAAAAACCCCGGGACCTAGTCCATATTAAACATACAATGTATTAAGCCACTACAGACACTAGCCTACCCCAAATTAACTTCAGTATGGACTGTAGTTGAACCCCAACTAATCTCACACTGATCCAAGGTACAGTTATGCTCCTACGCCTATGATCTTAGCAGGATACTGCGCACTTGATTCCCTTAGCTAATCTCACCGACATCCAAGAGTTGCTACGACCCAAAGTCGAAGAATTTAGCAAACAAATCTGTCTCACACAGAAAAGTCTACAGGTAATAGATAAATTCGTCTCCCATGAATAAACCTATGATTTTTATTTCGTATTTTGATAAATCAAGGTGAACAGGAATCAATCGATAAAACCAGACTTATATTCCCGAAGAACAGCTCAGTTTTGTCAATCACTTCATAATAAACTTAATCGACGCAGCGAAGAAGATTATTGAGGAATCACAAACAATGAGACGAAGGTGTTTGTGACTACTTTTATCTTGCCTATCGGAGATAGAAATCTCAAGCCAATTATTACAATTATACTCGTACGATAGAAATAGAAAGATCAAATCACACAACTATAAGAAAAGAAGTATCGGTTTGTCTTCACAATCCCAATGAAGTCTTTAAGTCGTTAACCTGGTTTTAGAAGAAGAAAACCAAAGGTCAAAGGAGAATCGACTCTAGCTTAGCAAACTAGTATCACACAGAATGAGTGGGGATTAGGTTTCCCAGTTGCTAGAGCTCTCCCTTATATAGTCTTTCAAATCAGGGTTTGCAATCAATGTTATCTTAGTAACAAAGCATTCAATATTCACCGTTAGATGAAAACCTGATTAGATACAAGCTAATATCTCTCAACCGTTAGATCAAAAACTTAGCTTGTCATACACACATGTACTTGACGTTTTGAGTTCGTGTAACCGTACCCAAACGTGTACAATGGTTGGTTCAATATTAGTCAACCAAATGGTTAGCCAAATGATAAATTTCATATCAACCATATTCTTCTTCACCATAACTAGTCCAAATGACTCAAATGAACTAGTTAGAGAGTTGTTCAATTGCTATGAGATCTCAAGTACTACAAGAGACACAATTGAATCAAAACGAGGTGATTCACTCGAATCATTTCATGAACTATAAATCCGCGGTTTACAAAATCATTCCTTAGTAATTTAAGATAAGTTCACGAACAGCGTTTTCAGACATAACCTCTTGAGTTCTCGGACTCAAGCTAACCGATTGAAGTTAATAAACTCAACAGAATTTCTTAGGATGAGAACTTACGTCAGTTCGCGGATTGGGTTCGCGGACTGCACCTGAGTTTCAACTTCAGAAGATATTCTCGGGTTCGAGAACTTACGCCAGTTCACGGACTGGGTTCGCGGACTGATTTGCTGCTCACGTTCCGGTTCCACTTGATCAACAAAGTTTGCAAAATTCGGTTCAAGTGTTAAGGACTTATATATATTTGTGTTGCCATAACAATGTTTATATCCTAAAATGGTTATATAGTCTACTCTCTCATTTCAATCATTGAAACATTCTCAGGTGAGGTCATATAGTTGTTATTCACGAACTAGTTTTTGTCAGAGCATTTTCCAAAGTGATTGAAACATAACATGACTTTCATCACTAGGAAAAGATGAACTTTGCTAAAGCAAAAGATTTACCAACACCCATTTCGAGAAATAGATAAGCGAGATATACTCAGCTCGAAATATCACATGTGCATATTCTTAGTCTATATAGTAAAACGACTTTTGTCTCAAGATAGGAGATGTAATAGATATACTTTTGAATGATAGATAAGTTCAAGTCTCCACATACATTTTATTCGATTAAGATCCATTGGTTCCTTGAGTAGTCCTTCGTCTTGAATGATGATCTCCATGGAGTTCTTGAGCTCAACTACACTTTCTATCCTAGTCTGAGACCTTAGCTATAGTAGACTAGAAATCAAGGCTATATAGTTTTGATAACTAAGATTGACAAACATGTTTGAGATAGCAACGCATGCGATTTTGACCGAGCAGTGCTCTAACATCTTCGACTTTGGGTAGTAGCAACTCTTGGTTGTGGGTGAGATCAGCTAAGGGAATCAATTGTGCAGTATCCTGCTAGGATCAGAGGAGTAGGAACATAACTGTACCTTGGATCAGTGTGAGATTAGTTGGGGTTTAACTACAGTCCAGACCAAAGTTAATTTGGAGTAAGCTAGTGTCTATAGCGGCTTAATACAGTGTATGTTTAATCTGGACTAGGTCCCGGGGTTTTTCTGCATTTGCGGTTTCCTCGTTAACAAAATTCTGGAGTTTGTGTTATTTTTTTTCTGCATTATCATTAGTACAAAACAAAGTTAGGATAAGTTTGCCTTTGTTAGTGGTGGTTAGGATTTGTCCAGACAAGAATAAATCAAGGGCTGCGGTGCTCCGTGCCACACCCTACAACTCGCATGTGTGGCATTAATTCCGATATTATGAATGAAAAATTAATACTCAAGTCAAGATATGGATTTTCAAAAATTATAACGGGTAGGCTTGAACTCATGACCTATTGTGTTATAAGAGTGGCTTCTAACCAGTGTTTCACCTTGGTTGGAATTAATAGAAAAGATAAACAACGATGGTGGTTTGTTCAACTTAAACATCATAATTCTTTTATTATAAAGTGTTTCACTAATTGCACATAATAAATAATTTATTCATTATAAAGTGTTCTTTAGTTAGTGTTTCACTAATTGCTCATAATAAATAACTAATCATTTTTTAATTATAAATGTTTTCTTAATTAATTATAATATTTATTTCTATTAATAAGTAATTTTGATAAATAATATCAATAAACATTTTTGGCGACAATGAGTAGTAGAAGAGGTGGAGGCCGAAAGATTAGTGGTGGTTAAGGGCGGAGCCAAGCATAATTATACTTATTTTTTTTCTTTTATCATAAAATGGGATACAAAATCCATTTTTCGCATGAATCCAACTCGCCAAGAATTTTTTCTCCCCCTTTCCTAAAAATCCTGGCTCCGCTCCTGGTTTGTGGTGGAAGAAGTAGTGACGGTGAGTGCTGGTGAGTAGTGATGGACATTATTAATTTTATGTTGTTGTTACAACATCGATAACATCGTAGTGTAGAAGATGTGGTAGATAGTTTTTAACAATTTTGATAAATGAATGTACCATTTATTTCAGGGATGATATCATACAAGATAATATTTTCATGATCGTAGTTGGATCACCCAAATGGTACCCCTGTTATCTTTGGTACTGTATCGTATAAATCATGATTTTTCAATGTTAAAATAAAATTGATTGCAATACAAAAACGAATATATACACGAACAAATAATAATGAAACTAATCAATTGACGATATTTTGTTCAATCTAAACCTCATATATGGCATTTGTGATTGAAAATAAAATTGCGTCCAACAACCTACATGGGGTAGGTGGCAGTGATGGTGGCAGTGGTGGAGTCAAAAATTGACACTGAGAAGGCCTTTTTTTTTTTAAAGAAACATGTAAACTTTGGTGGACTAAACCATAAATATATATGGACAAAGTACTATTTATAAAATAAACTAAAAAAATTATGTAATTATTAAAAATTTAAGGGGTTAGATCCAGGTTAGTCAACCCTTGGCTCTGCCGCTAGGTGGTGGTGGAAAAAATAATGGATTCATCTGGTTTTATAGTGGTGGCGGGTATTGGTGAACAAAAACATATTATGCTAATTTCGTAACGCCACAAAATATGTAACGTTATATTATAAATTATAAAGCGTGGTTGATCATTCTAATGTTAAAATAAACTCGATAAAACACATGTCCATTTAAAAAAATTGGTGCAATCAATTGCCATGTTATGTAATAACTAAACGAACGACACGAATCAAGATCTGAACATATGAAATTATTTATTATCTATTTGTCTATGTAAAGAGTGGTCAGGATTTGTCCTTGGCAAAGATAAATTTACCGCTGGGGTTTGTTCAACTTAACCACTTTTAATTGTTTTATTAATTAGTGTCTCAATGATTGTTCACAATGATTGTTCACAATGATTGTTCACAATGATTAATTATATTTATATTATAAATGTCCCTTTAATAATATAACATAAATACATAATTTTATTAATAAATAATTTTACTAAAAACTATATTAATTCTAATGGAGGTGGTGGAAGTAGGGTTAGTAAAAACGGTGGCGGGTGTTTTTGAATGGTGGAGGTGGTAACATTACTATTGGTGGAAGAAATAGTGGTGGTGGATGGTTTTTATGGTGGTGGGTGTCAGTAATTGGTGAGCATCATTTACTCAACAAAATAAAAAGATATTTCACACTAATTAAATATAATATAGCGGTAGTAAGGATCGTTCCCACGAAGAGTAATGCAATTGACATGTTATCTAAATCAGCGAAAATATAAAATAAGGATAAAAAGATAATAAAATAAAGATATTGAAGAAATCCTTCGCCGTTACTAACCGTTAACTCAATATTGTACCCGTTTATCTCTTGTTAGAATCAATTGTCACCAACCGTAGGAAAGCAGGTACGCTTAGCTATCCCCAAAACTCCTTGTATAACCGGATACGGAAGCGCTTGACTACCGGATTCTATTCAAAAGAACTACCTTGAGGTACGCTTATAAGATGTAATTCCCAGAACGCATTAAGATTTGTGAATTTAGGTTTGATCCCAGCAGTTAAACTCGGTACGCTCGGTCCACTTACTGGTGTTGTCTTTACTCGCAATTACTACACAGAATCCCTCTACAAGGTCTTGCGATTTCTACTTGTGTAGGAGATGAGAGACAATTACGGATCGACTCAACTCTCTACTAGTATTAGAATGATTAATAGACTAACCTAGTTGCGCCCCCAAACCAATTTAAGAATCAATCATAAACCTTCGATATAGTAAAAACAATCCACAATGAATCAATTTAAAACTTGAAACAAACTTTTAAATAATTGAGCTTCACAATTAGAACTTTGAATTCATCCTTACAATAAAAAGAATAGAGAAGAGATAACTTAAACCATCACGGTTTCGTATTGATCATTATTACTACTAGCATACCCTCCGTTCTACCATGGCAAAACCATATCGACAGCCAACTCTAATGACCACTACTTCCTTCATATTCTCCGGTCAATCCTTTCTGTTCAACAAACCATCAGCAGCAAATCATATCGTAACCTTTAACTGACTTCCCTGAACTGCAATCATCAAACTCTTATCTTCTGTCCACCAACATATCAATGCCATGCACGATCAACAATAGCAACAGCTCAACTTCTCTGCAGCTCACCTCTATCCTCCCTTCAGTCATCAGCTGTGGCTTGTAAAGGCAGAAACGACCTCATCAATACCTGGTATTTATGTCGATACGGAGAGAAAGAAGATGGTGGTGTCCCCTGAGTAATTCCAAGGGTTCCCTTAGTAATTAGCTTATAATTTTCAGTCTTGCAATGCTGACGGTTCAATTCCTTTCCGTGGCTTCCTTCGGTAATTCATATTCATAATGGATTTCAACTGGTTGCTTCTTTAATACCCACATGACTGCCAGTAGTGGTTTCCCATGGAATGATAATTTTACCCTTTTTGCGGTTAATTGGACGATTTCTTGTTCTTTTCGGGAATAAGATCCAAAATTCCCATAAAATATAAAAGAAATCTAATAATACAATTTTGCATGAAAACTAGCTAAGAAAGCATAATAAATCGATACTTAGAGAGGTGTTTTTAGACACCTATCAAATTCCCCCACACTTAGACTTTGCTAGTCCTCGAGCAAACAAAACGAAACAAAATAAAATAAAATAATACAACTCCATGTCGTGAGGATATGGTTACTCTTAGCATGAATAACATGCCTTTAAACCCCTAGATGTGCCTAGTGGACGAGTTATAGTCTCGTGAGGGCTTACGAGTGATATACCCACAAAACCTTTAAGCCAAAAATAATAACAAACCAATTAGCAATTACTCCCCGGCAACGGCGCCAATTTTGGTGAGCGTCGTTTACTCAACAAAATAAAAAGATATTTACCACTAATTAAATATAATATAGCGGTAGTAAGGATCGTTCCCACGAAGAGTAATGCAATTGACATGTTATCTAAATCAGCGAAAATATAAAAGAAGGATAAAAAGATAATAAAATAAAGATATTGAAGAAATCCTTCGCCGTTACTAACCGTTAACTCAATATTGTACCCGTTTATCTCTTGTTAGAATCAATTGTCACAAACCGTAGGAAAGCAGGTACGCTCAGCTATCCCCAAAACTCCTTGTATCACCAGATACGGAAGCGCTCGATGATAGGTGTGATAAACACCTAATTTTATATCTAGTATTTATGCTTTCTTTGCGAGTTTTCGTGTGAATTATGTATCTTATGTTTACTTTTGATTTTATTAGGTGTTTTGGAGCCATTTGGAGCGAAAGAAGAAGAATATGTGTATTTTGAGCAAGAAAGGCAGAATTGTCATTTCAGGGGCAAATACTATCGGGAGCCGAGCCAGAGTTAAGGGGCGATTCTACTTGGAGGAGTACTAAATCCAAGCCTGCTGAGGTTAAGGGGTTGTCAATGGGTGGCCCCTATCCGCTGTCATGGGTGTGCTATTAGCACCCAAATCCAACCCAACCCTAAATCGAGAACCAAATCTCAAAATCATTCTCAATGATTATGAGCAGAAAGAAATGAGAGAGAGAGGAAAAGAAGCAGTCACTGCTGCTGTTAATTCCAAGAGAATGAGAGATGGAAGTTGGAAGGAAATTGGTAGTGGATTGAATGAATTGGTAAGGCTCTGAGAATGGGTTTTTGAGATCGAAGAAATTAGAGAGATTGATGAAATCTGGGTATGAAGAAGGTGGTGAGCTTCTGTTGCTGTTGCTTGGAGAGAACAAGAAGAGACAGTGCAATTTAAGGTTTGTGGAGTTGATTGAAATCCATATAAGAGATAGAGAGATGGGTGTCTATGAAGATTCACAGATACAAGAAGAGATGGGTAATCTGGGTTTGAACTGACAGCTATAGGTTAATGAAAATGGTTGGTTTTCAGTGGAGCTTTGAATTTGTGATGCAAATGGAAGCTTAGGGTTTTGAGCTAATGGGTTTGTAAGAAATGCAGAGGAAATCTTCACAGGGGAGATTGAGCCATGAGTGAAGCTATGTAGGGTTGCATTTCTAAGGGACTAGAATTGGAGATTCTGGTGGAATTATGAAGCTGCAGAGCTGAGCTGTGCAGCTAGGAAATTGCAGGGGAAGATTAGCTGTTGCAGGTTTGCAAGAATGGAAGCTACATCAATGGCAGGTGGTGCTGGTTTAAATGGAGCTGTGGTGTTGCATATTTTGGAATTGAATTGAAGATGCAAGAAATAGCAGGTGGTAGCTGCAATGGTGGAGGAAATGCAAGTGCAGGTACTGGTGCTCTGCAATTGGAGATGTTGTGTTACAGGTGAAGGAGTATGTGGCTCTGTTAGTAGGCAGTTAGCTGGTGGTGCTATTGAATATGTGCAGGTGCAGGTGGTGATGGCTGATACATTGCAGGGAATGAATAGTAGCTGAGATGATTTGTTGGTGGAATTGAACTTGCTGGTAAAAAAGCAAGGATAAGTGGTGTTGGTAGTTTAAGGAGGCAGAGCTGGTGCTGCAGGAACTGGTGTTGATATGAGTGGATTTGTGTACACTTCCATGGTTGTGGTAATGGAAATAAAGCTACGGAGAAGTTGGCGCTGTGTTGTGATGGTTTGAGGCAGGTTATGAAGTTGGCCTTGAGAAGCACTGTAAGCTGTTGCTGTTGTTTTGATGCAGGTAATGGTGCCGAGAATAAAGATCAAGTATGAGATGAGGTTTAATGCAATGGCTGTGAATCTGAATTGGAAGGATGTTGGTGGTGACACTGGACTGCATTTAGGCGTTGCAGGTTGGAGGGATTAGAAGCAGATGGAGAATGAAATGGATTAGGCAGCTGATGTATTGAGCTGGTGTAGATGTATGATGCAGGAAGTGATCGAAGCTTGAATATGAGATGCTGCTGGTATGAATGCAGTGCTGTTGCGAGAAGAAAATGGAATTTGCAACTGAAGTTACAGGAGCAGCAAAGTGTTGGCGGTGCTACGTGACTGGACAATGGCGAAGATGTAGAGTTTGTTGCAGAGCTGAGTAACTACTGGGATTGGTGTTCACAGCGTAGGTCAAGGGTGCAATGGAATCGCAGGGGATGGCGTCATGGTTTGTAGCCGCAATTGGCAGCGAAGGCATTGGTGGTGGATGTGCTGCTGCAAGGCAGTGAAGGTACTGAGTGGCTTTGAGACTACAGATGGAGTTGTATGTAGTTGCGAACAACAAATGCAATGCAGGTTTGTCAGAAGAGTTGTGACTGAAGCTGTCGTGCTGTTATGGACTGGAGGTTTGAGAAGCAGTGGCTGGTTGCAGCTGGTTTTGGTGGTGAAATTGAAGGGTTATGTGGACAGTTTTGATTGAATTTGGCGAGATGTTGATGATGGTGTATAATGAATGCTTGACTGTGAATGGTGGAATGAAGGAGTTGTGAAACTAGATGAATGTTATGATTGAATGAGCTGAAATGAGAAACTGAGGTTACTGTATGAACCAATTGGTGTATGTTAGGCTGTTTTCACAGGGGAAGACTGAAATGGCCTGGAATCGGCTGGAAATCACCCAGGAATAGATAGAATTCTGCTGGAATCGGTAGAATCTGAGTTGACTCGGTGAGTTGGCCCGGTTTGACCCGGTTGAACTTGGACCTGGGCTTGCCTGATGGGTGTTTTAGGAACGGGATTTTGGCAGAAAAGTGCGACCAAGTGTAGAATTCAGACCACGAAACCCATGAATAAGAAAGCCTCTCAGTTCCAATCATCACATCCACTGTCCCATTAGTAACCATCACCGAAGTGGCATTAGCTTCAAGTTCGACCTTCCATCTCCATTAAAACCTCGTACTCGAGCTCTCTTATTACAGTACGTATCTTCATCGGAAAATGGTAGACAAACATCGAACCCCCTGGCAACAGCATCATAGTCTCGACCGTTCTCTATTACTTCCCAGCAGCTTTGCCATGAACCACAGGTGAAAACTCCACCTTTCTGACGAGCTCCAACCTTATTTGTTCTGCACCTCCACTCTTCTTATCCATTTCCTTTCTGAACTCAGCCATTCCTGAGCTCTTCTTTGTAGCAGCAGGCCAAGTCCGTCAGCACCGCTCCTCGAGCTTTATCAGTTGCTGGCAGCTAATCCAAACTCCAGCTCTCCGTCTCTCTTGTCCGTTCATTGCAGACTCAACCTTCGACTCATCGTACATTAACAAACCCACATCAAACTCCAGTCACAGCCAACGATGGCTGTTATGGCAGCAACTCCATTTCTCGATCTCTTCACGGCTCCAAAAGCATCGATCGTCCATTTGCTATTCCAGCAGCTCTAGCAATCACCGAGAAGCAACAACAACAACATCGTTGCCTTTGAGACTCCCTGACTTCTTTATTTTCCATGCTCCGTACGTAGCTCAAACCATCACGGTTTCGTATCGATCATTATTACTACCAGCATACCCTTCGTTCTACCATGGCAAAACCATATTGACAGCCAACTCTAATGACCACTACTGCCTTCATATTCTCCGGCCAATCCTTTCTGTTTAACAAACCATCAGCAACAAATCATATCGTAACCTTTAACTGACTTCCCTGAACTGCAATCATCAAACTCTCATCTTCTGTCCACCAACATATCAATGCCATGCACGATCAACAATAGCAACAGCTCAACTTCTCTGCAGCTCAGCTCTATCCTCCCGTCAGTCATCAGCTGTGGCTTGTAAAAGCATAAACGACCTCATCAACACCTGGTATTTCTGTCGCTACGGAGAGAAAGAAGATGGTGGTGTCCTCTAAGTAATTTCGAGGGTTCCCTTAGTAATTAGCTTATAATTGTCAGTCTTGCAATGCTGACGGTTCAATTCCTTTCTGTGGCTTCCTTCGGTAATTCATATTCATAATGGATTTCAACTGGTTGCTTCTTTAATACCCACATGACTGCCAGTAGTGGTTTCCCATGGAATGATAATTTTACCCTTTTTGCGGTTAATTGGACGATTTCTTGTTCTTTTCGGGAATAAGCTCCAAAATTCCCATAAAATATAAAAGAAAGCTAATAATACAATTTTGCATGAAAACTAGCTAAGAAAGCATAATCAATCGATACTTAGAGAGGTGTTTTTAGACACCTATCAAATTCCCCCACACTTAGACTTTGCTAGTCCTTGAGCAAATAAAACGAAACAAAAAATAAAAAAAATACAACCCCATGTCGTGAGGATACGGTTACTCTTAGCATGAATAACATGCCTTTAAACCCCTAGATGTCCCTAATGGACGAGTTATAGTCTCGTGAGGGCTTACGAGAGATATACCCACAAAACCTTTAAGCCAAAAAAAAATAACAAACCAATTAGCAATTACTCCCCGGAAACGGTGCCAATTTTGGTGAGCGTCGTTTACTCAACAAAATAAAAAGATATTTCCCACTAATTAAATATAATACAGTGGTAGTAAGGATCGTTCCCACGAAGAGTAATGCAATTGACATGTTATCTAAATTAGCAAAGATATAAAAGAAGGATAAAAAGATAATAAAATATAGATATTGAAGAAATCCTTCGCCATTACTAACCGTTAAATCAATATTGTACCCATTTATCTCTTGTTAGAATCAATTGTCACCAACCATAGGAAAGCAGGTACGCTTAGATATCCCCAAAACTCCTTGTATCGCCAGATACGGAAGCGCTCGACTACCGGATTCTATTCAAAAGAACCACCTTGAGGTACGCTTACAAGATGTAATTCCCAGAACACATTAAGATTTGTGAATTTAGGTTTGATCCCAGCAGTTAAACTCGGTACGCTCGGTCCACTTACTGTTGTTGTCTTTACTCGCAATTGCTACATATATCCCTCTGCAAGGTCTTGTGATTTCTACTTGTGCAGGAGATGAGAGACAATTATGGATCGACTCAACTTTCTACTAGCATTAGCATGATTAATAGACTAATCTAGTTGCGCACCCAAACCAATCTAAGAATCAATCATAAACCTTCGATATAGTAAAAACAATCCACAATGAATCAATTTAAAACTTGAAATAAACTTGTAAATAATTGAGCTTCACAATTAGAACTTTGAATTCATCCTTACAATAAAAAAAAAGAGAAGAGATAGTTCTCCCCCAAAGGGAAGGGGGGGGGGGGGGGAACGGTGAAAAGAAGATATCCCTATTTGTGTCTAGGCTTCTCTATTATAGAGTTTTGTAACCTCCTCTTGAAGAAACTAGAAAACCTAGCAAAAATAGGAAAGTGCACCTCCTTAAAAATGTCCCGTGCATAACTCCCGGTCAAAGTAGGTTGCAAAAATCGCCACAAATTTCTTAAAAAGAACAATTCCAAGACTGGCCGCACATAGACTGGCTGAAACAGCCAAGTGGGCTTGCATTGACATAAGAAAGCCCAGCCCGTTATCATTCTTGGCTTGTCAGTCCGCTGAAACTGACAGTGCACCTTTTCTTCTGCGTCTGGGTATTTTATCTCTCCCGTAACTCAGAACCAACCTCCCTGTATCGATCACGCGACTGCAATTAACCACAAAACCCATGAATAACAAAGCCTCTCAGTTCCAATCATCACATCCACTATCCCATTAGTAACCATCACCGAAGTGGCATTAGCTTCAAGTTCGACCTTCCATCTCCATTACAACCTCGGACTCGATCTCTCTTATTACAGTACGTATCTTCATCGGCAAATGGTAGACAAACATCGAACCCCCTGGCAACAGCATCATAGTCTCGACCGTTCTCTATTACTTCCCAACAGCTTTTCCATGAACCACAGGTGAAAACTCCACCTTTCTGACGAGCTTCAATCTTATCTGTTCTGCACCTCCACTCTTCTTATCCATTCCCTTTTTGAACTCAGCCATTCCCGAGCTCTTCTTTGTAGCAGCAAGCCAAGTCCGTCAGCACCGCTCCTCGAGCTTTATCAGTTGCTGGCAGCTAATCCAAACTCCAGCTCTCCGTCTCTCTTGTCCATTCATTGCAGACTCAACCTTCGACTCATCGTACATTAACAAACCCACATCAAACTCCAGTCACATCCAACGATGGCTGTTATGGCAGCAACTCCATTTCTCGATCTCTTCACGGCTCCAAAAGCATCGATCGTCCATTTGCTATTCCAGCAGCTCTAGCAATCACCGAGAAGCAACAACAACAACATCGTTGCCTTTGAGACTCCCTGACTTCTTTATTTTCCATGCTCCGTACGTAGCTCAAACCATAACGGTTTTCAGATCGATCATTATTACTACCAAAGATACCCTCCGTTCTACCATGGCAAAACCATATCGACAAACCAACTCTAATGACCACTCTTCGCCTTCATATTCTCCGGCCAATCCTTTCTGTTTAACAAACCATCAGAAACAAATCATATCTTAACCTTTAACTGACTTCCCTGAACTGCAATCATCAAACTCTCATCTTCTGTCCACCAACATATCGATGCCATGCACGATCAACAATAGCAAAAGATCAACTTCTCTGCAGCTCAGCTCTATCCTCCCGTCAGTCATCAGCTGTGGATTGTAAAAGCATAAACGACCTCATCAACACCTGGTATTTCTGTCGATACGGAGAGAAAGAAGATGGTGGTGTCCCCTGAGTAATTTCGAGGGTTCCCTTAGTAATTAGCTTATAATTGTCAGTATTGTAATGCTGACGGTTCAATTCCTTTCCGTGGCTTCCTTCGGTAATTCATATTCATAATGGATTTCAACTGGTTGCTTCTTTAATACCCACATGACTGCCAGTAGTGGTTTCCCATGGAATGATAATTTTACCCTTTTTCCGGTTAATTGGACGATTTCTTGTTCTTTTCGGGAATAAGCTCCAAAATTCCCATAAAATATAAAAGAAAGCTAATAATACAATTTTGCATGAAAACTAGCTAAGAAAGCATAATAAATCGATACTTAGAGAGGTGTTTTTAGACACCTATCAAATTCCCCCACACTTAGACTTTGCTAGTCCTCGAGCAAACAAAACGAAATAAAAAATAAAAAAAATACAACCCCATGTCGTGAGGATATGGTTACTCTTAGCATGAATATCAGGCCTTTAAACCCCTAGATGTCCCTAGTGGACGAGTTATAGTCTCGTGAGGGCTTACGAGAGATATACCCACAAAACCTTTAAGCCCAAAAAAATAACAAACCAATTAGCAATTACTCCCCGGCAACGGCGCCAATTTTGGTGAGCGTCGTTTACTCAACAAAATAAAAAGATATTTCCCACTAATTAAATATAATACAGTGGTAGTAAGGATCGTTCCCACGAAGAGTAATGCAATTGACATGTTATTTAAATTAGCGAAAATATAAAAGAAGGATAAAAAGATAATAAAATATAGATATTGAAGAAATCCTTCGCCATTACTAACCGTTAACTCAATATTGTACCCATTTATCTCTTGTTAGAATCAATTGTCACCAACCGTAGGAAAGCAGGTACGCTTAGCTATCCCTAAAACTCCTTGTATCGCCATATACGGAAGCGCTCGACTACCGGATTCTATTCAAAAGAACCACCTTGAGGTACGCTTACAAGATGTAATTCCCAGAACGCCTTAAGATTTGTGAATTTAGGTTTGATCCCAGCAGTTAAACTCGGTACACTCGGTCCACTTACTGGTGTTGTCTTTACTCACAATTTCTACATATATCCCTCTGCAAGGTTTTGCGATTTCTACTTGTGCAGGAGATGAGAGACAATTACGGATAGACTCAACTCTCTACTAGCATTAGCATGATTAATAGACTAATCTAGTTGCGCACCCAAACCAATCTAAGAATCAATCATAAACCTTCGATATAGTAAAAACAATCTATAATGAATCAATTTAAAACTTGAAACAAACTTGTAAATAATTGAGCTTCACAATTAGAACTTTGAATTCATCCTTACAATAAAAAAAGAAGAAGATAGTTCTCCCCCTAAGGGAGGGGGGGGGGGGGAACGGTGAAAAGAAGATATCCCTAATTGTGTCTAGGCTTCTCTATTATAGAGTTTTGTAACCACCTCTTGAAGAAACTAGAATACCTAGAAAAAATAGGAAAGTGCACCTCCTCTTGAAGAAACTAGAAAACCTAGCAAAAATAGGAAAGTGCACCTCCTTAAAAATGTCCCGTGCATAACGCCCGGTCAAAGTAGGTTGCAAAAATTACCACAAATTCCTTAAAAAGAACACTTCCAAGCCTGGACGCACATAGACTAGCTGAAACAGCCAAGTGGGCTTGCATTGACATAAGAAATCCCAGCCTGTTATCGTTCTTGGCTTGTCAGTCCGCTGGAACTGACAGTGCACCTTTTCTTATACGTCTGGGTCTTTTATCTCTCCCGTAACTCAGCACTAACCTCTCTGTCTCGATCTCGCAATTGACATTAACCACAAAACCCATGAATAACAAAGCCTCTCAGTTCCAATCATCACATCCACTGTCCCATTAGTAACCATCACTGAAGTGGAATTAGCTTCAAGTTCGACCTTCCATCTCCATTACAACCTCAGACTCGAGCTCTCTTATTACAGTCAGTATCTTCATAGGAAAATGGTAGACAAACATAGAACCCCCTGGCAACAACATCACAGTCTCGACCATTCTCTATTACTTCCCAGCAGCTTTTCCATGAACCACAGGTGAAAACTCCACCTTTCTGACGAGCTCCAACCTTATATGTTCTGCACCTCCACTCTTCTTATCCATTCCCTTTCTGAACTCAGCCATTCCCGAGCTCTTCTCTGTAGCAGCAAGCCAAGTCTGTCAGCACTGCTCCTCGAGCTTCATCAGTTGCTGGCAGCTAATCCAAACTCCAGCTCTCCGTCTCTCTTGTCCGTTCATTGCAGACTCAACCTTCGAATCATCGTACATTAACAAACCCACCTCAAATTCCAGTCATAGCCAACGATGGCTGTTATGGAAGCAACTCCATTTCTCGATCTCCTCACGGCTCCAAAAGCATCGATCATCCATTTGTTATTCCAGCAGCTCTAGCAATCACCGAGAAGCAACAAAAACAGCATTGTTGCCTTTGAGACTCCCTGAATTCTTTATTTTCCATGCTTTTTCCGTAGTTCAAACCATCACGGTTTCGTATCGATCATTATTACTATCAGCATACCCTCCATTCTACCATGGCAAAACCATATCGACAGCCAACTCTAATGACCACTAATGCTTTCATATTCTCCGGCCAATCCTCTATGTTCAACAAACCATCAACAACAAATCATATCGTAACCTTTAACTGACTTCCCTGAACTGAAATCATCAAACTCTCATCTTCTGTTCACCAACATATCAATGCCATGCACGATCAACAATAGCAACAACTCAACTTCTCTGCAGCTCATCTCTATCCTCCCGTCAGTCATTAGCTGTGGCTTGTAAAGGCAGAAACGACCTCATCAACACCTGGTATTTCTGTCGATACGGAGAGAAAGAAGATGGTGGTGTCCCCTGAGTAATTCCGAGGGTGCCCTTAGTAATTAGCTTATAATTGTCAGTCTTGCAATGCTGACGGTTCAATTCCTTTCCGTGGCTTCCTTCGGTAATTCATATTCATAATGGATTTCAACTGGTTGCTTCTTTAATACCCACATGACTGCCAGTAGTGGTTTCCCATAGAATGATAATTTTACCCTTTTTGCGGTTAATTGGACGATTTCTTGTTCTTTTCTGGAATAAGCTCCAAAATTCCCATAAAATATAAAACAATTTTGCATGAAAACTATATAAGAAAGCATAATCAATTGATACTTAGAGAGGTGTTTTTAGACACCTATCAGTAATAGTAGTGGATAATAATATTTTTTGCTTTTTAGTGAGTTTTATTGACCGAGTAAAAAAAAAATCTTCACAAAAAATGCAACATTATATTGTGAAATATGTAATTGGTTGTTTTTAGCACGATTGATAAGGACAAAAATCAAATATTTCGAGGATGATACCGGAATGTATAAGACAATATGATCATGACTGTTGGATCACCGAAACGGTATCCGTATTATATAAACGTAATTGTTGTACCCGCGTAAGAGAACATTATCACTCTCTCAAGTACTATTATATTCTTTTTCCTGAAATACCATCAATTTCGAGTTGTTTCGCGATAACTACCTACAAAGACAACAACTTTCACTCAATTCCCGATATAAAACCTTATTGACCGGGAAACTGTATTTTCATTCTAAAAATATTTGTTTAAAAATTATGTTTGTTTATCAAAATCATCATTAAAAACTCTAAATCATAAATCTAAATTTTACCTCTGATGTTTATAGAATATTTTTTATATTTTACATTCTCAAATCATGCGACCTGTTGGTTACAAATCAACAATATCAAATTACGGATCAATATGTATAGGTTTCATTCACTGGGTTAGAATGTATAGTAGATACAGATGGGTAGATCACACAAAGCAGATCATGACTGAGAATACTTCAATAATTTGGTCAAGAGATAAGGTCAAAATTTTAAGATTAACTTTCTATAGGACTAATTAGATCGCCTTCGATAGGAGCCGACTAAAATATGGATTAATAATAATTTCTACGTAAGACAATTGCAAAACATAGTTTGTCTAACTCTTCCTATGTAAAGAGTGGTCAAGATTTGTCCTTCCTCGATTGATATGTTATGTGAGAAGAAGGTGATATCTAATATTGAGGTACAATTCAAATCTATTAAATTCATACCATTTATAACTGGACGCCTTGAAAAAAAATTGACGTGTTGTTATTATTATTACAAGTAAGTAATACATTGACCACACTTGCTCAAATAGCTCACTTCGCAAATGATTAGTGTTGCATGTACTGTCTAGAATGCAACGAGGAATTTGTGGAAACAAGGCACCAGAAGCAGTGTCTGGAGTATTTTGGATATAGTAACTTAGACCCGATGTAATACTTATGTTCTCTTTTTTTAGTCTTTCCACAATCTATTTATTTAAGAAAAATGAACATTGCAAATACATAACATCAACAAAAATTAGACAGATTGTGTTTGACAATAATGGATACTGATGGTCCGGAAATGGCAAAAGAAAAGAATTGTTGTATAAGAATTGTTGGGATATGCAACGGATTACTTGATATGAATGAAAGAGGTATACTTATTTAGATTCTGAAATCACATAAAGTTCACTATAGAAGATGACATCAAGTTTAAAGTTAGTAACAAACATAATATGGCTAACTAAAATGTTAAAACAAACTGAATATATAAACTTCGAAAGCTGTGGGACTTGAAGAGGCCAATTTTTAAAACTACAATATTAGAAAGCAACGATCCACAATACCATAATTTTTTTTATTAAATATTCAAAATAGAAGAAGTCAACTTTTGGTAAAGGATCTATTGACAACCTATTAATTTGAAATAGGATCAAGGTTCTTTATGAGGTAATATGTCGCCAGATTGTATTCCAAGTGAAGGTAGGAACATATAGAAGTGACAAAATGTCCAAGACTTTTGAAGTTACCAAAGCCTTCGTTAAGACGAACTGATGGGCACAATACTTTGTTGGAGATTTAATGGCAAAGGTTCGCATATATACAATCCCTTCGAAAAGGTAATAGGTACACATTTTAAACATTGTCATCTAATGGGTGTTGAAAAATTACAGGAAAATCATGTCATATTGGAGAGTTTATATCATATGTTCGATGCAAAAAAATAATATTCTCTGCCTATTTAGAGGATCGACAACATGACCATGATAGATGAGTCAGATGGAGCGAAATATGAGCATGGGAAGACTTTTATGGACGGTATTGATTAGTTTATTTCACTGAGATGAGCGTTGCTGATGATATATTCCCAAAAAAAATATTTAATCTTCCATGTTCATGTAGAGCATTATCTCATTATAAGCGATGAACCTAAATAAAAAGGTGTCTGGAAGTTAAGATTATATTTCTTTCGTTTGAGAAAGTCTCCGGCGGTAAAATATTAAAGGAAAAAAACAAGAGAAAAAATATAGGAAAATCCCAACTATTTTTATGACAAACCCATATTAAATCATAAGTAGTTGATAAGTATTCGGGACACAAATTATATGATATATTAAAAATGAACCAACATCATGTCCCGTGCCGTTACGACACGAGTTAATGGCTAGTATTTTTATATAATAGAAATAATACAGGTTGTGCGTTGTTCAATCAATTAGAATATCCGACCATTTTGGTTGTTGATTTAAATTGATTGACACTTGGATATTGGTCTTTAGTACCATCCAAGTTATCTCTCTTTTATTAGACTCACGAATCATATTTGCTTGAGTAAATCAAACCGAGAGATTGAGATAATAACTCCTTAAGTATTTTCTATTGATTGATTATAACTGTCTAGTTGATTCTCTAGAAAATAACTCGGAGTTGTCCATACAGATTTCTAATCGAAATATTGGGTGGTGTTGTTAGACCCCCGCTTTTTCAATTGGTATCAGAGCAAGAAAACACGTTAAAGACCTCACAAGTCTGTGTTTGTAGCGATCTGACTCTATGGACAGAGGTATTATCCCAATAAACGTACCACCAGTCTTCGATGGCTCTAATTACTTATGGTGGAAAATTGCTATGCGAGCTTTTCTTCAAGCACATGATTTTCAATCATGGGTATATGTTGTTAATGGTTATGATCCTCACATTGCTGCAGAAGGAGAAAATATTCCAAAGAATATTGCTTTATATACTCCTGCAGAGATTCTTGCTGCAAAGCAAAACTCCGACGGTTTGAATGCGATCATACATGCCATTACCCCAAATCTTCAGCACCATGTGTCTAATTGCACTAAGTCGCAAGAAGATTGGGATATCTTAGCAACCGTATTTGAAGGAAACTCCAGTGAAAAGGATGCAAGGCTTCAGAACCTAAATTCTGATTGGGAAAACCTTCGTATGGCAGATAGAGAAACATTTGATGAGTTTAATCACAAAGTGTCTGAAATTGTTAATGCATCTTTTGCATTGGGTAAGACTATTCCTGAAAAGGACAATGTGATGAAAATTCTTAGATCACTTCCATCTAGATACAATGCTAATATGCATGCCATCGTTGAGGGAAATAACCTAGATACTCTCTCCGGAAACACGCTGGCTGGTAAGCTTAAGATCTTTGATCACGAACTTTCATCCAAGGCTAAGGATGTTGCGTTCAAAGCACTAAAGGACACTAAATTACTTAATAAAATTAAAAAGGTGTATATCTCTGAAGATGATCACTCTGAGATAGATTCATCAGATGAAGATCTTGACTAATCGGTCTCGATGATCACAAGATATTTTATGGATCTTCTATTAAAAAGAAGTAAACGGATCTCCAGAGATAAGCCTAAGGCATCAGTCAAACCTCATAATCATGTTCCTCCTAAAAACAGGGATATTGATGAAACTGATGATGAGGATAGGCCTTAATGCTTTAAGTGTAAGGAATTTGGTCATTTTGCAAATAAGTGTCTAAATCGGAGAAAATACACTGGGAACAAAGGTGCTGCTGCAATCTTGATGAAATGACTGACGACTATGATTCAAATGAAGATGGGAAATAAAGTGTTGCACTTATTGGTAAAAATATTGATTTTGATAATTGTAGAAATACACATATCAATCTTAATATTCTTTCAGAAGATAATCCAACTGTTCTGGAAGAAATAGTTGACTCCCTTCTTGGAAACACTGTTTATAATGACTCAGGATCCACTATGTGCCTAGCTGCTTGCACAATTCAGAAGCCTGGTTATCATCCAAGTGTGACATGCTCATATTGTTCATTAAAAGGTCATGAACTTTCAAGGGGTTACAAGTTCAAACACAAGCAAAGACACGTCAACAAACTTCACCGAAGAGCAAATAATTTAGCAAGAAAGCTCAAACTTGCTCAGAAGACCGCAGAGGTATGTAAGATTTTATCTTCGTCTAAGAAGTTAGTTTCCAAGGAAAAATCAAGACCATTTGAAAAGAAAATATGGTCAAATTGTTTTGATAGACAGAGGTATATGGATTCCTCTCAAAAGGAAATTGGTGGACAAATTGTTTTTCACCACAGCACAACTTAATTGTGTTGTTTCTAAAATCTTGTCTCATGTGCCTGATCAAAAGAGACAATGATTTTGTACCTCTCAGGCTTTAAGAAAAGTTTTTTTTTTTTCCTTTCTTAGTTTTGTCCTATTTTTGTCTATCAAACAAAAGAAAAAGGGTATTATCCACAACTTTACTCTTGTTAGGGATAAGAGTTGATCGATTACGAACCTATTTTATGTCTCGAACCCTACATTCCTTTTCCTTCTCTAAAACCTCTTTTTATCTTTAGACTACTTGTTGAGCCAATTGTGAATTCCTCTCACAAACCCATTCATTGATGGACGCTCCAAGAATGATGTCTTGCGATGAAAAAGAAGGTAACGTGATTTTTAAGCCATCAATCATGAAGGAAAAAGAAAAATCTCCATTTCCTCCAACCTTGAAAAGAAAAAGAAGGAATATGAGGAAACCAAGGGTTGTTCCTTCAAATTCTCAGAAGTTTTCTGATGTTCTTGAAGTGTTGAAGGAGATGCGTAAGGAGATTCAACAAATAAAGGCTTTTGTGTATAAGACTCATGAGATTCAGAAGGCCATGGTTCGACAACAGCAACCAAGAAGGTTCATCGACATAAACTTATTTCTTAATGAACCATATGTTCCAATGGATGTTGACAACAAGGAGTTCGGGGACGATAATGAATTCTTAAAAGGTCTTAATGTCTAGTAAATCTTCTATGTTTTCTTTTTTATTTAGAAGAATATCTAGTGTTTTGGAATAGTCATGATTGTGATTACACATAACTATATCCAATGAATTCATCTTCTTGTTTTTAGATTTATTGGTTTGAATTCTAAACTTGTTTGGAAGATGATGGTTGTAGTATTATTCTTTATGGTTTTATATATTGCAATATTTTGATGGGATATGTGTGTTGACGTCCGTGAACTTGATTGTCCCATATTTTTTCAAAAGTAAAGTCGTTCACGTATTGGTATGCAAATATTGATAAAGGAATGAATGGACTATATTGTCAATCTTTGATGTAAGATAGGTTAAAATCTTTTGTGATTCAAGGATAAAGTCTATTATGTCACTTTGTGATGGAAAAATAGAATATGTCCTTGTTTTGTAATCCACGGTTTAGAGCTTAATTGTTCCATATTATTATGTATTACCGTGAAGGTTCCATCTTGTATCTTATGTTGAGCACTATACGACTAAGTCGATTTCTTATTGGCATGGTTGGTTGTTACATAAAGATGCAATATGTTGAGCATTAAGAACTAAATTAATCAACTTGTGTGGTTATTTAGTTTGTATTCCGTGAGTTCTCTCATGTTGAGTACATGGATGGTTAAGGTTGTCATTTTCTATGATAATATTAGTTGGGGTTCCATAATCTATTATGTTGAGCCCAAATGAACTAAATCAATCATCTAGTGTGATTATTTAGTTAGCACTCCATAGATTTTTCTCATGTCAAGTGTGGACAATTGAATTGGCTACTTTGTGATTAGTTTAATTACGCAATCCGGTTAGAGTATTTATGGGTTCTCTTGTGAATAATCTAATCGATGTATTAAGTCTCCATAAGTTTAGTTGTGTTGAGCATATTTAGTCAAATTAATCTTGGTTCACTTTGGTTAAGTGATTGAATATTTTGGATTCCAAATTCATACTTGTATGTAATTTATTGAGTGTAAAGAAATCCTTTTTCTTCTCTTGAAAATAAGGTCGCTTTTGTTGTTCCCTTGGGAATTACATCTTATGGGGGAGAGTTCTTTTGAACTTGCGCTTAATTTCCAAGTATTTGTGGGGAGTGCGGCTGTGGAATTTAGCCTCGGCTTTATGATTGCATTTAAACAATATGATATAACATTTACCTTTGGTCATGAAATGTCTCTTACGGAAATTTCATTAGGATCCCGTTCTTGTACCTTTGCCAATTTTATTGACAAAAAAGGGGAGAATTAACTGTAGTTCATACTACAAATACGTATGGTTTTCGGATCATTATGTAATGGGGAGTGGTTTCCATGTGAGATGGAGTATTGACTAAGGGGGAGTGAAGTTGTGATGCAATTGGACTTTGACGCTGTGTAATACTACTATGACACTGTATAACAATGATTGATAACTGATGCTTTTCTCATTGTTATAGCTATGGATTTTCAGCAACGATGATGCTAAACTTACAACCTTTGGGATCATTGGACTACTTAGAAGTGACGACGATTTCGAGTATTGTTGAAGATTAGACATGTGGAATAGGAGCTACAAAGTTTATTTATATATTTTTTGTATTCCATATGTATTAATAGTTTTTCCACTAAAATTGACAAAGGGGGAGATTGTTAGAGCACTGCTCGGTCAAACTCGCATGCGTTGATATCTCAAGAATGTTTGTCAATCTTAGTGATCAAAACTATAAAGTCTTGATTTCTATTCTACTATAGCTAAGATTTCAGACTAGGATAGAAAGTATAGTTGAGTTCAAGAACTCCATGGCGATCATCATTCAATACGAAGGACTACTCAAGGAACCAGTGGATCTTCATCGACTAAAAGGTATGTGGAGACTTGAACTTATCAATCACTCAAAAGTCTATCTACTCTATCTCCTATCTCGAGACAAAATTCGTTTTACTATATAGACTAAGAATATGCACATGTGACATTTCGAGCTGAGTATATCTTGCTTATCTATTTATCAAAATGGGTGTTGGTAAAGATTTTGCTTTAGCCAAGTTCATCTTTTCCTAGTGACGAAGATGAACTTGGCATTTCGAGCTGAGTATATCTTGCTTAACTATTTCTCGAAATGGGTGTTGGTAAAGCTTTCGCTTTAGCCAAGTTCATCTTTGCCTAGTGACAAAAGTCATGTTATGTTTCAATCAATTCGGAAATCGCTCTGACGAAAAATAGTTTGTGAAGAACAACTATATAACTCCCCTGAGAATGTTTCAATGATTGAAATGAGAGTTTAGACTATATAACCATTGTGGGATATAAACATTGTTTTGGTAACACATATATGTATAAGTCCTTAGCACTTGAACCGAAGTTTGCGAATTTTGTTGATTAAGTGGAACCGGAACGTGAGCAGTCAACTCAGTCTGTGAACCCAGTCCACGAACTGGCGTAAGTTCTCGAACCCGAGAATATCTGCTGAAGTTGAAGCTTGGGTGCAGTCCGCGAACTGATGGAAGTTCTCGACCCAAGAAATTTTGCTGGAGTTTATTAACTTCAACCGGTTAGCTTGAGTCCGCGAACTCAAGAGGTTATGTCTGAAAACGTGGTTCTTGAACTTATCTTAAATTACTAAGGAATGCTTTTGTAAACCGTGGATTTATAGTTCATGAAATGATTCGAGTGAATCACATCGTTTTTGATTCAATTGTGTCTTGTGTAGTACATGATATCTCATAGCAATTGAACAACTCTCTAACTAGTTCATTCGAGTCATTTGGACTAGTTATGGTGAAGAAGAATATGGTTGATGTGAAATTTATCATTTGGCTAACCATTTGGTTGACTAATATTGAACCAACCATTGTACACGTTTGGGTACGGTTACACAAACCCAAAACGTCAAGTACATGTGTGTATGTCAAGCTAAGTTTCCGATCTAACAGTTGAGAGATATTAGCTTGTATCTAATCAGGTTCTCATCTAACGGTGAATATTGAATGCTTTGTTAGTAAGCTAACATTGATTGCAAACCCTGATTTGAAAGACTATATAAGGGAGAACTCTAGCAACTGGGAAACCTAATCCCCACATATTCTGTGTGATATTAGTTTGCTAAAGCTAGAGTCGATTCTCCTTTAACCTTTGGTTTTCTTCTTCTAAATCCAGGTTAACCACTTAAAGGCTTCATTGGGATTGTAAAGCCAGACCGATACTGCTGTTCTTGTAGTTGTGTGATCTAATCTTGCTATTTCTATCGTACGAGTATAATTATAATAATTGGATTGAGATTTCTATCTCCAATAGGCAAGATAAAAGTAGTCACAAACATCTTCGTCTCATTGTTTTTGATTCCTCAATAATCTTCTTCGCTGCGTCGATTAAGTTTATTATGAGGTAATTGATGAAACTGAGATGTACTTCGGGAATATAAGTCTGGTTTTATCGATTGGTTCCTGTTCACCTTAATTTATCAAAAGATGGAACAAAACTTGTAGGTTTATTCGTGGGAGACGACTTTATCTATTACCTGTAGACTTTTTTGTGTGATACAGATTTGTTTATAAAAGTCTTCGACTTTGGGTCGTAGCAACTCTTGATTGTGGGTGAGATAATCTAAGGGAATCAAGTGCGCAGTATCATGCTGGGATCAGAGGCGTAAGAGCATAACTGTACCTTGGATCAGTGTGAGATTGGTTGGGGTTCAACTACAGTCCAGACCGAAGTTAATTTGGAGTAAGCTAGGGTCTGTAGCGGCTTATTCAGTGTATGTTTAATCTGGACTAGGTCCCGGGTTTTTTTTGCATTTGCGGTCTCCTCGTTAACAAAATTATGGTGTCTGTGTTATTTATTTTCCACATTATATTTTTATATAATTGAAATAATACAGGTTGTGCATTGTTCAATTAATTATAATATTCGACCATTTTGGTTGTTGATTTAAATTGATTGACACTTGTATATTGGTCTTTGGTACCATCCAAGTTATCTCTCTTTGATTAGACTCGCGAATCATATTTCCTTGAGTAAATCAAATCGAGAGATTGAGATAATAACTCCTTGAGTGTTTTCTATTGATTGAGTCTAACTGTCTAGTTGATTCTCTAGAAAAAAACTCGGAGTTGTACATACAGATTCCTAATCGAAATATTTTATGGTGTTGTTAGACCCCCGCTTTTTCAATTCCTTTAACCTTTTAAGACGAACCTATACAGTTCAGACGAAAACCAAGCAATTTTTTGAATATTGTCTGAATTCTTGATTACCAATAGGAATTCATTTTCTTTGTTCGAGGATATTTTGTGAATTCTTGCATTATTGATGTATGTGTGTGTATATGACCATTACCCAAAATTGAAATTGGCCAAAACACATGAAAGTTGGGTTGATACAACGCCAACTGCAGCTCGATATGAGTTCGAGGAAACCAAGAAAAGGAATAAGAAAGACATGTTTATTAAGTTGAGAGAGAAATTAAACTCTTTGGATGGGAGTGACATCGTATTTGACCCATATTTGAGAGATGTTCAAGAAGATTATATTGTTCAAGATAATCATGTGACGATAGGTATGTACTAAGGACCTTTATTTTATCCAGGTGGTTTTATAATATATGATCCTCGTCGAGTACTACGTCAATTAGGATCTATCCAAATGCTCCCAGTGGTTTACGATAAGTTCAAGTTGTTTGCATTGGGTTCCAAGGGAACTAAAAGCACCACCTCTTCGAGGTCTCCCAAATATGATCCAGAATCAACCTTAGAGTACTGGAGAAAGTTGGAAGCCAACAAGTTAAATATGTGTCACTTACAAATTTTGGGTGATGATCCTCGTGTAGTCGAGCCGGGCTACATGGATTGGTATAATGAAATTTCACATCCCTTATTATTAATAGAAATATTCAAGCTATAGATGATAGTGAGAAGTCAAAGGTTGCCAAAAAGAAGTCCAAGGCCGTAGACATTCCAAAGGCTTATAAAACAATGTTAAGTGATGTCTTCAATTTATACTTGTTTAATTTGTTACAGAAATATAACAAATTTGTTACTTCTTAAATATTAAAGTTCTTTGACCTTTAAATAGAATCAGATTGCAGTGGATAAGGAGTTGTTAAAATTTTTGAAGAAAAGACTTTCTTGCAAAACACTGATGATAGTGGAGGAGCAAGAAGATTTGTACAACCAGTAGGATGCAGTTATAAATAAAGGGAAAGAACCGAATAAACCAGAAAAAGGTGGATGAGAAAGAGGCCACGTCAAGAAGGTGATGTCTCAAGTCGAGGTTCTAGGGGCGGGCCAACTGGTGAAGACGACGAGAATGTACGTCCAAAAGGGAAAACAGGTTGTGGTTAGTGAACTGCAAGTTTGGATGTGTAAACTGCCTTGAATGTCTGGATTTCTTTGTTAACTACACTTTCTTTGTTATGTGTTGTGAAGTACACTTACTTTGTTATGTTTTGTTAAATACACTTGTTTGGTGAAGTACCTTGAATTTTATGTTTTAATCTATTGTATAATGATTTGATATATTTGGTTCGACTATAGAGTGGTCTTATGAATAAAGATGTTTTAAGAGTCGAAACATTTCAATGTTCGGATTTTAAAAACAACATAAAGTAAGTTGGTTCGGCTCAAATGAGTATTTTCGTAGTATCCGAACCAGTAGCCTTAACTATTTTCTGATGGCAGCAAGAGTAGTTCGGCGCATTAGGTAAATTTCGAAGGAGCTGAACTACTTGTTCGTAAAGTTCGGCTTATATAAATCATTATTATGAGCCGAATAATATACTGGTTGAAGTAAAATACAATAAACGGCTAATTTTTGTTTTTCCCAAAAAATAGATTCGTTGAGGCTTTTTCTATATATAGTATTCTATTCATAGTATTGGCTCTGCGTAACTCATTTTTTCCTCCCATTGTAAGATTCATTTTCCTTCTTTACTCATTCATGGAACCATTCACCGTATAAGATGATAAAAAGCTTGTCAAAGCTTTCATTCAGACTTATCGTATTTATGGTGAACGTTCTGATGTGCATTATTCGATGTTTTGGAAAAGAGTAAAAGAATTCCATTTTTTATTAGATGGAAATCCAAAATATCGTAATTGGCTGGAATTAGCTGAAAGATTCCAAAAAATCCGTTATACGATGAAAGATTACATCAAAGTATTAGGATGGGTTAATAAATATCATCGCAGTGAAACTAATGAAGAAAAAGTGAGTAATTCAAAAGGTTTATATTGCAATATAGAGTAATTTTTTCAGTTTTTGTAGAACTAACTTATCATTCCTTTTTATTTTAGGAAGCTAGAATTCAAAGCCTTTGAAAAATACGCCGTGGAGGAAGATACAAGCTCGGAATATGTTACAGATGGCTGAAGAGAAAAATTCCAAAATTTATAAGAGACCTTTGCATCGAGATACATTAGAGAGTCGAAACATTTGCAGGTTCGTATTTTAAATGAAAATTAGTGTCTGCCGAACCTGGTAGGTTTTTCAGAATTTCAAAAACTAGTCGTTGAGATTGGTACTTTAAGAATGGTTCGGATTGTAATTCGAATGATGTATCAGCCGAACCTATTAGATTTAAACAAATTTTCAAAAAATAACCGTTACAAATAGTACAATCAATCAAACATATATATACCCACATATGGTTTCTCATTATCAAAGCACAAAATGGCACCCTTTAGTCCTAAGTATACTCTAGAAGAAGATTTGTGTCTTTGCAAACACTATGTTACATACTATCCGGAGAAGAGTGTTGAGCGAAGGTTACAGGGTCTAATGAGTATTTACTACTTGGTCAGAATTCACGAAGCATTCACCAACGAAATAGGTAATCCTAACAATCGGGATGGCGTATCATTGTTTTGTCGAATCGAAACAATCAAAAAGAAAGTTAGGGACTTCATAGATATGGTTCGGATTGTCAATCGATATCGGCTTAAAGGTGAAACAAATTATGAGATTGTTGTTTGAGCTCTAGAGGAATGGCGAAAATGAAAAGGAAATTTTTTCAAATATGAAGCTCACTACAACATCCTTAGGAAGTTTTTCATAACCCTTTTTGGTTATTAAAATCTTGTAATGGTTAATTTTTGTAATGGTGATTTTATGATTTAAAACGAACTAGGTAGCACAATCTCAGTTTAAAGTTTGGTTATTATCAGAAATATAACCAATAAGTCGGAACCGAATACTTAAATGGTTTTATGTTCAACTGAAAAGGTTCGGCTTATCATAGCAAATGCCGAATATGCTGAACATTACACTGTATGTTCATGCATGACCATAGTTCGGCTTACAGGTAATGACATTTTGAGCCGAACCAGAATACTTCAAAGGATCGGCTTATCAGAGAAAATGACTAATATGTCGAATATTACACTGTATGTTACCTAGTTGTGCATGATCATAGTTCATCTCAGATTCCTTTTTACGGGATAGCCAGACCTGCAACTCATAGTTCACTTTTTTTATATCGTTGCACCAGCAAACAAATTAAAAAATGACAAAATATTTTATCCATAGTCAACGTTTAAGGATACAAACCACAAAATATATCCAATTCATGATATGCGCTTTAGGATACATTATATAACATTCCTAATCTCATATCATCCTCGTCATCCAATGAAAACAAAATGAAAAAACAAAATATATCCACCAGAAGTATTAGATTAAGTATTATGGTGATCCTAACCTTACACATCTTTTTCATCATCTTCAATAACCTCTTCATCATCTTCATCCTTATCATCCATTAGACTTATTATTTCGTATTGTAGCTGTGGATGCAAACTTATCCAAAGTTCAATTTCCGTCTCGTAATTTGCACACCAATCCATCGAGTAATTTTCTTTGAGCATAGGACAAAAGGCTAAAGGACACAATGGAGGTATTGGGAAACTGGGTCTAATCTTAAGACCGATATAATGGAAACCTTGAACAAATACAATTACAAGTCTTGTATCTTTGACACCCTCATGGCAAGGTTTTGTTGGCGGCGCGTAAGTGAAACAATTTCCATCCCTTGCAAAAGAATGAACAACGCAATTGAAGGTCTCCACGATTAAAACCCCACATATCAGCATTTTCATCCAATGGTCACTTGTGATGATGACATCCCCATGTAAACGTCGTTCAAAACTAATGAACTCTTGTACATCCCCATGGTATCCTCCACCTCTCATCATTGACTTGTAGAAGTCCTTGTTTCGGTGTAGTGTTTGTAACAATCTTTGCCTTAGATAATTTACTTCATCCCCTTAGACAAATGGATGGTTCCCATATTTAAAAGGTGATAGTTATTCCGTTGTGACATGGAAACCAAAATTTTCATCCCCTTTGACATCATCCATGGATATGATATTAGTAGTTTGCAAATACTTTCCCAAACTATCTCTTTTAGGACCTTTCAATTTTCCATCCGCATATTTGGTTTTTTTTCCTTTTGCTTGGGCACCGGTGTACTCTTGGTTATTTCCATTTTTTAAGATGGAAACATGTTTCCCTTCAGCTTGACATATCCTTACAACGAGGAAGGATATGGAGGACCACTATTCTTAACTTATTTGTTACTTGTTTCACCTTTATCATTTCTCGGTCGACCACGTTTCTTTGATAGTTTCCTTTCATCCATCTTGTTTATCTTATCTATTTCCTTCTTCTCTTCTTTGTACTTTGTATCATGGTACTCGACCCCTGATGGATCCCTTCTGGTAGGACCCCTTCTTTTGGAAAGCGCATTCGCTTTTGCTCTAAGCTCTTTTCGGGTTTCTTTAGAGGGTGGCCTATCTTTTTGTGGCCCCTTTTTCGGTTCTTGTAGACCTTGTTGGGTATGAGGATAGAGGATTGGCATCATTTTGTGCCATAAGATTTGTTTTTGATCTCGGAACACCCCACAGTACATCTCGGCCAACCTTTTCCCATAAGGTTTGTCCCAAATATCCACATCATCGTCCTCGTCGGGGATATGGTCACAACTCAATTGTTTCCGATGAGGATCAATATCCTCAAAAGGTACAATACAATCCTTCTACCTAAGTAGATCGTGCCGACATGGAAGTCCCATGTGTTAGATCATTTCTCGGTAGAATTCACATGCGTTGCTATCTCAAGCATGTTTGTCAATATTAGTGATCAAAACTATGCATCTTGATTTCTAGTTTACTTATGACTAAGTCTCGGTCTAGGATAGTTAAGTATAGTTAAGATCCAGACTCCATGGCGATTATCTTACGAAGACAAAGAACTACTCAAGGAACCATTGGAACTCCATCCGACCAAAAAGGTATGTGGAGACTTGAACTTATGTAGCACTCAAAAGTCTATCTATCTCCTACTCTTGAGACAATAGTCGTATAAGTATGATAGTTTTCATACATACACATTTGCTATTTCGAGCCGAGTTTACTTGCCTATATTTTTCTCGAAATATGTGTTGGTAAGCTTTCACTTTAACCACCTTTCATCTTTACCCATGACGAAAGTCATGATGACGTTTCAATCTTGAAAATATATTTGATTACGATAGTCGATTCTTTATGTCTAACGACTATTATAACATTATAGAAGAATATTTCAATGATTGAAATGTAGAGTTGAGATTACGTAACCACCTAAGGATATAAGCATATATAGTGTATTCGCAAATTAGTGTATAAATCCATGTACTGGAAACCAAGTGAGTGCATATGTGTGCATGCAGTATTAGTGAAGGAGACAGGTTGGGTACGCGTACTGGCGGAAGTTCACGTCTATGAATTTCTGGTGAGTTTGGAGTTTACAAACTTGCAAACCAGTCACCTTAGGTACGCATACCCGTACGCTTACTAGCAGAACTTTTCTACCCGAAAAATTCTGCTGAGTTTGGAAACTAAAACCAACTCAAATACGGTAGCTAAGGTACGCATACCCTTATGCGTACCCAAGCTGGTTATATTTCTCAAATCGGTTAGCTCATGAACTTAAACAATAAATCAATAAGGAATGCAATCTTTGCAAACCGTGGATATATTTTTCATGAATTGATTCGAGTGAATCAAACTATTTTTGTTTCAATTGTGTTTATGTATAAAGATCTAAGCAATTGAACAACTCTTGAACTAGTTCTTATGAGTCATTGAACTAGTTATGAAGAAGATGAATATGGTTGACATGAAAGTGCTCATATGGCTAACCATTGATTAAATATTCGTGAACCAACCAAATGTACACGTTTAGGTACGGTTACTCAAACCCAAATGAAATACATTTCATTTATGTGTGTGACAAGCTAAGTTTCGATCTAACGGTTGAAAGATATTAGCTTGGATAAATCAGGTTTTCCATTTAACGGTGAATATTGAATACTTTGTTACCAAGGTAACTTAGATTGCAAACCCTGATTTGAAAACTATATAAAGGAGATGTCTAGAAAATGGAAAAAACTAATCCCCACACCTCATGTATGATACTAGTTGGTTTTGCTAGAGTCGATTCTCCTTTAACCATAGGTTTCTTCTCGAGACCCTGTCGGTTAACGACTTAAAGACTTCATTGGGATTGTGAAGCCAGACGTAACTACTTCTCTTGTAGTTGAGTGATCTGATCTTGCCATATTCTATCGTACGAGTTCAATTGAATAATTGTCTTGAGATTATATCTTCCATAGGGCAATATAAAAAAATCACAAACATCTTCGTCTCATCGTTTGTGATTTCGCAATATCAAGTTTTGCTACCATAAGATTTAGATTATTGTGAGATGATCAATAATTCTAGGCTATTCTTCGGCAATATAAGTCCGGGTTATTGATTGGTTCATGTTCACCTTGATTTTATCAAAAGATGGAACAAAACTCGTAGGTTTATCTGTGCGATACAGATTTGTTTATTCAAGTCTTCGACTTTGGGTCGTAGCAACTCTTGGTTGTGTGGAGATCAACTAAGTGAATCAAGTGCATAGCATCCTGCTGGGATCATAGACATAAGGAGCACAATTGTACCTTGAATCAGTGTGATATTGATTAGGGTTCAACTATAGTCCAGACCGAAGTTAGTTTGTAGTAGGCTAGTGTCTGTAACGGCTTAATATAGTGTGGTGTTCAATCTAGACTAGGTCCCGGGGTTTTTCTGCATTTGCGGTTTCCTCGTTAACACAATTTCTGGTGTCTGTGTTGTTTCTATTCCGCATTATATTTTTTTATATAATTAAAATATCACAGGTTGTGCGTTGTATCGATCAATTGTGAAATCCAACCTTTGGTTGTTGATTGGAAATTGATTGATCCTTGGATATTGGACTTTGGTACCATCCAAGTTTATATCTCTTGTATTTGATAAAGACTCACATATTTCTATTTGCTTGAGTATAGATCAAATCGAGAGATAGAGATATTAACTCCTTGATATACTTTTTATTAAGATTATGTTAGTCCATACAGATTAGAGTTAGTCCATACAGATTGTTAATCGAAATATTGGGTGAGGTTGTTAGACCCCCGCTTTTTCACCATGCTTTCCCTCATTTTACAAACACACCCTTCTTGGGAGTTAGCATCCATTTTCTCCATCAAATCCACTTCCTTCATTATAAGTTCAAGGCATAAATGAGAGACCCTGTGGGTTAGTCCCCGGAGCCACATATTATCCAAAACCTCATTATGCTTCATCATTAGACTTTTTTCAAATAATGTTTTAATTCTTTTAACATCACTCATGAAATAGTCTTACATTGCGTCGAACACTGTGACGAACGTGTCCACGCACCCAAATAGATTCTTCTTCAAATGATAGTTAGCCGACTCTACCATACTTGTAGCTTGGTTGTCGAAGTGCTTGTGGTGGTTTTTAAATGCACTAACAAATCTATGTTTTTTTGGTATCCAAGAATTGCTTGCGTAAATATATAATGATTTCCGAGTATTTGACGCCCCTATTCGCAATGAGTTTTGCAACATTTTATTCGTACACTTCTTTGGTGATTGACCATTGCAAAAAATCCCAATCGTTGGAGAAACATGCCCACAACCTTTCATTAGCCTCATATTATTTCTTGAATTTTATCTTCTTCACTTCTCGTTCTCCATTCGATAATTTTGCAATCTTCTCTAGCTTTATCAATTATCGGTTGGCATTTTTTTCCTAACATTATTCCATATGTAAAAGGTACAAAGAATGCTTTGTGCATTCGGAAATACCTTCCTAATAGCAAACATCAATGCTCCTCTTGGTCAGCTACCTTGACCTTTGGAAGAGCATCCTCTCGGAAGATTAACTTCAATTGTTCCAATGCCCAAACATATCTTTCTTTCAACTCATTTTTCAAAAAAAAAAAAAAACAAGGGTGAAATGTGACTTGGTTGACGTATGCCCAACAACGTTCATCAAGGGCATCTAATATTTATTGGACTTGTAAGTGCAATCCAATATGAGAACTTGTGGGAAGCATAACGCCAACTTTACGCATTTTGGATGTGCAATAAAAAGGTGTGTCATATGGCCGAAATCATCCAATTTCTTTTGGCAAGCATAGTTCTTCTTCTACGCCAACCACAACAATTGTTACATCACCAACCTACCTTGCAAATCCTTCCTTCTCAAAGTATTTCTCGCGTTATATATTTGTTGAAATGTAATCTTGTTATTCTTATCACCTGCCTTCAATTTGCTAAGGATTTTAGAGGGTGCCATACTTGCTCGTGTCATTTTGTCTACTTCCGCACATTCATGAGATTTGAGTCTTCTGGCTCTATAATTTCCATGAAGATCCTTTGGACGTGGGTGGTTACGACGACAATCTATATCTTTATTCATGGTGAAATGCTTTCATGTGATTTCCAATTGGAGACAATCTTGAAGGGACAATTTATCTTCCTAGATTTAGTCTTATACTTTCTCCAGGTCTTCCAAATATACACCTCACCCTTTTTCTTCTTGCTTACGTTCAACCCGCTTCTCTCACAAACCATCTCAACCCGCTATTTTTGGCGTTGTCTACCTTTAACTAGGACGCAATAAATTTTAAAACCATATTCCTCAGCCCAAGAAATGGCTTTGTCTCGAGTTTTCCACGTCTACATGGATACAAGTACAAAAGTTAAGTTACATTAATGATTTTGAATACAACATACTTGGAAAAAATAAAATAAATAGATTACATACCAAGTAAGTTTGGAAGTGATCTTTAGTTCCTTAGATCATGTCTTATTAGGCAACAAATTTGATTGACGTGTAAAATAACGGGTACAATCATGTCGTTGGGAACCTAACAAAATTATTTAGCAATCTATAGATGGAAGATTGATCGGTATACAAAGTTGCGAGAATGTTTATTTTATAATATCATCATCAACAAACAATCTATTGATCAGCAAAGAGAAAGAAATATGTAGTAATGAGATGCATGACAAAATCCTAATTGCAACTCGGCTCACCGATAGAGCAAAAACATATATGATGAATCAAATTATAATTAAAATAAAATTATGAAATGTAGGTGGATCGGCGAATGATTTAGCAACAGGTGAACCATTTAATTACCGGGACTTGGCCGTTCTATTATTCCCTTATTACCCTCTCAACTTCCCTGGATATGGATTAGGAAATATGGATTTAAGGGGCTTCCTTATCCCATAGGAGATGGATGGATTTTACTTCCCATAAGGTAGAGCTCTCGCATACGATATGGTCTTATGCGTCAAACTATGCAAAAAAAATAAGCAGTTTACTAATCTGTTCTCAAGATCGAATGGGTGGGTAGCAGACATAACCCAAAAGCCAACCATCAAGTGGTCTGATGGTTGGTACGCTCCCTCCCACTGGGGAGGTAGGGTTCGAAACCCGTAATTTCCAGAATTAACTCCTTAAAGAGACAAGGATGTATCCCAAAACCACTGTTCCAAACCATCAAAAAGAAAGACACACCCCAAAAGGTTTTCATACTACTTACATGCTACGAGTGGGAAAAATATATATTTTTTTTCGGAAAAGAGGCATGCCTTAGCTTTTCATTAATAACTCTGATATAAAACCGGGAAGATTACAATAGTTGTTACAGATCACTCGGATTAACAAAAAATTACACATCAATATTCCAACATCATCTTCACTCCACAAAAACTGATTATAGGATTTCATCTTTAATACTAACTCTATCATTTCATCACTGCAACAACACGGTAACAGAAGGACTAGTTTAATAGCTTTTTTGGTTTTTCTGAAACAAAAATTGACTACACACACATGCAAATTGCTGAAGTGTAGGGATCATTACATGATCCAACCCTTTCTCAAGGTTTTTTAATAACTTGTGATTAACTAACAAAGTAAAAGGTAACAGAGATTTACTGGATCAGTTTGAATCGGTCTGAATCGGAGTCTTGATATCTAATTTTATTGCTGGTGTCTTGGTATCTGGTCTCTTGGTGTCTGCTAACTTGGTGTCTGATGATGCTGCTTCCATTGTTGCCTTGATCGGAGTTGTTGCCGGAGTTCTTGTTTCTGTTACTAGTGGTGTTGTTATTGCTTCCAATACTTCTTCAAAACAAATTCAAAGACCCACAGCAAAAACTAGGAAAGAAACCCAAAAATCTAACAACAACAGTAGGAGATAACTTAAGTAATAATCGATTAAAGCAAAAGCAAATTAATTCTAAAAGAAACTAATCAGAAAAACTAATCACCAGGAGAAACTATTCTGTAGATCTACTAAAAGAAAAGCACTACCATAAATTTAAAAAAAAAAGGAAAAGGGAAAGGAAGGGACGAGATGAGAAGATTTTCAAGATGATTTGCTCCGATCTGCTCTCATGAGAGCCGATCGGAGCAACAACGTTTTTCGGTTTTTCTAGTTTCTGTTATCTTATTGAGATGCAAGCATCCATGTAACTTTCTAAGCTTGATGACATTCTGGTGACTGAGTTTTCTTTTAATAAACTTTGCCCTAATTAAAAAAAAAATCTATGGTATCTTATTGAGGAGAGAGAAACGAGAGCGTTACTCTTTTCTTTTTTTTATAAGAAAAACTTAGGCCTAGATAGGCAGTAAGAGTAGTACATAAGGTTATGTTGGCACCGATTGTGGATGAACCCCTCAGCCTGCCAACTTTGTTTTTACATGAGACAGCTAAATGAAAATTTTCCATGTTTTGATTACGAGTAATAAGACTAAGGTTAAGTAACACAAAAGATATAGGACTGATGTCCATAATTCCAGTCTGTTGAGCTTGGGTGGTGCTTCTTTCATTGTAAGGGAGATGAAATCTTTGTTTGACAGCTTCAGTGTAGAGGAGCTTGAATCTATCTAGGATGTCCATTGACTCCGCTGATATGGCAATGTTGGTGTGATGCAGCTCTTTTGCCCATTGGAAAGCTAGGTATTCTCATCCTGTAACTCCTATCTCTCCATAGTGTCCTGTTGTTTGTAGGTGGAAATGGTTTCTGCTGATTTCGGTAACTTCGGGTATGCGGGTGAGAAACAATTTAAACCTTAAACAATGTACTGCAAGGGAGTACTTTAGATTTGAGAGATCAATCTGTACAAATCCAGCCTAAACCAAGAAATGGCCGTTCCGGACTTGCTTCGGTCACAAAGTGGAGGAGAATGGGTTGGTTTTGGGGAGGGAAGCAAGGAAAGTGATGAGACCAGAATAGTTGATTCTGGAAAAGTAGTTGTGTTACTATGACTTGTATCAGAAAAGTGGGAAGCTAGTCAAATAGTAAGCTAGCAGGTATTCTCTGAGTGTTGTATCTTCCTGAGCGAACTTGTTCTTCTGTGGAAATAGGTAAGACCTATTTATACAAGTCAAAGTGAAACGTACCCTGGTCTCATTAAGGAATGGAAAAATAGGTAAGTAAATGGAAGGAGGTGGTAACCGTATGCATGCAATTGATGTTCCATAAAACCGTTAACGCATGGAATTGATGTTCCATAAAATCGTTAACGCATGGAATTAATGTCCCAGAGCGTTTCACCATTAACTCCATGTATTTACTAACCGTCTCACCCTTATGACACTTCCTTATGATGGGAGTAGTGTACGCCGCACGCTGTAAACCGCCAAACCAATACCCAAGGAGGATCCCCCAGTTTGTGATATGTGTTTGATATCTTGAATGTTTTTGTGGAAAACATGTAGCATATTGTTGTTTCCTGGCAAGTCGAGCTTGGAAGACTTGGTAGCTTGGTGACCTTCAACGGTCGAGATTTTGCATCTTAAGAGGAAAGGTAGTCGTTGATCGTCACGCCTTCGTTCGTTGGTGGCTTCATAGGTAAGGCCAGCATGGTGGCGCGACTAGGTTGGGATGCCAGTGGCATGGCATGGTGGCATGGCCAAACTTAATTTTTCGGGCCAAAGGTTACCATGTGTTGTCTGGTAACCTTGGATGGCTAGGATTTTCTCCTGAGATTGAAGGGCAACCGTTAATTGTTGCACGCCTTCACTTGCGTGGTCGTGTAGGGAAGGCCAGTATGGTGGAACAGCTAGATTGGCATGCCGTTGGCATGGCTTGATGGTGCAGATAGGTTGGCATGCCATTGGCATGGCATGGTGGCGCGGCCAAACTTAAGTTTTCAAGCCAAAGGTTACCATATGTTATCTGGTAACCTTGGATGGATAGGATTTGCTCCTGAGATTGAAGGGCAACAGTTGATTGTTGCATGCCTTCACTTGGGTAGCCGTGTAGGGAGGGAAAGCATGGTGGAGCGGATAGGGCCAAGGCAGGGGGCGTTTGGCTTGGCATGTAGGGCCAAGGGTTTGCCATGGGAGTATGGCGCGACTAGCTTGGCTAGGTGCGGTTTGGCTTGGCATGTGGGGCCAAGGGTTTTCCATAGGCGCATGGCGTGACTAGCTTGGCTGGGTGCGGTTTGGCTTGGCATGTGGGGCCAAGGGTTTGCCGTGGGCGTATGGCGCGGCTAGCTTGGCTTGGCATGTGGGGCCAAGGGCTTTCCATGGGCGGATGGCGCGGCTAGCTTGGCTGGGTACGGTTTGGATTGGCATGTGGGGCCAAGGGTTTTCTATGGGCGCATGACGCGGCTAGCTTGGATGGGTGCGGTTTGTCTTGGAATGTGGGGCCAAGGGTTTGTCATAGGCGTACGGCGCGACTATCTTGGCTAGGTGCGGTTTGGCTTGGCATGTGGGGATAAGGGTTTTCCATGGGCGCATGGCGTGGCTAGCTTGGCTAGCTTGGCTAGGTTCGATTTGGCTTGGCATGTGGGGCCAAGGGTTTGCCATGGGCACATGGCTCAGATAGCTTGGATGGGTGTGGTTTGGCTTGGAATGTGGGGCCAAGGGTTTTCCATGGGCGCATGGCGTGGCTAGCTTGGTTGGGTGCAGTTTGGCTTGGCATGTGGGGCCAAGGGTTTGCCATGGGCGCATGGTGCGGCTAGCTTGGCTAGGTGCGGTTTGGCTTGGCATGTGGGGCTAAGGGTTTGCCATGGGCGCATGGCGCGGCTAGCTTTGCTAGGTGTGGTTTGGCTTGGAATGTGGGGCCAAGGGTTTTCCATGGACACATGGCGCGGCTAGCTTGGATGGGTGCGGTTTGGCATGGCGCGGCTAGCTTGGCTAGGTGCGGTTTGGCTTGGCATGTGGGGCCAAAGGTTTTCCATGGGCGCATGGAGTGGTTATCTTGGCTTGGTACGGTTTGGCTTGGCCTGTGGGGCCAAGGGTTTGCCATAGGCGCATGGCGCGGCTAGCTTGGCTGGGTGCAGTTTGGCTTGGCATGTGGGGCCAAGGGTTTGGCGTGACCAAGTTAGGGTTTCGGGTTAAAGCTCGTATGGTAACCTTGGACGACTAGGATTTTCTCCTAGGATTGAAGGGCGACCATTGATTGTTGCACGCCTTCATTTTGGTAGCCGCATAAGGAAGGCCAACATGGTGGCACGGCTATGTTGGCATGGGGCCATGGCAAGGTGCGTTTGGCATGGTGTGGTAGGTGTGGCTGGCATGGTTTGGCATTGGCACATGGGTGCGGCTAGCATGGCCGGCATGCCTTGGCGCGGTAGGTGTGGCTGACATGGTTTGGCATTGGCACAGGGGTGCGGCTAGCATGGTCGGCATGCCTTGGCGCGGTAGGTGTGGCTGGAATGGTTTGCCATTGGCAGAGGGGTGCGGCTAGCATGGTCAGCATGCCTTGGCGCGGTAGGTGTGGCTGGCATGGTTTTCCATTGGCATAGAGGTGCGGCTAGCGTGGTCGGCATGCCTTGGCGCGGTAGGTGCGGCTGGCATGGTTTGCCATTGGCACACGTGGGAATTAGAGCTTGGTTTATCGTAACCCTAATTAGTATTGAAAGAAAAAGATACCTCGGTAATTTTTTCACAGACACATTAAAGGTTTCAATAAATGCGCCAAGTAAAAGATTATTACTTAAATGCTGCGACGTCACTGTCTGACTAAGGTTTAAGGTTTTACGATTTTAACCCTAAGCTAAAAACCACCATCAACACCTGTATATCCTCTTGAATCAATAGTATTTCCTGCAAAATCTGTCATAGTTAGAGCAGTATGATGAGTAGAGTTTGCAGAGTCATAAATAGTGCATATGCTTATATGTTGTCCAAAGGTTGTTTGAACATTCCAATTATAGTTGGAATTGCCATGCTGTAGGTCAATAACAATTTCCTCTGGTAAAAAAGGAAAATTGTTAAGAATATGTTCAGGCATAGCATGTATTCTGTTGTGGTTACACAACTGCTGTTTAATTCTAAGGACAATATTCCCCACATGAGGCTTGTTGTGATTGAAAAAAATTCACATCTGGATTTCCAAATGTGCCGGCAAGTAGTAGCATAAATACTGAAATCATTATTTCCTAGTTGGAACCAGGAGTTCAACCTGTCTATAAAGATGGTGTTGTGATCAAACAAGGTATGAGTGCTGCCAAGAATTTCCTGCCACACCAGTAGCAGTAGTACAATTTAGAAACATATGAGACATGGTTTCTTTTTCCCCATTGTTGCAGACATTGCATATTGGATTGATATAGTGAAGAATGCTAGTTGTTTTAGCATTAGTGGGTAAGATTCCATGATCACATTCCCAAATGAAGATTTTGATTGCTGGTGCAACATTCATATCCCAGAGAGCATCCCAATTGCCAGTAGGGGGTCATTTCTGTAAATATGGTTAGTTTTAGCCTTGTATAACTCATGGACTGAAAAAGCTCCTATATTGTTGAAATTCCAACAAATTTTGTCTTCTTCATTTGGATGAGTCTTCATATTTATAATTCTAGCAGCTTCTTCAATACTAAAGAGATTTGAGACCTGATTTTCATCCCATTTGCCATCAGGGAGAAGTAAGGAGTTGAGTTTGTTGATATGATGGGGGCAGTGATAAGGTTTTTGAAGTTTTATAGTAGTGTTTGGGATCCAGATATCATCCTAGATTTGAATTCTTCTTCCATTACCAATTCTCTAAGTGCAGTGTTGTTGAATGTTGCTTAACCCTTATAAGATTCCCTTCCATATCCAAGAGTCCCCATTTTTTTATTTTGTGTCATGTTGAGTACATTTCTGCCTAGGAGGTATCTGGCATCCATGAGTTTGTACCATAGAGAGTCCTTATCTTGTTCAAGTCTCCAGCATATCTTGGTAATCATAGCACTGTTGAATAGTTCAATGTTCATAAATCCCAGACCTCCTAGATCTTTTGGTTTACAAACTGCTATCCAGGCTTTTGGATAATACCCAGAGGGCTTTTCTATGTTTTTTCCCCAGAAAAAATCTCTTTGGAGGTTGTTGATGTCCTTGCAAGTCTTCTTTGGGATCTTGAAGCAATTCATTTGGTATATACAGGCAGAATAAGTGACAGACTTGATGATAACCTCTCTTCCTACGGGGTTTGGAGGGGTGTGTTTCCAACCTGTGAGTCTTAACTTCAGTTTATCTACTCCAGGCTTGAAAGAATTGATTTTGCTTCTGTCAACAAAGAGGAGATGACTGATAGGTGGTGCAGCTTTGAATATTTGTATACCATGTATGGTGCCTCTGTCTTCAGCATGCAGAATGGTCCTTGATAAGGATTCCATGCAAAACAAAAATAGGTAAGGAGATAGGGGATCCCCTTGTCTAAGTCCTCTTGAGGGTTTAATTTTTTTTATCAGGAGACCCATTTATAAGGACAACTGATGTAGAAGTTGAGATACATTGGGAGATCATGTGGCACCAATGTTCATCAAAACCAATTCTCTTCATAATAGTTCTAAGGAACCCCCAGTCCACCCTGTCAAAAGCCTTTGCCATATCAATTTTATCCCCATGATGCCATTATTTCCTTTATTTCCTCTGTTAGATCTCATAGAGTGTATGATTTCATGAGAAATAACTATATTATCAGATATTTGCCTTCCTGGAATAAATGCATATTGGTAGGGTGATATGATTTTGTTTAGAAGAGGTTTCATTCTTTGGGCTAGAAGTTTGGAGATTATTTTGTAGGTTGTGTTGCATAGACTGATAGGTCTGAAATGGCTAGGGGTAGAAGGGTTATCATTTTTGGGTATTAGAGCTATGAATGTAACATTCATTTATTTTAAAAGATGACCAGATAAGAAGAAATGTTGAACCATGGAGACAATATCCTTTCCAATAACTTCCTAGTTGAGTTTAAAGAAATTCGGTGGAAATATATCAGGACCTGGAGCCTTGTCATTTTCCATACTGAATAAGATGTTTTTGATTTCAGAGATCTCAGGTTTTCTGTTTAGGGTGATATTATCCTCCCTGGTTATGGTTTGGGGTATAAGATTGATGATTTCAGCAGAGGGTTGTGTTGTTTCAGCAATAACCATAAAGGAAAAGTAGTTGGTGAAGAAATCTTTAATTTCTTGCTGATATGTGATCCAACTTCCTGCTTCAGTTTGAATAGAGTCTATCTTGTTTCTTCTGGTTCTACTTTTAGTTGCTCTGTGGAAATAACTAGTGTTTTGATCTCCCAGCTTAATGAATTGATCCCTACTCTTGGTTTTCCAAAAAAATTCTTCTATGTCATGCCAATTCTTGAGTTGGTTTCTAGCATCTGCAATAGCTTGCCCTCTTTCAGGTATGAAGAAATGGGAGTGTAGCCAGGTTATATGTTGTTTACATTCTTCAATGTTGGTTTTGATGTTCCCATAAACCTCCTTATTCCAGACTCTGATTTTCAGCTTGATATCTTTGAGTTTTCTGGCAATTGAGTAAGCACTTGAGCCTGTGATAGTCTTGTTCCAGCATTCAGATATGATTTTCCTGCAGTCAGCATGATCTAGCCAAGGACCAAATTTTTTGAAAGGAATCTTACTATTCTTACAGTGAGGGTTTGTGTTTAGAAGTATGGGGCGATGGTCTGATCCAATGGATAACATGTTGTTGATAGTGGTGTTTGGGTAGATATCCATCCAAGTTTCATTATCTAGGCCTCTATCCATCCTTTGTTCAGTGAGAGCATGCCCTTTCCTCTTGTTTGACCAAGTGAAAGGACAGCCAATGAAGCCAGTATCAATAAGATCTAAAGTTTGTATTTTTTTCATTGAATAAAACAGCTTCATTGGTATCAATGGGATGAGTACTGAACTTTTTAGTATCATGAAGGATAAAGTTCATATCCCCCATGATCAACCAAGGGAGCTTGTGAATTTTGGCAGTGTTCTCAATAAAAATCCAAGATTTCAACTTGGAAGTAGTATCAAAAGGGTTACCATAATAACCAGTGAATATCCAAGAAGGATTATTGGCACTTCTGATAGTAGCATTAATATGGTTTTTGGACCAATCTAATATTTTTCAGGTTTAGATTGCTTTTCCATATTCAGGCTAGCCATCTAGCGGCGCCACTTGTCCCTTCTGGGTTGACAAACCAGTAATTGTTTACTCCTAAGAGATGCATAATCTTCTTTAAGTTATCATGCTTTTGTCTAGTTTCCGGCAAAAAAATGATATCAGGGTTTAGCTTATTAAGCATGTCATTCAGATAATTCTGAGCATCTTTTGTACCTAGACCTTGACAATTCCAAGCCAAAGAAGTGAAGAATTTCCAAAAGTAGGATACAACAGGATATTTTGAGGTGAGCCGTCTAGGTAATCTATCATAATATAATTGGGCTAACCACATTTCATTATTTAACACAATGAGTATAGAACACCAAAAGTAAACTAGAGAGATTAGTATGCTTACCTTAGTACCAGTAGAGCAATCCAAGGAACCATTAGCCATGGGATTAGGAAAATGATTATCATCATTTTGGGTATCAACATTCTTGGTATCCGCAATCTGATTAAGAAACTGGTTATCAACAGTCTGGTCCTTGAAACGTTTGGCATCAGCTAATTCCAAAGTATTGAGGAAGTGGTGAGCGTCGTTTACTCAACAAAATAAAAAGATATTTCCCACTAATTAAATATAATATAGCGGTAGTAAGGATCATTCCCACGAAGAGTAATGCAATTGTTATGTTATCTAAATCGACGAAAATATAAAAGAAGGATAAAAAGAATAATAAGATAAACATAATGAAGAAATCCTTCGCCGTTACTAATCGTTAAATCAACATTGTACCCATCTATCTCTTGTTAGAATCAATTGTCACCAACCGTAGGAAAGCAGGTACGCTTAGCTATCCCCAAAACTCCTTATATCACCGGATACGAAAGCGCTCGACTACCGAATTCTATTCAAAAGAACCACCTTGAGGTACGCTTACAAGATGTAATTCCTAGAACGCATTAATATTTGTGAATTTAGGTTTGATCCCAGCAGTAAAACTCGGTACGCTCGGTCCACTTACTGGTGTTGCCTTTACTCGTAATTGCTACACAAAATCCCTTCGCAAGGTCTTGCGATTTCTACTTGTGTAGGAGTTAAGAGACAATTACGGGTCGACTCAACTCTCTACTAGCATTAGAATGATTAATAAAATAATCTAGTTGCGCACCCAAACCAATCTAAGAATCAATCATAAACCTTCGATATAGTAAAAACAATCCACAATGAATCAATTTAAAACTTGAAACAAACTTGCAAAATAATTGAGCTTCACATTAGAACTTTGAATTCATCCTTACAATATAAAAAGAATATAAAAGAGATAGTTATCCCCCTTAGGGGAGAAAAACGGTAAAAAGAAGATATATAACTGTGCCTAGTGTTCCCTATATATAGAGTTTTGTAACCTCTTCTTGAAGAAACTAGAAAACCTAGCAAAAATAGGAAAGTGCACCTCCTTAAAAATGTCCCGTGCATAACACCCTGTGTTAAGTAGGTCACGAACTCTTGCCAAATTCCAAAATAAATTATGACCAAAGTCTGGCCAAAAATCCCCAGCACAACTCACAGCCAAGGCTGTTCGTATAAAAGGAATTTTAGCATAGCCTAAATGGGACGCGCAGTAGCAGAAGCCCAGCCCATTCAATAACATCAAGCCGTTCAAAAGAATGAGCCCAGACATTTAACGGCCCATCGAAGGGTTTACCATCACCATGATCACCTTTACGAAAGCCAATAAAGATATCAGCATGTTCAACTACACCGACCTCCGTGAACTGAAAAGGAATCACAACTGCCCATGTTGTGAAAGCTCGTGCACAAACAGAACTGCATCTTCTTCAACCTCATACGTAACTGCAGCTTGTCCGCCATGAACCCAAAACAACTCCATTTATCTCAGATAGTGGCAGCAGCTCCATTCCTGCAATCGAGTTGTATCAACACCACAGTCCCATTAATCCTCCAACACCGACGCACCCTCTGTATAATCTTCATGACCTACTCATAGCTCTTCCATGCTTAACCGTTGAAAAACACCAACTGCCACAGCAACAACCTCCATTTAATCGATCACCTTATTACTTCCAGGCTCCATTTCCTACTGCACCATCAGTTCATCGCACCTCGGAGTCGAGTATCATCTCGAGCACCACATCATTGGCAGTAGCCATTACTTCTCTGTTTCCCCGGCTCGGCTTGTTCTTTTCTTAGCAAATGGCAGCAACTTAATCTTCTCAATTCAAGTTCATCGTCATCTCGACCCACTATTAAGCTCGAGTTCCACCAGCCTGTAAGTCCATCTTCTCATCGATGTCTTATCGAGAACCAATTACTTGCTCGCCTGCCAGCTCTCCTGGTTATCACAGTGTCACTAACATTTATCTTCCTCCTTCGAGCATTAACCTTGGAAGCAACATTCCATCAACCACCATTCTCGGCATTATTGCTTCCATCTTTCTCTCCTGTCCAGCACCATGCAGTCCATCGGTACCATCCATCTCATGCTCCACTAATAACAACACCATCAACATCTGGCAACAGCGTCAAACCCTGCCAATACTCACCATCTTTTGTTGAGCTACTTCTCGTCTCTAGTGACGACAACATAACCAAAATACTCCCAGCATCATCGACGAACGTTAGTAGCTCCAACGAGAATAGCGTCATCCATCATTATCCCTGCCAGATCCTACGAAACTTTATCTCGCTGGCATCATCTTTCATTATTAATCCATTACTGGTAATAACACATTTTTTGGACCCATCGTTGTCGGCAGTAAAGCTTTGTCTCTTCTTCTCAGCTCAAATTTGGTTCCTTACCCATACATCTCTTCCACCAGCACACATATGTGCTACCCTTGATGTGAACTCTATTTATAGTTTATACTTTATTCCAGTAAATGTATGCGAACCATATAGCCCATATTAAGCCCATGTTGGACTTGGTACCTCCAACCCATTAAGTTCATTAACAGTATTTGAAAAATATGCCCACGCGACTGCCCGTAGTAGTTTCCATACAATGATAATTCCGTCTCTCTTTTGGCAAATTGGACGATTTCTTGTTCTTTTCGGGAATAAGCTCCAAAATTCCCATAAAATATAAAAGAAAGCTAATAACACAATTTTGCAAGAAAACTAGCTAAGAAAGCATAACCAATCGATCCTTAGAGAGGTGTTTTTACACACCTATCAGGAAGGAAGATAAAGAACAAGGGATAGCCTTCTTCCTCTTGGTGTCAGAACAAATGCTAAAGAAGGTACTGGTAGAATTGTCATTGAGATTCCCAAAGATATGATCCTTTTTCTTGGCTTTCCATGACGTTTTTTTCTTCTGAGATGCTTCTGCTTCCAACCTAGCTTTTATATGGTCCAAGGTGGGAAGGGGATGAGAGTGAGAGGGCATTGGATTTTCCTTGACTGGGAATAATTGCTCAGCTACAGCAAGATCAACAGCATACGAGTCTTCATCAGTTTTGCTTAAGTCAGAGTTGTTATTGGGGACTGTTCTTGCAGCAGCTTTCCAAGTTGGAAGTTTTTTCTTGTATGCTCCTGCTAACTTTTTGGCCAGATCTAACCTTTTGTGTTTGAATTGACATGCTAAAACTTCCGGGTGCGTGGAGAGATGTGGGATTCAGTGGTTGGGGTTTGGGTTTCCAATTCCTGAGAGTGACCACCAAATATGATGTTTCTGTTGGAGGTAGATGCCATGTTTGCTATGGACTTTTCCAGCTCCAATCTTTTAGCAGCTTTCATTTTTGCTTCAAAAGTAGTAGCAGCATCAGCATCAGAGTAATTTCTGTGAATGATATCTTTTCCAGCTTGAACTTGTTTTTGTCTAGGAGTGGTGGGTTTAGGTGCTGGTTGAGGGATTGGTAAGTGGGTATAATCATGGTTATTTTGGTTTGGGGGTACATGGCAAGGAGGGCTTGGATGGTCTAAAATCCTACAGACCTTCCAAAATTTTATTCCATTTAGCGCATAAGCACACTCCAACCAGTGTGATAGAGTGGGTGTTGCAAATTCTTCAACTCCAAACTTGAGAGCTCTGGTAGTATTGATAGTAACCTTGACTTCCACATTTTTTTCAAATCTGTCTCTTCCATATGGTTTTTTGATCCTTGAAAGACCCCAATTGGTTGAATGATATTTGGGATGTCTTGTATGATGTGTGTGGGAATTCTCTTAATAAGTAGCCAGATCATAACCTTAAAGAATAGTTCTTCATCAATGAGATCAGGTCCCATAATTGGAACACCTACTAAGACCATTAATTTATCAAAAACTCCTCTAGTTCCTCCATCTCTCAGGGTGGAGTAATCCTCTTCATTTTTGGTTCTGACAACGTAAAAGTTCCTTCTCATGTTCCATACTTCAATTTCTATTCTTCCAATCATTTCCCAGTGAGCATTAATGAAGTTGCATACTCTTGATGTCTGAAAGCAAATATTGCTACATAATTTGCCTATAAAACATCCCTTCCAATCTTGAGTATGCTTGGTTTTGATATTTTCGGAATTGATAAAAACTTTGGGGAATAAGTCCTCTGGTATTGAAATATAGCGTTAATTGACTCTTAAACGAGAGTTGGTCCATATAGCGTTACTCCTTTCAAACGAGAGCCTAGTGTGAAATATATAAGTCGTCCCTACTATGGACCGATTTTCACCTCATCCGCATACAATCCATTACACTACAGATTTCAAATTTGGCATCCGCATCCAATCCAGATCCAATGGATGCACGGACGGACGGATTGGATGTGGATAATCCAATGGATTTGTTTTAGTTAAAATTTATAGTAAAGAAAATAAAGCCCACACAAATAACTCCTTATAAAACCTACATACCCTATATATGTATATAAATGTAAAAATGCCATGTACAACACCCCAAGCAAACACCTTAAAAATTCCTAAATGATCCATATTATTTTCTAGAACTATATAACTGCCCTTAATTTAACGGATGTGGATGTCCAACGTATTTTCAAGGTTGCATCCGGGTCCGATCCGTAATCTGTTGGATTTCAAGAATTCTATCCGCATCCAACCCATTAACGAACAATCAGGACATCTATCCGTAAAAGAACGGTTGGTCCCGATTAAATCCGCGGATTACGGGCCAAATGCTCGCCCCTATCCCCAAGACCTAATAATGTTTCCTTCTCTTGCTTATAATAGTTAATTGACTCTTATATTTTTGAATCTACCTGACACTGCTACCCCATCATCTGAATTTCGATGTAAACTAGGTTGTTCCTATTTATTTTTCCTTGTGATAAGACCTCAACAAAAATCTGAATAACCGGTGGGAAAATAATTCTTTCGTTATGGGTATTTTAGTCAGATGACAATTGCAATGATCTGATCCAATTAGTCAGATGACAATTTCATTAATCTGTCCAAATATATTTATCTTGAATTTAAAGTAGGTCTCTGGTATCTGTATTCTGAAATTTAAACTACTAAAAAAAACAAAAAAAAAACATGCACTCCTAAATTATCAAGTTTCTTTTTCAGTCTCTCTTATTATTAGTAGTAGTACTTATTCTTAATTATTATTCATTACAGTTCTTCTTCATCAAGAATACAAAACAAAGCTAGGCTAAGTTTTCCTGTGTTAGTGGTGGTCAGGATTTGTCCGTGGGAAAGATAAATCAAAGGCTGTGGTTCTCCCTGCCACACCCTACATGTCGCATGTGTGGCGTTAATTCCAATATTATGAATGAAAAATGAATACTCAAGTCAAGATATGGAATTTCAAAAATTATAATGGGGAGGTTCGAACTCATGACCTATTGTGTCATAAGAGTGGCCTCTAACCAATGTTCCACCTTGGTTGGAATTGATAGAAAAGATAAATCAACAGTGGTGGTTTTTTCAACTTAACTACCATAATTGCTTATTAATTAGTGTTTCACTAATTGCACATAATAATTAATCTATTCATTATAAAGTGTTTTATTAATTAGTGTTTCAATAATTGCTCATAATAAATGACTAATCATTTTTTAATTATAAATATTTTCTTAATTAATTATAATATTTATATCTATTAATAAAGAATTTTGATAAATAATATCAATAGACATTTTATGCGACAATGAGTAATAGAAGAGGTGGATGCCGAAAGAATAGTGGTGGTTAAGGGCGGAGCCAAGCACAATTATATTTCTTTTTGTTCTTTTATCGTAAAATGGGATACAAAATCCCTTTTTCACATGTATCCAACTTGCCAAGAATTTTTTCTCCCTCTCTCCTCAAAATCCTGGCTCTGCCCCTGGTTTGTGGTGAAATAAGAAGTGACGGTGAATGCTGGTGAGTAGTGATGGACAATATTAATTTTATGTTGTCGTTACAACATCGTAGTGTGGAAGATGTGGTTGGTTGTTTTTAACACTTTTGATAAAGGAAGGTACCATATATTTCATGGATGATATCATACAAGACAATATTTACATAATCATAGTTGGATCACCCAAATGGTAGCCATGTTATCTTTGGTACTATATCGTATAAATCATGATTTTTTAATGTTAAAATAAAATTGATTGCAATACAAAAAAGAATATATACACGGAAAAAAATAAAGAAACTAATCAATTGGCGATTTTTTTTTCAATCTAAACCTCATACATGGCATTTGTGATTGAAAATTAGAATTGCATCCGACAACCTACATGGGATGGGCGGCAGTGGTGGAGTCAAAAATTGACATTGAGGAGGTCTATTTAAAAAAAAAAAAAACATGTAAACTTTGGTGGACTAAACCATAAATATATATAGAAAAAGTACTATTTATAAAATAAACTAAAAACTTTATGTAGTTACTAAAAATTTAAGGGGTTAGTGCCAGGTTAGTCAACCCTTGGCTCCGCCACTGGGTGGTTGTGGATAAAAAAAGTGGATTTATATGGTTTTATGGTGAACAAAAACATATTATGCTAATTTCGTAACGCCATAAAATGTATAACGTTATATTATAAAGTATAAAACGTGGTTGATCATTCTAATGTTAAAATAAACTCGATAAAACACATGTCCATTTTAAAAAAATGGTGCAATCAATTTACATGTTATGTAATAAATAAACGAACGACACGAATCAAGATCATAAAATATGAAATTATTTATTATTGATTTTTTTATTAAAGAGTGGTCAGGATTTGTCCATAGCAAAGATAAATTTACCGCTGGGTTTGTTCAATCTAACCATTTTTAAACATTTTATTAACTAATGTCTCATTGATTGTTCATAATGATTAATTAAATTTCTATTATAAATGTCACATTAATAATCTAACATAAATACATAATTTTATTAATAAATAATTTTACTAATAAATAATTTTACTAAAAACTATATTAATTTTAATGGTGGTAGTGGAAGTAGGGTTAGTATAAGCGGTGACGGGTGTTTGTAAATGGTGGAGGCGGTAACATTACTATTGGTGGAAGAAATAGTGGCGGTGGATGGTTTTTATGGTGGTGGGTGTTGGTAATAGTAGTGTATAATAATAGTTTTTTCTTTTTAGTGAGTTTTATTGAGCAAGTAAAAAAATAATCTTCACAAAACATGCAACATTATATTGTGAAAGATGTAATTGGTTGTTTTTAGCACGATTGATAAGGACAAAAACCAAATATTTCGAGGATGATACAGGAACGTATAAGACAATATGATCATGACTGTTCGATCACCCGTATTATATAAAGGCAACTGGTGTACCCGCGTAAGAGAGAATTATCGCTCTCTCAAGTACTATTACATTCTTTTTCCTGAAAGACCATCAATGTCAAGTTGTTTCACGACAACTACCTACAAAGGAAACAACTTTCACTCAATTCCCCATATACAACCTCATGACTGGGAAAATGTATTTGCATTCTAAATATTTGTTTGAAAATTATGTTTGTTCATCAAAATCATCATAAAAAACTCTAAATCATAAATCTAAATTTTTCCTCCGATGTTTATAGAATATTTTTTATATTTTACATTCTCAAATCATGTGACCTCTTGATGAAAAATCAACAAAATTAAATTACGGATCAATATGTATAGGTTTCATTCACTGGGTTAGAAGGTAGAGTAGACACAGTTGGGTAGATCACACAAAGCAGAACATGAATGAGAATACTTCAATAATTTGGCCAAGAGATAAGGTCAAAAATTTAAGATTGACTTTCTATAAGACTAATTAAATCGGCTTCGATAGGAGGTGACTAAAATATGGATTAATAATAATTTTCACGTAAGACAATTGCAAAACATAGTTTGGCTAACTCTGCCTATGTAAAGAGTGGTTAAGATTTGTCCTTCCTCAATTGCTATGTTATGTGAGAAGAAGGTGATATCTAAGATTGAGGTATAATTCAAATCTATTAGATTCATACCATTTACAACTGGATGCCTTGAAAAAAATCGACGTATTGTTATTATTATTACAGGCAAGGGATACATTGACCACACTTGCGCAAATAGCTTACTTCGCAAATGATTGGTGTTGCATGTACTGTCTAGAATGCAACGAGGAATTTGAAGAAACAAGGCACCAGAAGCAGTGTCCGGAGTATTTGGGATATAGTAACTTAGACCCAATGTAATACTTATGTTATTTTTAGTTTTTTTAGTTTTTCCACAATCTATTTATTTAAGAAAAATAAACATTGCAAATACATAACATCAACAAATATTAGACAGATTGCGTTTGACAATAATGGCTACTGATGGTCCGGAAAAGGCAAAAGAAAGGAATTGTTGTAGAAGAATTGTTGGGATATACAACGAATTACTTGATATGAATGAAAGAGGTATAACTATTTCGACTCTGAAATCACATAAAGTTCACAGTAGAAGATGACATCAAGTTTAAAGTTAGTAACAAACATAATATGCCTAACTAAAATGTTAATATATATATATAAATATATAAACTTAGAAATCCGTGGGACTTGAAGAGGCCAATTTTGAAAACTACAATCTTAGAAAGCAACGATCCACAATACCATAATTTAAAAAAAAAAAAAAATTCAACGCAGAATATGTCAACTTTTGGTAAAGGATCTATTGGCAACCTATTAATTTGAAATAGGATCAGGGAATACAATAAGTGTTCAAGGTTCTGTATGAGGTAATGTGTCGCCAGATTATATTCCAAGTGAAGGTAGGAACATACGAAAGTGACAAAATGTCCAAGACTTTTGAAGTTACCAAAGCCTTCGTTAAGACGAATTGCTGGGAACAATACTTTGTTGAATATTTAATGGCAGAGGATCGCATATATACAATCCCTTAGAGCATTAATGGGTACACATTTTAAACATTGTCGTCTAATGGGTGTTGAAAAATTACAGGAAAATCATGTTACATTGGATAGTTTGTATTATTCGTTCGATGCAAAAAAATATTATTCTCTGCCTATTTGGAAGATCGACAACATGACCATGATAGATGAGTCACCGGAGCGAAATAGAGCACGTGGAGACTTTTATGGACGATATTGATTAGTTGATTTCATTGAGATAAGCGTTATTTGACGATATTTCAAAAAATATTTAAACTTACATATTCATGTGGAGCATTATCTCATTATAAGAAATGAACCTAAATGAAAAAGTGTCTCAAGTTAAGATTATATTTCTTTAGTTGAAGCAAATCTCCGTGAAAATATTAAAGGAAAAAACAAAGAAAAAAAGAGAGGAAAATCCCAACTATTTTTATGATAAACACATAATAAATCATAAGGAGTTGATAAGTATTCGGAACACAAATTATACGATATATTATAAATGAACCAACATCATGGCCCGTGCCGTTACGGCACGGGTTAAGGGCTAGTTTCTTATACAAACTGTCTAAATAATAATAAAGTCAGAGGTTAGCTTTTGTCCCCACTCTCTCGCTCTCTGTCTCTCTCTCTCTTCTGGTACACTTTTTCGGTTAGTAGAACACTTTTATGTAGTATCTGCAACCCGTATGAGTTTAACTTTCAACACATTTCAGGACAGAGATGAAAACAGAAATAAAGAAGAAAAGAAGAGATCATGGGTTTTTATCAGAGATTCAGAGTTGAATACGCAACACTCCCCTTGACTCACACTCTCTCTCTCTCTCTCTCTCTTAGAGATGCTGAACAAGAACACTATATTTCGATCAATCAAATACTCATATAAATACCATAGAGAGAAGAAGAAGAAGGTTGAATACAGCGAAGCAGAGATTTTTTATATATAAAAAAAGTGCTTGAGATTGAAATAAAATTTGTCTGTCTTTAAATTTTCATTGGACCATCTCTCTGTTGCAAGACTACTACTTGTGTCGTGGGTTACCCCACTGCAGCTTTTTGTCGTTCTCTTTCACTCACTCACCCTCTCTCTCTCTCTCTTTATCTCTTTACTTATATACGAGTTTTGGGTTTCTTTTGTATTTCTTTTCTGATCCTCACTTGGTAATGATTTTTTTTTCTCGTTTAGTGTAGTTGAAGTAGTAGTATAGGAGCAGCATTAATCTGATCAAGTCTGTTACAAGTTCGCAAAACTAGAAGAAGGAGAAGAAGAACAGTTTCAAGAATGGGTATTAACTGACTGATCCGATAGTGGTTTCTTTGAAGAAGGAAAATTAAACACACTTTCTGCTTCTTGATTCAGGGTTTTCTTTCTCTTCATCAAATTTGTTTTTGTTCTTCTTATTTCTGTTGTTTCTGTGGGAAATTTCTCTGCATGTCTTCACAACAACAGAGACAGTTCGGTATAATGGTGGGAGGGAATATTAATAGTAACAATGTGGGATTGATTAATACAACATATACAAAAATATTTGTTGGAGGATTAGCTTGGGAAACTCAAAGAGATACAATGAGACGTTACTTTGAACAGTTTGGAGAAATTCAAGAAGCTGTTGTGATAACTGATAAGAATACTGGAAGATCTAAAGGATATGGATTTGTAATTACAATTTTCTCTCTCTCTCTCTCTAATTTGTGTCTTTGTTTTCTTTTTTTGATATTTTACTAAAATGGGTTTTTGTTTTGATTTAATGTAGGTGACATTCAAGGATCCAGATTCAGCTGTGAGAGCTTGTCAAGATCCATCTCCTGTAATTGATGGAAGGAGAGCTAATTGTAATCTTGCCTGTCTCGGAGCTCAGAGGCCTCACCCTTTGTCTGCTTCTGAACATGGTTCTTTTTTCTCTCTCCCTCAACTTTCTTAATGATCGACTCAAATAATTCTTAATAGAAACTAACCTCAATCCATGAACCATAGACATAGAGACGCGTTCATTCAAGATAATATCTATCTGTGTGCTCAAAATTTAATTCATGCTTCAATTGATCATAAAACACTTGATAATTCTGCAATTTCTTGACCTTGAATTTGTTTATATATATATATATATATATTTGCAGGTTTGGGAAGGTTTAGACCAGGACATGGATCAGTAGTAACTGCACCAACTTATGAAGGATCTTCTGCCTCTACATATTTCAATCAACCTTCTCCGTACACATTTCCATATTCAACTTATGGGTAGACCTTTAAATAAAAAATTGTTTCAGTTATTGGTGTTTTGAATTTCTGCATTTTCCTGATCCTCTTTCTTTATCAGGTATTCCGGTTATTCTCAAGAAAATATGTATCAGATGGTGAGGATAATTTCCTTTCATATGTTGATCACGTTAACCAATTTTATTACCGTTCTTGAATAGAAATTAAGTCTTCATATTGAACTAAATTGTAGAATTACTACAATGTATATGGAGGGCAACAAATTCCAGCTGCTGCTTACTATGCGGCTGGAGGGGCAGCGTCTGGAACTCCTGGGATTGTCCCCAATTTCTACCCATTCTATATGCAAAATGGTCAAGCCCAAGGTCTCAGAGTTCAATATCCTCAATGGGTTCAATATCCATATATATCTCAACCTTATACGCCTGCAGTACTTCCAATACCTACTCCAGTTTCCCCTGTAACCACCATTACAGGTTTGAATTCTTACTCGAGAAATGAATCTAAAACTAATCAAGACACATTACTTATGTATATCCATGTTTTTCATTTTGATCCATTAGTGGGAATTAATATGTAACAGGTGTGACTTTAACTACAGAAGGTTCTGTGGGTACAAGAACGATCACGATAAAAGACCCGGGATCGGCTAGAACTGAACAGAGTTCAGCTTAGTTCTAAATGATAGTAGAAATGTGAGTTCTTCCAAGACTAACAAGAATGAGTTTAAAGTGGGGAGAAAGGAATGAGGAATTGGAAATGAAATTGCTGATAATTACCAAGTCGTTAGAAGAATAGAAAAGAAATATGGGAGATTTCTTTTTCTGTTCTCTATAGTATAATGGGCTGAGTCATAGAATTAGAGAGAAGAAAAATTCAACAAAAATACCATCATCAGCATGAAGTTGTTCCTTCATGGGGAGGACTACTTAATGATATATATAGATATAGCTAACTATGATCTGTTGGATCTTTTCGTCCTTCAAGTTAGATATTATCTTCATCATCATCAACATACATTGTAGGAAAATAGTGAGAGTCTTAGTTTTTAAGTTAGACTATCATCAATCATATTTGTTTATGTATCAAAGACAAGGTTGAACAAAATATTGGTTTGTAATCAACCTGAAATACTCATTCTTAGATTAAAATTCGTGTCTCGTGAAGTGGGGTCTTCATGGAGATACTTGGTTATGTTTAGTATTAAGTCGATTCTGAAGATTTGTTTTATGTCTCGGAATCGACATTTTTCTTTGTTTAATCAGGATCCTAATTTTCAAGACCTGATAATTCAGAAGAAAGAAAAGGCAAGCTTCGGACAGCTTGACCTGAATGTAATTTTTTTATTTGTTATTTGTTCATCTTCATTATTATCATTTCATTTATGGATTAATGTAGGATTTGTTTAGGGTAAAACAGCATTTCTTTCTCTCTAGTTTTGGATGTCACGGTTTTAGTTTTAGTCCTAGTGGTGGCAGCAGCCATAGTATCTTGTTTACATTTTCTAGTGTTTTTCTGTATCATTGATTCATGGTAATAACTTTAGGTTATGTAGAGTATGTTTGGAATCCAAGGTATATGGGGATGAGGTTGTTTCAACTTTTCTGTTACAAAATTGGTGCACGCGGGTCTGTGTCACTTGTTTCTTTTTGAATCTTACAATTTGACGAGAGATGTTGGAGAAGCTTCTTGTAAAAGTAAATACGTAGACAAAAGAATCCGAGGATTTTTACTGTTTTTGTTGTCATTTTAAAGACCGGAAATAAAGCCTATAAAAATGCGAAAGATGGTAGTGTTAGGGCAAAATACACTCCACTTCCTTTACAAGTACGTATTTTTAACTTCTCCCATTAGTCGGAGGGAAAAAATTTTGAACCGGCAGTGCGAGTTCAGAGACGAATTCGCAGCATCACAGCCGTTGGAGGATGGAGATGTGACATCATCAACTTAAGGGCTTAACCATAGTTAATTAGTTATATATTTGGATTTCTAAATATGGGTCGTATCTTTACTAAATATTCATACTGATAAAACAGAGACAGTCATACGATCAAAAGAAGAAATAAAGACAAAATCATCTCCCGAGAACATTGGCGACTAATAACTTAATTAGCTATCGATCAATTATTAGAAAAACACAAGCATGCACCGGAATGTCTCATTAGTAATAGGTTTCAAAAGGAGATAAAACAGCGTACAAATTTTTTTCTTTCTTAATTACCATAAGACCTTCAATGGTGAAATCACTGAGGGAACTACAAATTATTATTTTGATTCTGTCGATCAACCAACCAAAGAGTGGCTCATCAAATTACATAAATCAGTTGTATTAGTATTTGATATTAAACTGATCAGTTCCGCTGACATGATGGGTTGTTCCATCATCATAGTTGGTTCGTAGGTAAATTTATCATGTAATTATTAACCATATACTTGTCAAGCTTATTTCAGTACGAGAGGAAGTATAAAACATCAGAGTGAAGTTGTTGATGGTAGAAAGGTCTCGATGGCATGATAGATTCTCCGATTTGATATGATCCGGTTTTTTTTTTTTTTTGGTAGAATGATCCAGTTTTGTTGAAATGTTGGGCTAGTATCAGTTGTTCTCAGTTTTGTTACTGGATTATTTGAGAATATTGAGCAAAGATACGGCATATATTCATAAAAATGCTATATATAACCATGGTTAAATTTTCAGTTAGATGATGTCATATCTCCATCATCCAACGGCTATGTTGCTGCGAATTCTATTTTGAACATGCACTGTGGGTTCAAAAAAATTTCCTTAGTCGGAGGGATTCTTTAGAATGGACCTCCAATTTCTAATTTCTAACTCCACAGTTCTACAAAAAGGACTAAGAGCTTCTCCAATGGTGGTTGTGTGTGTTTCCTAGGTGGCAACACAAACAAGACATCCTCATTCCAATTTTTCCTTAAGTTTAGGGAGGAAAAGTAGTTCATCTCCAATGGTGTTGTTTGAGATGTTTTATGAATTAAATGTAAATTTTATTTTTAGTAATTTTTAAATTTTATTATAGCTAAAAATGGTTATTTAATATATTAAAATTAATTTAGGTAAGCAAAAGCTTACTAGGATAGTTTGACATTGTCAAGGTGAATGTCTAAAACTTGACATTCACCTTGACAATGTCTAACAAAAATTAAGCCACATCATCTTCACATTGATTTAAGATGTTGGGGCTGGAGAAGAATTTTAGGGAAAATGAATGTGTATCCTATGTGGACTTAGACATTTATCTTCACATACATTCTATTGGAGAAGTTCTAAGGCAGGAGATCCACCTATTTTTTTCGAGATTGCTTTTGGTAAATTTTAAAAATATAATATTCCCTCTATCCCAAATTAGAGAGCTAGTTGTAGTTTGTATAATTTTTAAGGCAAAGACGAAAGCGGATTATGTTTAAGTAATTTTTACAATTATATCCTTATTAATAAGAACTAGTAAAACTTAGAAATGAATTATCTCTTAAACTATACCATGGTTTTTAGTAAACTTTTACCCGTCGAAAAGCATTTTAAAACACCTACCTAACGAATACAAACATGACTATCAAATTATACATATTTCTTATAGTAACAATAATCAATTAAAAGGGTAGTTTTAGAAATATCCCATTGATTAGAGAAATAGCTCATCTATTATGGGACAAAATTCAAAACCAACTAGCTCATCTAATTTGGGACGGAGGGAGTAATAATAATTACCGGACCAAAAATATTGAGATACAGTCAACGAGTTTCCCACCCTTTTTTTTCGCCGGTGATTGCTTACTCTTTACTAAAGCAAGTATAGTCAGCTGCCGCAACATCTTGAAAATCATTGAAATTCAGCTCATCAACTAATAATTTTTTTTTTATCTTTTTATTTGTAAGTTAAAGATTCATTCCAAACAGCTAACTTAGGGAGTTAGTAACCCTTACATCCTGTATAGTAGAGACGTCTAATGTAGAGTTAAGGTGTTGATCTCTTACATTAGATTTGTCTACTTCCAGGTTTGGTAAAATACAAGCAGGTAAACTCTTGTCCCAATTAATGAGCTTAACAAAAAGTTTTGCCTCCTTGGCTAAAGTATCTGCCACATGGTTTGCTAGTCTATGAACATAAAGGAAACCCAAAAAGTTATTGCATTTGTTGAAGTTACATTTTGCTTCGTCCATCAAAGTTTGATTCTGCCATTCAATTTGAGAGGGATTCCCATTTAAGTAGTCAATGAGGTTTTTGCAATCTCTTTCCACATTGAAATTTGTCCATCCCTTCTCAAGTGCCCATTTATTTAGCCCCTTGACAAATTCCTAGGGATTCCGCTTCTTTAGGGGTAGCTGCTAAGAGAGGACCTGCTCTCCCATCTTCCCATTCTCCTGCATCATTCCTCAGAATTAAAGAAAAACCTGCAGGCAATGTACTTGAAATCCAAGCAGCATCTAAATTAAGTTTCAGTTGATATTTCCTAGGTGGTCTTCATTTTGGTAACTCAGTTAGGTTGTGGGTTAACTGTCCATTTAAAGTAGTGTCATTCTTCCAGAACTGTAAATATCTCTCTATTTTTATTCCTAGTTGAGTACTTGTTTGCTGCCTGTTCTCAAAGACTCTATTGCATCTTTCCTTCCATATGAACCATGCTTTTATTAAAATAGTTTCTAATGAAATGATTTGGTTTTTCTTTCCAAACCAATTCTTGCATATGTCTAAGAAAGTAGTAGTATTGTGAAAATGCATAGTGATAGGGGATGGAGCAGTTGTCCATACAGACTTGGCATAAGGACAGAAAAGAAGGATATGTTCTAAAGATTCATGAACATTACAACCGAGAGATCAATTATGATTGACATCATGCATAAATTTTGAGAGCTTTAAATTTGTAGAGATAGCATTGTGAAGAAATTTCCAAGAATTTTTTTTTTATTCTTTGGGAAACTTGAAGATTCCAAAGATGAGACCAGAAAGCTTCTGGTTGTCCTAAATTATAGTGATCTAAATTTCTTTCATTAAGCTTATTGTACATGGATTTAACAGTAAAAGTTCCAGATTTTGTTAAAAGCTATCTTAGGGTATCAGACTTACCCCTGGCTATTCAAATATTACAGATTTTCCTAGCTACATCAGCTGGGAGGAATTCAAAAATGGTTATGGCATTCCATTCCAATGAATTAGGCTTCATAAGGTCTTTCACAAGAGTCAAATTAGAGTTTGTACTAGTCTTAAATCTACCAAGATTATGATCTAAATTTGGTATCCATTTATCTTCCCAAAGATTCACACTATGTCCATCTCCTATTTCCCATATACTATTTTGTTACACTAACTCAATTCCTTTACTAATGCATTTCCAGATCCATGAGCTTTTAGAAGGAATTTTAGCTCTAAAGACTGATGTATTTCTAAAGTATCTATGTTTTAGTTGTGACACCCACATAGCTTTTGGTTCAGTCAATAATCTCCATGCTAGCTTAGTAATCATTGCTAAATTAAACTTACTAGCATTTCTAAATCCTAATCCCCCCACTTTTTTAGGGGTTTACATAAACAAAAATAAGATTCAGGGTAGTATCCTTTGTAATTAGTCTCTTTCCCCCACTAGAAGTCTCTCTGTAATGCATCAATTTTCTTGGATAATTTTCTCAGGTAAAATAAAGCAGCTCATTTGAAAACTTGCCATACTGGCTAAGGTAGCTTTGTTTAAGACCATTTTACTAGATTGAAACAGAGTTTTTCCCATCCATCTTTGAATTTTTTGTTCCATCTTGTCCACTATTGAATCAAAAAGTTGTATCTTGGCTCTACTTATGAATAGTGGGGTTCCTAAATATGTGTCCTTTGGGTCAATTTTCTTTATCTTAAGGACATTACTAATCATTCTCTGGTGTTTAGGCTGTACTTTTTTACTAAATAACACTCCAGATTTTTCAAAATTAATCATTTATCCTGATGCTTTACTAAAAGAGTCAATGAGAGAAAGGATATTATGATTCTCTTTAAGATCAGCTCTAATGAAAAGCATGCAATCATCTACAAAGAACAAATGAGAGATAAGACTATTTTTTGGAGTGATTTGCACTCCATGAATGATCTTCTCTTCTTCACCTGAAATAAGGAGCCTAGAGAATATTTCCATACAAATGATAAAGAGATAAGGAGAAAGAGGATCTCCTTGCCTAAGTCTTCTAGTAGGTTTGAAATAATTTCCAGGACAACCATTTAGCAAGACTGCTATAGAAGAGGTTGAAATACATTGGTATATTAAGTTGCAGAAATTATCATCAAAACCAAAGGCTTTCATAGCATTGATAAGGAAATTCTAATCAACTCTATCAAAAGCCTTGGACATATCAATCTTAATACCCATTCCAGCATGCTTCACTTTCTTCTTCTTAAAGGAATGAATGATTTCTTGAGAAATAATAATATTGTCAGAAATTTGCCTTTTAGAGAGGAATGTAGCTTGAAATGGGGAGATAAAGTTATTAAGAAAAGGTTTTATTCTATTAGCCAAAACTTTAGTTATAATTTAATAAATTGTATTGCACAAACCTATTAGTCTGAATCCACTAGGGTCTTTAGGATATCTACTTTTAGGGATAAGAAAAAGAAAAGTTTTATTGAAATCAGGGTGCAAAGAACCAGTAGAGAAGAAATGTTGAATAGTGGAAGTGACCTGATCTTCTGCTGTTTCCCAGTTTAGCTTGAAAAAACTAGCTGGGAAACCATCTGGTCCTGGTGATTTATTTGGTTTAAGTTTTTTAACAACATACCAAATTTCATCTCTAGAAGGGACAGAGTTGAGGAGTACATTATCATCTAGAGAAATGCAAGGGAAAACATTAGTAAAAAGATTAGAATTAGGAAAAGAAGGATGAGAAGGAGCAGTAAAAAGCATAGAATAATATTCTAACAAAGTATCTTGGATTTCAGATCTTTTGAAGGTTAATTCTTTGCTACTTTTTCTAATGCATTCTATATTATTCCATTTTCTTATTTTCATAGTTTTAGTATGAAAGAATTTGGTATTCTTTTCCCATAATTGAACCATATTGTCTCTAGATTGTTGTTTGGCTATTGCTTCTTGAGTAGCATATAGCTTTTCTAGGTGGGATAATTTTTCCTTAATCTTTTCTTCTTTCTTATGAACATGAAAAGATGAATTTAAGTCGTCTATTTGGGTTAAGACCTTCTTAATATGTTTAAAAGGTAAACCAAAAATGTTTTTCTTCCAATAATCTAGACTAGATTGAAGGGATTTAAGGTTTAGAGCTAATGTGTCAGAAGGCGAGTCTCTAATACAATGGTTTCAGGAGTCTTTTATTGTTTGGACACGTGAATGTTCCTTTTGCCAACTGTCATAAAACTTAAAGGTATACTCTATTTTGGCAAATTTTGTATCTAAGTTTAAAGCAATTGAGCAATGATCTGATCTTGGTGCCACTAAATGAGTAAGATCCGAATTATGGAATTGTGAGATCCAATCAACATTAGCAACAACTCTATCTAATCTTTCTTGGATATTCTCAGCACCTTCTCTATGGTTATTCCAAGTAAATTCATAACCTTTGAAACCTATGTCTAATAAACTAGCATTGCTTAAGATATTATGAAAATAACTACAATCATACTTTTTGAATGGTAATCCTCCACTTTTATCCTCTTGGCTAAATATCATGTTAAGGTCTCCTAATATTACCCAAGGAAATGAACTATTTTCTACTTGGGCAGCTATTTCTGCAAGAAAATCCCAAGCTATCTTTCTATTATGTGGGTAAGGGCTTCCATAAAAGCAAGTAAGAAGGCACTTTTTAGTTTCTGAATTAGTTTAGACTACGGAATTTATCACATTGATGTTCCAATGGACAATTTCAACAAAAAATCCATCTACCCAAGCCAAGGCAAGGCCACCTGCTAAACCTATTGGGTTTACTATATGAGTATTAGGATAATTCTTAAGCAATCTCTTAACTAGATATTTTTGTGACTTAGTTTCAGAGATGAACAAAATCTCTGGTTTATCTTTAGATATCAGTTGATTTAGGTGGTTTTGTGTGAAAGGATTACCACATCCTTGCACATTCTAGGCTATTATTTTCATTGTTGTAAGAAAATAGAACAGTGATAGAGATCCTAAAAATAGAACAATAAGCAAGCAAATGCAAGAGCAAGGCTACACTAGAATTTGTTCAGAATGGGATCAAACCATATTAACAGCAAGAGCAAAAAGGAGATTTATAAATACAAGCAATCAGGCATATAATGTATGAACAATCATCGAGCAATTATCAATTTAGGGATTTTTAAGAGATTAAGGTTACCTGGAATTCGACCCCTTGCTCAGACAGAGAATCCAAATTGAAGGGAACCGGTAGAAATTCCTCCTCTTCCTGTTTTATCTCTTTTAAATTAGATCCATATTGATCAATGTGAAGCAGCAAATCCGAATCCGAAACCAGAATATTCAATCCTTCAGAAAAGGAAGATGAAAGAAATTCTGGGATAGAAAAGTTGAATGCAGACTTAGTTTGTGTTCTAGGAGATGCAGATGATGAATGTATGATGATATGCTTAGAACTAGAGTGAGAATCAAGCAATGATGGAGAGACAGAACCCCCAGGGGAAAGCAAAATTTCTTGAGTATCCTCAAAGGAAGAAAATGAGAAAGATAATCTTCTAATAACCAACTTTGGCTCGATGGCTGGGTTCAGATTCATGCCAATGGTTGGAACCACATGAAGAACTTGTTCTAGAGCCAACATATCCTCTATTAGTTCCATAGAGTTGATAACTCAGTGAGTTTCTGAGTTACACAAGTCTACCGATTCAGGGGACGAGTCATCTAAAGGGATATAATTTTCTGGTAAATTGAATGGGCAGGTTCTATTACCTAAAATGGAAGCTAGAGGAATCTCCTCATCATATGTAACAGGTTCTATGACTTCATAGGTTTGATTTTGAACTTGATTTGAAGCTGCAACCTCTTCCCTCACAGGATACTATTTACGGAATAGCTCATATAATGTTTCTCTATTACCAGGAACACCTAGATATTTTTCCATTGATTCCATATTGCCATGAGCATCAACATTGTCTTTGGGATTCCATATTTTTATTGGAGTATCATCGAGCCAAAAGATATTATCTCCCGGAGAAGGAGATTGCATAGTTATATCATAAATATCCTCTAGTGGTCTATGTTGCAGTATAGCACATTGGTTGATTTTATGTCCAAAACGAGCACAGTGGTTTCAAAACTTAGAAGGAAGGTTATGATAAGTAAACACTAGTTCTCTAATAGGATAATGTTTTACCTTGACTTGCAACTTCAGCACTAACGACTTTTCAATGTTGACCCAAACTAGGACTCTTGGTTCACAATCAAATTGGACAGTACCATTACATATTTGACTAACACCACCTACTTTGCTAGCTATCAAACCTAACATTTATTCAATCCTGTATTCCCTTCCACAATTTGAGATACTAGCCCATGTAGGGATTTCTTTCACTCCATCAGTGGAGATCTGCATACCTGGAGAGGCTGAAGTAGCAGAAAGTACATTACCATACGGGTACCATACCATTCAAAGCAATCCATTTCAAGTCTTCAGCCACTCGAAAATAAATAATAAACAGATTTGGGTCAGTTTCTCTGATTTGAAAGAAGATATTATTTCCCCAAAAATAACGCAACACATCCCTAATATCTTCTACATAATAGAACTCCATAGAGAAGATTCTGGCTATAATACAGTTTTCTTTAATGCCATAGTCTCTTATAAGGGCATGAGTTAATGGTAGGATTCTTACATTGGTGTAGTTGGCATAACGTTGAGATACAGGTAGCCACTAAGATGCTTGTACAAGTTATAACTACTCATAATGGAAAGGGAAGAAAGAAACAGAAGGGAAATGCAGCCATATTAAAAGAACCAAGGATAGAAGAGAATTATGATGAGAGAACACATGGAGAATTTAAGAAGCATATAGAAGGGAACTAACAAAGAGAGGAAGATAGAAGTGAAATAACTGCATAAGAGAACGCTTCTTTTTTAAGCAAGTTCCAACACAAATTCTCGGGAAACTAACCTTAATAAATCAAATGGATCTTCTTAACTTTAAACCTCAGCCAATAGCTGCATGACAACCAAATTTTTGGTAAAAGGTAAAGGAAACTTTTGAAAGCAATAAATATCGTTACGCAGAGATAGGAAAAACCTCTCTTAAATGACAGAAGCTAAACCCGCAGAGAACTTACGCAATTCAGATCCATTAATGCTATCAGATGTCAAAGCAATGGTACATGACTAATCATCCTAAAATGTTAGAATGCTATAATTCTATCATTAAAAAAAAATGCAAAAGAAATAAAGGAAAATCAGGATTATATGCAAATCCTACTATGGAAGGGATCCTACTAGAAGATAATCTTAAATAATCCATGCATGTATCGATTTAATACATGGAATTCACAGAGCCTGAAATATCTACTCAGGTGACAAACACAAGAAGAATTGGCATCTGAACTTCAACAAGTCTTAAACGTAAAGAAAAGGGTAAAGAAATTAATGCTCGAAGAACATTAATTGTAGACTGAGTATAAAACCTGTACTAAGAGATTTCCTCAAACACAGGGAAAGAAAGAAAGAAATATAACAAACAACAACAGGAACAAGCAGAGGAATTATGGCTTGCAATCACTTTAGGATCCCCATAGGTGTTCAAATTTCATCAACTAGAGTTATACGTTGCAAAGAAGGCCAACTCCATAGGATTCAGTACTATCGATGTAATGTTTGTCATCGAGAAACTTTCATGTATCCATCTCAGGCACAAAGATTATCTCTTTGCAATTTAAGCCAAGAGGAGAAAATAAGATTGGGTGTTCAAGCAATCAAGGATTTACACATTAGGCTAGCCACCAGAGTACCAGTAACTGCAAAGTACTTTCTAGCCGAATATCCTCCCGGCATGGACTATGCTTATGTCAATGAGAAGTCTGCAGTTTATCAACAGGAGAGGGCCAGAGGGATAATCGATTTTGAGTATTCCGACGAAGAAGAAGAATAAGTCCGCAGAAAGAAATAGTAGATTACTCAGATTAAGAAGAAGAAGAAGAAGGAGTAGGAGGAGGAGGAGAATTAATGACTTGTTCTAGTTTATTTCCTATTTTTATTGTAGTTTCTTGTTCCTTTGCTAAGTAAGTTGGATATTTTTAGTTTGTATGTTTTACTGAAAAGTAATGATCTATATATTGATCTAAAGTTATAAACTCTAATTATTATTTTTTTAAAGGCATGAGATCTTTCCTATATGCAATTTCTTCAACTTAATAATCTTCGCATGGAGGAGATTTTTCTCCATTAATGGTGCTGAAACAAGCATTCCGAAAATTTTATATGATGTTAAAGAATGCTAATGAGTATGAATATGCTAAGACAAGAAATACAAGGGTATAAGAAAAAATTGAAGAAAAAAACGCATAGAATAAAGTTTTAATGAGCTAAAGGAGCATAACCCCTAAGTAAATATGCAAAAAATAAATATGGATGGTGAAAGAACAAAAACATTCGAATTATGCTGCCTGCACGGATCAGTAGACATTAGTGGAAGATTAAAATAAAATTTGGTACCCTTTTCATTGGTCCCTATCTGGATCAGGGCCGAGTTCCAGATGGGATGGATTACTCCATCATTGAAGATCAAGAAGAGGGCATTGATGAATATGGAGAAAAAATGAAGAAAAATAGTCGTTGAGACTAAGAGAGGGGGGAGAGGTCAAAAAGAGGAGAGGTGTAGATATGGTCAACTAATAAATTAACAAGAAACTGGTAACACAACCAGATGCTTTTTGGGCATCTATTCTCAGAGATAAATACTTTGGGAATATATCTGTATTTAGGAAAAAAAATATTATGACGATTCTTGGATATGGAGATGCGATTATGCAGTGACTCACTCTTATTCGACAATACAACAGATGGAAAATAAAAGATGGTAAGCAAATAAATGTTTCGCATGACAGCTGGATACCAGGTATCTTAGGTAACCTTTTACCTCATATGAGATCACAAAGAAATTCAATAAGTCTTATTTCTGAGTTAATTGACTCAGAAACAAAGCAATAGAATTCAACAACACATTTAACATAGATGAAATGTTAAAAGCTGATAAACTAAGATGGTTGTTAACTCGGAATGGAGTATTTACAGTTAAATCGATGTGTGAGGTACAAATTATAAAATCCGGCTTTAAACATAGATATTAGTGATGCTCAAAACATATGCCAGATTGCACCTTTTTGGAAGCTTAACATTTCCCAGAAAATCAAAATCTAAGATTGAAATGTATTAACAGATTACCAACTAGAAACAAACTAGGAAATATTACGAAGGATATTGATATGAAATGCAAATTTTGTAATCATCCTTATGAGTCTTTAAAACATTTTTTTTATTGTCATTATGCGAACATTGTATGGTTGTTGTCTCCTCTGATTGATACAAACTACATTAGACATACGAACTCTCATTTCTTAGAAATCTACTCAAATTTGGGTAACAAGTGAAGATGGAAACAGTGATATAGAAAACAAAGTAACTGAGATAATGGCTACTAAGTGTTGGTTTATCTGGAAAGATATATGCAATAGGATCTTCCAGAATACAACCAACACTAGTATCCAATCATCACTGGCTATACAGAGATACATAAATTTCTATCCACCTATGTAATGTGATAAACTCTGAACAGTTGACCAATATTGTTAGAACACTGCTCGGTCGAACTCTCAAGGTTGATATTCAAGCTTGTTGTCAAGTTTAGTTTCCAAAACTATAAGTCTTGATTTCTAGTCTACTTAGCTAAGTCTCGAATTAGGATAGAAAGTATAGTTGAGCTTTAGACTTCACGACATTCATTAATCGAAGACGAAGAACTACTAAGGAGAGCTTGTGGAACTTAATTAACAAAAGGTATATGGAGACTTGAACTTATCTATCACTCAAAAGTCTATCTACTCTATCTATTATTTGAGATAAAAGTAGTATAGCTATATAGACTTCGATTATACACATTTGATATTTCAAGCTGAGTTTAACTCGCTTACATATTTCTCGAATTATGTGTTGGTAAGCTTTCGCTTTGACCAAGTTCATCTTATATTCTTGACGAAAGTCAAAAGATGATCATGTGAAAATCGCCTTGTAACATCTTACATGATTTGTGTGAGACAGTTCTTTTATGTAAACTCGGAATATTTCGTTTTGATCATTCGATCTCTTCAAAATTGCTTTAAAGCTAATAGTTTGTGTGAGACAGCTATTGTCGTATTCTAAGAATGTTTCAATGATTGAAATGGGAGTTTATAACAAATAACCATGATTGAATATTGCACAGTATGCGTACTTGTATGCTAATTTGTTGCAAGATATTCCAAGCTTGGGAACCATAGTATGCATACCCGTATGCGTACTGGTTGGTTTATGGAAGTCCGGGAACTTAGTATGCATACCGGTATGCGTACTGGCGTGAGTTTCAAGTTCCGGAAATTCAATTGAGTTTTGGAAGGTATGCGTACCAGTTCGCATACTTGAGTAGGTTATGTTCTAAAATCGGTTTGTTCATGAACTAGTACATTTATATAATAAGGAATGCAATCTTTTGCAAACCGTGGCTATAATGTTCACGAATCGATGTGAGTGAATCAAAATCGATTTTGCTTCAATTGTGTCTTGTATACTTCGATGAGAATATAAACAATGAACAACTCTAGAATTAGTTTCATTTGAGTCATTTGAACAATCTAAGGTTAAGATGAATAAGGTTGATATGAAAGTTTTCATATGGCTAACTTCGGTTAACTATAGTTGAGCCAACAAGGTGAACACGTTTAGGTACGGTTACTCATATCTAAATGAAGTCACTTTTCATCTATGTGTAACAAGCTAAGTTCAATCTAACGGTTGAAAGATATTAGCTTGAGTCTAATCAGGTTTTCATTTAACGGTGAATATTGAATGCTTTGTTACAAAGCTAACATTGATTGCAAACCATGATTTGAAGACTATATAAGGGAGAACTCTAGCAACTGGAAAACCTAATCCGCACACCTCTTGTGTGATACTAGTTGCGACTAGAGTCGATTCTCCTATAACCTTAGGTTTTCTCCAAAACCCTGTAGGTTAACGAATTAAAGTCTCCATTGGAATTGTAAAGCCAGACCCAACTATTTCTTTGTAGTTGCGTTTTATGATCTTGATGTTTTCTATCATGATTGAGTACTATCTTCTCTAAGATTTGCTCGAGATTTATTCTCCGATAGGAAAAATAAAAAGTAGTCATAAACATCTTTGTCTCATCGCTTGTGATTACACAATTCGCTATCATATGATTAAGATTATTGTGAGGTGATTGATATTACTAGGTTGTTCTTCAGGAATATAAGTCTGGTGTATCAATTGTTTCATGTTCACCTTGATTTATCAAAAGATGGAATAAAAACTCTTAGGTATTTATGTGAGAGACAGATTTATCTATTCAATAGACTTTTCTGTGTGAGACAGATTGGGTTATAAAGTCTTCGACTTTGGGTCGTAGCAACTCTTCATTGTGGGTGAGATCAGCTAAGGGAATCAAGTGCGCAGAGTCCTGTTGGGATTCAAAGGCGTAAGGAATGCGACTATATCTTGATCAGTGTGAGATTGGTTAGGGATCAACTATATTTCAGTCTGAAGTTAACTTGTAGTAGGCTAGTATCTGTAGAAACTTTATATAGTGTGGTGTTCAAATCTGGACTAGGTCCCGGGGTTTTCTACATTTGCGGTTTTCTCATTAACAAAATTTCTGGTGTCTGTGATATTTCTTTTTCGTATTATATTTGCTATATAATTGAAATATCACAGGTTGTGCATAGTTCAATCAATTAGATAATCCAACCTTTGGTTTTTGATATAAATTGATTGACACTTGAACATTGGTCTTTGGTACCGTTCAAGTTGTTTCACATAATAATCAGGCTCACGAGTTTTTATCTGTTTGATTTACTGATTACATTGTGAAATAGAGATACAACTCTTGGATATATTTTCATTGATTGAGTCTGACTGTCTTGTTGATTCTCTTGGAATTATATTGAAGTTTTTCCATATAGATTGCTAAGCGAAAAATTGGGTGTGGTTGTTAGACCCCTGCTTTTTCAATTGGTATTAGAGAAGGCAAACACGTTTAAGACCTTATATGTCTGTGTTTGTAGCGATCCGACTCTATGGACAATAGTACTATCTCTGACAAACGTATCACCAGAGAGAAAAGTTTTGTTTCGATGAAATCTATTAAATAGAAAGACTTATCAATCTCATATATAGATAAACATTATGTTCCTACGAAACAAACAAGTATTGATATGTGTTATCCTAATTTTCTTTCTGACGAATCTGATTCTGAAGAAGAAAGGGATGTAGCCCAAGAGAGTGCAGCGATTCTAAAACTTGTTAGAATCTGGGATGTAGAAGTCAATAGGCTGAAACACAAGGTTAATACGATGGTTGGTATGATAAAAGATTGTGATTCCCAACTAAGGGCTCTTCGTAAAGAAAATGGTGTGGTTTGTTCATCACGAACCTTACCCGAGGCTAAACTCAATGAAGATGCATGTGAAATTGAAGGACTATTGAGTAATCTCTCTATTCAAGATAAAAGTAGTTCTGGGGAATCTGTCATACCAAATACTTCTAACTCTACTGTGATATTTGAAAACGTGACTAATTCTAATCATGTTTCTCAAATGAAAACAGCTTCATAAGCTAAACTGCAAACCCTTCATATTGATAAAGTAGTGCTTGGTTCTTCCACAAATCATGGATTTACCACGACTCATGGAAGGAAGAAATCTTCTAATGATGTTTCTAATGCTACACACTCTAATCACTCCGGTGATCATAAAGTTTTTTTTTTTTTGTGATTCAAAAAGACATGTTCAACGGAAGAGCAAACTGAAGTTGAATGACAATTACCTTGGTCTTCTTCAGCATACCTTAGATTTAATACTCAAAGGTATAACTGGAATTCGAATGTCTAAACCTATTGGTTTTAGTACTCACCCTATGAATTCTTCCAGGAAAGTCAGTTCAATATGCTCATCGAACGTTCAAACAAATTATAGCATTAATACAAATCGTTCACTCAACCTAATGTGAAGAATGATGTTCAAGATGTGGAAAGGGTACATGTTAATGGAAATAATTGTGGAGATATGAAGGATAACCTTAATCTGATAATTAAAGATACAAGGATCTTGTCACCAGGCTGTCAAAATCCTCCATACAAACTTCTTCTGGTAAGGATTCGAACCTAATCTCATATTTTGATAACAACAAGTTTTATGATAATTTTTCACATCAAAAAGGATTCTCTCATACAATTGGAAGGAAAAAGTGAAAATGCGGGGGTCTAACAACCACACCCAACAATTCGTTTGGCAATATGAGTGGACTTACTCCACTACACTTTCTAGAGAATCAACTAGACAGTTAGACTCAATCTAGAGTAAAGTATATCAAAAAGTTTAATATCTCTATTTCATAATGTAATCAGCAAATCAAACAGATAGAAATCTGTGAGCCTGATTATTATGTCAAACAACTTGAACGGTACCAAAGACCAATGTTCAAGTATCAATAAATGTAAATCAACAACCAAAGGTTGGATATTTTAATTGATTGATCTTAACGCACAACCTGTGATATTTCAATTATATGAAAAAAATTAATGCGGAAAAGAAATAACACAGACACCAGAATTTTGTTAACGAGGAAAACGGAAATGCGGAAAAACCCCGGGGCCTAGTCCAGATTGAACACCACACTGTATTAAGCCGCTACAGACTCTAGCCTACTACCAATTAACTTCGGACTGGACTGTAGTTGAACCCTAATCAATCTCATACTGATTTAAGGTACAGTTGCGTTTCTTACGTCTATAATCCCAGCAGGATACTACGCACTTGATTCCCTTAGCTGATCTCACCCACAACCAAGAGTTGCTACGACCCAAAGTCGAAGACTTGATAAACAAATCTGTCTCACACAGAAAAGTCTATAGGATTGAATAAATCTGTCTCCCACAGAAATACCCAAGAGTTTTTGTTCCGTATTTTGATATATCAAGGTGACCATGAACCAATTGATAAACCGAACAGCCTAATATTATCAATCACCTCACAATAATCTTAATCGACTAGCAAAAAAAGATATTGTGGAATCACAAACGAAGAGACGAAGATGTTTGTGACTAATTTTATCTTTCCTATAGGAGATATTAAATCTCGAGTTAATTATTTCAATTGTACTCAATATGATAGAATCGGTCAAGATCAGAAAACACAACTATAAGAGAATAGTTGGGTCTGGCTTCACAATCCCAATGAAGTATTTGAAGTCGTTAAACTACAGGATCTCGTTAAGAAACCTAAGGTTAAGGAGAATCGACTCTAGTTATGCAATTATTAATACACAGGAGGTATGGGGATTAGTTTTCCTAGTTGCTAGAGTTCTCCTTTATATAGTTTTCAAAACAAGGTTTGCAATCCAAGTTACCTTGGTAACAAAGCATTCAATATTCACCGTTAGATGAAAATCCCGATTCAACCAAGCTAATATCATTAAACCGTTAGATCGAACTTATCTTGTTACACACAAATGAAATGTACCCTCATTTAGGTTTATGTAACCGTACCTAAACATGTACACCATGTTGGTTCAAAAATAGTTAACCGAGGTTATCCATGTGATTGCTCTCATATCAACCTTATTTATCTCAACCATAACTATAGTTCAAATGACTCAAATGAAACTAGTTAAAGAGTTGCTCAATTGCTATATTCTCATAGAATTATACAAGAACACAATTGAAGAAAAATCATTTTGATTCACTTGAATCAATACATGAACATTATAGCCATGGTTTTTAAAGATTGCATTCCTTATTATATAAATGTTTTCTCGTACACAACCGATTTTAGAAAGTAACCCACTTTAGTATGCGTACGGGTATGCGTACTTAAGTAAACGGATTCGAGTTTGGTTTTCAAACTCAGCAGAAATTCACGAACGTGAACTTTCTGCCAGTACGCGTACTTAGGTAATTGTATGATTTGGTTTTGATTTCCAAACTCAACAAAAATTCACGGACGTGAACTTCCGCTAGTATGCGTACGGGTACGCATACTTACCCAGTCTTCATCAACCATTTTGTATACACACAAGTATGCATACTTTTGGTTCCCGGTTTTTGGACTTATACACTAATGTGCGAACACACTATGCTTATATCCAAAGATGGTTAAATGATTCTAAACTTTTCATTCCAATCATTGAAACATTATTAGAGGATGACAATAGCCGTTTTCACACATTATTAGCATCAAAGCAATTTTTAAGATATTGAAATAATCATTATCGAAATATTCCAAGTCTACACCAAATGATTGTATTACACAAACCATGTAAGATATTTCTCGGCAATTTTCTCATGATATAAGATGAACTTGGTCGAAGCGAAAGCTTGCCAACATATATTTCGAGAAATATGTAAGCGAGATATACTCAACTCGAAATCTCAAATGTGTATATAGAAAACTATATCGTAATACGACTTATGTCTCAATATAGGAGATATAGTAGAATTAGACTTTCCAAGTGATAGATGAGTTTTCAGTCTCCATATACCTTTTGTCGATGAAGTTCTACAAGCTCCCCTTAGTAGTTCTTTGTCTTCAAATGATGAACGCCATGAAGTCTTAGCTCAACTACACAATCTATGTCCTAGTCCGAGATATCTATAAATAGGCTAGAAATCAAGACTTACAGTTTTTATCACTAACATTGACAAACATTCTTGAGATAGCAACGTATGCGAGTTTGACCGAGCAGTTCTCTAACAAAAAAAGACTCAATCGTGAACATCGTTCATTTAATGAGCTTCGGGATTATAGTTGTGCTAATTGATCTCAAGGTTGAAACATCACTCACAAAAAATCTTGATTGAGTGAGATATGATCAGGTATAGTTTTTTGTAAAATGCTTTTGGATTAGTTGAGCTATCTTCTTATCATCCATAGCTAAACTATTGTCTACAGACAAGCTTTACCTAAGTATTGGTTGTGTCTAGTGAATTTCTTTGATTTTTATTTTCGTGATTTTTTTTAATTTTGTTCCAACTAAGTTTCCTGCTACTCTTGTGCTCTAAATTCGTCTCTCTCTGTAGAGATATAAAATTTATTGAGCCAAAAATTGTGAATGAATATCTTCACGTAGCAAAATTTTACTGTCCGTGTTTACTTTGTAAAAGGTTATTTTACGGGTTTAGTTTTGTTTCTCTTTTGGGTTCGGGTTGTGTTCGTATGGGTACCCATTTACTTGTCAAGAACTATCTTTAGAAACCCTAAAATTTACCGTCCCTAAGAAACTATTTAAATACCAAACTTATTGAGTCATGTAGCGTACTCTTGATTATTATTTTTTCTTGTGTCAAGAATGTCTTCACCTTATCGCACCTATTTTTTTGCAAGAGGTTTTCTTGATAAAGGTATTGGTTTCGATTCCAAAGGGATGAAGAAAAGAACTCTTGTAGAAGTTGACGATCTCTCTTCTCAATCACCTGATATTTATTCAGACATTGAGGATGATGATAAAATTTCTATTGAAGTGGTTCTTGATTTTATTAGACACTTTAAGGAAGCAAAGCTGCAGCTTGTTGACACCATGAAAGATCTTGATGTCACTACACCAAATACTGGGATTAGAAACATAACTGAGCCGTTACTAAAATGGGTTGTAACGTCTCTTGCCTGTTCAAAAAGGGGTGTTACAATTTATTTGTAACTGCAATGCAGCCCTTACGAATTTAGGGTTGTAACGGCATTAGTAACAGGTTAAAGCCGTTAGGAAATGACACGTGGTAAGAGATGAGGGCCGTTACAAAATTTTTGTAACTGGAGGATCGTAACAGGTTGGGGACGTTACTACATGACACATTAGTAACGTGCTCAAGATGTTACTACGTGGAAAGTTGAAACAGCTACAAGCCGTTGCTATTTTTTTTGTAACCGCAAAAAATTACTGTCAGTCAACCTTGACCAATTTTGACCAAGTCAAGGCTGACTGGCAGTTCATTTCTGCCGGAAATAAGCCGGAATTCCAAATACCCTGCATATACCTTTGTTGATGGTGGATTTCTATTTAAAGGATAAAATTGTAAAAAGCCAATTTTTGTAAGCTGACGTCCTGCAAAGGATAAAGCCTTCAGGCGATGAATACTTCTCGCCATATTAATTCATTGGAGCATGTGCAACCATCCCTGAGAATTAAAACATACCCAGAACGGAGCATGTAGCAACCATTCCGGGTTTCTGTAGGTATACAACATTACTATTAATGCTTTAATTAAAGCCTTGTGTTCGACGTGCAAACACCCGTAGGCTACCTGATGGCAGGTTATACTAGACCCGTTGAATGCATGCAAGACTACCCGTGTTAGTCTTACTTGCTGAAAACAAACCCAAAAATATATCTCATCCGTCCAACTTCGCAAGCATAGATGGAGGGTGTAGATATAGATTCAAGGGGTCCTGAGCATGCTACCATGATCACCTCGGACCCACCTTCATACATGACCGAACGGTCAAGACCAACTACAGTTGGTCCTTCCAAAACGTGCGCTCAAAGTGAGCATGACGCACGGCTAGGGTTACTTTTAATCGTGAACGTCCAACTTCGCAGGCATAGTTGGACGGTTTAGATTATACCCTAAAACAAGTAGTGAAGTGACGGTACACCATTGGCGGGCCCACTTTCTACCTACATGACCGACTCCCTCATAGGCAAGCCATGGTGCAAGAAACGATTGCCCAAACAAGGCTAGATTAACGCCTTATGCAGGTTGAGAAGATCCAAAACGATCACGACCATCCGAATTCGCAGGCATAGTTGGATGGCTTAGATTGCGCCCAGGGTCATAGAGAAAGCATGTACATGCTCATTGTCGACCCAAGATGTTGCATACATGGTCGGTCTCCCCAAAGGAGGCGCACGCAACCCAAAACCGATCGCCAAAAGTGGCCGGTCCAAAATCCTAATTAGGGTTTGCGTTGTAGAAACATCTCGAGCGTCCATCTTCGCAGGCTTGGATGGAAGGACAAGATGGAGACTTAGAGCGAACCGAGCATGCTAGCATGACCACCGTGGGCCCGGATTCATGTCTAGCCGGTCGTACAAGGTCAGTGATAAATGATCACCTCGGTACGCGTGCCCAAAGTCAACATGTCACAGCCCCTCCATAAGTTCTAATCTCGACCACTCGTCTTTGACACCTGATTCGAGTGGCTTAGATCAAATATTTGCGAGTCAAGCAGGCATGGGCGTGAGCACCATTGTACCGCCTCCATGCAGGGCTGATCGGTTCCTCCATTGGAACTCTCTAAGTATGCAAACATTTGGGCCGAAAGAGGCAGCATGCGCGCCTCCCATCCAACGGTCGCAAGCAAGGCTACGAGCCATCTCGTCCGTCCAACTTTGCAAGCTTGGACGAATGACTTAGGGTGCGAATCAACCAGTAAACAAGGTATCACCATGACCACCATCCGTCACTCTTCTTCATAGGGTAACCGACCAAGGAATGGCCTGTCTATACTGCCTCCAAACGGTCACCTGAAGATGGCTGCATGCGATTTTATACCAAGTTCATGGTTCACCCTGCACTATTTTTTGTGGGTCCCGCAATCCACACACTCGAGACATTAATCACGTCACAACTGGGGGATACAAACTGGGGTATTGGTCTGGAGGTTTACAGCGTGCATCGTGCAACACGCCATCACAAGATCGTGTCAGGGAAACATGGGCGGTTAGCGATGATAGGAGAAGTGGGCAAGAAACCGTGTGGCACTAACACACAACTCCACTTCCTCCATCACTCCACTTCCTCCACTTTCCCACGAGAGACGTAATGAAGGCTTATCGACTTGTATAAATAGGTTCTCCTCCCTATTTCCAAAAATAGAAGTCCGAACAACACCGAAAATCAAGTGTTAATACCATCGTATTCAACATCCAGAGCCTGCCTGCAACATTTGTTAGCCTGCTCAACCTTCTGTTAACAAGTCATCAAATAGACTTCACCTTCACACTCTCAACACTTTATTCGCTTCCCTCCCTAAGATCAACCTCACATCCTTCACCTGTGACCGAAACAAATCTGGAACGGACGTGTCTTCGGTTTAGGCCCGAATTGTATAGATTATCTCTCGAATCAAAGTTCTCATCGTGCAGCATATTTGTTGAAGGTTAAAACTCACTTCTCATCCACACACACCCAAAATTACCTAAACCGGCAGAAGTAGTTTTCTCCCACAAATAATTGGCGACCACAGTGGGAGGTTAATCTCTCGGTTGCAGAACTCGAATCTTTAAAGGCTACAAGTTTTTATTCGACTTTGGAGAGGCATATCTTAGATTTGATTTGATTATCAATTCACTCTTCACCAAATCCCAGAAGTTCATCCCGAGATGTACTCCCGTTCGTTGAATCCTTCAGAAACCATGGATAATTCAAGTGTCATCGAAAATGTGACTAGGATGCTGGAAGATGTCCTGGAAAATCAAGCAGGTATTTCCAGAAGGCAGAGTGAAACCTTCCGTCTCTTCAACAACATATCGGCTCAATTACATAAGGGCTCTGCAAGCAGCTACCCGGGAAGTATCACTAATGATGCAAGAAATTATGGAGGTCAGGTTTTCAGAAGAACTGGCGGAACACATGGCCCCAGAAATCCCAAAGACCAACAAAACCTTTCACCTGGCAACGGGAGCTTGAGACGGATCAACCAGCATGAAGAATTATGACGCTTGCCGGATGAAAAAAGAGAATCAACTGCATACGAAGCCTTGTTAGAATATTTATACCTTAAGGCTCTTGCCAAAACTCAGAATAATACCAAACCCGTGCTGACTCTTCATCCAGGGGAAGAAACACTAGAGGAAGGCGAAATCAATAAGATATCATATGAACGTAGGAGCTCGCAGCCTTCAAATCACCAGCTCAATGACAATGCCATCGCCAGCGCAACATCCTCCATGTTTCAGCAGAATCTCCCGACCAAGAGGGCCGCGGATGCAGTGACACGTGACAACGCCTCAATTCCGTCTCCAAAGCGTGCTTCACACCGAAACCTAAGGGAAGATCCACGACACACGCCGACGCAGGAAAGTTTAGACTCAAAAGATACACGATTCCCATTTCCCATAAGGAAGATTGTGGAGTTGTTGGAGATATGGGTACATGATGGAGAAGTAAAACTGCCTCCGGTGCGGCATCCGCCCACCGATCAAGAGACAGCCAACCCGAGGTATTGTCATTACCATCGATTTCTCCATCACCCCACCAGCAAGTGCCACGCATTGAAACGCATTGTCCACGATAAGATAAATTCAGAGAAGCAATATTTCCCCTCAAAAAATTAGCACGCGCTCTTTGGGGAGAGGGTATTCGGGAGTGCTCATTCTCATACACGGATTTCGAAAGACAAGTAAGTCCCAGCAAACATTACTGTAAGATAATTATATATCCTAATGGGGACTTGGCGTCCTACATATATGAACAGGATACTCAATGAGCAAGCGCCATACATGCTCACCACCCATCACCTTTCCCTTTCACACTGCGTTTTCAATTTCACATGACATGTATGATCACTCATAATATAAGATTCAGATTCTATTTTAGAATAATCTTTTCCAAAAGTCAAACATTCATAAAAGCATGTCGTAAATAAACCAGTCCAAGATTCAATCACCTATCAATTCAAAACCTAAAACCAAACTGTGTGAAAGGAAATCCTCACAATCACTCGAAAAGCATCTAAAGAGAAAACACAAGTATACGGCATGAATACTTCAGGGAAAATCTTTCAGCAATACCTTATCCTTCTGAGCAAGAGCGTCTTCCATATTCCGGAGAACGGCTTGCTGAGATTTCAACTCCTCGGCCAACCTACCAACCTTTTGTTTCTGACGAACGACACATTCAGTGGAAAGCACCGTACCTTGCTTCTTTTGAATCTCCTGAATTGCATGAAACCCTTTGAAGAACCAAGGATCATTGAAGTCATACTGCGCAAACACATCCAAGTGGCACTTCTAGTCTTCCATCACGTCTTCAGAAACATCACGACCAATTGCGACACTCATCTCCCGAATAGAGGGTAAGGCCTCCTGAACGCGATTTACCAAAGAAAGATGACTCTTCAGCTTCGTGGTGGTAGAAATGTGGCCATATTTCTTCCATATTATGGTATACAACTCCTCAAACTTGGCCGGCACACTGAACCCTCCAACCAACACATGATCAGGACGTGGATTATCAAAGGGAAGGTCGAACATACCACCAGGAACGACTGCTGGCGACAACATCTCTTTAGAAGGAACCATCACAGTAGATGTCCCTTCCAAACTCCTCGAAGTGCTGGTCTGGATTACTGACACGGCCTCATCTACAAGATCATTAAAATTACCGCTCTGAAAGGTATTCTCTTCAATCGAGCTTGCACCATCTTCATCGTTGTATATGATAGGATCAGTGTTACCAGACTCATCTACATGAAGATTGATGTTGCCAGACTTCTCTGCATGAAGATCAGTGTTTCCAGACTGTTCTACATGAAGGTCATTATTACCAGGTTTCCCAGAATAAAGATTTCCAGACTTCTCGTTGCCTCCACGCTCCTCATTGTAAACTCGGGCCTGTGCAGCAAATGCATTTTCTTCAGGAATCCTCTGATCACCAACAAGTATTAGTAAAAGCTTCTCATGGAAGTCGAAACTGAAAATTAAGCATAAAGAATTCAGAATACCTGCATATTGGAAGAGTTGAGAATTACTGGACTACATGCTTGCTTATTTTTCTTGGACTTAAGATTGCAGTCGGTGGCGTTAACCCTGCCTCGTTTCCCTAGAAGGGGTTTCAATCGCCTATGACCAGCCAAGACGTCATCAAGAGGTTTATCACGAAGGTCAGTTACCGTTTCGCTAGCAAATGATTTAAAGAGCAGTAATTGCCCCCTCCAAAAATCTTTGTAACCAGAATTAGCTACTGGCTTTCTCCTCGGGGAAGGAAAAGGAAGTTTCATCTCCGGCGAGAAAACATCAACATCAAGGCATGATGACTTAAGTTCTTCTGAAGGCGTTGCGGGACGACGAAATGGGACACCTTGATCAAAACCCATTTGGCGAGCGGCTCTATCAATATTATATGGAATAATGCTTAGCCTGTCATCACAAAAATAAGGAACATATCCTGGTATACAGCTCCGCAGGAAAACAACTTCTTCAGGGCTCATATCTCTCCCCTCAGGCGGCAGCTCAATGACAGGGACGATGGAGGAAGGATGAACCGGCCCCAAAGGACGAAAGTCTATGGCAAAGGACGAAAGTCTATGGCACTCACACTATCGAGCAAATATACAAGCCTCACCCCAGCTTTTGGACGTCTATTCTGCCAACGGAGTATTCTTGAATCACCATACAAGCTGGGGACTGAGGTTGTAGGAGTGGGAGCGTAATCCTTAAAGTGTTCCCACAAAAACGCCCGAAGAAAGGCGACGTGCACATATGTATCCACCTTCATGTACCCGTTAGAAATATACATCTCCTCCACTAAAGAATTCAGGTGACCATACTGCGAGCCTAGGAATAACGAATCCAAAGGGAGAGTTATACCTTTGCCTAGCTTAATGGCGAATACGATGATTTTCTTTCTAATAGTTTTCGTGCCGGAGCCGTCATCAAGAATATCTCTGGACAACCACAAGGAAAAGAATGCAGTTGTGCTAAGATCATCATTACCTTGCATGGAAGACCATTCACCTACCCACCAAGTGTAGAAACATTTCGGCTTCTTCTCCAACTGATCGTATTCGTTCACCTTCTGAATTATAGCCTGATAGATGATGTCTTCGCCTTCAGACAATTTCCAATTAAGACTGCCAGCGACAGGAAGGCTCATTAATGTAGACACACTCTCAAGAGTGATAGTCATTTCACCCCACGTGCATAAAGCTGTGTTCGTAGAAGGACGCCATCGAGCAGCAAAAGCGACCAAACCTGGGATATCCTTCTTGACATGAAGAATTGCAGACGCCTTAATAGCATCAAGAATTCGCGCCCTGGTTAAGTTGTCTCTAATCCCTTCATTACCCAACATGCGCCACATCCATCCTTCGTATGAGTCAAGTGGATTCTGACAAATTCTTAAGTCAATGGGGGAAGGTGGATATTCTTTCTTCTGGAGACAAAGCCTCATCACGCCTGCTAAAGACGATGGTAGACCTTCTTTATTTTCTGAACCGGTAATAAGGATTATATTATGTCTAGGGTGCCTCCTGACGTTTGGAAAAGACTTGGTAAGCATTCCATCATTTATATTTGGCACATCTCTGAAAGAGTCGACACCTCCCTTCACAACATTATCCTCCACGTTCATCATTGAGCAACTGCAATAAGATTGGAAGTGTTAGCATGTTTCCAAGGGGTCGTACAACAATAAAAGATTCTCGTGATTCCCAACTTCGTTGTTAGGAACCTAATACAGAGATTACATGGGATTGGGATGGTTCAAGCGTCCTCCAAACAAACTCAGTTGAGGGAAATTTACACTACCCTGTGTTCGATTATGAACTGGGAGCAACGGCTATAGAATCTAGTGTTATGTTATGTGCCATTCTCTTCATATGGAAGTTACCTACAACATATCAAAATTTCACGACAATCGGATGAAAGATCAAGAAGGGGTGGCCAAAACATCAGAAGACACGCAACCTTAAAAAATTCTGAAAACCTCCTGGAAGTTTACTATTTCGCGATTTTTATCCCCTAAACATGTTCAAAATTCAAAAAGCTTCTTTGTTAAAGTTTGGAAATTTTCTGGGCCTGAGGATACATATGCGGACCGTCAAAATCCGAATTTGTATGAGGATTCTACAGCAATTTCGATAAACGCAAGCGCAAGAGCACCTCAAAAATCACGCAGGTGGGCACTAAAGTTTGCATACGCATCCCTAAAACTAAGCCAACACGACAACATATTTTCTACAGTTGGTTATCATGTCTACGAGTTCAAGGCAGCGGTTCTATCAAGCTACAACCTGGATTTTGACATGCAAGGATAAAGGGAACGAACAATATGTTTATGCTTTCTTTTACTACGCAATCCTGGCAGGTGGTAAAGGAATCAATTATGGTATGTCGCACCTACAATCCTCTCAAAGTGCAAAAGAAACACTACCTAAATAATTAGGGTTTGCAAAAAAAAAAAAATATTTTTTTTTGCACGTACCTGATTAACGGCGCCGGCGGCAACAAATCCGGCAGCAACGGCGATGGCGGCAGCACGAGCAGAGAGCTGGACGTTCACAAAAAAAAAAAGAGAAATCGTGAAGGGAAAACAAAAAAGGGTTCTCCCTTTTATAGGCAAAAATTTGAAGAATTCTAATTAGAGAAGGATTCCTTTTTGCTTCCAAAAAACCAAGAAGGGAAACCGGCCCACCCAAGGTTTCATACCTGCGACGATGCGTTCACATGGAAAATCACTAGCGGCTGCCTTCCAAGGTTAGTTACCTTTATTTCTTTTACGTATATTTGTCACCATCTCATGCCTACCCTACAATAGTGTAACCATTGCATGCTAGGCAGGGGACTTAATGTTGATGGTGGATTTCTATTTAAAGGCTAAAATTGTAAAGAGCCAATTTTTATAAGCTAACGTCCTACAAAGGATAAAGCCTTCAGGCGATGAATACTTCTCGCCATATTATTTCATTGGAGCATGTGCAACCATCCCTGAGAATTAAAATATACCCAGAACGGAGCATGTAGCAACCATCCCGATGGAGCATGTAGCAACCATCCCGGTTTTCTGTAGGTATACAACATTACTATTAATGCTTTAATTAAATCCTTGTGTTTGACGTGTAAACACCCGTAGGCTACCTGACGGCAGGTTATACTAGCCCCGTTGAACGCATGCAAGACTACCCGTGTTAGTCTCACTTGCTGAAAACAAACCCAAAAATATATCTCATCCGTCCAACTTCGCAAGCATAGATGGAGGGTGTAGATATAGATTCAAGGGGTCCTGAGCATGCTACCATGATCACCTCGGACCCACCTTCATACATGACCGAACGGTCAAGACCAACTACAGTTGGTCCTTCCAAAACGTGCGCTCAAAATGAGCATGACGCACGGCTAGGGTTCCTTTTAATCGTGAACGTCCAACTTCGCAGGCATAGTTGGACGGTTTAGATTATACACTAAAACAAGTAGTGAAGTGACGGTACACAATTGGCGGGCCCACTTTCTACCTACATGAACGACTCCCTCATAGGCAAGCCGTGGTGCAAGAAACGATTGCCCAAACAAGGCTAGATTAACGCCTTATGCAGGTTGAGAAGATCCAAAACGATCACGACCATCCGACTTCGCAGGCATAGTTGGATGGCTTAGATTGCGCCAAGGGTCATAGAGCAAGCATGTACATGCTCATTGTCGACCCAAGATATTGCATACATGGTCGGTCTCCCCAAAGGAGGAGCACACAACCCAAAACCGATCGCCCAAAGTGGCCGGTCCAAAATCCAAATTAAGGTTTGCGGTGTAGAAACATCTCGAGCGTCCATCTTCGCAGGCTTGGATGGAAGGCCAAGATGGAGACTTAGAGCGAACCGAGCATGCTAGCATGACAACCGTGGGCCCGGCTTCATGCCTAGCCGTTCGTCCAAGGTCAGTGATAGACGAGCACCTCGGTACGCGCGCCCAAAGGCAACATGTCACGGCCCCTCCATAAGTTCTAATCTCGACCACTCGTCTTTGCCACCTGAGTCGAGTGGATTAGATCAAATCTTTGCGAGTCAAGCAGGCATGGTCATGAGCACAATTGTACCGCCTTCATGCAGGGCTGATCGGTTCCTCCATTGGAACTCTCTAAGCATGCAAACATTTGGGCCGAAAGAGGCAGCATGCGCGCCTCCCATCCAACGGTCGCAAGCAAGGCTACGAGCCATCTCATCTTTCCAACTTTGCAAGCTTGGACGAATGACTTAGGGTGCGAATCAACCAGCAAACAAGGTATCACCATGACCACCATCCTTCACTCTTCTTCACAGGGTAACCGACCAAGGCATGGCCTATCTATACAGCCTCCAAACGGTCACCTGAAGATGGCTGCATGCGATGTTATACCAAGTTCACGGTTCACCGTGCACTATTTTTGTGGGTCCCGCGATCCACACACTCGATACATTAATCACGTCACAACTGGGGGATACAAACTGGGGTATTGGTCTGGCAGTTTACAGCGTGCAACACGCCATCACAAGATCGTGTCAGGGAAACATGGGCGGTTAGCGATGATAGGAGAAGTGGGCAAGCAACCGTGTGGCACTAACACACAACTCCACTTCCTCTATCACTCAACTTCCTCCACTTTCCCACGAGAGACATAATGAAGGCTTATCGACTTGTATAAATAGGTTCTCCTCCCTATTTCCAAAAACAGAAGTCCGAACAACACCGAAAACCAAGTGTTAATACCATCGTATTCAACATCCAAATCCTGCCTGCAACATTTGTTAGCCTGCTCAACCTTCTGTTAACAAGTCATCAAATAGCCTTCACCTTCACACTCTCAACACTTTATTTGCTTCCCTCCCTAAGATCAACCTCACATCCTTCACCTGTGACCGAAACAAATCTGGAACGGTCGTGTCTTCGGTTTAGGCCAGAATTGTATAGATTATCTCTCGAATCAAAGTGCTCATCGTGCAACACATTTGTTGAAGGTTTAAACTCACTTCTCATCCATACACACCCAAAATTACCTAAACCGGCAGAAGTAGTTTTCTCCCACAAACAACCTTCCAATCCATTAATCATCCACATTCAATGATAATTTATTCAATTAATTCATTTCACATTCATTTCACACATTAGGTTTATATAAAAAAAGAACTGAAATTTTCCCCAGTACCAATTTTTTTTTTAGTATCAATGTTCTTAGGGAATACATAGAAACTTACTGTCTACATAGAACTTATAAGATATAAACTTACTAACTGTCTACATAGAACTTACAAAACTTGAATCTGCTAAGGGACCTTATGACTGCTTTGTTCTCCAGCCTTTCCAATAAAAAAGAGCATCATTCAAAAAACCTGCGAACACAAAAACTATATACTTAAATGTTGGGAGTAAGCAAAAACTAGAAGAGATGAAACACTCAAAAACTGGAGCAGTTATGAGGTTATTGCTGCAAGGAAAGGCACCGATACTTAACTTGTTAACTGCAACTAGGAAAGATGAAGCTTCATAACTTGGCACTCTCTGTATTTTATGTAGATACAAATTTTGTTTAGTACAAAGATTATGAACATCATCTGTAATTAAGAGATTATATACCTAATTGCAGCTACAACTTCGCGCGAAAATATTTCCACACCTATTATTTCCTGTAAACAACGATAACTTATATCAGAAAGTCATCAAAGAAGTACAAACGTGCATATAATGGAAGGAAAAGGAATTGAAGTGAATTGAAGACATGATAACAATACAACACAACACTCATGTGGAAATTCAACTCCTAAATGTCTGTTTTCATAAACTCTAAGGAAGCTATTTCACTTTAAACTAACTTCAGTAGGTTACTTTAATAAAAACTGCAAGTTTTAGGCGACACGTAAGGTCACAAAACTTGAACTCCTACAAAAATACATAAATATGTGTTTACCTATATTGAAGTGCTTAAAGCCAGTGGGTCCACTGATAATTTTCTTGTTAGCATTATCTACCTCTATGAGATGGAAGGTCCTCAAGGCTCGTGATATCATCAAGCAACAATTAATTTTCTAGTTGACGCCTTGTTCAAGGTATGAACAAAAAGGAAGAGATGAAGACTTTAAGTAAAATAGTGAAAATGGAAAACAAGGTTAAGACAGCTGATAATATAAGATATTTGGATAAGTAAGGCAGAACGAAAGCTTACAAAGACGGGAATGAAAGCTATACAGAAATATGTATGCCAACCTGAACCTGTGCATACACGAAAACACAGATTTTTAGACTCCAGATTGTAGTTCCATTGTTGATAAACACCATTACAAACTGAAAATGTAAAAGAGTGGAGAAGAGAAGAGGTCAGTGAAATGGCTTCCAGTAGCAATGGCTCGTATTGAAAAAGAACCATGTAAGCTCAAGTAGATTCGTGACATAAAGGAAGTTTCAGAAAATTTAAAGTCTAACAAACATAAAGAGATAAAATAGGGTAATAAATAGGATTTCAACCAACTGTTTTGATCCCCGCTTAGTAGGAAGTAATTGTGCAACTACGAACAAGTTTAAAATGATCAACGGTCTTTGTTGCTGCAGACAATGCCTACAAACAGAGAAAGTATCATAACTCAGGGATAAAAAACACTTAATGTAGAATGAATTCCATAAAGTAACAAGAATTTCATTTTGTTACAGGGTTTCACAAATAATCATGAAACCTATTAAATAAAAAGATATCATAATTAACACGATTGAAATGATAAAAGAAATAGTTGTAAAGACCAAGGAGGGACCTAAGCTTGTGTTACCTCCAGTTCAGCTACAAGTGGCAAAGCTTTTACTCCATATGGTCATCCATTTGGATCAGCACCTGCTTACACAAATGCAAATATATAAAAAGAACATGTTATATACATAGAAAAAACAAGTATAGGCATAAACACTCAATTCCAGCACTGAACAACAACAAGCAGATGCCAATCAATTCACAGATAATTAATGCGTGACGTTCCAACGCCACTTAGGAGTATATTTGGATCTGGTAACACTGAAACACCATCACCAATGGTACACTTCCTAAAGATCCAAGCAAAAAGATGAACAAAAATGAAAAAACTTCTCTGGAAGGACATTACTAACTCAAAACTACGAGTTTCGATCACACAAACTAGTCTAAATAAACAGAGAAGTCTAATAACAATGTAAAAGTGATAAAAATGGAAGGTAGACTTAGTGACCCACTTGTCTAGAGAAGAAATAAAATAGAAAGAACTTTTACTTGAATAAAGAACATAGAGAGAGATGAGAATTTATGAGATGAAACATATAAAGCTGAAGAGAGAGAAAATAGATGAAAACCACGTATATCACAAACCTTGTATTGTTTTGTATATCGGGAATAGAGAAAGCTATCTCCAACTCAGCTACCTAGCAATAACAACATAATACATATATATTTAGTCTTTAGAGAAAAAATTCCTCACTTTAGCAGGACATCTAAGCAAAGGAATAAATCAGCATCTAAGCATTCTAAAATAATCGATGCTGAAACAATACTACAGTAGAAAACATATAATAACCTTGTGAATCTCTGAAACAATACAACAGTAGAAAACATCTCCAGAGAAGTAAACCTACACAATGCTTTATGAACTGTTTTCCACAAAAGCTTTGTCATAACAGTTGACAATAACAGAAACAGTAGCAGGACATCTAAGCAAAGGACACTGCCTTTGATGTACACAAGATGAAAGGATGTAAAAATTAAAAAAACTACAAGATGCACCATGAGAAAATTGTACGACAACCTAACACTATGAATCAACCGACATAAAATTTCAAGCACTGAATTGAAAAGTATCTGCCAAAATCATAAACAACAAAACATATCACCTAACTAAGATACTGTGAGGAACAATATTTCAATCAAGTGAACCGTAAAATCTAACAACAGTCCATAAAACTGAAACCAGTTAAATTCAATTTCACTGCAACTAACTGTAAATCGAAACAACAAATGAATCCATGAATAAAATTCAACTACTATTAACCCTAACATGTTACTACCACCAGCAAAAAATGAACCCAAAATCAAACACCAACCAACAAACTTCACCATAATAGATCCAATTTCCCTGCAACTAACCCTAAAACCTAACAATAAAAGTGAAACCATAAATCAAATTGACCAAAATTAAACCTAATATGTTGCTACGATCAGATAAATTGAACCCTAATATAAAATACAAACCAACAAAATTCACCATAACGAATTCAATAGACCTTAAAATTAACCCTAACATGTCACAACCAGCAAAAATTTGTTTAAACTCTAGATTGATATTGAAAAACTGTAATAATAAGAGTAATAGAAGAAGAAGAAAAAAAAAACTATAGATCAAATTAGTTAAATCAAAAGAGAAAAAGAAGATTAAGATTCAAAAACAAAAGAAAAAGAAACATGTAGATCGAATTTCTTGAATTAGTACTTTCAAGTGAAGAGGAACCCCAATATTAAGACCAATACCCTTTTCACCGAAACCCTAATTTCTCTGAAATCCATCAATCTACTGAAACCCTAATTTCTTACTATCCCTTTGTCTATCTTTGTACTGGAAAAGCTAATAAAAATCATTAGAATAGAAAGAGATTTGATCAAGAGATCGACAGGAAAAAAGGGAACAAAATAAGGTGTGATTGAGGTTATCCATGGTGATGGGTTATGGAGAGGAGAAAAAGAGCGATGGAGGCTCTCAAAGAATGAAATGAAAGAGGAAGAAGAAATGAAACTTTAGGATTATATCGATACTCATTTGGGGGTAAAATATCATATGGTTATTCTAACTTGTGTGGAAAAAAAACTCCTCCGCTACCAACCCTAGTGTGAAAAACGTGTGAATGGCACACGCGGTAACTCATCTGTTAAGACCTTAGTGTGACCAAGCGTGTGACTGACACGCCTATAAAAAATTTCGTAACGGCTCAGCTCTGTTATGAATTTTAAAAAAATTAGTAACCGCTTCAGCGTGTTATGAAGTTTTTGTAACGGCCATTTGTAATGGGAATTTTGTAACGAACTGAGTTGAAAAAGGTTAGTTCTGGCCTTGCTCTCATGAAGAAACATGTTAAGGATCTTCTCATTGAGAATATCGTCTCAGTTGAAGCAGTTGAGGCTGTCAATCACAAGCTCAGAGGCCTTGCCCATGATGCTTCCGAACGTGAACTTTGATTTAGCTTGTGATCTATTTTTATTTTTAGAGTTGTTTTATTATGTCTAGGAAACTTCTTATGAGAATTTATTCTTGTATTTAAGAAGGATAACTAGGGTTTGGAATATCAATTATTGTGAGTACACATAGATATTCAAAACGATCTTCATCTTGCAATGTTTTTAGATTTATTTATTTAAATTCTAAAGTTTATTTGGAAGATGATTTTGAAGTATTAATCTTTATTGGTTTTATATATTGCAAAAATTAGTATGGGATATGTGTGTTTGCACCCGTGAACTATGATTGTCCCATATATGTCAAAAGTTAAGCCTATTATGTCATTGTGCAAATATTGATGGAAGATAGGATGAACTTTTGATTACAAAGATTAAGTATATTATACGTCTTTATGCAAATATTGATGAAAAATAGAATGAATCTTTGAATATTCCGCAGTATTGATTTTTCACCGATCCACTTCTATGTCAAAGTACTGTGTGGCTCTGTAAGTTCTCTTATGTTGAGCATTTACGATTAAATTAAACATGGGTTCTCTTATAGTTAATTTAATTGAGTATTTTGGATACAAATTCATGTTTCATTTAATTTGTTAATTTCCAAAGAAATCCTTATTTTCTTGTAAAAGTAAGGTCGCTCTTGTTATTCTTTCGGGAATGACATTATATGGGGGAGAGTTCTTAATTGAACTTGTGTTTAATTGCCAAATCTTTGTGGGGAGTACGGCTGTAGAATATTGTAGGAGTTATCTTGTATCTTTATAAACTCCTTGATGAGTACACTAAGTTTCGACTATGTGAAATCACCGAAACAAAGTTGATATGTTCTCTTTTAGTCATGAAGTATCTCTATGAGAATTTCATTATGATCCCACTAGTTTTCGTACCTTTTGCCAATTTATATTGACCAAAAGGGGGAGAATTAATGTGTAGTTCACACTACAAATACATATGGTTTATGGATCATTATGTAAGGGGAGTAGTTTTCATGTGAGATGAAGTATTGAATAAGGGGGAGTGATACATAACACCATAGTATGACACTGTATAACAATGATTGAGATCTACTGTTTTCTCATTGTTATAGCTACGGATCTTCAACAATTATGATGCTGAGTTGAACACGTTCAGAATCACTAGAGTACTTGGAAGTGATGAAGATTTCGAGTAATGTTGAAGAACCAAGGAAATCAAGCATTTGGATGAGAACCTACAAAGTTTATTTATTTTGTAATCCATATGTATTGATAGTTTTGTAATTAAAATTGACAAAGGGGGAGATTGCTATAGAATTGCTCGGTCGAACTCGCAAGCGTTTCTATCTCAAGCTTGTTTGTCAAGTTTAGTTTCCAAAAATATAAGTCTTGATTTCTAGTCTTCACGGCGTTCATCGATCGAAGATGAATAACTACAAAGGGAAGCTTGTGGAACTTCATCAACAAAATGTATGTGGAGACTTGAACTCATCTATCACTCAAAAGTCTATCTACTCTATCTCCTATTTGAGACAAAAGTCGTATAGATGTTAGAGCATTGCTCGGTCGAACTCGCAAGCGTTGCTATCTCAAGCTTGTTTGTCAAGTTTAGTTGCCAAAACTATAAGTATTGATTTCTAGTATACTTATACCTAAGTCTCGGATTAGGATAGTAAGTGTAGCTGAGATTTAGACTCCACGACGTTCATCGAATGAAAAGGAAAACCTACTCAAGGGAACTTGTGGAACTTCATCAACCAAAAAGGTATGTGGAGACTTGAGTTTATCTATCACTCAAAAGTCTATCTACTCTATATCATATTTGAGACAAAAGTCGTATTGCTATATAGACTTCAATTATACATTTTGCTATTTCGCGTCGAGTTTATCTCGCTTATCTATTTCTCAATATATGTGTTGGTAAGCTTTCGCTTTAGCCAAGTTCATCTTTACTCGTGACGAAAGTCATATTGATTATTTCAATAACTTAAAAATTGCTTTGATGAAAATAGTTTGTGAATAATAACTATTTTAACATCCTCTAAGAAAGTTTCAATGATTGAAATGAGATTTTAGAACAAGTAACCATGTTTGGATATAAACATAGTGTGCACTCACATTTGTGTAAAAGTCCAAAAACCGGGAACCCAAAGTATGCGTACCCGTACGCGTACTGGCGGTTATTGGAAATCCGGGTAAGTATGCGTACCCGTACACATACTGGCAGAAGTTTCACGTCCGTGAATTTCTGCTGCAGTTTGGAAGTGAAAAAAAAACTCAATCCGGTCACTTAAGTATGCGTACCCGTTTGCATACTTAAGCAAGTTACTTTATAAAATCGGTTTGTTCATGAACTAAAACATTTATATAATAAGCAAAATAGATTTTGCTTCGATTGTGTATTGTATACTTCTTTGAGATCTAAGTAATTGAACAATCATTTGATTCATTTGAACTAGTTATGGTAAAGATGAATAAGGTTGATATGAAAGTGATCATATGGCTAACCATTGGTTAACTATTGTTGAACCGGCTAAGTGTACACATTTAGGTACGATTACTCAAACCTAGATGAATTTACATTTCATTTGTGTATAAAAAGCTAAGTTCGATCTAACTGTTGAAAGATATTAGCTTGAATCTAATCAGGTTTTCATCTAACGGTGAATATTGACTGATTTCTTACCAAGGTAACTAGATTGCAAACCCTGATTTGAAATTTATATAAAGGAGAACTCTAGCAACTCGGAAACCTAATCCCCACACCTCCATGTGTGATACTAGTTGTATAAGCTAGACTTGATTCTCCTTTAACCTTAGTTTTTTCATGAAACCCTGTAGGTTAACGACTTAAAGACTTCATTAGGATTGTGAAGCCAGACCCAACTATTTTCTCTGTAGTTGCGTGATATGATCTTGATATTTTATATCATGATTGAGTACAATCATAAGATTGACTTGAGATTTATATCTCCGATAGGAAAAATAGAAAAGAATTCACAAACACCTTCGTCTCATCGTTTGTGATTCCACAATATCTTGTTTGGTTAATCGATTAAGATTATTGTGAGGTGATTGATAATTCTAGGATGTTCTTCGGGAATATAAGTCCGGGTTATCAATTGGTTCCTTTTCACCTTGATTTATCAACATGCGGAACAAAAACTCGTAGGTATATCTGTGGGAGAGAGATTTACCGATTCAACATACTTTTCTGGGATTCAGAGGCGTAAGGAATGCGACTTTAACTTTATCAGTGTGAGATTGGTTAATGCTCAACTACATTCCAGTCCTAAGTTAACTTGTAGTAGGCTAGTGTCTGTAGAGGCTCAATACAGTGTGGTGTTCAAATCTGGACTAGGTCCAGGGGTTTATACGCATTTTCGGTTTCCTCATTAACAAAATTTATGGTGTTTGTGTTATTTCTTTTTCGCATTATATTTTCTATACAATTGAAATATCACAGGTTGTGAATAGTTTAATCAATTAGAAAATACAACCTTTGGTTGTTAATATAAATTGATTGACACTTGAACATTGGTCTTTGGTACCGTTCAATTTGTTTCACATAATAATCAGGCTCACGAATTTCTATCTGTTTGATTTGTTGATTACATTATGAAACAAATATACAACTCTTGGATATATTTCCATTGATTGAGTCTGACTGTCTAGTTAATTGTCTTGGAATTATATTGGAGTTTGTCCATACAGATTTCTAAGCGAAAAATTGGGTGTGGTTGTTAGACCCCCACTTTTTCAAATATAATTCCTGAGACACATATTTCTAGATACAATCTTATAGAAGTATGGGAAACACCACTAAGAGGTCAGTTTAAACTGAAGTTTGATGCTTCATGAGTAAGTAAATTAATTAACTCAGGTTAGGGACTAATACTTCGAAACGATACAGAAAAAGTTTTCACAACTCAATCTGGGATTCTCATTGCAACCAACCTTGAATAGGCAGAGGCTTTAGCTCTACTAGAAGCTGTTGTATGGGCAAAAACATGAACTTTCAAGATTTCTGGGTTGAAGGGGACTGTCAGACAATCATGCATTTTGCCGTAGGATTAAACAACATGGTGCAATAGAGAAATCAAGCGATTATTGTTGGAATCTTGCAACAATGAACAACACGTTAGATGTATCAAAAGTAATATATAAGGAACTAAACCAAAACAACTCTACTGCAAGCAATTGATGAGAGCAGAATCACAAGTTCAACAAGTTGTGCTTAACACATTAGTTCACGGGTATACCCAAGATGAGCAATGCTAAACCCCAACATGTGAAGATGTGTCCAGGATAAAACTGCCCGATACAACTTGTGTTAGCACAACGCAAGCTACCCACTCTTGAACTTAGCAACTAGGATGGGAAGTAAATAAACGAGCAAAATGCAAAACAAATCAAGAAGATGTGAAAATAAGACATGATAGTTGCCGCTTCTGGACGCAAATTGAAATCAGATTTTCGAGTTGTATTTATAGATGAAATTACTTGCAAATCAAGTTAGGTTTTAGTTTTGTTTATTGTAAAACAATTAAAACACGAAAAATGAATTTTCCCATAGATAAAATTCTTAAAGAAAATATTTTTGGAATTAATTTCCTAAAGAAAAAACTTGCAAAAATAATTTCTAGTAGACATAGGACTTGGTGCATGGCCCATCCGCTCCACCCTCATTTGTCAATATATCCATATGAATATGATTATATGGTGGAGCTCCTTTTCTAGTATACCAAATGTGGGACTAAAGAAATTCATTCACTCAAAGAAATGAGTGAGTATCCATAGAACCCTTACGTCCTAAGATCAAACCACACCAAGACCAAGAAACACTTAATTAAAACTCATTTTCTCCAACAATTATCAGTGAATTATTAAAGATTTTAAAATCATGCAGATACTTTTTGGGATTTGTGTTCAGTAATACAATGCATAATCAATCAGCTGATCTACTGCCTAAGGATGCAATATCTAAATCTAAAACAAAAACGAATGGGTATGCCAAACGTTATGTTTTCAATTCTTTTAGTAGATAAACTGTCTTTAAATTCTAAATGTAATCCAGTCTTAACCGGGGAAGATCAAGGTCTGTTGGGAAATTCTAATATTTCAACTTTGAGTGAAATAATGGCCACCAACAGAACGGAAACTTCCTTGTAACTCTGTTTCGTTTCAATGAAGTCTACACTTCAGAAGGGAAAAAAAAGGGAAAATTAGGCTAAGGCCCCACCCATGGATAACCCATAATATGAGGCCCCTAATTAAAAGAAGTTTAAATCTAGGCCCCGAATTAAATTAGAAGTTGAAATGACTAGATTGACCTTTGGTATATAACTATCTAATCTAGCTTTTTCTCACACATACCACATTATTTTTATTTTCAGAGAGAGAAATTAGATCTCGTCACCTGAGACCAAAATCAAAAAATGAAAAAGATACTAAAACCGATCGAATCAATTCATCTTCAAGGCGAAAAAATAGAAGATCAGTACGCTTTCATTCAGATGTTTATGGATTTGTTGATGATTTTTCATGTTCGTTTTGTTGAACAGATTAAACTCGAATTAAGATTTCTTCTTCTTCTCCCCGTTTCAATCTTGTAGAAGAAAAACTAGAAAAACAAATCATTCAGATTCACAGTTATTTCAGGTATATTTTGATGTTGTTTTGATGTGTGAACATAAGATTTCTGTTGTATTTGATTTTTAGGTTTTGATTTGAGTTTATGTTTGGATTGATATTTTTGAGAAGATGAAAATTAAAAGGAGACTAGTTTCAGATATTTGGGGTACATCAGGGTTCGTGGAAGTCAATATCATATCTCTCCTCCTTGTAAGTATTTCCCAAACCTTAATCTCGATTGTTTGTTTAAAAGGTGTTTTCATGATTTTCATATCAAGATACGATTATGGAATGAATCGAGCAAAATTCCCTAGCTTTTAGTAAATTTTTTGATGAAATTTCTATTGTATTAAGTAGTGATTTCAACTGAGAATTAAGCTCGATATAAATTTATTAAACCAACTATTGCATCTAGAGATAAACAACTAGCTTGTGTATTTTGCTTGTGTAGCTACAAGTTACACATGCAAATGATCCTGTGTAACTACCAGTTACACATCTAAAATCTCACCACTGGCTTCTATCTGCATGTGTAACCTGCGTCTACACATCCAAATTGCATGTGTAACTTGTGTCTACACATATAATTAGCATGTGTAACTTTCGTATACAGTTCAACTTAGCATGTTTAGCTCCAAGTTACACATCAAAAGAGCTTTTGTAACTATCAAAAGAGCTTCAAGTTACATTATGTATGTTTCCTTCGATTTTAACGATATTCTATACTTATTAATTGTTGATTATAACGATTCATGTTAGTATATGGTTTGATATTTGTTTATTTGAATTTAACGATGTTCTTATGGTTTCGAATTTAAAGATGTTCTTCTTAATGTTAAAATTTGGCTTGTTATCAAATCGAAGTTGTTATATGAGAAGTTCTATGTTGATCAGCTTGTATTTCTGGTTATGACACTCTTCTTACAGTGGTGGTGGTGGTTACAAGAGTACTGATGGTGCCGGTGGTAGTGGTGGATCTAGTGAGAGTGAGATTGGACTATAATCAGTTTTTTGAAAGTGAAGAACGGATATCAACATTGAGTGACCCATCTATAAAATTTGTATTCATTATTAATGATCTTGTTCAATCAAATGCAAAATCATTCTAGATATTGGTTGTCTTTTTCTGCAACTGTAATTTGTTGTTGTAATATAACTTTTGTTATGTGATGAGTTATAACATATGTAACTTTCGTCTACACATCCAATTTGCATGTGTAACTTGTGTCTACACATCCAATTAGCTTGTTTAACGTTCGTCTACACATCAAATTAGCATGTGTAACTCGAAGTTACATATTCATATAGCTTGTTCCAGCTCTGAGTCTGTTTTTTTTTTCCAATGAACATGTGTGACTTTCTTCTACATATCCAATTTGCATGTGTAACTTCTGACTACACATCCAATTTTCATGTGTAACTTGAAGTTACACACCAAAAAAAATATGAAATCATTAGATTTGTAACCAATACATTCTTATTCATTCCAACTCTCATTTTTAACTCTTTCAGAACAATAACAATGAAGATTCTCAAGTACAATTTGTATGAACAAAAATTTGAATTTGCATCACAAATCTAATTACTCGTTCGTCCTCTTAATGCAAATAAATGAGCCAAAAAGACTTGTGATGTTTGTATAACAAAACGAAGATCAACTGCATATTTAAAACCTGGTAGATTTGTTGGAAGTTTTCATGTTCCTATATATTCTTAAAACACCATACTTGGAAACCTTAAGACTCAAGCGCACAACAGTTAACCTTGCAAGGGATGCACTCTTCAAGTCCATTATGTAAAAGTTATCGACAACCTGAAAAATAACAACACGCAATCAACTTTAATGAGGTTAAAAGAACAGTACGCTCAGCTTAATACTTCAAAAGCTAGTAGTCCATACCAACGCTTATCCTCTATACAAGAGAACTCTTTTACGAGCTCCTAAACTTTGAAGGCATCATACTTAATTCATACAGTAAGAAAAACAAACAAATACACACCAACACCAAAATTCCAAATGTATAGATATATACACATGATTGATAGTTCAACGAATCAGTAGTACTAGTACCAACACTACTTACTATTATTCTGATGAATCTGTCGTCTTATTATATAACTTACAGTGTCTTCCAATCTGCAACATATTCATTTCCATAAGATCTTGAAACATATAAAACATAGGCTTTATACCATATCCAATTAGCATGTGTAACTATAAGTTACACATCTAATTAGCATGTGTAACTTATAACTAGTAGTGTAATTAGCATGTCTAACTAGTAGTGTAATTAGCATGTCTAAATAGCATGTGTAATTAGCATGTCTAACTAGTAGTTACACATCCATTTAGATTGTGTACCTAGAAGTTACACATATAGTCAACATGTGTAACTAGTAGTTATACATCCATGGTCTACCAACGTTAGTTTCACATTAGACTAACAAATGCCTAAGCATACATTTTCAACTGTAAAGAGCAAGGGATCTTCATTGCTCACCTTAACAGTATGGACAACATCCTTATCCATCCAGGCTTAAAATGCTAGAATATCCCGAAGCTTTGATAAATGTTCATGCTTCTCATTGTAAGCTAGTGTCTTGTCAGTGAACGCAAACCACATCGAGACCTGCATAGACATCAATTCATTCAGATTTCAGAAATACTTTCATAAATATTCATGCTTATCTGAGCACCATTCAAAATCACCTAGAATCCAAGGACATGCAAACCATTACAAATCTTAATATTGATTTTCGCAAGAAAATGGCAAAGGGATAATACAAGTAACATATCTATTTAGCTTGTGTATCTATAAGTTACACATATATTTAACTTGTGTAACTAGTAGCTACACAGTACACATTCTGATAAACATACAATAGAGTACATACAATAGCTTGTGTAAATGGAAGTTACACATGCATATGGATTGTGTAACCTACAATTACACATCCATATGGCTTGTGTAACCTATAGTTATACATCCACATATCTTGTAAAGAAGAAAGAGAATAAACCATTACCAGGTATGCATTGAGTACTTACCATCCAATAAGCCGTTTGTGAAGATTGACTATGTACTCTCCAATAAGAACGTCCTCCTTTCTGCTCTCATTATTTTCAACCATCTTCATAATCTCCTCATCCTATCAAAGACGAATTATACAAAAATTACAAACTCTGATTTGGTGAAAATCCAAATTATGCAAAATCTACATCTGATGTGTCTCATCCAAATTTGGAAACCAATATGCATCAACCAAAACCAAACAGAAAACAGAGAATATCTTAGCATTGATTTTCACATCATGGGGTGATTTGAGTTATGTGTGATGCAGATAAGATCCCTGAGACAATAAATCATGCATTAATATGGAAAAACAATGACATATTGAAGATTATACAATACAAATACAGCTGCAAGTTAATTAAGACTATCTTGTTGTAACGTAAAACAACATAAACAAGGCAAGCATTTTCTAATCGTGTGAAGGTAGTACAGTTCGAATCAGAGATTTTCATTGTCCATATACTCTTGACTCACACAAACATTTAAAATCCAACATTAAATTTCCATGTAAAGTAAACCACAAGTGGGGAATGAACAGAATAATTGGAACCACAGTATTCACCTTTATCCGTAAATCCTTCACTGGATGTGGCATATTCTTATTCAAATTGTTAAAGCAATTAGAAAGAATTACGTACATATATGTGTAATTAGTAGTTACACATGCATATGACTTGTGTAATCGGAAGTTACACACGCATATGGCATGTGTAATTAGCAGTTACACATCCAATTAGCATGTGTAACAAGAAGTTACACATTCAATTAGTATGTCCTCAGACAAAGTGAGGATCACCACCACCACCACCAACAACATATGGCATGATTCAATCTAATAAAAAGAGCAGTATCTTGCTTCATTGATGCTAAATAAACCTAGCATATATTAATCGAAAACCAAATCATGTATAATTAAAAATTCATACATCTCAATACATTAACTCTTATAGAAAACCAAATCATGTATAGTTCCTAGAGAAGTACATGGTTTCAGTAGTTGTTTTTCATATGCAACATTTAGTCATTCATACATCTACACCAGCACAACAATGAATATATTCCAAACTGGAAATGGAAAAAGAGAGTAGTGTTACTCACTATTGTTGTCTGTGAAGGAGTTACCGAATAGATTCTTAATTTTAAATCTTAGCGTCAATAATAAGATTCACCAAAAAAAGCATGGAATAGAGAAGAAAGTACAATTACAAGGACATTAATTACTATTTCACTTCACACCATGAGTATTGGGATATTAAAAATGGAACTGAGCAGTACACATCCTAGTGGTATTAATACAACTATCAAAGATGAACTGAAGGGGAGAAATATTAACCATGCCAGTAAGACCAACAACATAACACGAAGTACAAAACCAGAACTACCTTAGAGGTAAGATATACATTTGTCAGCTACCTATGAGGTAAGATATACATTTGTCAGCTACCTATGAGGTAAGATATACAACATTCACAGGAGATATCAAATAATTACCAATTAAAATATTTCCCCTACCTGTTCTACAATTTTTATTCATCAATCTTATAAATCATAAAAAAAAAAATCAAAGAAACTTACCTTATTTCACTGATTTTCTATCGAAATAGTTGTTGAAGTTGCTTAGATACGCTTCCAGTTATCTTCATCGATTAAGATTTCATCTTCAAGACAAGGTACTGAATGTAACAAAATATAGATTGAACTAGGGGTGGGACTTGGGATGGGTCAACCCACCCAACCCATGCCCAACCCGAATGTTGGGCGGACATGGGCAACGTATTTCAAAACTTTGGGCAAGCTTGGGCCTAAATTTTATGAACCCGAGTTAAATTTGGGCAAGCATGGGCACAAATATTTCTAACTCAAACAACCCGCCCAACCCGAACAACTATATATAAGATATTTTTTATAATTAATATTATCATCTATTTAGAGAAATTTTAAATATTATCTTCAAATCTATTAATGAAAATATAAAGTATATCTATCTCATTAATCATTCGATATATGAAAAGAGTTTATATTATTGTAAATAATCATCAGTTATTTGGAAAATTAAAATAAATGGAGCAATTAAATCTTATTATTACTAAATTTATTATTATCACATTAACAAACTTATATGTCTAGTGGAACTTGGGCCAACCCGAGGAACCCGAGGAACATAACTTGGGCAGACTTGGGTAACACCTCAATGGGTTCCACGGGTTCGATGGGCAATATGGGCATAGAATTCCTAGCTCGGGTCTGCCTCGGCCAAGACTTCTAGCCCGCCCAACCAACCCAAGTCCCACCCCTATATTGAACTTAACTATCTGCGAAGAACAAAATCCATGAAACATGAGCTCAAATCAGTTCGAAAATTAAAGTAAATGAAATTCATATCAAATAGATGGGTAAAATGGATAATGATTCACATATTTCGAATCTGAAAAACGATATTCGATCGAGATGAGATATTAAAAGATAGATCGAATTCTGTTCAAGAACCTTAGAAAATTTTCTTTCAAAAGTAAAATAGAGGTAAGATTATAACAGATCTAACACTGATTATGATTTCAGCAACATATTTGAACTGAAATCAAACTATTAAAGTTTCCTGAAACTTTTAGGGGCGACCCCAACGCAATTAGGGGCGACACTAAAAGACAAAAAAAGGTCACCCAAACGTAAAACTAAGCTACCCCTTATCCGTGATTTTTCAAAATGGCAACTATGCCCTTCCATAATCGGTAGCCAAAACAACAATCAGTAGGTTATATATTAATCGGTCGGTTAAATTGAAACTATACCTACCGAATATTATGTAGATACTTCGGAAAATAATCCTTTGTTTATTCGGTAGCTTATCCAACTTTTAAGGCTACCGATTATAAGGAGCCCCGTATTTAACCTTGGCCAAAATCCGGAGGTTCTGAGTGGTGCAGAGCCAACCATAACCACTTGGCTTGAGTTGTGGATGCAGCGGTAATCGGACGGATAATATGTTACAACCATACCGATTATAAGTTGCCCCAAAATTATTTTATTTCTAAAATCCTTCACGTAGACAATTTTGAAATCTTTTATAATCGGTAAGGTATACAACTACAAAACCTACCGATTATACCGAGCCCCAGATCCAACCTTTGCCATATTTCATAGGTTTTGAGTGTACACGGCCAGCCATAACCACTTGGTGCGTGTTTTGGGTGCAGCGGTAATCGGAAGTTTAATATATTACAAAACCATCCAATCATAAGTAGCCCCAAAATGATTTTTTTCGAAAATCCTTAATGTATTGAATTTTGAAATCTGCTATAATCGGTAGTGTATCCACCTTAAAAAACTTACCGATTATATGGTGCCCCAGATCGAACCATTGCCAAATTTCATAGGTTTTGAGTGTTCAGAGCCAAGCATAACCACTTGGTTCGTGTTTTGAATGTATCCATATTCGTAAGGAAAATAGGTTCCACAACCTACCGAATATAGGTTGGCCCAAATTCATATTTTAAAATCTCCCATATTCGGTTGTACTATAACTAACATGCCTACTGATTATTGGTTTCTCCACTTTCAACCTTCGTCAAATTAGCCGTTGTATGTTGAACCAAATTTCAGAAATAGCCGTTGGAGTTTTTGGGAAAAGGAAAAAGAGCCGTTGGACCCTAAGCCTATATAAAGAAACTCATATCTATCACCCCAATTGCACCAAACTCTTTTCTCTCTTCAGTTCTAATTTAGAAAACCAAAAACATGGATATTGCTTTTGCCGAAGAAGAAGATTGTGCTATTTATAGAGCGTGGGTTGTGGTAACTGTTCATGATCTTGTTCACAAGCTCCACAAATGGGAATCCGAAGAGCTGTTATAGAACCGTATTTTAATGGTATTTGAGGCATTATATGGTAATCAAATTCGAAGATCATCCAATGACATTAAAATGAGAAAGAAGGTGGTCAATAAGGAGATTGAAAAGCTTGAATATCAAGAAAGCTTTGTTAGGGATGATTTTCCTCAATGGACGTATCAAAAACGAGTAAGTATCTTTCATAACTCCGGCTCACTTATTACTCATTCGTTAATACTAACTTGCTCATTCGATTTTTCAGAGAAATCTTGTTGATCATCGGTATATGAACCTCTACGGGAAACGATTTGAACATGAAGGATGTTACAAAATCAAGAGGGACAATTTCTGCGGTGTATGGACGTTATGATCTTTTTTAATACTTTTATGGTCAATAAGGAGTATGGATTTAGGTGCTTTTGACGAAATTGTAAGGTTGTGGTGTTTTGAACTTTATGTAATGTGATGTAGTTTTAAAGTGTGGTGAGAAAGGATTCGTTGCTCGGACTCTTTTTAAAGATTTGGTTTTTGATTATTAAAAGAAAATACTAAGACAAATTAATTAAAAATAATTTTTGTTACCAAGGAGAGAAGAATCTAGGGTTTTGGATTCCACTACTTCCAATATTTGTAAACTCAATAATAGTTCCTTTGACAAAATACTCTTATTTTACTCAAAACAGTTTCGAACCCAATCTCATGCTTTGGAAGATAAAAAGTTATAAGCTTTTTTTTATGACTTTTGTCACTACCTAAGGCCTAATCCTCCTTCGCTTATAATAGAACAGTAAAAACTACCCAAAACAGTTTTTACGAAGCATGTAAAGAAGAGAGAATTTTTAGACAAATTAAAACACAATTTTGGAGTATTTGTTGTCAAGAAAAATAATTACTAAAATTCACTCATTAAAAATAGCATCCTCCAAAACCCTAGAGAATAGATTTAGCTACTCATAGAATCAAAATTGAATAAAATTTCATTAATCATTGTATTCAAAAAGATATGAATAATCTTACAATGATTCTGCAGTAAACGATATAAGCCTCATGTCGTTGATAAACGATATACGTTTTCTGCTGTTGAATAACGATATTCATCTATGACTGACTCTGACGGTTTAATGTTCTTGGTGTTCTTGAGTTTTGCAGCAGCAGGTAGCTTTCTGAAAACTCTTATTCTATGATTCTAAGCCTCTACTTTCTTCCCCAAAGTATCCGTCTCCTACCCTGACTTAATCCCATGCTATATATATACCACAGAACTCTAAATTCCTTCGAGAAAATTTCTTCTTTTCCTTCATGGCAAGCCACCGGATTTCTTTCTTTGTTTTGAGAATTATTTCCATGTCTTTATTTTTCACACGACTTCAGGTGATGTACACGGTCCAATCACGTTGCCACAACAAGCTAAACTTGATATATGAGGATACATCTACTCGTAAATTCCATAAACAAAAGCCAAGAATACTTCTCTTCCCATGTTTACTCCAATCCACATCAACTTCCCTATTTTCTCGATTCCAACTCATATACCATTCCTATTTTAGACAAACAGGATCAAACCAATCAATTCCAGTGATTAAATTGCATCAAACTCTTCCCAGAATCCGTACAGAACTTTCCGGAGATGAACCCGATAATAGTAACTTCCCTGATTTGCTTCAAATGGATTATCCAGCCCAACTAGATCGAATAAAACGGTCATACAATCCCTTTTTCGTTGATATAAGCCAGCCCAAACGATTTGAGCCATTGAATCTCATTGAAACACCTTCAGAACTCGAGCCCTAATTTTGCCGTAACTCTTTTACTTCAAATCCACAATTCTAATCGAAACAGAGAACCATACCAGCCCTGTTTATGTCCTAGGAACAAACCCAATAAATTTCAGGGGTTTAGTCTCATTAAAACTCGATCAAATATCGAACTCTAATTCTGCTGCCATTGAAACCATTTTTCCTGCCAAAAACAGAATTTACATGTTGAAGATGACTGCCCCTTAACAGATACCGGTGTCCCTCTAGTAATTTGGGGTATATTTAGCAATTCATGGGGTTGCGAATAGCAATTTATGGGGTACAAAGATAACTTTTGGGATGCATATAGTGGAAAACTCCTGGGTGAATTTATCAACTCCTCCGGGACATTTCTGGGGGTTCCTTTAACACTTTTGTGGGTGCTTTTAGTAGTTTCTCGATCAACCATCTCTTACCTCTCATATTAACTTCTTTTCTTCAATTTCATCACTAAGGTTGCCATGCTTTTCAGACAAAACTCGCATCACTAAAGTCGACATGCCTTTCAGAGATGAAGAAATAAAAGCAAATAATGAGAGATAATTCACCTCCATCAGCAGTTGCACATGAAATGACACTTTAGCCCTTTTAAGCGATGTTTCTTCTTCTTTTGCTCCAAAGTACCTAAAACTCAAAATTAAACATAAAATACATAATTTACAAGAAAACATAGCAAAGAAAGCATAAACAATAGATAAATATCAAGGTGTTTTAGACACCTATCAAATTCCACCACACTTAGACTTTGCTAGTCCTCGAGCAAATCAAACAAAACTAATTTTCAAACATACAACTCCATCTCGTCGAGGATACGATCACACTTAGAACGTATAACAAGCCTTTAAACCCCTAGGTGGCCCTAGTGGCCGAGTTATAGTCTCGGGAAGGTTTACCAGAGGTGTACCTACAAAACCTTTTATTCCAAACTCTAGCTATCTGTGAAGAACTCAGGAACGACACTAAAGAGTCTCCTTGGTTGGCCTACTTTCATTGATCACAAGAGAAAGTACCCGGATGCGAATAATATTCATATATATATATATAAGTGACAGAGTTCTATCAATAATCGGAATCACACAAATGAATAGATTAGGAATATGGATTATTGAGATAGATAGTTCAAAACAATGTTGTCTAAGGTCAACGGTGTTTCCCATATCTGTCTGAAGGCCTCCGCCAAGATGAGCCTATGAATCCTAATGGATTGAGATACTGGTCTGGACTAATATCAACACAACTTGGCATATACAAGGGAACCATCGGTTGATAATTTTATTGCACAATAATTAACTTTTCATTTTTTTGTTTTTTTTATTAACTGCATGATTTGATCTTTTGGATCTAAGCGCATGCTTCTTGTCAGCAGATTACATGTTAGTTCCCATGGATCATGCGTTCCACGCTTGTTTAGGCGACGGAGACAGGGAAAACACACACATATTGCTATTCCAAAGTGTTATTTTTTTTTCAACTTTATTCCGTTTGGTCTGATTGGTCTGGTTTGTTATTTAATAACTCAATAACTCTATTCCATCCGGCATTGGTAACAATTCGATGTGTTGGGCCCCACCAAATCACTTAAAGAAACATATAATTTTTTAAATAAAATAATAAAAATAGAACGTAGTGTGATGATTCCATTCTAACACCTGAACTCTGTCTTTTCATGAATAGACTCTATTATTGGGTTCCTTGACTCCTACAACCTTGATGTTTCCATTCACTTAGATTGGTTAGTGTCATCCTAAATTGGCACACATTTCTAGGCTCTTAAGTTTAATTTTTAATTTTTTTTTTTTTTTTTTTAAATAAAAACTAACTAAATTTTTTTCCCACACCCCCAAACTTAAACCTAACATTGTCCTCAATGTTTCAAATTAAAGTGCAGTACCAAAAATATAAGTAACAAGAGGAATAAAGAGGTAAGTCAGAAAGATAATACCTAGATGAAGCGTAGCGATCCTTCCATGGGAGCAAGAAAGAAAGAAAATAAAACAAAAATAAAACCAATGTACATCAACAGCAGGGTCCTCCAGAGGGACCTTAATATCACCATGTATGGGTTGCCTCCCAATAAGCGCTAAATTTAGTGTCTTCGCCAGACTTTGGTAGAATTAGTCACCACATAAAATCATATAACAATAGTCGAGACCTATGTGGGTCATCAAAACTGAATAAAGCTACCACAAATAAAAGGAATGCCAAGAAAATAAACAAATAATGCACACCCTTATCTAGTTTCCTTTTTTAAGACAACTACATCTAGCTGTGGTTCGGGCTCAGGTTCTATGAAAGGGTCTGGATAAAATATTTTCATGGGACAGGTTACCTCATTGGTAGGATCCAGAGGATCAGGTTGTAGAGTCTGTAAAAACTCAAATAAAAACTTAAAAGCACATAATAATAACTTGAATAATTGTGGATCCTCAAAGCCAATCAGATTTGACTCAAAAAGTTGACCACAATGAAAGTGGTGGTCATTCTTAAGGAAATGTGTCGGAAATTCTAATTTCCTAAAATAATTAGGTTTAGTTCTAAAAACTATATAATGACACATTTGAAATTGAGATAATCCTACATTTGGTAAATAAAATTTTGGTGGGACAACAAAATCAATTATGTTATTATGGACCGGATTAACCGCATCAACCATAGGATGGATTTCTATCAACTGAGTTTCTTTTTGGACATAACTAGGTTTAGGAAAACGTGCATGAAGATAGTCTCTTAAGATGGTAGAGGCACATATGTTAAGTCCCAAATTAGGGACCTTTGTAAGAGTCAAAGGTAAACCACGGGGAAAATGATATTCACCCCAAAACTTAGAGTTCTCAATGTCCTTGGACGAACTAGTCACAATTTCCTTAATTTCTAAATTATCAGATTTAGGAAAATGGTCTTTTATTTCTTCTAGGTTGAAATTAGGTGGTTCCACATTTCTATAATCCTCAGAAGAGACTATTATTTCCGAATCACTAGACTCTAAAACACTAGTCTCAGGATAAACTCTTTCCTCTAAGCCATCATTAGCTTCATAATCACAATGATACACTACACCATCTAAAATAATGGTATCCCTAGTCAAATCCTCATCCTTTTGAATAGCTGAATAATTATTAACATTATTAGGATTTGAACTAGAAATAACATTACAATCATATGGCTCAATTCGTGTAACAATTTCTTCGTCACTATGACTATATATTTCAAATTATTCATCGATACTATCATCATCATCATAACAATACAAGGATGATTGAACCTTTTCTAAATATTCAGTGTTTTCTGATCTAACCTCATCCTCTAAATTAGGTGAATAATTATATGTATTATCAAGGGTAAGATTGGAAACACTATTTTGGAATTCGAGTTCATTATGAGCAATATCCTTAGGGGCATTTTGGTCCTCCTGCTTATTAACAATCTCACACATTCTATCCAGGATTATTCGAGATTGATGCACATTTTCACGTGTAGGTTCATTGAACTTCTTAAGTGATTCTTCTAAAGAAAGACTTGAATACACATCATTATGTGATATACCAGTCACTTTTTGAAACCGTTTGAGTGCATCTTCTAAGGAATGAGTTTTACATTCATCAGGAACTGGTGGTAATTGTTTGATTAAATCCTCTAAATATGAAGAACTCTCATTTTTTTCATTATAATATTGCTCATTCGCCCGTTCGTATGATTGGTGGACGTATGAATAGTAATTTGGATCATCGTGGTATGAACCATAACCTTCATAAGATCGGTAGTGGTCCCAAGTACTATCCACATTATGTTTATAGTACGGATAATGTCCATTTAGATACTCAGTCTGATAATCATTATATTGGTCTTTATAATACCAGCTCGACATTTTTTTTTTGTGCACGTGCAAATGCAAGGTCGACTAAAATTGGTAGGATCATGTTATCTTAAGCTGAATATACCTATAGTAAAAGACTGTTCAACGGTACTGGGCTAAGGTTTGTGGAATCTCGGCTGGTAATTCCCATAAGGCCCAAGGCACAGGTTCAGCGTACTTTTCCACGGGTTTTCCTAAACTCGGTTGTCTGACGATGCAATTAGTGAGTGCAACGTGGTTTTTTTTTATATATAAAAAGAATTACAAAAATAATCAAATGGATTATATGTACAAATAATAAAAATATCAAAAAAAAAATCAGAATATTTTCAAAAATAAATATTTACAAAAGGGAACAAAAATAAAATCTTGGATACTTGCCTGTTTGGCTGCTTATTTCCAATTATCCTGCACACCAAAAATAGGAAATACCCAAGAGTAAAATCTAATAAAATAAATAAATAAACTAGCAAAATATTTACAAAAAGAAAATCTAAAACCTAACCTAAAAGCAAGTCTGCGTCGACGGCGCCAAAAACTGATGTAGTTTTAAAGTGTGGTAAGAAAGGATTCGTTGCTCGGACTCTTTTTAAAGATTTGGTTTTTGATTATTAAAAGAAAATACTAAGACAAATTAATTAAAAATGATTTTTGTTACCAAGGAGAGAAGATTCTAGGGTTTTGGATTCCATTACTTCCAATATTTGTAAACTCAATAATAGTTCCTTTGAAAAAATACTCCTATTTTACTCAAAACAGTTTCGAACCCAATCTCATGCTTTGGAAGATAAAACGTTATAATCTTTTTTTAAAGACTTTTGTCACCATCTAAGGCCTAATCCTCCTTCGCTTATAATAGAACGGTAGAAACTACCCAAAACAGTTTTTACGAAGCATGTAAAGAAGAGAGAAATTTTAGACAAATTAAAACACAATTTTGGAGTATTTGTTGTCAAGGGAAATAATTACTAAAATTCACTCATTAAAAATAGCATCCTCCAAAACCCTAGAGAATAGATTTAGCTACTCATAGAATCAAAATTGAAGAAAATTTCATTAATTATTGTATTCAAAAAGATATGAATAAGCTTACAATGATTCTGCAGTAAACGATATAAGGCTTCTGTCGTTGATAAACGATAAACATTTTTTGCTGTTGAATAACGATATTCTTCTGCGACTGACTCTGACGGTTTAATGTTCTTGGTGTTCTTGAGTTTTGCAGCAACAGGTAGCTTTCTTAAAACTCTTATTCTATGATTCTAAGCCTCTACTTTCTTCCACAAAGTATCCTTATCCTACCTTGACTTAATCCCAGGCTATATATACACCACAGAACTCTAAATTCCTTCGAGAAAATCTCTTCTTTTCCTTCACGGCAAGCCACCGGATTTCTTTCTTTGTTTTGAGAATTATTTCCATGTCTTTATTTTTCACACGTCTTCTGGTGATGTACACGGTCCAATCACGTTGCCAAAATAATCTAAACTTGATATATGAGGATACATCTACTCGTAAATTCCATAAACAAAAGCCGAGAATGCTTCTCTTCCCCTGTTTACTCCAATCCACGTCAACTTCCCTATTTTCTCGATTCCAACTCATATACCATTCCTGTTTTAGACAAACAGGATCAAACCAATCACTTCCAGTGATTAAATTGCATCAAACTCTTCCCAGAATCCATACAGAACTTTCCGGAGATGAACCCGATAATAGTAACTTCCCTGATTTGCTTCAAATGGATTATCCAGCCCAACTAGATCGAATAAAACGATCATACCATCCCTTTTTAGTTGATATAAGCTAGCCCAAACGATTTGAGCCATTGAATCTCATTGAAACACCTTCAGAACTCGAGCCCTGATTTTTGCCGTAACTGTTTCACTTCAAATCCACAATTATAACCAATTCTAATCAAAACATAGAACCATACCATCCCTGTTTATGTCCTAGGAACAAAGCCAATAAATTTCAGGGGTTTAGTCTCATTAAAACTCGACCAAATATCGAACCCTAATTCTGCTGCCATTGAAAACCATTTTTCCCGCCAAAAACAGAATTTAAATGTTGAAGATGACTGCCCCTTAACAGATACCAGTGTCCCTTTAGTAATTTTGGGTACATTTAGCAATTCTTGGGGTTGCGAATAGCAATTTATGGGGTACAAAGATGACTTTTGGGATGCATATAGTGGAAAACTCCTGGGTGACTTTATCAACTCCTCCGGGACATTTCTAGGGGTGCCTTTAACACTTTTGTGGGTGCTTTTAGTAGTTTCTCGATCAACCATCTCTTACCTCTCATATTCACTTCTTTTATTCAATATCATCACTAAGGTTGCCATGTTTTTCAGACAAAACTCGCATCACTAAAGCCGATATGCCTTTCAGAGATGATGAAATAAAAGCAAATAATGAGAGATAATTCGCCTCCATCAGCAGTTACACATGAAATGACACTTTTGCCCTTTTAAGCGATGTTTCTTCTTCTTTTGCGCCAAAGTACCTAAAACTCAAAATTAAACATAAAATACATAATTTACAAGAAAACATAGCAAAGAAAGCATAAATAATATATAAATATCAAGGTGTTTTAGACACCTATCATAATGCATGCAATCGGATGAATATTAATATAAAAAAGTTTTCGATTATTAGTATTCGGTAGTGTTTCTTGTTAACAAGGTTCCCGATTAACTTATTCGGTATGAATCAACATCATTTCCGATTATGTTGTTATTTGGTTCCAGGAAACAAAGTTTTTTCACACTGAATAATCGGATATTAAAAAAACGTATATCCTACCTAATATAGTTATTCGGATGTCAGGGTGAACATTTACCTTACGATTGTTGTATTGTTTGGATACATAAAAGAAAGTTTTTGCGCATAGAATAATCGTAAGGAGCACATAAAACAAACCTACCGTTTTATATAATCGTAAACCAGTGAAGGAATGTATATTCCCGATTATGGTGTTATTTGGTTCCAGGAAAGAAAGTTTTTTTTACACAGAATAATCGGATATTAACAATAAAAAAAAAACCTACGGAATATATGTATTCGGGAGGAATGGTGAAAATTAACCCTCCGATTGTGGTGTTGTTTGGATATAGAAGACAAGTTTTCTTTACACATAATAATCGAAAGGAATATTATATTATTAACCTTCTGATTCTGACTAAATGTTTTGCAAAATCTCCAAAATCGGTAGGTTAAAAATATATAAAGCTCCCGATTCTAACAAAAAATGCAAAATCCCCAGAATCGGTAGGTTCATATATAAACTTAGCCTCCGATTGTGTTCCAAAATTCAACAGTTACATGTCTCATCATGTGATTCGCTTGCGAGTCATCGTTAAATGCATAAACATAGCAATATAGCCATTCATAATCCATAAAAGGAACCATTCACAATCCATAAACATAACGTACCAACTAATAATCCGACACAAACTTTGAAAACGACATAATCCGACATAAACTTTGAAAACCATAAAGTTAACTAAAAACAGCGAGAGTTTACAACATCGAAAGTTTATTTCTTCTTTTTTCCCAGGACTTTGCGACCTTTACTGCCTCTGCCACTTGGACCGACATCATCACCGGTTTCATCAACTTGAGTGCTCGATGATGCCCGAGTTCTTTTTTTCACAACCTTTTTAGGTTGCTTGCCTTTATCCCCAAACTGAGATGCATAATCTTAATTGTCAATGTAATCAAGCATCTCTTGGTGCTTTTTTATTTTCTCAAGTGGCAAAGGCTCTCCGAATTTTATGCAATTAGTGCACCATTTGGACAAACCTCTTAACTTGTTCATCTGTTTTAAAACATAGCATACCATCAAGGACGGTTTCTAGTCTGATTTTGACCCATAAAATTAAACTAAACCAATCTATCAAAACCCTGAGGTTTCTCTTTGAGGATACTCTTATAAGGTGCGAGCTTTGCTTTAAGATCACGGATTACACGAAAATGAGAAACATCCCGATACCAATCTATATAGTTGGGAGAATTTTCAAAAGCTTGGTTGGCTTGCCTTCCACCGTTGATCAAGTAATACATCCTTCTATCCCAATGGTTTTTGCAGGATGGGTTACCCTTGTAAACCACCATGATAGAATCTTTATCAGAATTACATTTATCCACATCCAAAATAAAATTCCCATTGATGTGACACTTTGGTAAACCTTGTACATAATCTTTTTGTCGCATCACCCTCGAGGCATTGTACATCACATATCCTGTTGGGTGCCACAATGGTCCAAAATAAAGGGCCAAATCGGACCGACCTGCGATATGTCCATTAGCTCGGTCTTCCTTGTATGGATCAAAGCATACGTCTTGGGCTTTCAGTGTGTCCAAAACCTCCCTCAAACGAATCAGCTGCTGCTCCTTTGTCCTAGAATGGTTGTCATCGAAGACGTACTTTTTTCCTCTAGGCTGACCTGGCGCCCACGCCGGGTTTTCAATGGCCAATCCCAAGATAGGGAAGTGGTCGTAGATCCATGTCTATATTGACATTTTTGCAAGTTTTAGGAAATTGATTCTTCAATGGTACAAAAATAAAAAAACAACCAAGTATGTAGATTTAATAAAAATACCTGTAGTAGACTCACGTTCCCGGCCACTTGGCTAATTCCAAACCTAGACGCCTTTCTCAACTCTTCTATTAACCACGCATGGCATGTCGTGCCCCAAGAGTACTCATGCACTTTATTGAGGGGATCCAGAAGTTGTAAAAGGTTGGCGTCGACCCGATTGCCACTAGTATTGGGTAAAATGACACATCCCAATACACATAGGAGATATGCGTGGCCGCATGGTTCACTTGCTCATCAGTTAAAGTTCCGTTCTATTCTTTTTCCTTGGTGCCCCTGAATATATCCATCAGAGTACAATGTTGAATTGTCTGGTTCTATACCCCATGCATCTCTTGAACTCAGTTTTTGATGTTTCTTCATCCCAACCAAAATACTTGTTAGTTAGAGCATAAAGTTTGGACCATTCCAACTGCTTTGTGAACTCATACCTGACACCTTTTCCATGGTCAGGGAGTCTAAGAATCTGCACAACATCATCTGGGGTAATCGTCATCTCTCCAAACGGCATATAAAAGGTGTCGGTCTCAGGATAAAGTCTCTCCACAAACGCCGATATAGCCACCCAGTCATGTTCCAGCATAGAGTTTTCAGCAGCATTAGCCAACCCAAAATTTGCGATAATTGTCTTGAACCTTTCATATTCACCGGATAAAGGCCATTCCAGCATTTTAGGTGGTGCGGCGGTGGGTTTGAGTAAACGAACCGCATCGGCATGATACTATTATACACAGGACAAGTTAAAAAACAATTAGAATTACCTAAACTTAAAATCCTTAAAACTATTACGAACCTCAAGAAAATACGTAAATATAATGGATACGATTATTACCTCAGTTTCATATATTTCTCTTGCCCATGAATCTTTGTATCCAAATAAAAATTCTCCTCCATCAGCTGGCATCCCAAGGATTGCTCCTTATGTAATATCCTTCACCTTGAGTTCTTTTGGTACAAGGTGTTTCGCCTTCTTTCAAGGGGGAATTTTCTTTTCGGATTCTCCTTCTTCTTGCGCACCACTGGGTTGTCCTACTTCCATAACTCTATCTTGTGGTGCTTCTGTTTCAACAGTAGGTTGAATTTCAGGATGTGATTGTGGAGCAGGTGGTTGTACACCTTCTTCAACTAGCTCTGATTGTGGGGCACTTGGTTGAACACCTTATTCAACTGGATCTGCTTGTGTGGCAGCTTGTTGAGTTCCATCTTGATCACTTGAAGTGGATTTAGTGTCCCTAGCTCTCCTTGCACTAGCTGACAAGTTCTTACGCCTTTCCAGCCTTGCACTATCTGAGACAATAGCGTCTTCGGGTTTTTTTCCCCGCCTATCCCTAAATAGCAACACAAGGTACAATAGGTTCATAATCGGAAGTTTTAGTTTAGCATAAGCGTCCGATTATTAACAATCGGAAGTCAAATTTCAACATAATCTAACGAATACACAGAATCGGTTGCAAAAAAAAAATATACTTACCGAATATGCATCACTTTGTGTCCAGGAGATACAAAAGCCTATTATATTCGGAAGTTTAATAAAAGAAATTTACTTCCGATTATGAACCTATTGTACGGTTCAGTTGTGAAAAACTAAGGAAATCGGTAGGAAACCTAACATTTTAGCAACCGAATATGACCAATGTTCTTTAACAGTGATAATTCGAGTATAATCGAAAGTTTACAAGAATATCTAAACTACCGAATCTGTGTAATAACCGAAAACCCTAAAAACAATAATGTGGTTTCGTCGAATTAAAGTAATAGAAACCCAAAAAATGGTAGAATCTTACCTAATTGGGGCCATTTGAAGTTGCTTGAGAGTTTTGCTATCAGAATCATCTACATCATGGACTTATTCTTCTTCACCTTGTTCGCGTTCTTCGTGTTCTTCGGTGAGAACCTCTTTATTACGGGCAGGCACTCCAATGTTTGAATCAACACCACGAACAACATTTTTGTTTCAAGTTTTTTGACGTCCCTTATCTTTCATCTTCTTAGAGAATATTCGACGATTAACGATAACGATGTATTGAAGTGGAGTTAAAGAGGGGGAAAGTTTTCCTCTCTGTATTCGAAGAGCAAGATGAGAAGAGAGTTGAAGTTGAAAAGAAACGAAATGAGAAGAATTTAGGTTGACATCGGTTTTATCTTTCAAACTATATAATCGGAGGTTTAACGGGTTAACTAAACTACCGATTATAGGTTGCCCCACATCGAACCTTTGCTAAAATTCCACAGGTTTTAGGGTGCAGAGCCATCCTTAACCATTTGGTTCGTGTTTGCGCCATAATAGGAAGTTTAACAGCTTACATTTTCGTCCGATTAAATTAATCGGAGGCATTCACTTGCAATCGGTAGGAAAGGGACTATATATTGGTGTTCGGAATTTATCTTGGAGTCATTGTCCCAATGACTACCGATTGAGTGAGAGAAGAAGAAGAAAAAAAAAGTGGGTATATGTTGCCAACATCCATAAACATGGATGGGTACGAAGAAGTACGTGAAGTTGTTGAAGTTCAAGGTTCACTACCGTTTAGAGATGACGATTTGGGGTATTTATTGAATGATCCACACTTTGATGGAGATGAAACCCTAGACGACACTTTCATGGAAGAATATATAGAATCACCCGAAATCGAAGGTAACAATGCGTCAAACAATTAGGTATGTTGTTTGAAAACTCTAACAGCAATGTTATGTGTGTTTGTGTGTGATTTTGAACGTGAAAAATTCAATAACTGCATGCCTTAAATGCCATTAACGACTATTAATCGGTAGCTCACTAAGTATAATTATCTACCGAATATGAACAATCAGGTATTCTTTTATGTATTAAGGTACCGAATACGTTAAAAATTGCCAAATTGAGAGCTTCAATTTGTCGTAATCGGAAGTTTTATACATAACAATACTTCTGATTGTAAAAAGTCGTCCCAAATAAGAATTTCTCCAAAAACGAAATATTTGTGAATCTTGATATTTCATAATCGGGTATCTATGAATTAACATCACTTTCGAATATTAATAATCGGGTTTTTATGAATTAACTAATTCTTCGATTATTTAAGTTTTTATACACAGAACAATTGTTCATTTGTCTATATATTATTCGGTAGAATATCTCAGTACAATACTATCGATTTTTTTTAATCGGTTTGGTTTTTTTGTATTTGATTGTATAAGCTTTAAACTTGATTCTGATTATTAATGCGAAACTTATTGTTGAGGTGCGTAGGCTGTTGTATCTGTTGATGATGATTATTATTTGAGGCCTGATACTGCCCTACACTATGAAAACGCTTTGGTATGTTCATGAATGATCTTTTCTTTTTCGAATCATGTATGTTAGATGGTTATGCTTATTTTGTTTGTTTTGTTTTATGCGCATTTAGATATTTCAAAGTAAGGAGGAGGCGAAGGAGTGGCTTATGAACAAGGAAAAAGAGAACATGTGCATGGTAGTTCAGAACCGTTGTGTGAGGGATATTCGGTTTGAAAAGATATGTGAGCGAGGTGGGGTGAATAAGAGTCACGAGGGAAAGAATAGTAAGTATGTAAGGAAGACAGAGAGAAAGAAATACCGAACTCATACAAAGAAAATTGGATGCCCATTTAAGATTGTCTTCTATAAGCCCAATGGTAGGGATAGTAAAGAGTGGAAAATATCTAAATTTGCTAATGGTTGTCATAACCATGATGATCTGGATACTCTTATTGGACATGTAATGGTTGCGAAGTTAAAACCATATGAAATGGAGACGGTGAGGTATATGCGGATCCAAAAGGCGAGTGCGATCTTAAGTAAAATTAAGGAGGACGACCCCGACAACTTGTCTTCTTTTTCTATAATTCAGTCGGCCCTAGCTACGATCAAAAGGACGGAATTGGATGGTAGAACGGTCATGCAATAATCACAGTGGTTAGCTGAGTTACACGACTACACGTTGAGAACGGAAGAAAAGGATGGTAAAGTGGTACGTATTTTCTTGGCATATCCCGAAATAATAAAATTGGATCAGTGTTTTCATCAAATTTTGTTGATAGATGCCACTTACAAGACAAACAAATATAACATGCCGTTGTTGAACATTTCTTGTCACACTTCGGACAAAAACACATTTACAATTGCATGGGGTTTAATGGATCATGAGAACAACGTGAGTTTCATTTGGATGTTGGAGACGTTGAGGTCCATTTATAATGAGGATGATTTTCCAAGGGTTATTGTAACGGATAAGGATCAAGCCCTAATGCATGCAATAGCGGTTGTGTGTACTGAAGACCGAAACTTGCAATGTACGTGGCACATTCAAGGCAACATCAAACACAATTGCCATCTCCATTTCTAAGCTAAAAAACTAAAGAAGGGTACCAAGAGGTCGAAGGAAGAGGATGTGCGCATTAGTAAATTAACCGTGGAAGAACAACAGGAAGAGAAGAGGTTATTTGATAAAAAATGGAAGGAGGATGGAATGATTTAGAAAATGTTCATGAAAGCATAGGACAAGATCGTTTGGTCGAAGACCAAGGAAATTTACGAACGAAACTTGAAGAAATTTGAGGATGAATATGGCAAGGACTACCCAAAACCGGTTGAGTATTGTAAAACACAATGGTTAACAATCAAGGAGAGGTTTGTGTTTGCATGGACATATGAATGTCGTAATTTCAAGAATGAGGCGACAAGCATAGCGGATGGGTCTCATGGTCGGTTAAAGAAAATACTTCTAGGTAGTCAAAATGGAGTTGTGTCGATCCAAGAAGAAATTCATGAATTCACCAATCGTGATCTCGATAAGATTAAGGGTTCTATGCAATTTAGTGTACATAAATTCCTGATGGAACATGAAAGGGAAAGATTGCTTCTAAGGGGCATTGTTCATAAAGTTTCAAGATGGGCAATAAATCACATGATGAAATAATTAAAGTTATATAAAGATTACGATGACGATAATACAGTTTGTGTTTGCAAATATATGATAGGTATTGGTCTCCCATGTCATCATAAAATGGGTAGGTACGTCGATGTGATTGACATCAATGATATTCATCAATTTTGGAAGCAATTAAATTTCACTCCAAGCACCCCCGTAGTTAATGGTCCGTCGTTCTTGGAGTCGGAATTGTGTGCAAGAATAACCGAGCGTTATGCTACAACAAATGGCGCCAAGAAGCAAGTATTGATGCATGATTTGGAGCAAGCTCTTCACCCTAGTTTAAGGGAGGTTGATGAACCTATTAAGCAAAAGGGGGCGGGTAGGCCCACCGAAGTGTCGAGGACCATTGGAAGAAAAGAATTGAAAGAGTATTTGTCTAATAAAATAATATTGTGTAGGCATGAGCGTTCGGAAGCCGAATTTGAGGATGAGCCGCAACCCAAGAAAAGAGGGCGTCCAAGAAAAGATCAAAGTGGACCAACCGACCCTTAAGTGGGGCCAAATGTCTCTACGAAACCTTCTCAAGTAAGTCAAGCCGAGGCGGTGGAAGAATTTGTGTTAGTGGAGACCCAAACTACCTCCGTAGTTATAGATCAAATGAGCAACTCCCAAGAAACACAATCAACGGAAATGGTGACTATAAGAGAGAAGTATGGTACTCTTCGTTGTCCTAGGAATTTTCATGGAAGACCCACGCGATCAAGGTATATAATTATAGAATAATATATGAAACAACTCCCTCCCCTCATTGTTCCATTTGTTTTGTCCACCGACGAGGTGGATGGGGATGGTAATTGTGGGTTTCACGTCGCTACAGAACAAATTTCTAACTTTGGAGAGGTCGTGGACGAAGATGTCACCGAATGGCAATATTTAAGAACTAAGATGGCGGTACAACTAATAAAGGACAATGATTTCTATATGGGGATGATGAAGCAAGGAGATAGACACGACAAAGAGCTAGAGTTCAAAAACTTAGTTGCGCGTGTAAAGTGCCGAAAGGGATTGAAGACTATCGGATCCAAGTATTGGATGAGAATTCCTTCATGTGGATATCTCTTAGCGGACGTTTTGAATTGCGTGGTACATTTCTTTGTTCCTCCTAAGTATGGACATTCCTTTACGTTTGCACCTACAAGGACGGTTTGCGATGATTCGGTTAAAGATAGAAGAATTGTGATGGCATTTGTGAATGAGATGTATTTTATCGGTTTAAGAGTAAAAAGAGATTTCCCATTACCTTCGTTGGGTGGTGCGACGGATTACTTCCCAACGAATCATTGTAAGGATTGGTTGAAACAATATGAGACCAACATGTTGGATTGGGATCGCGTCATGAAAATCAACTTTCCGACAGGCATACTCGAATTGGTTCCCTCGGATGATGAAGATGAATGATCGTTACTTGTGAAAGATGTATTTTTGGGAATTTTTTGGAATGATCTGTGAAGTATAAAGCTATAATCGGTATTTATATTATAAATATATCAACCGATTATACATGCTTTTGTAAACAGACTCAATCAATATTATAATCGGTTATTAAAATTTCTAATTTACCGTCCGATTGCAAGTCTATAAAAATTAATGAAATTTATTCCACGGAAGTGGTAGATAACATCTTACATTAACATCCGATTGTCACCAAACTCTGAAGAAGAAAAATGAAAATTTTTCCCAGAATCGGTAGACAACATATAACATATTCATCCGATTATTACCAAACTCTGACATAAAAAGGTGAAAATCTCCCTAGAATCGGTAGACAATAGAAAACAATAACTTATGATTGTAACAATCAATCAATATTTATACTGTGGTCACGGACTTCAGGAATTCATAACTCCCATCATAAGTGAATTCTTCACCCTTTTCCACCAAGTACTATCTTTTTGCAAGTGCCTCCTACATAAACAAACACAAAATAATGCCAAGTTCGTTTTAGTAAGAAAGATTAGACACCCGGTGTGAAAAATAAAGAATTTAGGTCATACTTACAAATTGTTGGATTGACAAGCTTAAGTGGCTAGTGTTAAACATCCTCTTTTGTATCGTTATGTAATCATTTACCCCTTTTTGGACAAGTCGGAAATGATCATGAACTTGTTGGAGTGATCTTTGCTTTGGATTTCCATACTCTCGCACAAATTGGCTATATACCCTCGCCCAAAAGACTTCGAGTGTTAACCTTCCCGCTATGACATCTTCACATTTTGTTTCATGATACCAGGTTTTCACGATGACCAAATCTTCAGCTGCGTCAAAAGTTGTCATGCTAGTAAGTAGAGATATAGAATGAATTGACAAGAGTAGACGATGGAAAATCTATTTTTAGAATACACGATGCTATATATGTGTTGTTTTCTGCATAAATAATAAGAGTTTACCCTCCTTATATAGATGAGAGCCCCAACGTCTTTTTTTTTTGAAAATATGGCCGTTGATGCGTACTTTACAAGACTGTACTGAAGTTGCGTACAATAATTACATATAATCGGTAGGATATTTATAACCTAAGCAACCGATTATGTATACTCGGAACCTTAGGATACTTGTGTAACTACCGATTATAGCATGTTTTGTCAACAGGGTACAAAGTTTCATTAGAGTGGTATAGTCGGAGGTTTATCAATATGTATTAGCTACCGATTTTGTGTGGTTTTCGAGGAACGGCTAGTCACTTTTGAACGAAATAGCCGTTGGAGTATAATCGATAGTTTAATAAATAACAAATACTTCCGATTGTCATAATTTTTTTGAAATTCATTACAGTTTCACTTCAACATCATCATAATTTTACGTTGAACTTCCACAAATTCTATTACAATGTATTGTGATTAGCGTCGTGGACGTGTTGGACGAGTCCTAAACGGATTAAATCTTTCCATCGCCATAAGGATTCTAAAATAAGCTTCATAACTGAAGCTTGATCTTTTCCATCTCCGCCATTCCCAGAGAGATTGTTCTATAACCTCATCATTGGTTGCACCCCTCAATCGATATTGATTCACAAGATAAGTTAAATCGATAAATTCTCCAACGCGTCCGTTTATTGAACCAATTCGGCAGAAAAGATCAGCAGAGTGACGGTTGTTTGGGTTACCAGTGTCGGCGCAGAATTTTTCGTGAATTCTCTCCAAATAACTCATACTCATTATGCCTCCTTGTCTCCGTTCTGCTCCCCGTCTCATATAGAATTGAACGTAGCGCCTACATAAAGATAAATATTCTTCAATCGTGAACTCCGTTGGATTAATGAATGGTTGGGACATTATGTTGAAGATGAAGTTGGAGAGAGTTTTTTTGAAAAGGAAGTTGGAGAGAGTTAAAAGGTATTTGTGTTCCATAGAGAGTACAAGGATACAATCCTTATATAGGGTTTAGAGTTCCAACGACTCTTTTTTGTTGGGGCAACTGTATAATTGGTAGCCAAATAAGGTAATTATCTACCGATTATACAGTTGCCACAAATTTTGGTTTGAGAGAATTCTCAAATTTTACGAATTTGAGAACTATAATAATCGGTAGTTAATATGACTACCGATTATAAAGTTGCCCCAAATCTCTTCTTTGGGAGATACTATAATCGGTAGAATAGTGAGGTTATTCTTACTACCGATTGTTATAGGACCAAGATTCGCGTTTGGCACAAAAACTATATTAATCGGTAGTCAAATAGCGTTACTAACCTTCCGATTAAGTATTACACAATCGGACACAAAATTTCTTCCGATTATATAAGGGCATTAATGTAATCTCCACGTTTTTGGACATCCCTTAACGTTGCCTGTGGGTTGGGAATAAAAAAATCGCCCCTAATTGCGTTTGAGTCGCTCCTAAAAGTGCCAGGTAAAGTTTCCCAAATGCTTTCTCAGAAAATAAAAATTCGAAATCTCAGAATTAAATCAACCAATTCAATTGAAATATTAAAGATGAGTATACTTATCTTGTCGATTTGATTTTGTAAGCGAATCTTCAGATTCATTTGCTGATGTTGATGATTATCACTTCTTTTCAGTTGATTTTCACTAAATCTTCCAAAAACAAGTGATGACGATGTTGAATTAGATTTACATAATCAGGATTTGTGTTTCTAAAGACTGGATCTAGCTTTTGAAATCATTTTTCACTGAAAAAATCGATCAGAATTCGTGTCTTTCTCGGCCTGTTTCTTCATCCGAGAGAGAGCAAAAGAAAATGAGAGAGAGAAAGTGAAAAATAAAATGAAAATGAAAATGAAATTATAACTAGTTTTTTTAGGTATAAATACTAAAGGGAAGCCTTGGTATTTCTTATTTTATGATGACGTCAGCAATCCGGAAGAATTCAAAACCTGGCCCCAAAAATAAAAGTTCGGGGCAAAATATTAAAAAGTGAAAGTATGGAGTTGATAGTATAGGATCCATTTAGTAGGGTTTCTATATATTGAACCCATATAGTAGGGGTTCTAGTATTTTTCACAAAAAAAAACTCCACAATGGAGGTAGATGCTGGCATGCAAAAGCATTAGACCTTGAACAAGCGGAAGCGCTAGCACTTATGGGAGCGATAATATGGGCAAAAAGGAAATGTGTTAGAAAGCTGCACTTGGAGGGTGATTGCTCAAATGTTATAAGAGCTATTAATGGTAGTTTTCTTTCAATAAAATGGACAACTAGAAACATTGTGTTAGATTGTTTGGAATTACTAGTGGATTTTGATAATTGGCTCTGCACTTATGTGCATAGAGATGTAAATCATGTAGCAGATTCCATAGCAAAATATGCTAGAAATCTTGCTGGTGAGGAAGAATGGAGTGTGAATTTTCCCCATTGGTTATCCTTATGCCTAAATGAGGATAAACATATGTAATCCTTTTCTTTCAATGAAATTTCTTTCGCATTTAAACAAAAAAAAAGAACCCATATAATAGGGGTTCTAGTATTTTTCACAAAACAAAACTCCACAATGACATGACACGGGGAGCAAAGATGAAACAGCGTTATAATAATATACCAACCGTCAAAAAACTAAACGGTATCCAGATATATTACGATGTTGTAAGCCAAGTCAAAAGGTGTTGCTACAAAATATATCCAGAGACTAAACAGTCCTGTTCACATTTATCCAGACCTTTGTAAGCTTGGGTCGTGAGATTTTTTACCTGGCGTCTTTAGGGGCGACCCCAACAGAATTAGGGGCGACAAAAAATGTCATAATCGGTAAGTTATTTCACAATCGGTAGATAACTTCCGGGGTGTTTTTTTTTAATGGCCAAACTACCCTTTACAATCGGGTAGATAACTTTATAATCGGAAATTAATCCACAATCGGGAGTTAATTTAGTTTATTTAACTTCCGAATATAAAGTATCCCCAAAATAAAGAACCCCCAATTGGGGGATATGACTTTTAATTGGGGGATATGACTAAATGACAAAATAGGGATCCAAATATCCTAGCTGGGTTACCCCTTATGTAAATAATTTATTAATTCCTAATCTAACCCTCCCTAATTAGGATTAGTTACTAATTAAGATTAGTAAAATCTTAATGATTTGGGGATATAATTAGTGTTTTTAAGTTTTTTTGAATTTGTGTGGGTTAGTTAAGAGTAGAAGGAGGGAAAAAAAATTTGAGTAGAATTTTTTTTGTTTTGGAAATGGAAGATGATTGTGATGAGAGACTTGCAAATTTCTTTGAATCTTTAGCTCAATTACAACAACAATCATATCTTCAATCTTCGGTTAATGATAACAACTCACAATTGTTGTATGATGAACCAACACCTTTGAATCATGATTTTCGTGACCATGAAGTGTTTTGTGAAGAACCAACTCAAGAAAGTAAACATGTTCAGCATACAAGCAACCCCAACACACAGGTAATGCTTCAAAGAGGTCGATTTTTTTTGAAACCGCCATTTTTTTCTCTGCAAAAGCTTAGTACCGGCGTGGTCTTCAACCCAAATATGCATGCCGGTACCACAAGAAAAGTATCCAGAAAGTTAAAAAAAAAATTTACTTGACTACCGGCATGGTCTTTATATTCTCGAGCATGCCGGTACCTTTTCCGGCATAGTATTTTGCTTAAATTTCTATGCCGGTCCGGGATGAAAAGTATCCACAAAGTTTTAAAAAAAAATTCACTTGATTATTAGTTTTTTTACTGAGAAATACATGGCTACGAGACCTCCAATTGTGCCAATTAGTGTAGCAAAGAATGCATTACAAACTTGAAACTGCAATACAATAGGATAAGTCATGGCTTGGTTGGCCTTAGCATAAGCAACTTGAGTATCAACTAGGAGGGTCACTATAATGGAGGCAACAGCTATACTCATAAATAAACCCAACAAATACTGAGGATTTGTAACACCAGGAGGGTGATCACCGGACCTCGTCATAGCGAGAAGTATAGAACCCATTATTATTACAACAATTGCATTAATCGAGTAAGGTGTAAATTTTTTCTTAACCCAGAAGAATGAAATAAAGGAAGTGAAAACAAGTAGTAAAGGTCCTCTTATCCACCCTAATAGATTAAATGTGCAGCCTAGTAAGAGTAATCCCCATTTCATGGCATCTGGAACAGATTTAACCGTTGAGAAATCCTCATCGTCTTTAGAGAGGAAGTACGATGTCTTGCGGATGGAGACTTAGTTGAAGCAATAGAAATGGAGTTAAGAGAAGAAAGGTTTTAAGTCTCTTAAAGGTGTACGGGCTTGGGTTGAGAAGGAGATGAAAGAAATTGGACTCCCACAAACAAGAAATGAACCCGACGAGGCTACAAAAACCAATGATGACAGACCACCGGAGAAGGTGACAAAGAAGAAAAATTGTTTGCCACTATCCGGGGGTTCGGGGGGACGTATCCCCCCCGAGATTTTTTTTCTGGTTTTGAACAGGTACCGGCATGGTAATCTAGTTTTCGAGCATGCCGGTACCTGTTCCGGCATAGTATTTTGCTTAAATTTCTATGCCGGTCCGGGATGAAAAGTATCCAGAAAGTTAAAAAAAAATTACTTGACTACCGGCATAGTCTTCGTATTCTCGAGCATGCCGGTACCTGTTCCGGCATAGTATTTTGCTTAAATACCTATGCCGGAATAGGATGAAAAGTATCCAGAATGTTGATTTTTTTTTTCACTTCACTACCGGCATTGATAGGAAATTATCGGGCATGCCGGTACCGTGTTCCGGCATATGGTCTTCATCAATTCCGGCATGGTATTCATCACTTCCATTTTGAATTTTTCCTGGCTTTGAAAAGCTTGGTGCCGGCATGGTCAGTTGATATGAAGACCATGCCGGTATTGTTTTCGGGCATAGTCTTCATATTTATTTCCTTTGCCGGGAAACAATACCGGCATGGTCTTCATATCAACTGACCATGCCGGCATTGTGAAGATCAAAACCAGAAAAAATTCAAAACGGAAGTGATGAAGACCATGCCGGAATTGATGAAGACCATATGCCGGAACATGGTACCGGCATGGTCTTCATCAATACCGGCATGATCTTCATCACTTTCAGCATGATCTTCATCACTTCCGAATAAAAAAAAAATAGTTTCCAAAGTGAGGAGAAGAGAATTTGATATAGAGTGGGGAGAGTTTAGAATTTCAAAGGGAATGGGGAATATTTGAAGAACGATTAATCGTCGATGAAGAACGATGAAGAACGACGAAGAAGATGAAGGAAAAAAAAATTCAAAACCTAAAAATGTGTCGGTACCTCAAATGGAATTGGGGGATATATGATTTTGATTTTTAGATTTTATGTTTTAGGGGAAAGGGCATAACAGTCTTTTCATAATGTTTTTTAATTAATGAAAGGGTGTTTTGGTATTTTCGCACCTAAAAGACACCCCTTAGCAGCCACCTTTGGTTGGGGGAAGTAATTCATATCCCCCAATTAAAAGCCATATCCCCCAATTGTGGGTTCAAAATAAAATCATTTATCTTTTGAATTTTGATTATCCTATAATCGGTAGTAAATAAAGTTATCTTAACTCCCGATTAAAGCAGACTTTTGGCTAAAATGCTACCATAATTGGTAGTGAATTTAGATTATTTAACTCCCGAATATAGAGTCGCCCCAAAATGAGATTTTGCAAAAAAAAAAAAAAAAAGGATTTTGGTTGAGCCTATAATCGGTAAGAAAGGAAGAATTATCATGACTTCCGATTATACTGTGTTTCTCTTTGCAAATATGCCATAATCGGTAGTCAAGATTGTTCATATAACTACCGAATATAGAGTAGCCCAAAATCAGATTTTGCAAAAATCCTCTTTTTTTTTAATTTTGGTAGAGCCTATAATCGGTAAGAAATGAAGAGTTATCATGACTTCCGATTATACACTAAACCTCTTTGCCGATATCCAACCAATGGTGTCTCTTGAAGAAACCCTATGGGAACAGACACGTTTTGTGAAAATTTCTGAAAAACCGAATAGGTTTTCAACTAGACCCCCACGACCTGACCTGACAGGTCGAACACAGCCAGGAAGGGCTACGCCCCCCGGATAGAGGCAAACAATCTTGAAAATATCCAACACATATAACTACCGAATATAGAGTTCCCCAAAAATGAGATTTTGCAAAAATCCTCTATTTTTCTAATTTAGTTGAGCCTATAATCGGTAGTAAAAAATAGTTCATATAACTACCGAATATAGAGTTTCCCCAAAAATGAAATTTTGTAATCGGTAGCTAAAAAAAACCTAAATTATCGATTATGAAGGGACATATAAATATTTTCAACCTATTTTATCTTTTGTGTCCCCTAATTCTGTTGGGGTCGCCGTAAAGACACCAGGATATTTTACTTGAGGAAGAAAGGAATAAAGGTATAAGCAGATTGAAAATTGTATTCACTATTGAAAAATTGTTCTATGTCCAACAAGATTGTGACAGTGAATAAATGGCCATACCATCTGAAAACCACAAAGACGGACCACTTAAAATCAATTAGAAAAAAAGAATAAAAACAATACAACTGACCCACCCATGTACCTACTCACTAAATAACGGCAAGGAAGAAAAATAATTTGGATAGTAAGACGGATAGAAACTGTCAGAAATCATATATAAGCTTTTCCTACATCTTCCTACAAGATAATTTGCTGCAATTTTCATGTTAAATGATAAATATTAATTCTTCCAAAGCCTCGAAGTTCCATTCCAACTCTACATACTAGAAACTAGCAAAGCATATATATCCTTAAACCTACATAAAACAAAAGATAGCAGACTAAATATGAAAAAAAAAAAAAAAACGAGAAATAGAAAAACTATAAACGAAAACCGATCAGAGGTATCTTTAAATATTATCTGTATATTGAGTAGTAGATACATAAAGCGGTAACATAGTCTGGGAGACCTGCAGCCACAACTGGAAAGCAGGACAGTATATTTAGATTCTTGCTTCTTCAGCTTGACCGTCCTGGAAAACCATATAACATGTTTAATCATTTCAGAAAACAACCAAGCAAAACAAAAATGGAACTCTTGATAAGATTCTGGACTAATGTGCTTTTTAAATGCAACAGCCCACTTGTACTTGAATACGTTTGTACTTTGCATAGAACCTGCATTAAGATGATCCATGAGTCATTCTTTTTTGTGGATCATCTCAATATGGTTATTGCATACACTAAAACTTTCTAAGGAAAACCTCTAAACCCATCATAATTTGATCAAACATGAAAAGCAAACTGGGAAGCTTAATGTTCGAACAGGCCTTGTATCATCTTCATGTCAACTCCAAAGGTGGGTACGCATGAAGTGTACGAACAGTGGAGTGCAAATGCCATGCTTAAAAAAGAAAATAAATACAATATAAACCTCAAATTGCAGACCTGCTAGCACTCAGTGAATTGCTGGACGAGGCGAACGTGGGCGAACTGGCGTCTTTGAAGGGCTTACTCTGGATTCAGTAATTCATTGAATGGTTAAAGACAAAGTGTAACAACCAGGTATCAACCTAGAACCTTCTGCTTAAAAAGCCAAAAAAGAGATAATTTTGACAACATACCTAATTGGTAAGGATCCCAGCACCACACCACTACAATTCAGAGCAGCAATTGCACTTTCAGCCTGTAATAATAGAGACACTAAGTATAATAATAAATGCAGATGCAGACATCATGAATAAAAAGTAAATGAGGAATAGCAAGCTAATTATTTCAATATAAGCAAAAACTGACTACCACTTTAGATACAATAGGAAGGTTCAAAACGTCCCTTCCTGCTTTTAAATGTGTCTGTTCAGATGGGAAAGATATCAGGGGATTTTTCTAGTAACAGTACAGTTTTCTACTATCTGATACACTTCACCAATTTGTTCAAAGCTTTATGAGGTCAAAATGAAAAAAAAAAAAAATGCACACAAATCTAGTACAGAATTACAGAAGCATGGAACTTAGTCAACTGAGCCAGAATGCTTTATGACTCGATAATGCCAGGTCCAACAAGTGTCAAGATCAATTATGCGCTAACCAACTTCTCTAGTATACTTCTATTTTAATCACATTTACATGATTTATCTCAACTCTTTATGGTGATGTATATAAGGTGGTGTTTCGTAACAGCTAATTCCATGGGATCAGATGCTTTTCCATGTATATTTTACTGTTTGATTAATAATCCAATTTCATAATATTAAGGACCCATTAGAGAGAAGGAAAAAAAAAGTGGCTGAAACCCAGAAGTGCGGTTTCAACTATATTCCATGGGAAGTCTTTGCTTGCCACCCCCAAGGATATGTTTATGTATACTTCCTTGTAATCAAACATAGCCTACCATTCAACTTTTAACACCACATCGTCATTAATGAAGAACCAAGATTCCCAATACCAGCGAACCAGCTAGTCGCATCATATATTACTAACTTGCATGAAAGATTGGGCTTACATATCATGCTTATTATAATTTACATGCAAGGTTGTGCTTTTTATGCCAAATATTACACTTTTAAAAAGATAAGACTGCTAGTTATGCTCCTAAAGATTGTTGCAAGGTCAACATAACCTAACTGCTATAAGAAAGCTTATATCTCAATCAACTTTTTACTTTCGAATGTAATTACATTTCGGAACTGTGTTCTTGCAAGGATGGCCGACAGGAAATCCACCAATGGATGATTATATACACATAGCTTACGCAGGTTGGACATGTAAAAAGCCGATTGCAAATATGGTCCCTTTGACAAAAGTATACCTTTAAAAGTAGTTTCTGAATTCATGCCTTACAAAGATAGTCTAAATATTGAAGTCCAAAAAAGGAGATACTGATAGTGACTAGTTTATTGATACTAACGTGCTCCCCTAATTAAATTGCTTTCTATAAAGCTGGTGTTTTCACCTTTAAGCATGCCGTTAGGAACTCACTAATGCTCTAAAATGGTGTAGCAGGGGTACATTACAAATTTTGTGAATTTTATTCTTCTCTGTGAAGTTTGATACAGTTACTAACAGATGAAGAAAAAAGAGTGTCTTTCAAACTTCAAGATCTAACTGAAGAAATGTTAGCCTTATTTGCTGAAACATGAAGTAAATTACTAAAAAACTACAAGCATGGGCTCTACGTTCTATATCATGAAAGATTATCATTACAATCTTACTGACAATCAAATACAGAATACTAAAACATTGCTGTAGCTAATCACCTAGCAAATAAAATAATCATACCAAGGTTCTGCTACATACAAAACTGAAGGTCCTCCACATATTCTTTCCATTAAAGGCAAGTGTTTACAAGTCCATTTTTTACTATCAAAACCACCTCATCATTACCTTCCATTGGTTGCACATGTTTCATCCAGTTTACTCCAGTGCAATCAGTCTTTGTTTACATGATCAAATCACCCCAAATCACGTAGGCTCAAAATACTTGTTCTCTCTCAGATAAGGAACATAATACTTACTTCAGATGCATTACACAGAAATTTCTCTTTGTTATGACCTATCAAATTATTAAGAACTGAACGGCCTATAGAACAATCACCTATTTATAGCAAATGACTAGAAAATCCTTTAACTACTTACGTTTTCCTTAAAACTTCAAATTTCAGACCTTGTCCAGAAGTTTCTTTCTAAAGATTGTTTTATTTGTAATGTGACTTCAACCCTATTTATCGTATCGATTGGAACGATCCAGCCACTGCTATGCTTTGACTAATACTTCCTGTTGCCAGATTGATAAACTTATTTCTTGTTAAGTTCAGTCAAAACAGCATATGCAGACTGTAAACGTTTTTGTAGCTCCTTTCATAAGCAGACGAGAATATTGTTGAGTTCATTTCGGTAAGTTCAGACACCACAGTCTGCTTACCAACCCTTTTTCTTGACACAGTAAAACAGCTTACAAGTTCTCACTTAATGATGTAGAAGCAGTAACAATAACTAGTGAGTAGTTGATACTAACTATTCTAGAGTCCTCTAATACCAACATATTTCGCCATTCAAAAATAGTAAATCTAGTCAGACAGTCTACTCTCTTTTTCATGTGCACGATGAAAATTAAATAAGAATAAAATCATTCAGGTGTAAGGTTTGAACCTGCAGTTCCATCGAACAGTAAGCTGTCGAGAATTAAATGATTACAGTGATGTTTCAGCTATAGATTACATCAGATAAACAACATTCTGTTAGTAATTCTATTTAATTTTAAATTTTAAACAAGCTACTCTGGAGAATCATATTCACCACAGATTCATATACTAAGGTATAGGCAGAAAACTATTTCACAAAAATCGACTCTACAACATATATCGAAGCTTCGATACATACATCTCGATACATTCTTGGATGATAAGAATGTTTCAGAACTCTACAACGCCATGACCACTTTCATATCTATAGAACCTACACACAGCAGACACGGCATATTTGCACCTTGGAAAAAAGCACATTTGACGCAAATGAACATAGAGTTGGCACTATACTGAACTAGCGATAATGCAGTGGAACCCAATATCAATAATCTCATTTGAGCATTCTCAAGTAGTACGAAACTTATTCAAGGAGCTAGAAATTCATGCTAAGTGATAAATTAAGATAATCAAGTTCAAGTCTACGCTTATAATACCTCAACTGTGGAGTAATCCATACTTGTTTCTGTTTGGAAAACAAAACAGACCACTGTAAACTTAACTGTGGTATGTTTCACTGTGTTTAACTGTTCAAACCAACTCTTTTTCTAAGGAAGTTCGGATATACATTCCAACATTTCAATCTACAGATATTGGGGTTACTACATTAGATCTAACATATTCCTTAACCTCTTATTCCTCATAATTTCTAAGTGTATCTACCTTCAAACCAATTCCAAAGCGGCTATCACAAGAAATAATGTCATAGAAGTGTAGTGGATCATGTTGAATGACTTCATGCTCTGTTGTTCACAGGAATTCCAACAAAAAAACATCTGCAGACCCTTTGACCTTTGTCTATACACTTCCTATAGAAGTGAAGACACTACTCAGTTCTCGGATCTATACATGGTATAACAGGAGAAAGAAAGCTGCTTTGCGTATCTAATTTGAACCTTAAATTTGCTAGAGGTTTTTTCTATAGCGAATACTAGTTCTCTCTAGTCCCTTAGATTGATCTGGTATCAAGTTTTTCCGCTTTTAAATAATCAGACATAAGACAAATTAACACAAAAGTAGCACCTTCACCAGTCTAAAAAAAAAAAATATATAGGAAATTACCATTATAAACTCGACAAAAGCAATACGAGTAGAATGGTGATAGTCTCCAAGAAGTCTCAAACGATAAACCTACACATAAGATATGCCTAATCAGCTCTTTCGTGTGCCAAAAATAGGGTGAAAATCTCATGGAATTGTAAGAGTAGCAATCACCAACCTCTCCACATATTGATTCAAAAAAGAGTTTAACATCTGCTTGAGAAACCTACAAAATGACCGAGAAAGTAATTCACACCTGAACCAAAACAACTTCACCAAAGAAACTCCAAAACTACCTTTTTATCAATATTTGTGCAGTAGATGGTTCTCGCACACATCTCCCGCTCATCTTCAGACTGCCCCATAACAACAGTTTCAGCATTATCAAAAGTTAAGAATAGCAAGAATTCGTGTATTATTTTCTCAAATTCAAATGGAAGTGATGAATCAGTGCCATCAGATAAGCAACAAAAAAGAAAAACAGCTTTCTTACCCTCGGCAAAAATGTTGGGTTAACTGGCGCAATTGCAGTTTTCGAAGGCAGAACCCTTACTGGGTAATAACCAAGCATTGTCCCAGCTAAACTCAAAGCAGCTCTTGCACCATCTAAATATGACGAGAAAAATCTTTAAATAGAACAACGCTTCATTAATTATTTCTATCAGTAAAATACTCATTAAGGTAGTGACATTTACCCTCATCAGTGAACTCAATGAAAGCAAAGCGAAGAACAGAGTTAGGATCACCACAAATGCGACAGTCCACAACCTTTAAACACAAAATATAAATTATTCATAGAATTAGTCTGGACTCCCAACACAATAAGCACTTCAAAATGACCTCAAGGACTACAAGGTTACCTGTCCACAGTTGATGAAGAGAGCAGCAAGCTGTTCTTCAGTAACCTTAGTTGTACAAAGAATCAATTAGCAAAATTTAGTTCAATAATCAGTGAACACGCATATAAAGACCTAAAAATATAGAGCAAAAGCAAACTTGGGAACCAAACGTAATCAAGTTTACCTGGTGATCAATGTCAGATACATATACAGTGCGCCTAATTATCTCTTCTCTTTGCGCCATACTTGTTCGACTATTCATCCTGCGCTTTCCCTGGCTAAAGTTATTCTTCTTCTATACATAAAAGGATGTAGAAAGAAAAAACAAGATATCAGAAACAAAAAAAAATGACGTCATCCAAATAATAATCGGAACAAAAATCAGAATTTGATCATACCCTTCTGTTAATATTTCCATTGACATTTCCATTTCCATTGTTACTATGCATGGCAAAATTGTTAGGGTAAAAACCAGCACCTACTACTGATCCATTGTTAGTTAGTGAAGGAGGAACAAATTCTTCAGCCATAGGATTCAACTTAGAGAGAAGTTCCTCTAAATCTCTCATATCCCTTTTAAACCCTTCACTTACTTCACCATTCCTCTGTAAATCTACACCATTTTGTTGTTGATGATTCTGTTGTTGCAGTCCATAACCCGAATTTCCATTAGTCATAATAATCGAACCAACCCCATTATTAATCTCTCCTTGATCAAGACTGTGATGATAAATCTGAGACATGTGGTTGTTGCTCATGTGAGCAGCAGCAGGGTAAGTCTGCTGTTGATGAAATTGCTGAATTTTCAAGTGAAAATTAGGATCCACCATCCGAATCCCTAGATTGTTGTTTTCATCAACAAGATCGTTTGAAGAATTCTGTGTTTTTGGTGTTTCCAAATTCCTATTTGATGAACCATTAACCCCCAAATCAACAGTAGCATTTTCAACGACCGCCATGATCAAACCAGAAAAAAAGACAGATATTTCCCAAATTCAACCAAAAACCACTTCTTATTTCTCCTTCTCTTTCAAAATCACTCTGCAAAATTTTTTTTTTTTTGAATAATCGATTCATTTAATGATCAAAAATAAAAATTGCCCTAATAAGTGAAAAAAATACGACTTTAAATTACATAAGAAATCGTACCTTTTTTATTTATTATCTAAATCTTCTTCATTTAATCAGTCATTAGAATCATACACTTCTAAAAATCCCCACACAGAAAAAGGAATCGAAAACTTAGTTTGCGAAATCAACCAAGAAAAAAAAGGGAAATTTCTATTCTTTGTTTTTTTATTATTATTATTTTTTTAATTAAAATTTCTAGAGAGAAGGTGTCTGTGTGAAGTTGTTTTAGTAGTTCTTCGGATCGTCTGTTTCTTCTCTTCTACTTCGTACTTCAAATGGTATTATACAAATGTCCATTTATTTTTTTTAGTTTAGTCCTTCAAATGGTATTTTTACTATCATTCTCTTGCTAAACCTATTTTCTTCTCTTGCTAAACCTATTTTTTTTAGTTTAGTCCTTCAAATGGTATTCAAATGGTATTTTTTTTATACAAATGTCCATTCAAATGGAATTTTTACTTCAAATGGTATTTTTTTTAGTTGGGCGAAAATACTATCATTCTCTTTAAGAGGTTGAAGAATTGTATCACCAATCAGGATGTTAATCATAAAATAGGAGGTACTCTTTTTAATAGAATAGGTTTAGCAATTCAAAAGGGTGTTGGTGCCCAGCTTGTTGCCAGGCTACCCACCAACTTTTTGTAATCTGACCTTCAAAGGCTTTTTATATATGTTGTTACTTACCTTGTTTTTGTTTAGTCCTTCGAGGGTTTTTTTTTTTTTTTTTGGAATTTTGTGTTACCCCTCAAAAAAGATAGCTATGTTTCATTACCCCCTCTATAAATAGCTAATTGGTGAAACCCTTCTCCGCCAACTTTGCCGTCACTGTTAAGTTAATAGCTATGTTTCATCACTGTTTCATAGAAAGAGGAGAGAAAATTGCAGAGCAGTATATTCATGGCAGATGGATTTTCATCGGTTGTTTAATTATGTAAGCATAATTTACAATTCAATTGTGTTATACAATTCACTATTCTATGGAGTTCCTGAGTGTTTATGATCATTCAAATTAATGATGGTTACTAAGATAAAAGAAGGTAATTACCCATGCATTCAACTGTGTTATTGGTGAGTGTGTTTTTTTCTCAATCAAATAAATTGCTATGTCGGGAGGCTAATACCGATGCCATAAAAGACATGAGTTAATTTGACAACTTATTAATCAAAGAAATTACTGTTGTCGATGCTTGTTCTTTTCAATTTTTGGATTTGGTGCAAAAATTGGTACTGCTAGGAGAACTATATCATAATCAAATCAGTGATCAAATTTAAGGTTTAGATCTCTTTGATTTGGTTTATTATACTCCATCCGTTTCTAAAAAATAGGCAAGTTTGGTTTTCACAAAAATTAAGAAAACCAATCATTGTAGTCATTTTTTCATGTTTTTTCCTTAACTATCCTTTGGTCCCCACTCATTTATTATTAGAGAAAGAGGAGAGAGAAGTGGTTCCCATTTTGTATTAGAGAGAAGTGGTCCCTCTATGAGTATAGTAGTAAAATCATAATATTTGACTTTCCACATATGTAAATGTAGATGCATTTACTACCAACTACATCCAAAGGATAGAAAGCTTCTACTCAAGTCGAATGAAAGTAAACACTTAACAATGAACACAAGATATACGTGGTTCGGTATGATTACCTACGTCCACGGGGGTGAAAGGGTGAATCTTATTACTTCCAAGTGTTACAAAGGTGTTGCTCTTAGTCGGATTTCCTTACAAAGATGATATTACTTCTCACTCTCATTTCCTTGGTGTAAACTCGAGTCTCTCTCTCCTTAAAAATACAACCTCCCTTTCTTGAATACAAGTCACTCTATTTATAAGAGAAGTTTCATACAACCAAGTTAGGGTGTTGGTCACATTACATCCCTTTTACAGTTCTGTACTCGGGCCGACGTATCTTGATTCCTCGCCCGTCTCTCGTCTGAGCCGATCTCTTCGGGTGTTCTCTTGACACGACGTCGCCTGCCATATCTGTCGCCTTAGCAATGGGAAGATGCATCACGAACTTTCTTATCCTCTTGACCGTTGCGCCTCGTTTGTCCCACCCTCGTCCGTCTTGTCGGCTTTTTCGAGGTCCGGGTCAAGTCTTGTCCGACAACCGACGCCCAATCCACGCGGCACCTTAAATCTCGCGCCTGCTGGTCTTCACCCTATGCTTCGCGTTCCTTCGTTTTTAGGTGCGCCAAGGCTTGAGATGTTGCCACCTGGATCTGTGGATAATTTACACCTACATTTATGCCCCTTCTTTCGCTCGTGTGGGAGACACGAGTGGAAGAACGTCGTCCCAACTGCCCACGTCTTCGTTCATGCCGCGAATCCCGCCATGCAATGCCCCACTAACTGCACTTTATTACCTATAACCGTCGGCGTCGGTTCATTACTTTTCCTCTTTAAATAGCCCGCTTCTTTTTCTCCTTCTTCTTCTTCATCCTTTCTTTTTCTGTCCGCCACTGTAACTTCTTTTCCCAGATTTCTTCATTACTTTGTGCTTCCAAAAACCCTAGCCTTCTTGATTTTCTTCCGCCATCTCCCCCTCACTGATTGATACAGTAGCTGTTGTCGCCTCTTCTTTCTTCGTCGAAAATCGAGTTCTGCACTATCTCCGTTAATGGATTCTTCTCCCTCCATGACTGAAAAAAGGTCTGTCGATGATGTTTTTTTCGGGTTTGATGTTTTCTCTCTTGCTTCTCTGTTTTCGTTTGATAGTCCTTCCAGGTACGATGACCGCGCCATGAGCTCTATATTTTCTGATAGTTCTCCTTCTCTTTCGTGCAGGTCCGAGAAAAGGGTGAAAGATCTCTCTGATGAAGAGTTCATTGAGTAGCTGAAGGAGAAGTACGATCTTCAAAATTACGAAGTTACCCTTCTCTCGGGCCGAAACGGTCTCCTGAAGAAGTCTGATATGAAGAAGCACGAGCAATCGGCTGATTGTGTGGTCATCACCCAGGGCCAACTGGAGCTAGGCCTTCGTCTTCCCTTGTACAACCCTGATAGCCCTTTTTTTTACGAGATCATTTCTCAGATCAAGCCTTCTCGTGCTTTGGCTCAATGGACTGGCAATACTTTCCGAATTATGAACAAATGGAGGGATCGCCGAGATGGTCATGGTTCTACTGCCGAGTGGTCGACCTACAAGCCCGAGGACGCTCCTGAGTATACCGTTGCCAATTTCCTTGTCAACTATCGAGCTGGTACTTCAACCTTAGGCGATCTTGCCGGTTTTGCTGCTAGTCCTCATCGGGTCAAAACTATGCCCGAGGGTGTTGAAAGGATGATGCTGGATGCCGATCCCATTGGCCAGGGTTCCAACAAGTGAGCCTGTCATTCTAACGACCCGATTTATCCCCGAGTTCCGCTTCTTTTCCGAGGTCCGATCCTTCATGGTGACTTTCGGTCGCCTACTTTTCCCGCCGAGCCCTATTCTTTCTGGGTGGTTAATGATGACAAGGCTGATAAGGTATGCGCTTTTCTTGATTTTTATCTTGTTAGCTTCGGGCGTCAGTTAGTCATTTGTTGTTGTATGAAAATCTCAGGTCGGCTCCACCAAGACTGTCGGATCTAGAAAAAGAGGTGCTGGCACAAGGGTTGAGGAAGACCAGGGGAAGGTAACAAACACAATGATTTTCTTATAAGTACATGTACTTGCCCCTGTTTTTTGCCTTCACATGTTCTGACGAGACACCTTGTGAAGAAACACCCTAGGCACGATGATGATGATGCAGGTGATGTTGACCCTCATACTCTTAGGCGCAATCCCCTCAGAGGTAAACAAGTCGCTAAGCCACCGCCGAAGAAGGCCCCAGTCATTGAACTTTCCGATGAAGATGAGATATTTGGTGAGAATGTCTCGGATGACAAAGGCAACGAGCAGGGTAGGGGCGACCAACAGGAGCTCTTAGAGACGCCCGACGCGGAGAAGGTTGTTACTGATGTACCGGTGGAGCTTCCTTACGTGCCTCAGATTACTGCGGGATCGTCCTCTAGCGCTGAAACTTCCTTTACTGTCTCTGTCCCTATCATGAACTCTCTGGGTGCGCTTACTTCCTCCGACTTTGGAAAGTACACGGATGAGGAGATGCTGAAAGAAGTGCCCCTGTACGGCGACATCGCCCTGACACTTGGCACTGTGGTGAGCGACTTGTCTGAATGTGGTGATGCCCCTCTTCTAATTTCTGTTCTAGTTATCACTTACGGTGTAAACTCGTTTGCTTGTGTTAGATTCTGAACCGTGTACGCTTAGATGCCGCCAATCGCCACAGAGACAGGCATTTGATAGAATCTCTCCAGCTTCAACTTCAGAACGAGAAGAATCGCGCGAACGAGCTGGAGATCAAACTCGCCGATGCTCAAGGTAAATGGTTATTCTTGAAATCATAACTTGTGTTGATTGAATTTATCGTACTAGTATCCTGAGTCGGGTATCCTTATGCTAGCCGAGGTAACCAGTGTAGGCTTAGACGCATCTTCAGAGTTTAGGATCATGAAGAGGAAATGGGATATTGAGAAGGATTTGGTAGAGAATCTCCGTCGGCGAATGGCAAACAAAGATGACAAAATGGATCGACAGGCTGGAGAAATCTAAGAACTCAAGGAGGAACTAGAACAGTATCGTCAGTTTGAGTACGACCCGGCTGAGATAGACAATTTACGAGCTCATCTGGGCTCTTCCCAACGCCTTGCTGCTGAACAAAGTACGCTGGCCACGAATCTAGAGCAACGGGTAAACGCTTTGCAAATACAGAATCGAGACCTATATGAAGATCGTTGTCGAATATTAAGAGACAAAGATGTGGTGGAGCGAGCTAATAATGATCTTCTAGGCCGAGTGAGTGAGTTTGATAAAGTGAGGGATGAGCTAGAGTGGAATAGATCGCAGCTGGCTATGCTCCAGGCGTCGCGCAATCGGTTAATGGAGGATTGGAGTGAGCATAAGAAATATTACCCCAGTAACGAGTTCAACGAACAACACTATAGTGAGTTGACCATGAAGTTATCCAAGGCAGAGGATGAGTTGTCTAAGTCGGCAGAGTCGCTTCAGTCGGTGTTGGCAGCCCTTTCAGGTCTCTTAGACGATGTGTTGGGGCCGCTCCTTGGATTTAAACTACGTCTTACTCTTGTGAAATTGTTAAATCGTGGCCGACGAATAACATTTTGTCTTTGTGGTTTTGCAGCCGAGCAAAAACGTTCTCAGGAGCTGGATCAGAAGGTCCGTCGATTGAAGCAGGTCAAGGTCGATTTGAGCTCCCAGCTAGCCGATGCCGAGGGGAATTTTTCTAAGCTCACCCAACAACTCGAGGATGAACGTGTCGCCCATGCAGACGAGATAGACGAGAAGGTCCAGACGGGTATTGAGACGTGGGTGGAGAACAAGCGGCGCGAGGTCGCACAGAAGAAGGCCGTCACTGTTCCTCCAAAGGATTGAACTCCTCTTTTGTAGTGCTGCGTCACTAAGTTGCCATTTTCCGTCGGGCTGTAAATCGCTTTGAACACTTGTCCCCTTTTTTATTTCTGCTACACTGATTACTTGTTTTTATGGGGGTGCTGCGTCGCCGACGTTGTTTGTTTTATTTCCGTTAAATTCTTCGTTCCGTACGGTTACACGACATTTTTCGTACTTTCTTACTTAGATGCTTGACGCAATCGAATTGTCCTTTGTGTCGCATGTTATTCCTGCAATTATTGTTCAAGTAAGTTAGTATTTTAATCATTTATGTCGAACACGCCCAACAAGGAGGGTCATCGGGACCAATGCCATGTCCTGATTGGGGTATCTCATCACTATCTATTTGGATTCAGTGGAAGGGTACCAGTCAACCTAGTTCTAGGCCCGACATTCCCGAGTGGTTATCGACCAACCAGTCTCGGGCAAGTGGACACGGCCACTTGCGATGGGGGCGACCTTTCAAATGTAAGTAGGCCACCTAGCTGAGGAGACCTCGCGTCTCAACAACCTTTGGAACTGGTTTCCAACCACCAGAACCCTTAGGCTACCTCGTCACTTGCACACTGCCACTGCCCCGAGTACGAATAGCCAGGCGACTGTAAGGCACCTCGGCACTTCCACACTGGCGTTTCCCCGAGTACGAATTCCCATTCGAGTGTAAGTCACCTCGGCACTTCCACATTGGCTTTGCCCCGAGAACGAATGACCATTCGAGTGTAAGTCACCTCGGAACTTCCACACTGGAATTTCCCCGAGTACGAGTGAACATTAGTCACTCACGTCCTATCCCTTACCCCTCACGGTTTCATAGAGATAGGAGACATGCATGCTTACCGTTTTTCCGTATCGCCCATCAAGGATGGTAGAGTTTCAAAAACTTGATGTTCCATGGTTTGAGCTCTTTTGTTCCGTCGATTCGCAGTAATCGGTACGATCCCTCGCCCGCCTTAGACTCAATTATGTACGGTCCGCCCCATTTTGGCGCTAGCTTCCCGCCCTTTTTGTCTCGCTCCTATTCAGCCAGAAATTTCAATACTTGTTCCCCTGGGTTAAATTCTCTTGGTCGAACTCGCTTGTTGTATTCTCGTTGTAACCTCCTTTGATAATTTTCCATTTTTTGTAATTCCATTTATCTTGTTTCTTCCAGATCATCGAGTTTAGCCAAAATCAGATCGGACGAGACGTTTCGCCTCCAAGTTTCCTTTCTTGTGGTAGGGATCATGCCTTCTGTTGGTAAGATTGCCTCGGTTCCGTAGGTAAGCATAAATGGGGAGAATCATGTAGCTTCCCTTTGTGTGGTTATGTAAGCCCATAGGACGTTATATAACTCCTCACACCAGTTGCCATATTCCCCATCAAGTTTCTTCTTCATGTTATCGGCGATAGTCTTGTTAGTGATCTCGGCATGCCCATTACTCTGGGGTAAATCGGGGTAGCTTTGCTCTTTCTGATGTTGTAAGTGTTGAATAGAAGATCGATGTTCTCGCCTTGTAGTTGCTTTCCATTATCCGATACGATAGCTGCAAGGACCCCAAAGCGGCAAATGATATGTTCCCAGATAAATTTGAAGACGTCTTTGTCTCGTATATGTCTTAACGGTGCCGCCTCTACCCATTTGGTGAAGTAATCCGTGGCCACAATCAGATACTTCCTTTGCCCTGTTCCTACATGTAATGGCCTAACAATGTCTATACCCCACTTAGCAAAGGTCCACGGCCTTATAACTGAGTTTAAAGGTACTCCGGGAGCATGGATTTTCTTCCCGAAATGCTGACATTCTTCACAAGCTTTCGTCATTTTCTTCGCATCTTCGTTCATGTATATCCAAAAGTAGCCCATTGTTTTCGCCTTGGCTGACAAGCTTCTTCCCGAGCTATGGTTTCCGGCCGCTCCATAGTGTAGTTCGTGAAGGATTATGTGGCCCTCTTCTTTACTCAAGCATCGTAGGAGTGGTCCTAGGTAATATTTTCTATATAAAATCCCTTCCCGCAGCTCGTAGGCGCCCGACTTGCTTTTGATTTTGTTTATCTCGGGTCGTCCCTTAGGTAGCTCACCCGTCTCTAAGTATTCATTATTGGATTTCTTCAGTCGCCTTCCTTGTATCTCTCGGCTGTGTTAATGGCCACCTCGACCCGTACTTCTGGTGTTTCTGGGATGGACGGGATAAGAAGCCTCATGACTCGTATGCCTTCGATGCTCGGGTCTACTAGTTGTGAGGCGATATATGACAGAGCGTACGAGTGCCTGTTATCTTTTCGGAAGATGTGGCGGAATCTAATGTTGGGTTTTTGCTTGATGTAAAATTGAGCGAGCTCCCAATATTTTTGCAACACAGGATCATGGGTAGCGTATTGGCCCATAATTTGTCGAATTACTAGTTGTGAGTCACTATTCAAGCGGACCTCTTGTAGCCCCATCTCCACAATTATTCTTAAGGCATGGATCACCGCTTCAAACTCGGTGACGTTGTTTGTTGCTTTGAATTCTAGTCTGAATGAATGCACGATCTTCCTCCCCTTTGGTGTGGTAAATACTAGCCCGAGGCCCGATCCATCTTTGTTTGATGCCCCATCGACGAAGACCTCCCATCGAGTAGGGCTATTGGCGGCTAATAGGTCCGCTGGTTCCTCTTGTTCCCCCATCATTCCCGGTACACCTTCTACCTCATCTTCATCACTAAGGGGGAAATCTGCCAAGAAGTCAGCCACCACTTTTCCTTTTATCGCGGTCCTCGTCTCGTACACCACGTCGTATTTTTTTATTATGGATCCCCACTTGGAGATTCTTCCTAATCGTCCAGCACTATCCAATACTGCTTCAACAGGAGATTTGGTGAGCACCCGTATTCGATGAGCTTGAAAATATGTTCGGAGCTTAGAGGCAGCAAAAGCTAGCGCGAGTACCATCTGCTCCATTCTTGTATAGTTTCTCTCGGCCGGGCTTAATATTTTACTAGTGAAATACACTGGCTTCTCCACATTCCCCTCTGATTTTACTAGCACCGCACTAATGGCATAAGGTGTCGCCCCTAAGTATAGGGTGAGAATTTCTGACGGCTCGGGCCTCTGAAGAACCGGGAGGCCAGCTAAGTACAACTTGATATTTTTAAAGGCCTCTTCGCTAGCGTCCGTCCATTGGAATTTTTCTCCTTTCTTCAAGATGTCGTAAAAGGCCTTGCATTTGTCCGATGATCGTGATACAAATCGCCCCAATGCTGTTATGAAACCATTTAGTTTCTGCACGTCTTTTACCGTCACGGGAGATGGCATTTCAAGGACTGCCCGGACCTTCTCGGGATCCGCTTCTATTCCTCTAGGGGTGATGATATACCCCAAGAATTTCCCTGATGTGACCCAAAAGTCGCACTTGACGGGGTTAATCTTCATCTTGTGTTTTCTCATTGTCTGGAAAATCTCCTGAAGGTCTCGGACATGGTTCTTAGCGCGACGACTCTTGACTAGCATGTCGTCCACATAGACTTATATGGTGTCATGAATCTTATCTTCAAACATGTCCCCTACCAATCTCTGGTATGTTGCCCCCGCATTTTTAAGTCCGAATGGCATTTTGGTGTAACAATACAATCCCCTTGGTGTGAAGAAAGAAGTATGCTCCTGGTCCTCGTGCGCCAATGGTATTTGGTTGTAGCCCATATATCCATCCATTAAGGTCATCACCTCGTACCCGACTATCGATTCTACTAGACGATCTATGCTAGGGAGTGGGAAACTGTCCTTCGGGAAGGCCTTGTTCAAGTTGCTGAAATCAATGCATATTCTGACCCCTCCTTTCTTTTTTGGCACCACGACCATGTTAGATATCTACTGTGGGTAGTGAGATTTTCTTATTATTCCGGATTCCTGTAGCTTCTTCAACTCGGCCTCGACTGCTGCCTGTAATTCTGGTGCGATACGCCTCATTTTTTGTCTAACTGGTTTGAACTTTGGATCAATTTTTAAGTGGTGACAACTGACCTTTGGATCAATTCCCTCCAAATCGCGCACCTCCCAGGCAAATGCGTCTAAGTTTTCTCTTAATACCGTCGTGATTTGACTTGCTTGTTCGTCCGATAACAACGTACCGATCCTTACTACCTTTGGCGCCTCTACCGTCTCCAAGTTTACTTCCCTAGTCGGCTCGACCGTCGAGAATTTTGATTTGGCCTCCCGAGATAGGGACGCTTCCTTTAATTGATACAAAGGGTCTTGCTCTTGAGTTTCATTTGCCATGACCACTTGTGAAATCACCTCTTCCAATTCTCTTGCCGTCTGAATTTCCTTTGATTTGCTCTTCTCTCGCCTTTGCCGAGCTCGCCGTTCCTCATTAATTTCTACATCGATTTTCATGCACTGTCATGCCGCCTGGGAGTCGCCTACAACTTCTGCTATCCCCTTGCGTGTTGGGAACCTTAACCTCTGATGGTATGCCGACGCTACTCCCTTAATCCCAGCGATCCATGGGCGCCCGATAATTGCCTCATAAGGTGAGGCGACGTTGACCACACAAAAGGTAGTTAGTGTATCGAGGAAGCCTCCACCATCTGAAACCCTTAGAGTTACCTCGCCCCTAGGGATAGTTACTGCGCCATTGAAGACGTAGATGCGATACGTTGAGGGGACGAGCACGTCGTCTGATAATTTCATTCTTCTGAACGTGTCGTACAATAACACCTCGACTGAGCTTCCGCTATCCACCAGAATCCTTCTCACTCCCCAATCTTCTATCAGTAAGGTGATGACCAATGGGTCACTGTGTGCTTGTCCATTTGCTGGGGCATCCTTGGCCGAGAACGAAATGGGTTGCACCATCCAAGGTTCCATATGCATGGCTTTAGCTACGCTAAATATTTCTTTTCCCTCACGATCCCTTTTATGGATCCAGAGGTGATTACTGGGCCGAGGGTATAGTCTTGAATAGCCGAGTGTGAAATGGTACTCACGAACTGAGTTGTTCTATTGATACGGACTTGATGAACCGGTGCATCGGGCGTTGCCGTCGGCTGTGGTGGATGTCGGACAAATTGCCTCAAATACCCATCTCGGATGAGATGCTGAACGATATCTTTTACTTCTCGGCAGTTGTTGGTGGAGTGTCCCCTATTCTGATGGTAGTGACAGTACTCGGGGTGCTCCCTGGTCTCTTGGAACTGAACTCCCCTCGACGCTGGGTAGTTGATATCGTTTCTCTTCTCGACTTTCTTGAATACCTCCTCCAAGGGAGCATTTAGGGGGGTATACGATCGGGCTTCCTGCCTCGGCTTCTTCCCTTTATCGATCCACTCTCTCTTTTCACTGCTTCTCGGGGGTGGATCCGATCTCTTTTGTGGTCGCCTAATAGGGTCGTTTGTGACCGCTTTAGCTTTGATACCCGCTTCAGCACTAGATTCTTGTATTCCTCTATCTCTTGACTCGGCCTTAATTTCTTCCAAGGCGATGTAATGCTCCTGCATTTTTCTCATTTCCTTTAAGGTTTTCGGCTTCTCGGAGAACATGTCTATCCATATAGGGTCCGATATCCCTAACGCGTTTTCAAACCCAAAGATGGCATGATCTACCGGCACCTTTCCAGTGTCAGTACATAGCTTCCTCCACCTATCGGTGGGAACGGCATATGTTCTTAAGTGCTCCCTGAATCTTCGGGCGAGGGTAAACAACTTATTTAATCTAGGCCGAGGTCGACTGTTGTGCATATAGGTCTCAAGGAAGGATTCGACTAACATCTCATACCCATTAATCGACCCAGGTGGAAGCGAATAGAACTAGTCTCGTGCCTCCCCCTCCAGGCTGGCTGGAAAAATTTTACACATGACTACCGGGTTTTTCTTCCATTGTATTAGCGACATGGTGTACATCTTCAGATGCTCGATCGCATCTCTTGTTCCTTCGAACCTAGAAGGAAATGTAGGTAATGTACAATTTGGTGGGAACGGCATATGTTCGATTTCTTGAGATAAGGGCGTCTTCTCGGCTTCGCTCATGATTTCTGCCAATTTGTTCTCTTCGCCTCCGCCCGGGAGCTTTTTGATTTTTGCCTCCAATTATTTGAATTTGGCCTCTGTCGCTCGTTCATGTCGCCCGTCTCTACCTCGCCTATCCTCGTCAGTGGATGAGTCCTCGGGTGGCCCATACCTTTGCGTGGGAGGTACCGGAGGCGATGGTGGCTGTCCTGATCGGCCGGACTGATTAGGGTTGATCGGCCCCATCATAAGTGGCGCATGACCTGATCGGTCATGGTAGATCGATGTTCCTCGGCTGGATGAGCCTCTTGATCTGGTTCGCTGATTCCTCAACTAATAGTTCTCATATTCCAAAGCGAGGTTCCGTTGTTGGAGCTCTCTTAGTGCCGCTTCTTGTCTCCTTTGACTCTCCAAAATAGCCAATAATGTCGGGTTAGTGCTTTCATGACTAGAATGCCCATTTGGGTTATGTGGCCGAGGCTGTACAGAATGGGGTGGTGGGGGTATTATCGGGTCGATTACGTGTCCAGTCGTGTGAACAAGTGTTGGGCCGATATTGCTAGTTGTTCCTCATCCCAGCTGAATCTTCCTGAGACGCTCTTGCTCTTTCGCTAGGGCTTCCTGGTACTCTACTTGCTGCCTCGCTCTTTGTCTCTGGGCTTGTGCTGCAAGCGCCACCTCATCGTCATCGGTGTCTGAAGCTGTAAGCCCATCAACTTGTTCAACTCTTCTCTGAGTTAAAATAACTTGGTCCAAGGATAGGGTGTTATCGTCTCGCCCCAGATCGACGTCCTCATAGACAGTTGGCATTCCTCGCGCAGCTGCATGAGATTCCTTGGGCGGTGGTTGTCGATTGTCTTCTTGCCTCCGCCTAGTTACCCCTTCCTGCATGCTGCTGCTAGTTACTGTACGATTCCTCAACATCCTTCTCATTCCTGAAGTTCTAGCCATCGGGTACTTTGTGTATTCAGCCGAGTATCGCCCCAACCTACGTCATAAAATACATAGAACACCTTACTTTGACCTGACTTTTAGAACATAAGTTCAAACAAAAGACCTAAAAGTTCAACTGACACCGCATTTACTTCTACGCCTGGCCTTGATGACAAAATTTCTTCCTATTACTCGGGTGGGTCCACCTATCTATCCTGTTCTGATCCTGCGCTAAATCTGTGTCAGTATTTTCTCATTAGTCCGCATCTCTCCGTACGACGTCGCTTTCAGTACCCGACCTATGCATTTAAGTTAGTTTGTCCTTTGTTCTACATGCTCCAAATCATTGAACTTATGCACATGACGCTTAAATGGTACGGCATGCAACCCCAAGACTCAAACTAAGTTTGTGATGGCTCCACTTTCTCGAGACCTAATCATGACCTTTCCGACTACTTATGTTACACTGCCGGCAAAATCTCTAATCGGTTAGCATCTTAACACACTAGGAGATATCTAAATCGTGTACTCTTGGTAAATCTAAACGCTAAACTCCATTACGTAGCTAGAGAACGACTTGCTTGACGTCACAGATCACCCAACTATCGGAAACAAACAGTGGTCCTTTCAACAGATTCTTCATCTATCTTCTAACCCGGACTGTTAGTCGCTGGTGAGCTTATGAAGATTCTTTGCTAATCGAACTGTTGACGGGCGAAGAAAATACGAGAACTTGTTACTTTCGAAGATACTACAACTGTTCTATCTTTACATGCACAGCAAATGACTCAAAGCAAACATTATTTCGGCCAACAGAGTTCATCATAGCTTCAACCACGACACATTAACGTGTATTTGGGAGCTTTTGATCGTCTCTGAAGGTCTCCACGGCAAGGTATCCGAAGATCTTAGTCGTCTTCCCCTTAGTCGGCGCCAGAATGTAGATGCATTTTACTACCAACTACATCCAAAGGATAGAAAGCTTCTACTCAAGTCGAATGAAAGTAAACACTTAACAATGAACACAAGATATACGTGGTTCGGTATGATTACCTACGTCCACGGGGGTGAAAGGGTGAATCTTATTACTTCCAAGTGTTACAAAGGTGTTGCTCTTAGTCGGATTTCCTTACAAAGATGAAATTACTTCTCACTCTCCTTTCCTTGGTGTAAACTCGAGTCTCTCTCTCCTTAAAAATACAACCTCCCTTTCTTGAATACAAGTCACTCTATTTATAAGAGAAGTTTCATACAACCAAGTTAGGATGTTGGTCACATTACATCCATTTTACAGTTCTGTACTCGGGCTGAATCATGTCGTCTCCTATGGCCGACGTATCTTGATTCCTCGCCCGTTTCTCGTCTGAGCCGATCTCTTCGGGTGTTCTCTTGACACGACGTCGCCTGCCATATCTGTCGCCTTAGCAATGGGCCGATGCATCACGTACTTTCTTATCCTCTTGACCGCTGCGCCTCGTTTGTCCCACCCTGTCCCGTCTTGTCAGCTTTGTCAGAGGTCTGGGTCAAGTCTTGTCCGACAGCTGCACGCCCGATCCACGCGGCACCTTAAATCTCGCGCCTTCTGGTCTTCACCCTATGCTTCGCGTTCCTTCGTTTTTAGGTGTGCCAAGGATTGAGATGTTTCCACCTGGATCTGTGGATAATTTACACCTACAGTAAAAAAGCCTATTTTTTTTGACATACCCAAATAAGGAAACCTGCCTATATTTTAGAAATGGAGGGAGTATGTAGAAATTTATGTTTTCGGTGGGGTTGCGTAAGATTGAAATTAGGGCATTATTTTGATTAATGATGAATTGGGTAAATTAGGATTTTCGTGGCAATAGATGACTCAATTAAGACTAGATTACTGCTACAGCAGTGGGGGGTCGACCGAAGAAAGAGACCTAATCAAACCTATTCGATCGATTCCAGTCGAATCAATTGAGTTATTGATGATCTTTGAACATGAAATTTGTTTGTTTGATTGCAGTTGATGGAAATTTATAATCAATTTGGTTGATTATCTCAATATTAGCCTCAATTTCATGAAATTTGGAAAATTAAAAAACTGATTTTGATTTTTTTGTACATTTATTGTGACTGACAAAGTACACTAAAGTGACCATATAGAGGTCTCCCTTCGGTCGACCAAATAGGTTTAATGCCCCTATTTTTAACGATTTGTGTAAGGTCCACTGAAACTGATTCTATGAATAAAAATCACAGCTTGCAAAGAAGCTCCAATGGCCGATATGGAAGAGAATTTGTTGTTTCTTTTTAAGAGAATGAATTTGGGGCACGCATAATGCAGGTGCTTACTTAACTATGCAGTGACGGCAAAATTGACGGAGAGGGGGTTTCACCTATTAGCTATTTATAAAGGGGGTAATGCAATATAACTATCTTTTTTGAGGGGGAAACACAAAATCCCCCCCATTTTTTTTTCTTTCTTGGTGAGGTTGTTCTTTGATAACCACTATTCGTATCTTTGGTTGGCTGGCCAAAGATTTGTATGTCAAGGAAGTTGGGAGGCTTAGAGCATTTCCTATGGAAATGGCCAAACTCAAATATTTGTTCATCCACGTGGATGGTCAAATTGAGTTTTCCACTATGATAAAGCATATGGCGTTGGAACAACAGACGCGCGATAGGAGGACAGACACGGGCGACAGGAAGACATACTCGGGCGTTCGGTTGGAAAACGCGGGCGTCACTGAGCCTGACGCGGGCGTTATGAATGATGACGCGGCGTTGGGAGGAGAAACTCCAATGTTCGACTCCCCAACGCTCATATTTGCAACGGTCAAATTTTTTAAACCTTATAAATTCGGCTACATTTCTTTCATTTTCATTCATACCACTTCCATTTTCTTCAAAAATTTCTACAACTACTCTTCTAAATCAAAAATTTCTATAATGTGAATATAGTGAGACAGGCGGCGAATAGAATTAAGAAGAAAATATATCAAAAAATGAATCTGCACCGTTGCCTCCCATAGGTGTAGATTTTTCTCAAAATCGAGAAGAAGAGTTTACTCACCAAAAAATAGTTGTTGGTCCATCATTAGTCCCAGGTCATGTGTCGGGGCATCATGAACGATCTGAGGAATTTCATGTCACGAGGGGTGGATTTTCAGAATTAAATGTTGTTTATGTTGGTCTACCGCCTGCAGTCCGAGAAAGGGTTGACAGATATCCTTGGCGTGCGCTTTATAGAATAAAGCCTAGAAACCATAACAAAAAAATTCCAAAAACAGTGATAGAAAGGTGGTGGAGTACGATGCACACATTCCATTTTATTGATTTCGAAATTGGTAAGTTTTTTTAACTTAACTTAAATTAAACTTTTTAAATAATTATTAAATAAACCAAATAATTAATCATAGTTGATATTATACTTGTAATAGGAATTACTCCCCTTGATTTATATTTCATTATTGGGATTCCAAGTGGAGTGGGAGACTCGCCACCATTCAACAGAGAGGACTGGGTTTTAAATAGTAAATGAAAGATTCTTTGTCCCTCATTTTTGGAATCAGCAATGCGTGAAGATTATAAAGAATTGAAAGGAAATGGGATTAGATGTGCGGCGTTGAAGACGTTCCTAACCCAACCCAGAAACCCTGAACATGTAGATGACTATCCTGAACTTGAAAGGATGTTTATCTTATGGGTACTGGGTCAGGCATTCTTTCCAAACTCAACTTCCGTTGCTCATGTTGGCTGGTTTGAAGCGTTAGAAGATCTCGACAAAGCACCAGATTATGACTGGGGATCTTCAATTTTAGGAGCATTATACTGTGCGCTGGATTGAGCGTCCATGGGCGATGGAAACTTTGAGGGTTTCTGGAGCATCATTGAGGTAAATATCAAAATAATTATTTTTAAATTTATTATTATTACTAATGTAGATTATTTAGTCAAAATTCTAAAATTATGAAGTAATTTGCAGTATTGGTGGTATACCTACTTCCGTGTTGGTAAACCAATCCTAAAAGACCAGACAGTTAGATTTCCAATGTTGGACATGTATATGACGAACAACATACAGAAGAACACTGGCAGTGACGTTTTTGGTTCCAGTTTTGTTCACAGGTTACAGCAGATGACTCGGAGCCACAACAACGTAGTTTTTCACCCATACATTGATTTACCTCAGTATCATGGTGATGTTGGAGTACGTATTCTTGATTATTCTACACGTAGAGTTATTTTTTACAGTCCGGAATCACAAAGAGGGGTTTGGTATCTGGGAGAAAGAGTGCAGTACCATATACAAGGTATATTTGTGATTGCAATTAACATGCCACCACAGATGCAAACCTCTGCATCAGATTTTGATCGGATGAGAAGAACCGGTTGGACGACGTATGAGCTAAATACACAGATGAATATTGATGACACGCAGTATGTCAACTGGTACACGTCAATTACTGCACCAGTAATTGGGACACAAAACATGCACGTCTATGGGTTAGATTTCCCAGGGCTATCCAACATGTCCCATGATATAAACATCATTCCCAGCCAACCACTGCCAGAAGAGCCAAGCTTTATTACTTATCCGAGGAAGGGTGCAAGTTCTTCATCATCTTCGTCCAATATGCCGGAAATTCTATGGGAGCTACAAAGTATTACTTCACAAGGTGAGCCAACCACGATTCACATTGTTTCCCAAGGTATGGATCGTGATTATCCTTACAACAATGTGACTGCCACTGACCAAGAGATGAGGAAACAATTGAATGATTTGTATTGGCTTAATCGACAATTTGAGGCGATGTACTTGGAAGATCTACGAAAATGGCAGAGAAACACAATGTTTGGATTGAGTCCGCTTGTAAATGATGATGTGCGGCAGTCACAGTCTTCCATTCCCACCAAGAGCAACAACTCATCATGGCACGAAGGTGAAGAAACCAACATATCATGGCGAGATAGTCAAGAAACAGTGGTGCGAGAAACACAGCAAACACAGCATAATACTGCACCACAACTTGTGCATGTATCTCAACCTCAGGCATTTCGGGTTGAACCTAGGCGCATTTCATCATCATTCTCGCCCTACAACCAAAATGAATGCTGCACACCAATACCACTACAACAACAAACCTCGTATATGCTTGGAGGACCGAGTACACAGAGTGCTTTCCAATCGCCTTATTTTGTTCAGCCAGGTCTATCAACAATCGAAAATTTATATAATATATTGGCAACTGGGGATTTCCCAGGTCTATCCCAGGATTTACTGAATTATTTACTCCAGCAAATAACAATGAGGGATCTAGAGATGAGCGACGCTAGAGAGATAATTGTAATTTTTAATTCCGCTACATTTGAAATTTTAGTTTTAAAAGTTTGTAGTTTTAAAAGTACGACAGTCTTAATTAAATAAAATTACATATGTTTAAAAGTAAGCATTTTGCATTGCCTTCACTAATGAGAAGAAGTACTGGGTGGAACAACAACTACAAAGAAGGGGTTGAACAGTTCAACCCCTCAAGGATTTTAAAACATTTTTAGAAATAAAAAGCCACATTTTTCCATCTTCGCCATTCAGCCAAAGATCTTATTACCATCTCAGCATCAGTTTCACCTCTCAGTCGATATCGATTTACTTGTATGGTTAAAGCTACAAACTCACTTACTTATTTCTTAATTGTATCAAAACGATGTTCTATGTCGCATATAGAACGACGACTCAGATTACGAGTGTCACTGTAGAACCCATCGTGAATAACCGCCCAGAAATTCACCCATGGATAGTTTGCCGAAGCAAGCTGAGTAGATAAAAAAACTTAGTTTCTGCAAATAGATTCATCTTTTTCTTTAGCATATGGAACTCGCCGAACTAACCGGGGCCGAGACATGTTCAATCAACAATTGAGAGAGAGTGTATTTAGAGTTGAATGTGTGAATTTAGAATGTGTGTATTTATAGATTTTAAAAACTATAGTCGTTGGATGAAAAATCTTTACAGCCGTTGACGCTATTGGAAATGACGCCGGCGCTTTTGGTACTAACGCGCGTTAGGTATCCAAACACTAGCGTTTTTACTTCTGGCGCCAGCGTTTTTATGAATGACACGCGTCTTTACCCCAAATGCGCTCCTGAAGTTCCGACTCAATGTTCAAACCATCAAATTCGTTCATTTGAACATCCGTTTTTCAAGTTTGTTCATTCCATAGTGGGAGCAAAATGAACAAACTCTAAGTTTGTTCATCCCATAGGAATTTCTCTTAGGAGTTAAAAGTTTAAGATTAAGGGATATTTTGGCTTTGGGTCACAGAAAAGTGACCAGATTTGCGTTTAGGTCACCACAAAATTTAATTAGAGTTTGGGTCACGGGACTATCATTGACGGTCTTGACCGTTATAAAATCTAGTTAAATTCGAATATTTCCAATATAATATCAGATTTCACTTTATTTACTAACTCTCAACCGTCTAACTTCTGTTTTCCATGTACGGCTAATAGTTATCCGTAACAAAAGGACCGACATTAAAGACCTTATCAACCAAACCCTTACATTCTATTCCTCTTCCCGTTGATTCTCTTTCACTCCAAATCTTTCTTTCTTTACTTCACCGAAGAATGAGATTAGGCTTCGGTAAATACATTAAATATTTAGTAGTTGTTCTTGTGATTCTTCAAAGATTTATAATCGTTTGTAGTGAGTGTTTTGAAGATGGAAGAGGGAAAAAATACAATTTGAGACTGAAATAAAATTGGTTGTATGTGTATATTAGATTGGGTTTCTTCGAAATGAAATGAGGGATTTTGATTATTTGGCTATTTGGATAGAGATGGTGTTGGGAAACCGACACTAGTTTGAATTTTAGTTTAGTGTTTTTTATGGAAGTCTAGCTATTTTAGGAATTTAGTACATCTTTACTTTATTATTATTAGCCTGAAACTCAAGTTATTGTCTCTATATATACGCTAGTTTTTCTAGAGTTTTAGGCATTCAATTATCAATACAAAAATATCTTTGCTAACTGAGGTGGTTGATTCCTAATCAAAGAATCGTTATCTATTAGTAGTATTAGGTTCATGTGTTAGGTGCAGGTTCCTATCATCTGGTATCACCTAGGTTTAGGTCCTCTTTTTGCATTCTCAAGTTTTATATTAGGGTTCACGATGACAATAACCAATGCCAATATAGTTGAACGTATTGAAACTTTGAATACGTCTATCACAGATCTACTTATAAAGATTCGTGCAGACCGTACTCGATCTACGACCATACAAGAGACACAGACGACGATATTAACTGAATTACAACAGAGTCTTCAGGATTCTAATCGTCACATGGAAGCTCTTCTTCTTCGATTGCTACCAGCTGGTGAACATCCTGAACAACATGTTGTTAATGGTCGTCGCAATCCGGTTGACGGTGGAGCCACCATTCGAGGAGGTTCTATCACTCTGAAATTTCCTACCTTTGATGGGGATAATCCTGAGGGGTGGATTGTCAAAGCTGAGCAATATTGTTCCCTCCATGGCGCATCTGAAATTCAAAAAGTTCATATTGCTGCAGCACATCTTGATAAGGATGCGAACTCTTGGTATTAGAGCCAACCACCACGACCCATGCCCGCTCCACGAAAGGGGTGACCTATATGCTAGATTAAAGTGTTGGGGCACCTAGGTATGGTCGTAGTTGTCACCCATATTAAATACTGATTAGGGAGTGAAGCCACCATAAGATAAAGGGCTAACTTCGGGTCAGTGTCGATAGAGTGGGTCAACGAGGACGTTGGGTCTGGAAGTATGGTGGGATGTTGGGAACCTAGTCCCACATTGGTAAGATGGGGCTTAATTGGTAGTTTATAAGTCAATGGGTTCCCTCATCTAGTCAACCGGTTTTCGAGTTGAGTTCTACCCATGGGCTTATGACGAGTTTATGGTCGGTACTCTAACATTTGGTATCAGTGGTTGTTATCGCTGGATAAGAGAATCATTCGGAGAACTAACTTGGCAACAATTCTCTCGTGCACTACGCTCTCGATTCGGTAACCGCAAGCACATCGATGCATGTAGCACCCTGTCTAAATTGGAGAAAAAAGGTATTGTTCAAGAATTTATCGCTGAATTTGAAAAATTATTGAATTTTGTATATGGTAAGTCCGAGGAACATCGGGTTAGTATTTTTATTTCGGGTCTCCGTAAAGACATTGCTGCTGGTGTTCGTTTGTTTTGACCATAAAGTTTATCTGAAGCGTTTGAATATGCTTTATGTCAAGAGGATGCAATCAAAGATGCGCAGCCAGCAGAACAGTTGGTACGTAGCTTGCCATCCAAACCATTCTCTGATGTAACTCCATCTCCGCCACGAGGGAATAGTCTACCTACAGGAGTCAAGTGTTTAACTTGGGATGAACAAAAAGACCGTCGTGAGAAAGGTATTTGCTTTAACTGTGACAAGGTATATACACCGGGTCATCTTTGTGAGAAATCCATATTGTTATTCTTTAAGGGCGCACCTGATGTAACTATCGCATAGCTAGAACAAGATACCAGTGATGACAATGTAGAAGAAGTGTTATCATAAATCAAAAAAGATTCGGGGTCGACACCTGGGATTTCATTCCACGCACTTATGGGGTCTCTATTTCCGAGAACTATGCGTATCACAGGTTATATTAAAGGGTTTCCAGTCACTGTACTAATTGATTCGGGATCCACTCATAATTTTCTTCATCTTAAGGTTGCAAAACAATGTGGTTACAAGGCTCAATCTGGTGAGAATGCCATGCAAGTTACAATAGGTGATGGAGGATTTATTGAAACTAGTGGATTCTGTTCTAAGGTATCTATGAGATTACAAGACTTTGTGTTTGACACTGACTTATTCTGTAGTTGTAGGATTTCCTACACTATACCCTTGTCAAGAATCTATGAAAACTAAGTCATAATTGTGAATGAACAACAACACTTTTATTAATTCACTTTCAGGAAGATTTACAAGAAATATTAAAACTCAGAAGTATAACTTTCTTTCTGGAGTTTCTCTCTCCTCAGAATTCTCTCAGCTCTCAAAAATGCATCATCATTTTCTGGATCTATCGTGCTCTTTATATAGGAAAATATATAGTGGAAGATAGCTAAGATTTCCCATTAATTCGGATCTACTCTGTGATCTTATCGCGATCGTTACAATATTTCTCTATCGCAAGCATGATGACCATCGCAGGATCAGTCTTATTCTTCTTTTACTTCTTCAATCGTCAGTTTCTTTTAGTTGTTCTGTAACGCTCGTGAAATGTCGTTGAAGAATCGTCAGTGACGCTCGTATAAATGTTGTTAATATCGCAGGAATAGTGTTGTAGCGATATTCTGGTATTACATCTTGCCTCTTCTCATGTCTTTTCTACGAAGAAGAGAAGATATGAGAATCTAAAATGCCATAATTGCTTATCTTTTCAGATATCTTTGTCCTCTGCCAGCTATTTTCACGAATCTTTTCTTCTAATAAATTTTGGACACGTATTTTGTAACCGCTGCGATCTGACCAACCACGTCTCTTCTTTGCATTAATTGCCTTCATCTTCTTCAAGAAACTTCTTCTTCTATAAATACTCTTTTCATTCCTCTCCTTTTTCTCTTTTACTTTCTTCTTTCTTCTCTCCGTATTCTCTCTGCAATTTTTACTGTTCTTCCGCGAATTGCGCTTCTATAACAACTGTGATTTATTCCTTCTTTTTAACTTTTTCTCTCATTCCCATACTCAAAAATGGTTGTTGCTGGTGCTAAAAATTTGAAGGCCTTTAATGGAATGCGTGAGAAACTCAGACTTAAAGGTTTTAACTTATCTTTGGTTCCAGATCAAGATTCCAAATCAGAACTTTACCTTAAACTATTTACTGATGACCAATGTTCTTGCGAGAAAATCATAGTATCGCTAGGACAACTTGAAGCTGGTCTTCCCATCCCTCTTTATGATCCTGAGCTTCCCCTGTTTTATCAAATAATTTCTGACGAGAGATTCTCACGAGCAATATACCAATTGGGTGGGGATTGCATCAGATTACTACTTGAATATGCTTCTCGTGGCGCTGGTAAAGGAACTCGCTACCCCAAGGCTCCAAAGAATCCTTTGTTCAAAGATGTCCCCATTGTTTCTTGCGATTATACTGTGGACAAATTTTTTGTAAACTATAATATTGTCCCTATGAAGAGGGATAGTACATGTTGGGGTGTTCGCTTGAAGAAAGAGAAGGTCGCTGGTGACAATGCTCTAATGATAAAAATTGACTTTCATACACCTACTAACCAAGGTCCTCGTCATTCTAGCGATGGCAAGTGGTTCATCATCCCATTAAGTCTTGAAGGTCCTTATATATCTGGTTCTCGCGAACTTCCCGCGAGTCTTGCAGAATATCAACCCTGGGTCTTCAACTGGCCTGAAAGATCTAAAGAAGTATATTCTCTGAACTTTTCATGTTATTATTTATTGTCTTCTTTATATTCTCGCTAACTTTTCTGATTTTTCTCAGATTGATAGGATGAAACTCAGCTATCAAACTCTTAGGAAACCCAACATTCTCTTGGCTCTGAGATCTTTTACAGATGAAGTAAGAAATATTTCTTCATAAATTTTAACAATATATTGTTGCCCCTATTTCTTATCTTCATCTCAGGCTCACAGAAATCGAAGAATTAGAACCACTGCCTCCTCCAAAAATCAAGGAGAAATCTCCAAAGGAACCATATGGGAAATCTATAAAAGAGAAGTCTACTACTTCTTCTAGGGGAAGATCTTCTGCCCCTCACAATGATGAATCTAGCGATCCTCCGCTAAAGAAATTAAAAACTCATCCTTCTTCTTCTTCTTCAACTCCTCAAACAATTCCAGATAATCCCAGTGTTGTTTTTGATAAGGATATTGACGAGGAATTTAATGTTGGTGGTTTTCCTTCAATAAGAAATTCCTCTTCTTCTGATTCTTCAATGACTCATCTGTCCATAATTTTTAGCGATATTTCCCATATCATGACCTCTAATGGCGAGGATGAAGTTATTGAAAAGACATTCCAAGCTCTCGCTAAAGTTTGCGATGCTCCTATCTTAGTATATAATGATTCTCTCCAAGGAATCTCAAGATCATTGACTCCCAGTCTCTTGAATTCTCTTGGTGCTTTGGTATGTTTTCATTTCTTCAATTTGTTCATATTTTCTCTATCGCTTAGATTTTAATTTATTTCTTTTCTTCGTAGGTTGGAAAAGCTTCTTTTGCTGTTGCTTCTGACTTAGATAAAAGATGTGTCAATGCTGAAGAAAAGGCAGCTAAAGTTCGCCAAGATAAGGAAAAACTAGAGTCTGAAGTTATTGAACTTCGCAAGAAGAATAAGCAGATGGATACAGAAGCTTCTGTTGATAAGAAAAATATCGCTAATCTCGATAAAGCTAACCAACAACTTTATGGTATGACTGATTTCCCTTCTCTCTTGACTCCTTTTATTCTATCACATCTTATTCAAGCAATCACTTTTAACTTGCTGATATTTATGGTCTTACTGATGAGGCTATAATCTTTCAAACTTTCCCTGAACCTGTAAATGATCATACTCTTCTCGCTAGTCTTAATAATTCCTTAGGTAACTTCTCAGATGATAAGATTAACTCCCTCTCCATAGATGAACTTAGATCCAAGTTTAATCTCTTAAAACTTGAACACAGATTCAATTTAGGCTTGACTGACAAATATAGATGCCTTTATTTTGATTCAAAGAAAGAAATAGATAAATTAAGGCAGAAGAATAGCGATCTTATTGATGAGAAGGATCTCGCCATAAAAAAGGGAGATAAAACCTTAGCAGATTTTCATAAAACTCTCCTTGAAGTTCAAAAGGTTAGAGATAAACTTATCCGCGAGAATGAAGATCTTCTTGCGAGGGAGACTCAAATTCGATCTCGTCTTCTTATTAATAGCGATGATGAGTTTTCCTGGGATACGAAGGTCCTTGACAATGTCAGAAATGATTTAGGTGTAAATGTTAGCCTTCAAGTCTAACAGGCGGCTCTTATTAGAGATATGATTTCTAACAGAGAAGGTTATTGGCTACTCTTCTTCTTGCTAATTTCTTGTTTTCATTATTCTCTTTTATAAAATTTCTAACTTGTTGTTATATTCTTGTAGAAGCTGAAAAAGGTTATCTTGAAAGAATCAAGGAGCTTGAACAAGAGAAGGATCAGCTCGCGAATACTCTTGCTGCTCGCAATTACAAATATTCACAACTGAAGAAGCAGTTTGTCATCACCACCGCGAACTTCAATAGATCTCTCATTGTCGTTCGCAATGATTATGTTAAATTGGTCTGTGATAACCAAGGAATTTATCCTTCTGTATACCCTGATCTTGCGAAAGAAGTACCCGCAGTAATTTCAAGTCTTGACATCTCTGATAGTGAGGCTGAAAATTCTGATGAGGATGAAAATGATAGTGATGACGAAGGTGAAAAGTCTGGTGGAGAAGAAAATAATAATGATAATGATAAAGGGGAAGAATCTGGCGATGAAGAGAAATCTGATAAGGAGGATCGCGATGGATCTAACTAGTTCTTCTTTTTCTTTCTCCTTTTCCTGTAATATTGATGGATCTAACTAGTTCTTCTTTTTCTTTCTCCTTTTCCTGTAATATTGCCGTTAACTTGTAAATTTCTTTTGCCTCTTTTGTTTCTACCTGTAAGAATCAGAAAACAGTTCTTTTTCTGCAAGTTAATCAATCAATATAACTATTATTCTTTTAATTATCTGCGTCCTTGTATCTATGCAATTTTTATATGATAGATGAATAATAATTTCATCGTTCTCATGCATTCCCATACTTGCTTCTATTATTCATCTAAAATATAAAAATTTATTAAATATTAAATCAAAAATCAAAATTTACCTTAATATTGGCGATCTTACCGTCAATAATAGTTGCGTGAAATCGCAATTCTTATAATATCTACGAGTATTATCGCAGTAATCTTGTGGTCTTATTGTGCCTTCCTAATTAAAGGTCTTATTTTGCCACGCTTCTTCTTTCTGCGACAAAATCGCAGGACGTCTTTACATTTGCATGTATTGACCCATTGATCTTGCCTTAACTTTCTTCTTTGATTATATTGCGATAATATAACAAGTCTAAGTTCTCTCACAAGATTAAAGCCTCGTGACATTATCGTCTTGCGATGCAATAGCAGGGCGTCTTTACACTTTCATGTAAAAACCCATTGATCGCATCTTAACATTTTTCTCGTAGCTTATTGCCTTTGCATCATTTACGTCACGCGACAATATTATAGGCCTAAATTTTCTTGCGATCATAAAGCCCCATGACATTGCCGTCTTAAGACAATTATCAGCTCCCTAATGGAGGGTGACGCCCTTATCTTCCCCCTGGTTTCCCCTTCAAGGAGGGCACATCGGCCATACAAGATTAGATCCTCCCATACAGATTTACCAACAACCAGCTATTTCGTAGCCTCTTGTCCTTTCTGCCTATATGGGTTATAGTTACAAGACTGCACCTTAGTTGGGGTTTTCTTCAGGCCAAGTGCATTGTAGCCAAGACTTACCAAGGATGGCAAGAGAGTTTCGTACGCTCCGGGAACCCTTGGCTCAACTGTGTACCTCGGCGCCTTGGTCATACTTTGCACTTCTTGGAAGAGATTCTCAGTCGTCCAGCCAGGGTATAACCATATATAGTTGGAAATCCAAGATCTCTCTCACGGATAGGTTTTCTTTAACCCCATCGTCTGCATGACTCAGGTTCCAGCAGCGGTATAACCTTATCGCTGAGTCATGTTAAGAGATACCCCCTCATATGACACGCTATTACGTCTTACATTTGCCTCTTACAAAATTTTATTCGCGAACTAGGGTGCACGCCATAAAGGTTCGTCCCATTCTTATGTCTCTGCGAACTTTTATTCGCGTTTCTCGCGAGTATTATAACTCTGATAGAATTTCATAACTTTGATCATTTTGGTAAAGTTTTGCGATTCTTTCAAGCATAATATCTTGTTCAATTACATATTTTTCAAACAAATTTTTCGCAGAGTTCTATGAAGTTCATCATTTTACCTCTTTACTTACTATTTTCTGATTCTGCTTTTCTGCTACGTTTTGTTGTTGTCTCTTTTTCTGCGAGACGCTCGTCATCAGCTTTCACATCTTCTTTTCGTTCTACTGCATCAATCATTAACCTTTCACATTTCTGTCATTGCTTAATTTTGCACTTCCAATTGGCATTTTTTTCAGCTCTTTCTTCGCAAGACTTCATATCGATTTCATAACATTTCTTGCTTTCTCCCCAATCTCCTTTAATAACTCCCACACCTTTTGGATGAGGAAATTTGATACACTGGTGATAAGTAGATGCTACACCCAATATCCCGTGTAACCAGGGTCATCCTATCAAGGCATTGTAAGGTGATTCGATGTCCACAACACAGAATAAGATTTTTGAAGATATTCCTTTTAACGGTATCTACATTTCAATTTCCCCCTTTGGTTTGTTAGCTGTGCCATTAAAACCATAGATTTTGTATGTTGATGGAATTAGATCTTCGTCTTTTCCTCCCTTGGTTTTAAAGGTATGATAAAATAAGATATCAACAGAACTCCCTGTATCTATTAAGACTCTGTTGATAGCCCAAGAATCTTCAACTTTATTATCATTCTCTTCATCTTCTTCTTGCATTTGTTTTGGATTAATCTCTAATCGTACGACCAGTGGATTATCGTGCTGCTCGCCAACCTCAGGTACATCTTGCGCAGTGAAAGATAGAGTTTTCTTCTGCCATTCTTCTAACGGCGAGGATCTCGCGATATTCAATATCTCTCTTCCATATGTGTCTCTCGCGAAGACACTGCTTAATATATTGTCATGGAAGTCCTCTATAGTTCTGCGTGAATGTACAATAGAATTACAAAACAAATTCTTTGCTTTGGCTCCAACTTCTATTACGAATGTTTCCGCTCCTTTTACAGTATTCACTCTGCGAGTTTCTGGTGCTGGCGGTAATTGCTGATATTGTGGATGTCCTACTAGAAAATGATTTAACTTTCCCTGATCAATCATCCTCAAGATTATTCTCTTCACATTCCTACAATCGTTTACTGTGTGACCATGAAAATGATGATAAGGACAGAATTCTTGACTTCGATTGTTTGGATGGGGTTCTTTTCCCATGTTCCACGGAGAGGGTATATTTTCCATTAAAATGATAGCTTCCCAAATCTTTTCTATGCTAGTATTGAGAGCGGGCATCTTAATTTCTTCCCAGATTATCCTCTGATTACCTTGTCCTTTAAAATTATTCTGCCTTTGTCCACCATAAGTTTCTTGAGGTTGATCGAGTCTTTGAATCTTATTATTACTACTGCGATTATAATAATTCTTCTCCCTTTCATATTCTTCCTGATCTCGACTGCCCATCGCTACTAATTTTTGTTGGTTATCAATGACCACTTTCTCCTGTTGTGGTTGCGAGGTGCTCGCTACATTATTTATCATTTTAGGGAGCAAACTTCCATTTGCCGCTAGCGAGCTGGTGTTCACAATTGGATATGATTCCATCTCATTTTGTTTCTCCTCCAAAGCAATATATTCTTCCTGTAGCTCTCGCAATTCTGTCATGGTAATTGTATTTTTGATTCTGAAAATTTGAATGTACAGCAAATTAGTCGCAAACATTGCATTACTGAAGGATAGGATCAAGTATCTTTCATCCACTCTTCCAGCCATTTCGCTGCACATTGATTTCCACCTTATAGTTAAGTGCTTCAGACTCTCTCCAACTCTCTATTTTAGCCCAAACACATCTTCAATGCCCGGTCAAGATGAATTATTGCTGATATACGCTCCTAAGAATATATCTTGTAAATGATCAAAACAAGTTATAGTATTTTTTGGTAACCCCTGAAACCATTTCAACGCCTCGCCAGTTAAGCTAGATGCAAAATACTTGCATAACATAGCATCATGATTCTACCACTGTAGCATACATCTAACATAAGCTTTAACGTGTTGAACGGCATAAGTAGTTCCATCAAAAATGCTAGTTAATACTGGTAAATTGCATTTTGGAGGTATTCCTCTTAACTGTACTTCTTGAGTAAATGGAATCCTCGCAACTTCTTCAATAGCTTCATCAAGTTGCCTTCTACCTCCTTCTATTCTATTGCTTATCATTCCTCGCATTTCTGCTAATTCTCTCAAAATTTGCTCATTCTCAGCTGAATTTTGTTCCATTTGCCTTTTTAATGCAGCTTCCCTTCTTCTGCGTTCTTGTCTTTCTTGTCTTGCGAGATTTTGCGTATCTCCTTCTTCATCATCATCCTGTCTTTATCTGCGATTTTCTCTTTCACCATGCTCTTGAAATCGCAGTTGCCTATCTTCTTCTCTGCGAATTTCTTTATTTCTCCTCATTTCTCTTCGATGTCTCTCTATTCTCCTTTATATCCTATCATACTCCTCTTGAATATTATCATTATAGCGATTTTGTGTACGTCTTCTTTCTCGATTTTCATGGTTATTTTGTCATACTGCCTCTCGAAATTCTTGCTCTTCTACTTCTGCTCTTAATCTTTCTCTCTCGCAAGCCAGGCGCGCTTGTTCAGTATAGTATCTTTCAATTTCTTCTTCAATTATTCTTTGATTCCTTTGATTCTCTCGCCCATGCAATATCCTCCTACCTTCCTCTGGATTTTCTTCTTCAATTTGGTTGTTTCTTCCCTCTTGATTTCTATTGTCACGCAGATTATAACGATCGCCAATTATCTCTTCTTCTCTATGACGTTTATATCCATTTAAATTTTGCAATTCTTATCTAACATTTCTCATTGGGGAGTTCCGCCTTGGTTCTTCCCTGAATGATCTTGAATTTGATCTTACAGTACTTCTTGACCTCCTTCTTTGTAACCTCAAATTCTCCATTCTTAGTTCATGATTTTGTCTTGTTAGATTCGCACGTTCCTCCGCCTTTAATCTCCTTTCTTCATGTGTTCTTTGCCTCAGATCATCTACCATCCCATTTTCACATCCCACATGAACTAATTCTCCAACCATTATTTGATTTCTTTCTCCTTCTTCTCCATTTCGTAATTGTCGATTTTATGCTTCTTCCATTGAATCCGACCTCCAAGTGTGTACGCTCACTCTATCATAATCCACATCCCTATTTTGCGATTGTGCTTGTTGATTCGGCTGTTAATTTGAATTTTTTACTTCATTTCTTGTTCTATTTCTTCCTGATCTTATTCTTAAATATTCTTCTAATTCAACTGTTCCTTTACCTGCAAGTCTTTTACTCCTCCTCACAGTTGTTGGTGGTTCTGATGTATTTCTTCTCCTTCTAGCCATTTCTCCAATTCTAACAATTTTTTCAAATCTTCAAGTTGCAATTTGAGATTTCTTAGATTGATTCTCCCTGTTTCTGGGCGCCAAAATGTAGTTGCGGGATTTCCTACACTACACCCTTGTCAAGAATCTATGAAAAATAAGTCATAATTGTGAATGAACAACAACACTTTTATTAATTCACTTTCAGGAAGATTTACAAGAAATATTAAAACTCAAAAGTATAACTTTCTTTCTGGAGTTTCTCTCTCCTCAGAATTCTCTCAGCTCTCAAAAATGCATCATCATTTTCTGGATCTATCGTGCTCTTTATATAGGAAAATATATAGTGGAAGACAGCTAAGATTTCCCCTTAATTCGTATCTACTCTGCGATCTTATCGCGATCGTTACAATATTTCTATATCGCAAGCATGATGACCATCGCAGGATCAGTCTTATTCTTCTTTTACTTCTTCCATCGTCAGTTTCTTTTAGTTGTTCTGTAACACCCGTGAAATGTCGTTGAAGAATCGTCAGTGACGCTCGTAGAAATGTTGTTAATATCGCAGGAATAGTGTTGTAGCGATATTCTGGTACTACATATTCCTCTTAGGAATCAGTGGTTGTGATGTTGTTCTTGGGGTACAATGGCTAAGCACCTTAGGTACTTTTACTTGGGATTTCACAAAACTAATTATGAAGTTCAACATCTCTGGTCAAGATATCTCATTAACTGGAGACAATTCTCCAACAGTGTTGCTCCTAGACAGTAAACCAATGCAACGAGAAATATTCCATGAAACACAAGCTGTATTTATACAGATCACAAATAACTCCGATGTAGAGAGTGCGACCACCTCCAAGGTACCTGCTGAATTTAAGGAACTGCTATTATAATATTCTGACATATTTAGTTTAAAAATTCGGGGGTCTAACAACCTCACCCAATATTTCTATTAGCAATCTGTATGGACAACTCTGAGTTGTTTTCTAGAGAATCAACGAGACTCAATCAACAGAAAATATCTCAAGGAGTTATTATCTCAATCTCTCGATTTGATTAACTCAAGAAAATAAGATTCGCGAGCCTAATCAAAGAGAAATAACATGGATGGTACCAAAGACCAATATCCAAGTGTCAATCGATTTAAATCAACAACCAATAAGGTCGGATATTCTAATCGATTGAACAACGCACAACCTGTATTATTTCAATTATATAAAAATATAATGCGGAAAAGAAATAACACAGATACCAGAAATTTTGTTAACGAGGAAACCACAAATGCAGAAACACCCCGGGACCTAGTCCAGATTAAACATACACTGTATTAAGACGCTACAGACACTAGCCTACTCCAAATTAACTTCGGTCTGGACTGTAGTTGAACCCAAACCAATCTCACACTGATACAAGGTACAGTTATGCTCATATGCCTCTGATCCCAGCAGGATACTGCGCACTTGATTCCCTTAGCTGATCCCACCCACAACCAAGAGTTGCTACGACCCAAATTCGAAGATTTTAGCAAACAAATCTGTCCCACACAGAAAAGTCTACAGGTAATAGATAAATTCGTCTCCCACGAATAAAACTATGAGTTTTGTTCCGTATTTTGATAAATCAAGGTGAACAGGAACCAATCGATAAAATCATACTTATATTCCCGAAGAACAGCTCAGTTTCATCAATAACCTCACAATAAACTTAATCGACGCAGCGAAGAAGATTATCGAGGAATCACAAACAATGAAACAAAGATGTTTGTGACTACTTTTATCTTGCCTATCAGAGATAGAAATCTCAAGCCAATTATTACAATTGTACTCGTACGATAGAAATAGCAAGATCAGATCACACAACTACAAGAAAAGTAGTATCGGTCTGGCTTCACAATCCCAATGAAGTTTTTAAGTCGTTAACCTGGTTTTAGAAGAAGAAAACCAAAGGTTAAAGGAGAATCGACTCTAGATTTAGCAAACTAGTATCACACAGAATGTGTGGGGATTAGGTTTCCCAGTTGCTAGAGTTCTCCCTTATATAGTCTTTCAAGTCAGGGTTTGCAATCAATGTTAGCTTAGTAACAAAGCATTCGATATTCACCGTTAGATGAAAACCTGATTAGATACAAGCTAATATCTCTCAACCGTTAGATCGAAAACTTAGCTTGTCATACACACACGTACTTGCAGTTTTGAGTTCGTGTAACCGTACCCAAACGTGTACAATGGTTGGTTCAATATTAGTCAACCAAATGGTTAGCCAAATGATAACTTTCATATCAACCATATTCTTCTTCACCATAACTAGTCAAAATGATTAAAATGAACTAGTTAGAGAGTTGTTCAATTGCTTTGAGATCTCAAGTACTACAAGAGACACAATTGAATCAAAAACTATGTGATTCACTCGAATCATTTTATTAACTATAAAGCCACGGTTTGCAAAAGCATTCCTTAGTAATTTAAGATAAGTTCACGAACAACTTTTTCAGACATAACCTCTTGAGTTCGCGGACTCAAGCTAACCGGTTGAAGTTGATAAACTCCAGCAGAATTTCTCGGGATGAGAAATTCCGTCAGTTCGCGGACTGCACCTGAGCTTCAACTTCAACAGATATTCTCGAGTTCGAGAACTTACGCCAGTTCGCGGACTGAGTTGCTTCTCACATTCTGGTTCCACTTGATCAACAAAGTTCGTAAACTTCGGTTCAAGTGTTAAGGACTTATACATATATGTGTTGCCAGAATAATGTTTATATCCTACAATGGTTATATAGTCTAAACTCTCATTTCAATCATTGAAACATTCTCAGAGGACGTCATATAATTGTTATTCACTAACTAGTTTTTGTCAGAGCAATTTCCAAAGTGATTGAAACATAACATGACTTTCGTCACTAGGCAAAGATAAAATTGGCTAAAGCGAAAGATTTACCAACACCCTTTTTGAGAAATAGATAAGTGAGATATACTCAGCTCTAAATGTCACATGTGCATATTCTTAGTCTATATAGTAAGCCGACTTTTGTCTCAAGATAGGAGATAGAGTAGATAGACTTTTGAGTGATAGATAAGTTCAAGTCTCCACATACCTTTTAGTCAATGAAGATCCACTAGTTCCTTGAGTATTCCTTCTCCTTGTATGATGATCTCCATGGAGTTATTGAGCTCAACTACACTTTCTACCCTAGTCCGAGACCTTAGCTATAGTAGACTATAAATCAAGACTATATAGTTTTGATCACTAAGATTGAAAAACATGCTTGAGATAGCAACGCATGCGATTTTGACCGAGCAGTGCTCTAACATAGTTCTCCTATTCACTGCCACCAAAACGCTCCCATGGCCACCATATTTCATTAGTACTAGGTTCGTCCGCGGTAAATGTTCGTCCATATCACTACCCACACTTTCAAAAGGTAGAGATTGAAAAAGTTGTTTCTGAGTTAACGGAGGCAGGATTCATCCGTCCAAGCTCAAGTCCCTATTCGTCACCAGTTTTGTTAGTTCATAAAAAAGACTGCTCATGGCGCATACGCGTAGACTATCGTGCTTTAAATAACATCACTATCAAAGATCGGTACCCAATTCCTATGGTGGATGAATTATTAGATGAATTGAAGGACGCGGTAATTTTTACAAATTTGATTTGCGTTGGGGTTATCACCGAATTCTAGTCCATGAACCAGATATACTGAAAACTGCATTCCAGACACATGATGGTCATTATGAGTTTCTAGTAATGCCTTTCGGTCTCTCTAATGCGCCTGTGACATTCCAAATTTTAATGAATGACATTTTCCGACCACATCTTCGTCGATTTGTCTTGGTTTTCTTTGATGACATTTTGGTATATAGTAATTCGCTTAAGGATCATGTTCTTCACTTGTCGATTGTTTTTAAAATTTTAAGGACTAATCATCTATTTGTAAAGGAGTCGAAATGTGCATTCGCGGAATCTTCAATAGGTTATCTTGGACATAAAATTTCAGTGGAGGGGGTATCAGTTGAAGATGACAAGATTATAAGTATATCGTGGTGGCATATTCCATCATCAGTTAAAGATCTTCGAGAGTTTCTAGGATTGACAGGATACTACCGTAAGTTTGTTAAGGACTACGGAAAAAATAGTGCACCACTGACTGCACTACTAAAAAAAGACGCATTTAATTGGTGTGACAAAGATACTATTGCTTTTAAACAACTTCAAACGGAACTGACGACAACCCCGGTGCTCGCTCTTCCAGATTTTTCAAAGGAATTCGTATTAGAATGTGATGCTTCCGGTAATGGTCTAGGGGCTGTCCTCATGCAATCAGGAAAATCCATTGCTTATCATAGAAAATCTTTGTCTGGTAAAAATCTGAATCTCTCTGTGTATGACAATGAAATGTTGGCTATTGTTTCTGCTGTCCAAAAATGGCGGCCATATTTGATCGGTCGACATTTTAAGATATATACGGACCATCGCAGTCTTAAATATTTTTTGGAGCAGAGATTTTCTTCCCTAGAACAACAAAAATGGGTAACAAAGTTACTAGGTTTTGACTATGAGATTATTTATAAGCGCGGCTCTGATAACAATGTTGCTGATGCATTGTCTCGGGTAGAAGGTTCTTGATGTATAGCTATTTCATCTCCATTTTTACTGGAGTACATGATATAATTTTGGAATGTCATAATGATATTGATATGAGTTCAATTATTCAAGGTTTTTCCCAAGATCCGAACTATAAAGTACACTACTCTTGTGAAGATAACATATTACGTTATAAGGGATATATTGTTGTTTCTTCTACTTCTACGTGGCGCACTAAACTCTTGTACGAGTTTCATGACATTCCAGTTGCAGGGCATGCGGGATTCCTACACACTTATAAGCGTCTTAAGGAAAACTTTTATTGGAAGGGAATAAAGAAGTCAATTAAATCCTATATTTCCGAGTGCGAAGTATGCCAACAAAACAAGTCTGAATCCATTGCTCCTCCAGGTCTTCTCTAGCCATTGCCTGTTCCGGATAACGTGTGGATGGACTTATCAATGTACTTTATTAATAGTTTATCTACTTCTGGACATAAGAGCTCTATAATGGTGGTAGTTGATCGTCTCTCAAAATATGCACATTTCTGTGCGATTGCCCATCCTTATACTGCCACTACTATAGCAGAGGTATTTATTCGTGATATCATGAGACTTCACGGTATGCATAAATAAATTGTAAGTGATCGAGATCCTATATTCATTAGCAATTTCTGGGAGAATTTCTTTTCTCTCCAAAACACTAAATTATGTCGGAGTTCTGCCTATCATCCACAAACGGACGGCCAAACTGAGGTAACCAATCGCACTCTGGAATGTTACCTCCATTTTTTTGCAGGTGATAAACAACACACCTGGGTTAAATGGTTACCATGGGCTGAATGGTGGTTTAATACCTCTTACCATTCAGCCATTAAAATGATACCATTTGAAGCTGTGTATAGCCGTCTTCCACCAACTGTCTCGATGTACCTTCCAGGAACTACTTATGTCCATGATGTAGATACATCTTTGCGGTCGCGGGATCGTACCTTATACATACATAAGTTTCATCTCCATGATGCTCAAGCACGGATGAAATCTTATGCCGATACTCACCGGACAGAAAGAAGTTTTGAGGTAGGAAATTTAGTTTTTCTTCGTTTACAACCATACCGTCAGTCTATAGCTAAAACTCAAGCTTACTCCAAGCTCTCCCCGCGATTTTATGGACCCTTTCGCGTTATTGAGAGGATTGGAACTATTGCCTATAAACTAGACATGCCTCAGGAGTGCCGCATACATCCTGTTTTCCATGTTTCAGCATTGAAGTTGAAGTTGGGAGCTCAAGACAGAACTGAAGCTAACTTACCTACAACAAGGGATCATTTTGAATGGGAACCAGAAAAGATCTTGGACCCTGGAATGTTTAAGCAACACAATGTTGCGGTTACTCGCTGGTTGATCAAGTGGAAGGATCATCCTATTGAAGAATCTACTTGGGAAGATACGGGAGATTTTATTGCTCGTTTTCCTACCTTTGAGGCTTGAGGACAAGCCTTATCTGAAGATGGGAGGAATGTTGGGAAACCGACACTATTTTGAATTTTAGTTCAGTGTTTTTTATGGAAGTCTAGCTATTTTAGGAATTTAGTACATCTTTCATTTATTATTATTAGCCTGTAACTCAAGATATTGTCTCTATATATACGTTAGTTTGTCTAGAGTTTTAGGCATTCAATTATCAATAAAAAAATAGCTTTGCTGACTGAGGTGGTTGATTTCCAATCAAAGAATCATTATCTATTAGTAGTATTAGGTTCTTGTGTTAGGTGCAGGTTCCTATCAGATGGTTTAAGTAATGATGATGATGAGTGAATCTCTAAATGGTTTTTGGAAGCAATTGAACCAATCAATGGTAAGAGTACATCAGATGTGCTTCAAGAAATTAATACAAGACTCACATTAAGGGAACTTTTGATTGACTATCAGATGCTAAACATTTTAACGCTATTGTTGATTTATTTGTTTATCTGGATTGCATTTGATTAAATTATTCAGGGATTTAATTAAGAGCATGCAAGGAAAATTGAGATGTAATTTTTTTTTCTTTTCTGTTCATCTTACTATTACTATTGGAGGCGGAGGCGAGGCAGTGGAGCTGGTGTAATAATGGAGTCTGGAATTATTTCTCATTTCTTACCCGTTTGGTTTTAACTTACACGTGAAATTCACATGCTAACATTTAATGAACACCGTTAACAAAATATAATTTAATTTAAAACAAAATTATTTTGTAACGGTCAAGACGGTCAATGACAGTCCAGTAACCCAAACTCTAGTTAAAATTTCGTGGTGACCCAAACACAACTCTGGTCACTTTTTGTGACCCAAAATCAAAATATACCTAACTAGTAAGGCTTTGAAGGAAAAATGGGTGTGGATATATGCTAAGGAGAAAAGAATCTTTGGAGGAGGATAGTGCAGCAAAATTTCAAGAATAATTGTGAAAGCTTGATGTCAAGTGATGATGCTAAGCCTCAAAGTAGAGGGTTATGGAAGAACATCTTGAAATCTGTTGCTTTTCTAAATGATGATTTATCTTTTAAACTGGGAAATGGGAGGTCCATTAGATTTTGGATGAACAAATGGTCTTCAACTAGACCATTAAAAGACAGATTTCCAGCTATTTATAAGGTTGTGTGTAATAAGAATGCTATTATTGCTGAAATGGTGATTAATGGGAGATTACAGTGTTTCTCTAGAAGAAGACTGAGTACACAAGAGCAGCTGCAGTGGGATAGTCTTAGCAATGAGCTAGGACCTATTCCAGAGTTCTCAGAAGAGGCAGATGATCTGCTTATGGAGGGAGATTTTTCAGTGCAGGAATGTTACAATATGCAGTTGGAGGACAGATCTGTGTGTATTTTTGAGAAATTTCTTTGGAAAGGAAACATTCCTTCTAAAGTGAGCTTCATGCTGTGGACTAACTTTCACAATTCACTTCCAATATTAACAATATTGAGTCATAGAGGTGTGAATGTGCAGAGTAAGTTATGTGTGTATTGTCAACAGGTGGAAGAAACTGCATATCATATTTTTCTGCACTGTCCTTATGCTGCAGAGGTTTGGGATTTCTTTGTGAAGGCTTTTAAGGTGTCTTGGACTTTCCCTGCAATTGTAATGGATCATTTTGAGTCTTGGAAGATGAATAATTTACAAGGAAGATGTAAGAAGCTTTGGTGGTTGGTGAACTATGCTATTTTATGGCATCTGTGGAAGGAAAGAAGCTCAAAAGTGTTTGGTGGTAGACACAAACTGGTTCATGAGACAATTATGCTCATTATGAACACTATCATTTTGTGGTGTTTTGAGAATGAGGTGTTTAAAGGATTTAGTATTAATCAAATTCTTTTTCATTGGGACACTGTTATTCACATGTAATGTTTGTGAGTAACTTTGATCTGGATTTGTAAATATTTTTCCTTTAATATAAACTTCTTTTTTCAAAAAAAAAAAAAACCACTGTCCGTATCATTCATTCTCGTTTTCTTCTGAAGTATTTATATCTATGACTGCAAAACAGGCGGGGTTGGTGTGTCATGTAACGACTGAGATATATTCATTTTCTTAAACAACCACTATAATCTTCCCTACCCCCACCCATCCGCTTCCCAGTCTCATCTCTCTTATGATCCAATGGTGGTGTGCATTACTTCGCTCATTATTCCATTAAATTCAAATGTCGTGGTATTTGATATTTTTATATTCCAAAACATCATGTGAATTATCTCATACATAAATTTTGATCAATTCGATCAGATTGTGAAGTAACCATTTATCATTGCTTCTATCAATGGAAGTAATTAATAATACCCTAAAAATATAAAAGAACAAAGATAAATTTTCATGCAAAGAAATCTATATAAGATGTCAATTTCAGCCACCATTGCTCATTATCAGCCGGTTCTGCAAAATTTTGAGCACAAGGTACTCTTCTCTTTAAACTTTGGAATGGTGTTTATATTTGATTTATTGAGTTTTTTCTTTCTTTATGCCAAGATCTAAAAGTGTTTGTGCGGTAAAAGGTGTTTCGATGATATTATGTTGCTAATTAGGGTTTGTTTAAATTTGGAGATTTGTAACTTCTTGCCAAAATCCGTTTGAGTTAGAATTTAATTCCCTGGCTCTGTTTTTTGATAGTTTACATTGATCATGATTCGGTGTTACTACCTGGACTCTCAAAGTTCAATATTTGGGTTAACCTCTATCATGTAACTTATACAAATCTTACAAGTCAACTAATTTTGAAGAATCTTGTCGAATTAGTATTGTGACTACTTATTTTTCCATAGCTAGTCTACGTAATGTAAACAGCTCAAAGGATCAGACGCTAGGAAGTATCGATACCTCTGTTGAACTGATGATACTAAGTAATAAAAGATGAGTAAGGTCTCAACAATAACAAAGAACGTAAAGATAATGTAAAAACATCTAAGTTATCAAGTGACACAAGATATAACGTGGTTCGACATTCGTCTACGTCCACGGGGGAAATGAATGATTGTTTTGTATTAAGTTGTGGTGGTTACAAATATCTTAAATGCTTCCCAAAGTGATAGAGAGAACTCAAGTTGTAGTTTACTTAAGTTCTAAACATTAAAGAGGTATAAGCTTAAGACTAGATCTTCTTCTTCTATGTAATGAATTGAATGCCTTTAATTTGTTGGTGAGGCTTGGTATTTATATCCCCTTCTGCCCCTAGTATATATTTGATGCCTCTGGGTCCATCGTCTGCTGATATACCTTAGGTGTCAGTGGTACCTTCGTTCACCGTGTGCTTGTTTCAGTAGAATCATGTCATCTCAGCTAACCCACATTCCTTCGGGAACTTCCCAGCCTTTGTATGGGATGTACCTTCGTTCACCGCTTGTGTCAACCAATAAGGTCTCACCACTCCTCTTCTCTCCACGTGCCTTGGTTCATGCGTGTAGATAAGTATCTTGGAATTTAATGCTGATTAGATGCGTCATCTAACTCTGTCACTTTGTCAGCTGCGCCTTGTAGATGAGACTTGTACTTCTTTCATATCTACCATCGAGGTCTTCTTTCTTGGGGCGAGATAAATTAGATCTACGGAGTTGTACTTTGCAGCTCAGGTTCCTTTGTCCAGCGAAGGCTGTATAATTCAGTTATTGCGCGACCACTAAGATCGTGACATGTGCTCTACAGAATATTGGTATTCACAATTTGCCCCTTTTTTTCATCTTTAACCGTTTGGTTTGAAGTGGAAGAAAACTTCCGTTACCCTGCCATTTTTGCACGTACCATTTCGGTGGTCCCTACATGTCATTTCATGCAATAACTTCTTCTTGGATTTCGGGCCCTCCAAAGTTTTGGATTCTTCAACCGCCTATAAGAGGAAAACAAAGATAAAGAATTTTTTCCTTAACTTTTTATTCTTTTTCCTTGAACTGATGCTCTCTTCTCTTCCAGAAATTCTTCTTCCGCCGCTTTAATTGTTTCTCCTGGGTTCTTCGTATAATTTGGATTTACGACTGCTCATTCAAGTAAGTATTGTTCATCTTCTTCCCATATTTTACCGCATGTCTCCTATTTAGAATTTGCGTTCTACTGATTATTGATGCTGTTGATGTTGTTATTTTTGGTCGTTTGTGAGAATGGTACTCTCGTTTCTCTTGAGCGTACTGTGTTAAAACTTAGGTTTTGCTTTGTTTTGATGCTTGATTAGGTTTTTTCCATGACCATAGTATGCCAAAAAGTCTTGTTCCTGCGATGTGTGTTTTTTGTTGTAGTATAATCGAACCATTTCCCTTGGTTGGTTTAGTGAAAACCATGCTCAAAGTACTTTAGTTTTTTCCCTTGCTTTGTTTTTCAGGTGTTCTGCAAATTTCTACTGCCATTGTTGATAGAGAAAGTTCTTCTGATGGTGTCAGTTATCATGAGGATTTCTAAGAAACCTATGCATAAATTCACGAAGGTGTCTTCGTCGACGGATCCACCTACGTGGATGGATCATACAGATGCTACGCCTTTTCCTCCTCTTGAGGACTCTGAGTTTCCTGCCGGAGATGAGGCATCTGCGGTTGCTGAGGAGGCTACTGTTGACGTAGATATTCTTCTTCCTTCTCCTCATTATGAGTTATCAAGGCTCCAGCTTCGTGAGAAGGATATCTATGCTCATTGGACCATTGCTGAGATCTCTAAGTCTTTCCGTCTTCATAAGTTTGCGGTCTCCTTTGTTAATGGTCCTGACGTTCTTACCGAGACTCTCATCCGAGAATTTCCTTATGATGAGAATAATCTCCTCATTAGTGTTGGCCAGTTAGCCGCAGACATGTTCCTCTATTTGTTCAGGAGAAAGGACCCCTTCTATTACGATGTTTTGTCTTCGAGGGATGATCCAGCAAACAAGACTCAAGTTAGAGGAGTCATGCAATATACTGGGAACTTATGGCGTGCCCTTCGTGAGAGCTGGTACCGTATCAAAGGTAAGACAACGATGGAGTCTTATGACCCTTTGCTGAAGGAAGGTCGAAGTGTGAGGATTATACTCCTGCCAACTTCAATATTGCGTATGCTGATGCTATTCAGAAGACTAATCTTATTCCTAAGAGTGTTGGTCCTCGTCATATTCACGTTACTACTAAGCAACTCAGGGATGGAAAAAACCTTCGTTTGTTGGAGGATATTGATAAGGCTGGATTTAACACCATCCCATACTCTGCTAGGCTGTCTTTTCTGAAAAATGACCGCATCCGTCTTGATCATGATGACCGCTGGGCTCGTACTCCTGTTCGCATAGTTGGTCCTTGGGCTTATGGTTTCACCACCGTGGATCCTTCTATTCCTCGTTCAGCTCGTTCTTTGTCGAAGGAGTATGACGGATATGATCAATGGGTCTTCAATCCTGCTACTTCTCACGAGGTATGTTGTCATGTAATACCTCCTTTTATTTTTAACATATTAGCTTGCGGCAGAGGCTTTGTTATACTTAGACATCTTTGTTTGCTTTTCACAGTATGCTCCTACTTCTTCTGTTGGGGCTACTTCGGGTTCCGTTGGTAACTCCATGGCCGCAAGAACTAGTAAGAGGAAAGCTCTGATTGAAACACCTGCGGAGGTAAGGATTATTATCATACCTTTGTGTTTGTGTATTCCTTAGCGTCTTACCCCCAATTCTTAGCTACAGTATGTGTTTCTTTGTAGTCTTCTCAGAGGAAGGGTAAGTTGAAGACCATTGTTGATCTTGATGCTTTGGAGGAGGAGGCCAAGTCTGCTAGTGGATCTCTTCATGATAAAGATATGGATGACGTCAAGGATACTGGTCTTAGCCCTCATCTGGAAGATATCGCTGAAGATTTTGCCCAGGGAAGCCCTAGTCATGTTCGAGCTTCTTCGGCTGAGGGTGAGAATCTCCTTGTTGGTGCCGGTGCTAAGTTTGTTATACCTGTTAGTGTTCATGTCCCCGCTGTTACTTCGTCCTTGAAGATGCCTTCGTTTTCCGCACCCAACGTAGCTTTGCCTACTACTTCTGCTGGAGCTGCTATGGTGGCTTCGAAAAGTCTTCCCTCGTCTCCTGCCACCTTTCTTCAATCAAGTGGTTTATTTGCCAGGGTTCTTTATTCTACGGCTAGGGATGGTAGCTCGGATTCGCAGTCGAAGAAGAAGGTTGTGATTTCACTAAGAAACTTCTCCTTCAATGTTGCTCCTCCTTTGCTTGGGAGTGCTCAGTCCGTCTCTACTACTCCTGCTAGCAAAGTTATTTGACCCCCCCCCCCCTTCGTCACCAGACTGGACTGTGTTTGGTAATCTTCCTTCTGCTGGTGAGTTGGGTTTGAGTGGTTCTCAAGGCCTTTCTTCCATTCCTATATCCTCTACCATGCCGTCTCTTCGTCATGGTGAGGGCTCAGTTGTTGTGCCCCATGTTGGTGCTGATCCAAGTCATGGAAATATGTTGGAGAGATTGAGCTTAGGTAGCTCTGATAACGCTATCCTCGAGGCTGTTCTATGGGATTCCAGGGGTTCCTTCTCTGCTGGAGTTGATCATCATCACCTTGAAAGTTCTGTTGAAGTTGCTTCTCAATTGGACGTGTTGTCTGCGCAGTACCGCGCAACTAAGGATTTGTTCTTTGACCCTGACTGTCATCGTTTTAGCCATAGCTTTGGTAAGATTCGCAGGGGTAGTATCCAAGAGATGAAGGCTTTCATTGATACCTACGCCACTTTTCTTCCCCGTCTTGCAGCTTTTTCAGTAAGTGTTTCTTACCTGAGTGTTTTTCTTCTGGATTTGATCCTTCGTCCGCCCTAACGCTCATTTGTTTGCATCTTTGTAAGAAGATCGATGTCAGTTATACCTTATTCAAGGTTTATAGGGCTAAGTGTACTCATCTGAGTGCCTTGTTGGAACGTGCAAACCAAGAGTATGCTCTTGCTTTTGCAAAGCATCCCTCGTATAGTGACGCTGCTTCGGTTGCTAAGATAGCTTCGCTGGAGGGCGATCTGAAGAAGACGCAGAGGTTCCTGGAGGCCTTCCTATTGGCTCTTAGGAGAGATAATGATGCCGCCAAGGTTGCTGAAGAAGGTCGTAGGGCCGCTGATGCTGCTTTAGCTGTTGAGTCCTCCAAAGTTATAGGTTCGTTTTTTCTCCCCTTTAGCTTTTTCTTTACCTTTGTTGGTTACGTAGTCCTAAGACAATATTTGTCTGCCAATCGGTGGCTTAAATTAACTTATGTATCTTCGTGATCAAGTTGCCAAGTTAACTTCTGATGTTTGGTATTCACAAAAGAAGTCTGATAGGCTGATGAATGTAACTGTTCATAATGAGGCTCAACTCTCTCTTGAGTCTGCTCATAATGCAGATCTAGTGAAGCAAATGGATTTGCTTTGTGAGGAGCATGATGAAGCCCTTAGATGGAAGGAGAGTCTTATTGCAAAGCAAAAGGAGAATATTGCCTTAGTTGAGAAACGTCTCTCGTACCAAGATACCATTCAGAAGAAATATTATGCCGATTTTGAAGATGCTTGTGCATCCTTAGCTAAGGTTACTGCGGAGCGTAACATATTGTCTTCTGAGGTTTGTTCCCTTAAGGACAAACTTGTCAACATTGGCTCCGAGTCTTCCTCCATATCTTATGCATCTTTAGCAAAGAGGTTTGAAGAGTTAGAAAATGTGTACCAAGCTCTGTCTTTTGAGAATGCTTCGCTCCAAATAGATGTAGGTGATCTCCGGACAGAAAAGGATTCCCTTGTGGAGGATCTTGAGGCAGCTGAGGTGGATCTTGCCGAAGCCCAGCATAGTCTTGAGGAGTCCCTTATCCATGCCGGAGGTATCCTAGGTTGTTTATTTATCCGTGGCATCCTTCGTGTCTTTATCTGCCTCCCATTGTTTCTGATACCCTTTGCATACGCAGGTCTCCAGGAGCAGTTGGTGGGTGCAAGTGCTAAGATCAATCGTCTTGAAGGGCAGATATCTACGTTGGAGATATCTCGTCAGTTCGATGATGCTGCCAAGATTAAGGCAAAGTTTCTTCAGGAATACAATTCTCAGCTTAACACTCAGGTTGCAGAGCTTCGTCGGAAGTCGGCTTCGGATTTGGAGGTTTAAGCTTCTCGGACGGAGGAGCGGTACATGCGTTCTGCCATTGAGTACTGTTGATGGTGGATTTTTGTTTAAGGTTAAGATTGTAAAACCTAAAAAAATATGCGCCAACATCTTGTAAGAGATAATGCCATTAACAAGTGATGGATACTCCTTCACTTTATCAATTCACCAAGAATGGAGCATGTGGCAAAAATCCCATTCTGTGAATAAAATACACGAAATTCATCCAGGTTGGAGCATGTAGCAACAATCCCATATACCCTGTGAATTTCCATCATTATTAATTAATGCACAACATCCTTGTATTTCCTGTACTCATTATCAGTGCGGCATGACGACTGAGTGTTTCTCTTAGCGGATCAACACGAACCTCCAAGCATTATAATGAAACCATGTACGAAATACCCATATAGGCTGAACTCTCGGTGTGTTATACTATCCCGAATGATCCCCTCTCGGTGTGTTATACTAGCCCGATTGAGCATCCAGACTGACCGTATTAGTCTGGATAAGATCACGACCATCCAACTCCACCATCCTGATTGGATGGCCCAGATCGATTCCATCACCCCCAAGCAGGTATGGAATACCTGCCGAACCAACGCGGAACCCGCATGGTCGGCCTCCCTTGGCTTAGCTTTCCAAAACGTCCAAACCATAGCAGTATGGATGGAAAACCCTAAATTAGGGTTTGCGGCACATTACATGTGTCGCAAAATAGCCTCAACCATCCATCTTCGCAGGTATAGATGGAGGGTGCAAATGTAGATTCAAAGGGCACGGAGTATGTCAATACAATCACCACAGGCCCGCCTACATACCTGACCAATCGGTCAGGACCAACCATGGTTGGTCATTCCAAATCGTGCACCTGAATAGAGCATGAAGCACGGCTTTGAAACCCAAAAATTAGGGTTTTGAATCACGAGCGTCCATCTTCTCCGGCACGAACGGAGGGTCCGAGATTATATCAAAGCAGTTCCGGTCATATCAACATGACCACCGTGGACCCGTCTATCCCCTCACCTAATCGGCCAAGGCATGCCATGCCTGGCTATCCCCAAATCGTCCGCTCCAACATGCATGGTCGCACCTCCTAAGCTGCAAATTAATCTCAACCACTCGATTTCTCCGGACAAATTGGGTGGCTTAGATCGCGTTTTCATGGGACGGTAAGACATAGGCGTGAACACTAGCCTACCACCTACACGTTGGAGCAGTCGACCAAGACCAACCAAGCTTGGTCGTTTTGGAACGCCCGCCCGAAGTTGGTATGGGATACGTCTTTTGCGGCACTAATCTTCTGTTTAAATTCGATCTCGACCACTCAACTTCGCCGGACGAATTGGGTGGCCCAGATCACATTTTTATGGGATGGTAGGTTTAAGCGCCTACACCGTCACGCCATATACACACATGTATGATCGGCCAGTCCAGGATAGTTTCCTAAGTCTGGTTTCGTTCAGGGTGAAGAGCAGTGCTTGCGCACCTCCTTCAAAACCCTAATTCCACCAAGTGTCTTAGATGAGTGTCTTAAAGATCATCTCATCCGTCCAACTTCACCAACTCGGTTATATAGCCCTGTTCAGGAGTTAACTAGTCAGTGCGGAGTCATGGTGATCACCATCCACCACTCTACCACACCATGTGGTCGGTCAAGGAAGGGTTTGCATGTGCAACTTCCAAACCATGCTGGATATACTCAATGCAGTACCTGCATAGTATACACACGATACTTCACAAGTATCAATTTCCTTCCTGGGTTTTGCTTTCGGGCTGTTTTATCCTACCGAACGAGATCTTAAAACCTAAATACTCCCGCGTTGGGAGATATAAAATTCTTTTCCGTATGGAATGGAGGGGCGGACCATCAAAATCCGAGTTCGTACTAGAATTCTACAACGATTCTAGTAAGGGGTGCTAATTAGGGTTTCTAGTGCAACAATCAACGGTTTCCCCTCCTCTCAAGATGCAAAATCTCGACCGTCGAAGGTCACCAAGCTAGCAAGTTTCCCGAGCCTGACTTGCCAAGCCACAACAACATGCAACATGTTTTCCAAAAACATTCGAGACATCAATCATGTTACAAACTATGGGATACATACTGGTGTATTGGTCTGGCGGTTTACAGCGTGCAGCGCACAACGCCCCATCACAAGAACGTGTCAGGAAGTCATGGACGGTTAGTGATGATGGGAGAAGTGGTCAAGCCTGGTCGTGTGACACCAACACACTACTCCACTACTCCATCACTACTTTCTCCACTTCCCACGAGATACGAAGGTTAGGCTAAAGGACTTGTATAAATAGGTTCTCCGCCCTATTTTCAACAACAACACAAGTCCAGACAACAGAAGCAAGTGTTGATTCAATCGTATTCAAACACCGGAACTGATAGCTTACATCCTGCAAGCCAGTTCAGCCTTCTGATACAAGTCCCGCATAGCCAACACCTTCACATTCTCAACACCTTCTTCGCTTCCCTCCCTAAGATCAACCCCATCTCCTTCACTTTGTGACCGAAACAAGTCTGGAACGACCATTTCTTGGTTTAGGCCGGATTTGCACAGATTGATCTCTCGAATCTACAAGCACTCACCGCACAGTGCATTTGTTTTAGGTTTAGAATCATTCCTCATCTACACCCCAAATTACCAAAATTAACAGGAATAGTTTTCAACCATAAACAATTGGCAACCACAGTGGGAGGTTGATCTCTCAGTTACAAAAAATTGAATTCTCAATTCTTCAGTTTTCATCCTACGATGTACCCTCACCAGGAACCACAGGCGGTTCAGATACCATGGGAAGTATAGCTAGAATGCTGGAGTTTGTCTTGGCAAATCAAGCTAGTATCGCTAGAAGACATGGAGAAACATTCCGCATTCTGAATGATATAACAACACAATTACAAGAAGGGTCGACAAACATCTACCTAGACAGTGTGAGAAGAGCTGGTCCTTTAGCCAGGGGTCACACCTTTACCAATGGAGAAGCGAAAATGGCGGGTACTCGCAGGAGACTCAGGAAAGATGAACAACATGGTCCATTCGACAATGAAGGATCGAGGCAACTCCACAAAGGAAAGGACTCGCCCGGAGCACTATAACGTCTGCCGGATAAATAAAGGGAGCATGCAGCCTACGGAGCCCTGCTGGAAGATTTATATCTCAAGACTCTTGCTGAAGCCCGGAAGACCGTACAATCCGCATCACCTTTTCAACCAAGCGAAGAAATGCTTGAAGAAGGAGAAATACATCAAACACGTGAATACATAGGATGGGAGCGTTCGATTCGATCACTCAGCAGTGATATTACGACACCTTCCCCATCCCTTTACCCAGGCAAGCGATCCGCGGATATGATGACACTCACAAACTTCCCGACTTCATATCCGAGATGCGCTCCACATGAGGTTCATGTAGAGACATCACAACGCCCACTAACGCAAGAAAAGCTCGACTCGAAATACCTATACTTCCCTCTCCCAATGAAGGGGATTTTGGAGTTACTGGAGGCATTGGTGCAAAACGGAGAGGTGGAGCTACCTCCAGTATGGCGTCCACTCACTGATCAGGAAGTAATGGACTTGAGGTATTGTCACTTCCACCGGTTCCTTCACCATCCCACCAGTGAATGCAACGCTTTGAAGCGCATTTTTCAGGAGAAGCTTGGTTCAGAAGGATAGTTTCCCTTCTCTGAAGAATCAATGTGGATGACTTCCTTGGAGGAGCTACTTCGGTTTTACACAAGTGAGGTCTCGAAAGCAAGTAAGTTACATCCAACAATCTTGCGAAAAAGATAATCTTGGAATTCACTTGGGACTGAGCATCACGCATGTGGAAAAATAGGCTCAATAATCAAACGCCATGTCTGTTTCCTTTCATGCTTCCCTTTTATACAACATTTACAATTTCATATGATATGTGCAATCATTCATGATTAAGATGCAAATTCCATTTAGGGTAATCACTTTTCAGAAAAGTCGATTCACAAAACTATCTCAAAATAAACCAATTCAATTACCTATTAATTCAAAACCCGAAGTCAAAATGTGAAAGAAAATCCTCACTATCACTCAAAGAAAAACAAGAACATCTAAGAGAAAAGGCAAACAATTCGCGGGAATCCTTCAAGGAAAGTCCTTCAATAGCAACTCATATCTCTGTGCAAGAGAGGATTTCATTTACTGAAGTACAGCCTGTTCCAGCTTCAACTCGTTGGATAACCTTTCAATCTTCTCTTCCTGGAGAGTAACACAGTCTGCGGAAGGGACTTCATCTTGTAGTTTTTGGAGCCCCTGAATCTCGGAGAACCCTTTGAAGAACCAAGGAGCATTGAAGTCATACTGCAAAAACACGTCTCGATGGCACTTCCAGTCTTCAATCATCTCCTCAGAAACTATCCGACCAGTCGTAACGCTCATCCCGTGGATGGAAAATAAAGCTTCTTGGACGCACTTGACCAAAGCAAGGCGACTCCTAAGCTTCTTAGTGGTAGCAATATGGCCGTGATTTTCCCATATCGCCGTGTACAACCCTTCGAACTGAGATGGTACGCTGAATCCTCCAACCAACACATGACCTGGGAAGGGAGTAGTGAAAGGAGGATCGAACAAAGCTCCAGGCTGCATTACCAATACTTCACCAATTTCAGGAGCCTTGTCAGTTGCGGAAGGCCTTTCAGAAGAAGTCATTATAAATTGATTCATTGGAGCCTGTTCAGGGTGTGCTTCAATGGGAGTCATCTCAATGGCATATGTTACCTCCCCTACATTTTTCCTGATGTCTACTTCGCTCTGGGTACTGATTTCTGTCACCACCTCATCAACAAGATCACTTACGGAGGCGCCTTGTCCAGCCGAGCTTGCGTCATCTCTGTCATTATCATGTGAAGGAGCGATTTCGGTCTCACCAGACTTCTCAGCATAAGGATCAGTGTCACCAGACCTCTCAACGTGAAGACCAACGTCACCGGACCTTTCATTCTGAATGCGCGCCAGCCTGGTAAATACATTCTCTTTCGGAATTCCCTAAATGCAAAAAAAGATTGCTCTTAGAAGAAGTTAATATGGGGAAACGAAGGAATTAGCAGAGGGAGATTCGAATACCTGCATATGGGAGGAATTGAGTATCACCGAACTACAAGCTTACCTCTTGGATCTCCCTCCTGATTGGGGACTGCAGCCGTCAGATCTATTTCGTTTTCCTGGGAGTGGTTTCAACCGGAAATTCTTCCTCAACATGTCAGAGGATGGCTCACCACGGGAATTTGTCACAACATCCTCTGAAAATTTCTGAAAAACCAACAGCTATTTCCTCCAAAACTCTTTATACTCATCAGTTACCGCAGGATTTCTACCGATAGGCCAGAAAGGAAGACTCAGCCGTTCTAAAAACGCGTCAGCATTGAGAATATCCGGGAGAAATTCTTTTGGAACCTCTGATGGACGGATAAATGGAACACTCTGGTCAAATTCCATTTGACGAGCATCCCTATCGATATTGTACGGAGTCACCGTAAATGCTTCGTTGAATAGAGATGAGATATATCTCGGGATGCAGCTATTCAGATAAACAAGTTCTCCAAACTTCATCGTCTTAGCATCGGTACGCAACGCAGCATCAAGATCGTAAGAAGCAATAGCAAAGGTTTTCGGTTGAACGATGGAAGAATGGATTGGCCCCCATGGACGGAAATCTATGGAAGACACATTATCGAAAATGTCCACGAGTTTTGCACCAGTTCTGGGACGCCTCCTATTCCAACGTAGTATTCTCAAACCACCATACAACTGCTGAGCGAATTTGCAGGAGCAGGAGCATAGCCTTTGAAATGTTCCCATAAGAACGCCTGAAGAAAAGCGAAGTGAACATGTGACTCCACCTTCTTATACCCGTTGGAAACGTACATGTCCATTGCTAAGGCGTCCAGATGAGAATACAACGATCCAAGGAACAAGGCACCTAAGGGAAGAACCTCACCCTTTGCTAACCTTATGGAAATCCTAACAAGGTCACTTCTTATGGTCTTCTTTCCAGAACCGTCGTCAAATATGTCTCTGGAGAGCCACAAAGACAGGAACACAATCACACTGAGCTCATTTTCCGACTCCTGATCCGGGTCCACAGGAGACCACTCCGACACCCACCAGGTGTAAAAGCATCTCGTATCTTTATTCTCCTCCTTGTCCAGACCATTTAATTCTGCCACCTTGTGAAGTATGGCATCATAATTACGTTGTTCGGTGTCAGAAAGCTCATAACAAAGATTCCCAGCGACAGGCAAGTTCATTGATGCAGCTACACTCTCCAGAGTAATAGTCATCTCTCCCCACCTAGATATAGCTGTATGGGTAGAAGGGAGCCACCAAGAAACAAAATTAATCAAGCCCGCAGCGTCTTTCTTAATTTCAAGAGCAGCAGATGCCATGACCGCATTAAGGATTTGCGCTTTAGTCAAATTAGCTTTAACATCCTTGTCATTCAACATGCGTCTCATCCATACTTCATAAGAACTCAGTGGAGTATGGAAAATCTTGAAGTCGATGGGAGAAGGCGGATATTCATTTCTTCGAAGACAAAGTCTCATCACAAGTGTTGAAGAAGAAGATGGATAAACTTCCATGTTTTCTGAATCAAAGAGCAACACTATCTTATGATAAGGATGTCTCCAAGTGTTTGGAAAAGGCGATGTGAACAACTCATCATCGATGCTCGGTATATCTTTGAAGCTGTCAACACTTCCTGACTTGGCACCAGTATTATTTCCGGAAGACATCTCAACATGAATTATTTCTTCATTCCACAATGAAATAAAATACAGGAGTTAGAACTTGTATGAAGACGACAATACATGGTTCACGTACACAAAGGAATTGGATCAAGTCCGGTATTTTCTAAGTCCGGTATAGCTTCAAGTCCGATATTTTCTAAGTCCGGTATAACTTCAAGTCCGGTACAACTTCAAGGCTGGTATTGCTCAAGTCCGGATTGTTTTCATTTATGGTATTGCTCAAGTATCAAGACCGGTGTTGGTTCAGGGCACAAGACTAGTATAAGGTCGGCTTCCAGTCAATCATATGTAGATGGCCACGTTCGAATCAAACACGCATAGTGGGGCCGCATTCATGTGCACGTATTTACGGTTCCTTATATTCATGGAAGTTGTGTTTACGAAATTCAAGCCAAATTTCTCTCCAAGATACAACCTAAGAAGCTAGGTTTTGCATGCAACAATGGAAGAAGAAACAAAAGACGGTATATTCATGGGATTGCAATACTAAACAATTCTAGCAAAAATAGGCAGTTTTACTATCAGTCTTGATGGGAAAGCTAAGCATGATGTTTCTATCAAAGGATTTTTACCTAAGAAATTAGGGTTTTTCCTAAAAAAAAAAAAAAAAAAAAAAAACGAAACTCACCTTGGTCGGACGGAGTCTGGCGGTAGCTCCGGCAACGACGGTCGGCGGCGACAGTGGAGCACGGACGGGAGATGCTGAACAAAAAAAAAGGATAAGTTGTGAGAAAAAGAAGAGGGGGTTGGTCCCTTATATAGACACAGTTTGGAAGAATCCTAATAGAACAAGGATTCCTCTTTCGAATTGTATTCCTCTTTTGATTCAAATACCCAAAGAAGGAAACCGGTCCCACCAAAGGATTCCATACAAGCGCAACGACATGGACAACTAGCGGTCAGTCAATACTCCTCCGGGTAAACTTCCTTTATCCTGTCTTTCTCATATATGTATGTCACCATATCATGCCTACCACACAATAGTGTAACCATTATGTGCTAGTCAGGGGACTTAATGTTGATGGTGGATTTTTGTTTAAGGTTAAGATTGTGAAACCTAAAAAATATGCGCCAACATCTTGTAAGAGATAAGTCCATTAACAAGTGATGGATACTACTTCACTTTATCAATTCACCAAGAATGGAGCATGTGGAAACAATCCCATTCTATGAATAAAATACATGAAATTCATCCAGGTTGGAGCATGTAGCAACAATCCCATATACCTTGTGAATTTCCATCATTATTAATTAATGCGCAACAACCTTGTATTTCCTGTAATCATTATCAGTGCGGCATGATGACTGAGTGTTGCTCTTAGCAGATCAACACGAATCTCCAAGCATTATAATGAAACCATGTACGAAATACCCGTACAGGCTGAACTCTCGGTGTGTTATACTAGCCCGATTGAGCCCCTCTCGGTGTGTTATACTAGCCCGATTGAGCATCCAGACTGACCGTATTAGTCTGGATATGATCACGACCATCCAACTCCACCATCCTGATTGGATGGACCAGATCGATTCCATCACCCCTAAGCAGGCATGGAATACCTGCCGAACCAACGCGGAACCCGCATGGTCGGCCTCCCTTGGCCTAGCTTGCCAAAACGTCCAAACCATAGCAGTATGGATGGAAAACCCTAAATTAGGGTTTGCGGCACATTACATGTGTCGCAAAATAGCCTCAACCATCCATCTTAGCAGGTATAGATGGAGGGTGCAGATGTAGATTCAAAGGGCACGAAGTATGTCAATACAATCACCGCAGGCCCGCCTACATACCTGACCAATCAGTCAGGACTAACCATGGTTGGTCATTCCAAATCGTGCGCCTGAATGGAGCATGACGCACGGCTTTGAAACCCAAAAATTAGGGTTTTGAATCACGAGCGTCCATCTTCTCCGGTACGAACGGAGGGTCCGAGATTAGATCAAAGCAGGTCCGGTCATGTCAACATGACCACAGTGGAACCGTCTATCCCCTCACCTAATCGTCCAAGGCATGCCATGCCTGGCTATCCCCAAATCGTCCGCTCCAACATGCGTGGTCGCACCTCCCAAGCTGCAAATTAATCTCAACCACTCGATTTCTCCGGACGGATTGGGTGGCTTTGATCGCGTTTTCATGGGACGGTAAGACATAGGCGTGAAAACCAGCCTACCACCTACACGTTGAAGCAATCGACCAAGACCGACCAAGCCTGGTCATTTTGGAACACCCGCCCGAAGTTTGTATGGGATACGGCTTTTGCGGCACTAATATTGTGTTTCAATTCGATCTCGACCACTCAACTTCGTCGGACGAATTGGGTGGCCCAGTTCACGTTTTTATGGGATGGTAGGTATAAGCGCCTACACCGTCATGCCATCTACACACATATATGATCGGCCAGTCCAGGATAGTTCCCTAAGTCTAGTTTCGATCAGGGTGAAGAGCAGTGCTTGCACACCTCCTTCGAAACCCTAATTCCACCAAGTGTCGCAGATGAGTGTCTTAAAGATCATCTCATCCGTCCAACTTCACCAAATTATTATATAGCCTGGTCGAGTTAACTAGTCGGTCATGAGTCATGGTGATCACCATCCACTACTCTACCACACCATGTGGTCGGTGAAGGAAGGGTTTGCATGCGCAACTTCCAAACCATGCTGGATATACTCAATGCAGTACCTGCATAGTATACACACGATACTTCACAAGTATCAATTACCTTCCTTGGTTTTGATTTCAGGCTGTTTTCTCCTCCCGAACGAGCTTAAAACCTAAATACTCCCGCGCTGGGAGATAGGAAATTCTTTTCCGTATGGAATGGAGTGGCGGACCATCAAAATCCGAGTCCGTACTAGAATTCTACAACGATTCTAGTAAGGGGCGCTAATTAGGGTTTCTAGTGCAACAATCAACGGTTGCCCTCCTCTCAAGATGCAAAATATCGACTGTCGAAGGTCACCAAGCTAGCAAGTTTCCCGATCCTGACTTGCCAAGACACAACAACATGCAACATGTTTTCCAAAAACATTCGAGACATCAATCATGTCACAAACTGGGGGATACATATTGGTGTATTGGTCTGGCGGTTTACAGCGTGCAGCGCACAACGCGCCATCACAAGAACGTGTCAGGAAGTCATGGACGGTTAGTGATGATGGGAGAAGTGGGCAAGCCTGGTCGTGTGACACCAACACACTACTCCACTACTCCATCACTCCACTTTCTCCACTTCCCACGAGATACGAAGGTTAGGCTAAAGGACTTGTATAAATAGGTTCTCCGCCCTATTTTCAACAATAACACAAGTCCAGGCAATAGAAGCAAGTGTTGATTCAATCGTATTCAAACACCGAAACTGATAGCTTACATCCTGCAAGCTAGTTCAGCCTTCTGATACAAGTCATGCATAGCCAACACCTTCACATTCTCAACACCTTCTTCGCTTCCATCCCTAAGATCAACCCCATCTCCTTCACTTTGTGACCGAAACAAGTCTGGAATGACCATTTCTTGGTTTAGGCCAGACTTGCACAGATTGATCTCTCGAATCTACAAGCACTCACCGCGCAGTGCATTTGTTTTAGTTTAGATTCATTCCTCATCCACACCCCAAATTACCAAAATTAGCAGGAATAGTTTTCTCCCATAAACAAGTACATCAATAATGCCTTTGCTGAGGCTGATCGCCAGGACGAAGGAGTTGTTTTTCCCCGTCTTCCTTATCCTTAATTATGCTATCCCTGCTACAGTTTCAATTTAAACTCCTTTATTTGGATTTTTCCCCCAGCTGAGGGGTATTTGATGTTTCTGGAACACCCTTCGTTACTTTTTTAGACCTTCGTCATCTGCAACTGTTAAGACGTGTTAGTTTTGTTTTGGTAACACTTTTTATGGTACCTTCATTGTATGAAAGTATATAGACAAATCGTGTCTAGTTGTATGCACATTCTTGCTTGTAACAAGGTGCTAAGGTTTTGTGTGACCTTGGTGGCGGAACATTCCATCTCCTACCAGGGTATACTTTGGCCAGAAGGTACCGTGGCGGATAGGGTCCCTACGTGGGTTGTAGCCCTACGTTTTCAGCGAGGCTGCTTTAATTTCGACAAGGTATCTCTGATTAGTGGATATATTGCTTACATTCTGCCTTTTGAGGGATACCTTCGCCCTTAGGATCCGAGATTGACATATGAGCAGTTATGTCGTGCCTTGTCTTATCGTTAATTCAGACGGAAATTCTGACGGAGGGTGTAATTTCTTACCCCAAATTGTGTCTTAATCAACTCTTACTTTTTTTTTAGAAAAAAGTTTTTTCATTGATTAATTAAAGTTGTACTACCTCCGTTCAGGGATAGAACATGGGGGGTTGTAGCCCTTTCCCTTCTTCTCCTGAGTGATAACCGTTCACTTAGGGGTAGTACTTCCTTAAGTACATTGCGTTCCAAGGGTGTTGTAATACTTCTCCCTTAAGGTTTCTAAGGTAGTATGACCCTTTTCCGGCGATGTCGTGAATGATGTAGGGTCCACCCCATGTAGGAGCTAGTTTTCCCCCATTCCTTGTTCTTTTGATATGGTGGTATCTAATTGTCGATGGTGGATTTTAGATAAGGGGTAAAATCGTAAAACCCCGTGACCTAGTGTTACCAGCAACACATTAACTACGAGCATTTAATTCAGGTGTCAATAATTAATGGGGGTATTTTTTCAAAATATCAGATTAGGGTTTTCAACACAGAACCCTAATTCCAAAACCAAGCCGCATACTGCGCACAATGGCAACGACGCCAAAACCAAGCCGCATACTGCACACCATGGCAACGACACCAAAACCAAGCCGCATACTGCGCACCATGGCAACGACGCCAAAACCAAGCCGCATACTGCGCACCATGGAAACGACGCCAAAACCAAGCCGCATACTGCGCACCATGGCAACGACGCCAAAACCAAGCCACATACTGCGCACCATGGAAACGACGCCAAAACCAAGTCACATACTGCGCACCGTGGCAACAAAGTCAATACCAAACCACATACTGCACCCACAGGCAACCATGCCAAACTAATCCGCTATACCGTTTGGCACATGCCAAAATAGCGCCCTAGGCTTGCAAACCGTGCAACTAGGTCAACTTGGCCGTGCGTGCCATTGGCACATGCCAACACGCACCACTAGCCAATTTCTAAGTCGCTATACCATTTGGCACATGCCAAAAATAGCACCCTAGGCTTGCAAACCATGCAACTAGGTCAACTTGGCAGTGCGTGCCATTGGAACATGCCAACACGCACCACTAGCCAATTTCTAAGTCGCTACACCATTTGGCACATGCCAAAAACAGCGCCCTAGGCTTGCAAACCGTGCAACTAGGTCAACTTGGCCGTGCGTGCCATTGGCACATGCCAACACGCATAACTAGCCAATTTCTAAGTCACTATACCGTTTGGCACATGCCAAAAATAGCGCCCTAGGCTTGCAAACCGTGCAACTAGGTCAACTTGGACGTGCGTGCTATTGGCACATGCCAACACGCACCACTAGCCAATTTCTAAGTCGCTATACCGTTTGGCACATGCCAAAAATAGCGCCCTAGGCTTGCAAACCGTGTAACTAGGTCAACTTGGCTGTGCGTGCCATTGGCACATGCCAACACGCATCACTAGCCAATTTCTATTTTCAAGCCGCTATGCTATTGGCACATGCCAAAAGGTAGCGCCCGCAACTTGCCCAAAGGGGTCGTGCGTTCCATTGGCACATGCCAAAACGTTACCACTAGACACTTTCTATCCCAAGCCGCTATCCAATTGTAGCGCCCGCGACTTGGCGAAGGTGGCCGTACGTGCCATTGGCACATGCCAACAAGTTACCACTATCCACTTTCTATCCCAAGCCGTTATCCAATTGTAGCGCCCGCGACTTGGCCAAGGTGGTCGTACGTTCCATTGGCACATGCCAACACGTTACCACTAGCCACTTTCCATCCCAAGCCTCTATCCAATTGTAGCGCCCACGACTTGGCCAAGGTGGCCATACGTGCCATTGGCACATGCCAACACGTTACCACAAGCCACTTTCTATCCCAAGCCGCTATCCAATTGTAGCGCCCATGACTTGGACAAGGTGGACGTACGTGCCATTGGCACATGCCAACACGTTACCACTAGACACTTTCTATCCCAAGCCGTTATCCAATTGTAGCGCCCGCAACTTGGCCAAAGTGGCCGTGCGTGCCATTGGCACATGCCAACACGCAACCACTAGCGACTTTGGCATTGCCATTCGCACTCAAAGTGCAACTTGCGGCCAAGGCATTCCGCACATGCCATTGGCACATGCCCAATGCTCCACCAAGCAACTTTGGCATTTTCATCCGCACTCAAAGTACAACTTGCGGTCGAGACATCCCGCACATGCCATTGGCACATGACGCAACGCTTTACTAGCAACTTTGGCATTGCCACTTGTGCCCACTCTCGAGACATCAACACAAACTGGGGGATGCTTTCTTGGGGTTTTGGTTTGGCGGTCACAGCGTGCAGCGTACACTACGCTCGCAATAAAGCAAGGCGTGCAAGGAATGAATACGATCAATTAAATATGGAAATTTATGGTGAAAACGTTTTTCACCATAAAGCCAACGGTTTCCACCTCCTCTGTTTTAATTGACACATTTACTCAATTCCTTAATGAGGCCAGGGTACGTTTAATCTCACTTGTATAAATAGGTTTCACCTATTCTACCAAAACACACAAGTCTTGGTTAGGCAAAATACAACACTAAAAAATAGCAACTTTGCAAGCTCTCTCAAAAGCTTCCATCACTAGCAAGCTTCCGCAAGCTTCTACACTCTGATACAAGTCGAGATACTACATATCCAGAACTCTCTGGTCTCATCACCCTTCTTCGCTATTCTCCCCAAATCAACCCTTCTCCTCCACTTTGTGACCGAAGCAAATTTGGAACGGCCATTTTCTTGGTTTAGGCCATAATTGTACAGATTGATATCTCGAATCAAAAGTGCTCACGTGCAGCACATTTGTTTAAGGGTTTAAACCAGTCTTTCCATCATCGAATTTACTAAATTCGGCAGAGGCGATGTTCTCCCATAAATAATTGGCGACCACAGCGGGAGTTTCAATCTCTCAGTTATAATATCTACTCCTAGAAATCGATGTCGCATCTCGATACAAGCACCAACAGCAGAAGCAGCCAATCAGTTTGGAGATTTGCGACTCAACTACCAGACAACCCAGTTGCCAGCCGTAAAAACTACACGGGAAACCGGGGACTCCAATTTGGGGACTGGCTTGCGGCTTTTTTAGCAAAAAACTGTTACCATCAACTGGGGACTTACTGGAAAATTCACCGGCAAAACCACTTCTTATACGAAAATAGGCATATTTGCGACGAAAGATCCATACAGCAAGTAAGTTTAGCCCGGGAAAGATGTCTGATCTGTTTTTGGGTTCTCAGTAAAACCATCATACCATTATTTCTTGTGTTATTGCTAGCACACACTTTCATAAAAATAATATTCCCTTCGCAAGGCATAATCAAAGTTATATATTAAAACCATTCATCCCAGAAAATAATCCAACATCTCAAAAAATATCAACCAACTACCAAAATCAGTTAGACTCCGAAATCAAGCACCCAAAGTGTTCCTCGAAATTAACAAAAAGGAATCTAAAAGAGAAACATTCAAGGGAAGTTGTCCAGCTGCGGTTTACTCTTCTTATCAAGATGGTCCTTCGCATCTTCAATAACTTCTCTCTTCATAGCTAACACCTTGGAAAACTCCTCAGATTCCGCTTCTTGCCGTGTGATCTCCTCCGCAGAAGGGATTTCGACTACTGTATCCTTCAATTTTCGAATCTCAGCAAGATTTTCGATGAACCATGAAGCATTGAATTCCTTCTCCACACACACAACGCGGTGGTGTTCCAAGTTAGCAATGACGTCTTCAGAAACGGTGTGGCCAGTCACCCCGCACATGTCCTCAATAGAAGATAAAGCTTCTTCCACACGTTTTACCAACGCAATACGACTAGTAACCTTCCTGGTCGTAGCCATGTGTCCATAATTCTTCCAGATTTTGGTATACAACGCCTCATATTTGGATAGCACGCTGAAACCACCGACCAACACGTGACCTGGGTAAGGAACCAAGTACGGAGGATCGAAAATGGCGCCTGCAACCAGATCCGCAATCTGCGAAGGGTTCCCTTTCACATATGCGCTAGCAACCCGAGAATCATTTCCCGGTCGAGCTGCATTCATACTTTGTGATTGATCAACTTCCATCTCCAAGCCATCATCAGCGGTCACAGTCACTACAAGCAGATTTTCAACTTCCATCTCCAGGTCGTCACTGACGGTTGTTGTCACCAAGGGCAAGTCTTCATGTTCCTACACCTCAGATCCATCTCCTGAGTCAGATTCCTCCTGCAAGATTTGAGTTATACATTTTCAAAGGGAGGAGGAAGAAAAAGAGGCGCGAAACCTACCGAGCCACTTTCCGAAAGGGATCCAGCGTGCTATCAGAAGAATCACCTTCACCTTCCGAACTCTCTTCTTTCTCTGGAACATCACCATTGCAAGAAGGCTCGATACCACCAGAATTACTCAAAGGAGTTACCGTCTCCCGACAACGAGCAAGAGCAGCAAAATCATTAACACTACCAAAGCCCTGGAAGAAACGAGACACATACCTTCAACAAAAATTCACACATTTGGAAAACATACCAGCAAAGAGGCGACACATACCTGGTTATTGGAAGAACTGAAAGACACAAGGGCTGCAGGAGGATCCTTTGAAGCTGTCTGAAACCCACCAGCACGGTTTTTCATCCTATTCTCTTTCACTTGGGGACTTTCAGAATTGCCAGACGACTTTCGCTTGAAATCTCTCAACATTGGGTACTTCTTCAAAACCACTTGGGAGGGCTTACCACGAAAATTCTCCACCGCGTCATCTACAAACTTGTGAATCATAAGACGTTCACGGCATAAGAACTCGTTGTAACTAGAAGTCTTCGAGGGATCTCTTTCCGATTGGAAGAAAGGAAGATGGATACCTGACTCAAGGGCACTATCATCGAAGGAAGCACGCAACTAATCCTCAGGAAGTACCAGCTGGCGAGCAAAAGGCACCCCTTGATCGAAGCCCATGTGACGAGCGGAACGGTCAATATTGTAAGCATCCATCCGAAACCCCCCCCCCCCCCTAAAGAAAGCCGACATGTAACCCGGAATGCAGCTTTGCATATACAAGTTTTCACCAATACTCAAGTCGTCATCCGAAGACAAGATCGCATCCGGAGCAAAAGCGAAAGTATCAATTTGAGTCACAGACTTATGGACCGACTCCCATGGACGAAAGTTGATCTCGTGCAACTTATTAAGAAGACTAACCAGGCTTACGCCAACTTTTGAGCGCCTATTCACCCATCGAAGAATTTGAGAGCCACCCCAACTCGCGGGAATCGTAGGAAATGTCTTTGGGGCATACTTTTCAAAATGCTCCCACAACCACGCTTGCAGAAAAACAATGTGCACATACGAGTCTACTTTCATAAGACCATTCAAAACTTGCATATTCGTGACTAAGTAATCCCGATGCACATACAAGGAGCCGAGGAATAGCTTGCCAATGGGTAGAACTTCACCTTTCTCCAATTTCACGGCAATCGGTAGCAACCCCAGTCTTATCTCCTTTTTGCCAGAGCCATCGTAAAAAATGTCTCTAGATAACCAGAGAGCCAAAAATGATGCAACGTGGAGATCGCGGCTCTTCTGTTTAGCCTCCAACTCTTCCGGGAACCACTGAGATATCCACCAGCTGTAAAGGCACCTTTCGTCTTCTTTTCGGGCAGGATTTCTCGACTTCGCAGAAGAATCTTTTCGGGAAAAGTCTCCCAACTTAGCAGCAAGGTCATCTCGCATCTTCTTCTCATATTCTGACAATTGGACGTTAAGATTCCCGGTTACCGGAAGATTCAGCAAGAGAGCCACGCTCTCCAAAGTGAAATCTATTTCGCCCCATCTACAGATAATTGTGTGAGTGTCCGAACACCACCTAGAGAGGAAATCAACCAAACCCTCTGACAGCATCAATGATCTGTGCTCGAGTCAAGTTGGAATTTATATGCTCCTTATTCACCATAAACTCAACCCACACATCAAAGGAACGCAATAGGCTTTGGCACATTCTGAATTCGATACTGGAAGAGGCGTACAATCCTTTATGCAGACAAAGCCGTATGATGTGCTCCGGCCGGACTGAACGGGTTTTCTTTTCGTCTTCACCACCAGTCTGTAAAATTGGCACAAAATCTGGATGATTTCTCCGAGCAGGAGCGAGGGGTTTGATAAAGAGCTCATCATCTATGTTCGGTTTAGAACTATCAACATCTTTCGACGAAACGGAGCCTTGTTCAGGTAACATCTTGTCGGTTTTTCTCGCTTAGCAACAAGATATCTGCACAAAACAGGGAAATTATGAAATGATCTCTCAAACACATAACCACGCTCGACAAGAAGAAAAATTCCTGACACATGGGAAAATAGTATTTTATATGGTTTCAAAATACATATGCAGTATCCTACTTCGGGTTCAAAATTATATGCACAGTATATTTTCTGGGTTCCAGAGCATATACAGTATTCTTCTCCGGGATTCACATACAATAATTCTTTCGGGTTCATTTGAAGAGCATATACAATAATTCTTTCGGGTTCATATGATGCACATATACAGTATTCTTCTTCGGGATTCATATATAGTAATTCTTTCGGGTTCATATGAAGAGCATATACAGTAATTCTTTCGGGTTCATATGAAGCACATATACAATATTCTTCTTCGGGATTCATATACAGTAATTCTTTCGGGTTCATATGAAGCACGTATACAGTATTATTCTTCGGGATTCATATACAATAATTCTTTCGGGTTCATATGAAGCACGCATACAGTATTTTTCTTCGGGATTCATGTGCAATATATTTCTCGGGTTCAAGTGCATATACAGTATCCTACTTCAGGTTCGAAATTACATGCGCAGTATATTTCTCGGGTTCAAATACCTATACGGAATATTTTTTCGGGTTCAAAATTATGCGCGCAATATTCTCTACGGGTTCGAAATCATTTATGCAGTAATTTCTACGGAATCAAATCATACAATATTCTCTACAAGAAGCACGCCAACCAATCGTACGCGCGATATCAACGCAAGATTTATAAAAGAAAAAGCACCTACTGCTAGGGTTTGCGCCTACAAAGGGAAACAAGAGAAGTACTAGAAGACACACCTGGGCAGCCGGTTTCTCCTTTATCACTTTATCACTAGCAAGGAAGAAGGAAGGAACAAAGCGCAAGATAAAAGAAAGGACTTCATGTATATATATGTGAGCGGTTTCCGCAATGGGGAAGGATTCCTTTTCTCCAAAAGCCGCGCGTATAAGGGAAGTTTGGGCCTACAAAGGCGCCCAACTTCCCAACGGCCGCTCAAGCCCCATCAACGACGCCAATACCTCCCAAGCACGCTCCCTTTGCGCCGGTCTCACCACACCAGCCTCTCAACCTTGTGCCAGTACCGCCTAAGCCAGCATGCTCCTTTTGTGCCGGTCCCACCAATCGCGCCGACCTGTCAATGTCGCCCAAGTCGCACCAGCTATCACGTCTATCTCCCATCGGCCCCACCCGCCAGCGCACGATCAGTTTCTCAACTCACACCAGCAGCTCAATGCTTTCCAGCCGTCCATTTCCGCCAAATTGTGCCAACCTCCCGCTCCATGCAAAGCTTCCAAGGACGAGGATTCTGAATCCATTCCGCATCTCAGAAAAAAGGTCAGATAAATCTCCCGTTTCTCTTTCAGATCTTGTCTTGGCACCATCTTATGCTTACCTCACAACAAAGCTCCTGTTTCGAGCTAAGCAAGGGACTTAATGTCGATGGTGGATTTTAGATAAGGGGTAAAATCATAAAACCCCATGACCTAGTGTTACCAACAACACATTAACTAAGAGCATTTAATTCAGGTGTCAATAATTAATGGGGGTATTTTTTCAAAATACCAGATTAGGGTTTTCAACACATAACCCTAATTCCAAAACCAAGCCGCATACTATGCACCATGGCAATGACGCCAAAACCAAGCCGCATATTGCACACCATGGCAACGACGCCAAAACCAAGCCGCATACTGCGCAACATGGCAACGACGCCAAAACCAAGCCGCATACTGCGCACCATGGCAACGACGCCAAAACCAAGCCGCATACTGCGCACCATGGAAACGACGCCAAAACCAAGCCGCATACTGCGCACCATGGAAACGACGCCAAAACCAAGCCGCATATTGCGCACCATGCCAACGACGCCAAAACCAAGTCGCATACTGCGCACCGTGGAAACGACGGCAAAACCAAACCACATACTGCACCCACAGGCAACCATGCCAAACTAAGCCGCTATACCATTTGGCACATGCCAAAAATAGCGCTCTAGGCTTGCAAACTATGCAACTAGGTCAACTTGGCCTACGTGCCATTGGCACATGCCAACACGCACCACTAGCCAATTTCTAAGTCGCTATACCGTTTGGCACATGCCAAAAATAGCGCCCTAGGATTGCAAATCGTGCAACTAGGTCAACTTGGCCGTGCGTGCCATTGGCACATGCCAACATGCACCACTAGCCAATTTCTAAGTCCCTACACCATTTGGCACATGACAAAAATAGCGCCCTAGGCTTGCAAACCGTGCAACTTGGTCAACTTGGCCGTGCGTGCCATTGGCACATGCCAACACGCACCACTAGCCAATTTCTAAGTCGATATACCGTTTGACACATGCCAAAAATAGCGCCCTAGGCTTGCAAAACGTGCAACTAGGTCAACTTGGCCGTGCGTGCCATTGGCACATGCCAACACTCACTACTATCCAATTTCTAAGTCGCTCTACCGTTTGGCACATGCCAAAATAGCGCCATAGGCTTGCAAACCGTGCAACTAGGTCAACTTGGCCGTGCGTGCCATTGGCACATGCCAACATGCATCACTAGCCAATTTCTATTTTCAAGCCGCTATGCTATTGGCACATGCCAAAAGGTAGCGCCCGCAACTTGGCAAAAGTGGCCGTGCTTGCCATTGACACATGCCAACACGTTACCACTAGCCACTTTCTATCCCAAGACGCTATCCAATTGTAGCGCCCGCGACTTGGCCAAGGTGTCCGTACGTGCCATTGGCACATGCCAACACGTTAACACTAGCCACTTTCTACCCCAAGCCGCTATCCAATTGTACCACCCGCGACTTGGCCAAGGTGTCCGTACGTGCCATTAGCACATGCCAGCACGTTACCCTAGCCACTTTCCATCCCAAGCCGCTATCCAATTGTAGCGCCCGCGACTTGGCCAAGGTGGACGTATGTGCCATTAGCACATGCCAACACGTTACCACTAGCCACTTTCTATCCCAAGCCGTTATCCAATTGTAGCGCCCGCAACTTGGCCAAGGTGGTCGTACGTGCCATTGGCACATGCCAACACGTTACCACTAGCCATATTCTATCCCAATCTGTTATCCAATTGTAGCGCCTGCGACTTGGCCAAAGTGGATGTGCGTGCCATTGGCACATACCAACATGCAACCACTAGCCACTTTTATCCCCAACCTGCGAGCCAATTTCCATGGCATTTCATACATGCCATTGGCACATGCCACACATGCTCCACTAGCGAATTTGGCATTGCCTTTCGCACTCAAAGTGAAACTTTCGGCCAAGGCATTCTGCATATGCCATTGGCACATGCCAAATACTCCACCAAGCGACTTTGGCATTGCCATCCGCACTCAAAGTACAACTTGCGGTAGATACATCCCGCACATGCTGCAATGCTTCACTAGAAACTCTGGCATTGCCACTTGCGCCCACTCTCGAAACATCAACATAAACTGGGGGATGATTTCTTGGGGTTTTGGTTTGGCGGTCATAGCGTGCAGCGTACACTACGCTCGCAATAAAGTAAGGCGTGCAAGGAATGAATACGGTCAATTAAATAAGGAAATTTATGGTGAAACGTTTTTCGCCTTAAAGCCAACGGTTTCCACCTCCTCTGTTTTAATTGACACATTTACTCAATTACTTAATGAGGCCAGGGTATGTTCAATCTCACTTGTATTAATAGGTTTCACCTATTCTGCCAAAACACACAAGTCTTAGTCAGGAAAAATACAACACTATCAGATAGCAACTTTGCAAGCTCTCTCAAAAGCTTTCATCATTAGCAAGATTCCACAAGATTCTACACTTCTGATAAAAGTCAAGATACTACCTAGCCAGAACTCTCTGGTCTCATCATCCTTCTTCGCTATCCTCCCCAAATCAACCCTTCTCCTCCACTTTGTGACCGAAGCAAATATGGAACGGCCATTTTCTTGGTTTAGGCCAGAATTGTACAGATTGATATCTCGAATCAAAAGTGCTCACGTGCAACACATTTGTTTAAGGGTTTAAACCAGTCTCTCCATCATCGAAGTTACCAAATTCGGCAGAGGCGATTTTGTCCCATAAACACTAACGTAAGACGTATTCTTCCACCACAAAGTTTCTAGGAATTACCCGTTTGTTATATTCACGAGATAGCCTTCATTGGTATTTCACCATTCTTTGCAAAGCCACTTCACGCCTTTCTTCGAGGTCGTCCAGCTTTTCCAGCATAAGATTCGTTGTTAGGTTCTTTTCCTATGCCTTCGTTTTTGTTGTTGGCAGTATTACCTCTGTTGGGATGACTGCTTCGGCTCTGTAGGTTAGCAAGAACGGAAATTCTCCCGTGGCCGCCCTTCTGGTTGTTCGGTAGGCCCATAGGATGTTGTGTAGTTGTTCGTACCATCTTTTCTTATATGGTCCCAGCTTTTTCTTCAAGTTCATTGCAATCGTCTTGTTAGTGGCCTCCGCTTGTCCATTGCTCTTTGGATAGATCGGAGTAGACTTATTTTTCTGAATGTTGAGGGTGTTGAACATCATGTCTATGTTTTTTCCTTCCAGCTGCTTGCCGTTGTCAGAGACTATGGACGCTAGTATCCCGAACCTGCATATGATTTGTACAAACAAGAATTTAAAGACATCAGTGTCCCTAATTCTTTCCAAAGCCCTTGCTTCCACCCATTTGGAAAAATAGTCCGTGGATACTATTAGATATCTCCTTTTTGATGTTCCCTCTATCAATGGTCTAACAATGTCAACACCCCATTTGACGAATGGCCAAGGTTTTTTTTGTTAAGTCTAAATTGCATTGATAGAAGCTTAATTACAAAGCAAAAAAAACGACCATAAAATAAGGGAAAGAACCCCTAAAATAGGCATGTTAATTGAAACGAAAATATTTTTCATTAGGATATTCCACAGAAAGCAAAAAATCTGGTCTTCCCGTATAATATCTTCTGTCCTCACAATGAAGATCACATCCTTTTTTTGCCATAATATCTGCTGCAAAGTTAGCTTCCCTGAAAGTATGCTCAAACCGGATGTGTTCAAATTTTAAGGCGACTTCATTCCATCGCTGCCTCACAAACCAAGGAAGAGAAGCAGAATCAAAGGCCATCACTGCACTTTTAGAATCAGATCTAACACAAATTCTCATATACCCCCATTGAGATGCCCATTCCATCCCAATAATAATTCCAAAAAGCTCGGGCAGATAGTTGGAAGTAATAGACAAGCCAAAACTCATAGCTCCCACCACATTCGCCTCATGATCGCGCGCCACCACACCAGCTCCCGCCAAGGGATGATGACCGAGTTAAGCTCCGTTTTCGGTGCTTTAATCTTCCTGGAAAAGAGTTGGCATCTTTCACAATGCCTTGCTACGCTTTTTGCGTCTTCGTCCATGCTTAGCCAATAGTATCCTTGTGCTTTGGATTTGATTGCAAGAGATCTCCTTCTGCTGTGATTTCCAGCTTCTCCACTGTGTATGTCATGCAGAATTTCCTTACCTTTAGTTTGTGAGAGGCATCGCATCAAAGGTCCGAGGAATGATCTTCTGTAGAGTATCCCATCCTGTAGGTTGTACATTATTGCTTTTGATTCGATTTTTCGAGATTCTTTGGTATATGCGGGTAGGATGTCTTTGTCGAGGTATTGGTGTATTGGAGTCCTCCAATCATCTTCTGGTTCACCTTCGTTGCTTTCATCTGATATTGATTGGTCTTTGTCAGATTTGCAGGCTTCGTTATCCGGCTTTTCGGATTTTGTCATCTTCCTTTGCTTTCTCCTATTCCCTCATGCCCCTGGTATGGATGGCTACGGCTTCTTCTGCGGAGGTTATTCCTTCTATTGAAGGCTCGTAAATTCTCCCTATCTGGACGGAGGTGGTGTTTCTGTCCCTCAGCATTGATGATATGAATGCTAAGGCATCTGCGTGTCTGTTGTCTTTCCGACATACATGTCTGAATGTCACCTTGTTGATTTTTGATGCATGCTCCTGTGCTAGATTTAGGTACGAAGATAGTATCGGATCCATAGTCTGGTATTTGAGCTCTATTTTCCTAATGACTAATTGTGAGTCACTAGTCAAACCAACATATGATAGACCCATTTCCTACGCTAGGCGTAGACCGTGTATGACTGCCTCATACTCCGTGATGTTGTTGGTATATTGTTTGAATTCGAACCTGAATACATGGATGAGCCTGTCTCCGGTAGGGGTTGTTATCACAATCCCTATGCCTGCACCTTCTCCGTTGGAGGAGCCATCTACGAAAATCTCCCACCTTCGTAAGCTTTGCGGATCCAAGATATCTTCTGAGTCCGGATTTTATTCCTTAATTCCTGGGATGTCATCAACCTCAGCTTCATCGTTCAAAGGTAGGTCCGCTAAGAAGTCTGCTAAGATTTGTGATTTCTCAGCCTTCCTGGTTTCAAAGATTATGTGAAACTGTTTGATCATGGCATTCCATTTTGCCACTCTTCCAATTTTCTCCGTGCTGTCGAGGATTTGACTTATCTAAGCCTTAGTAAAGACTTGAACGGTGTGCGCATCAAAATATATCCTTAGTTTTTGTGTTGCCACAACTAAGGCATATATGAGTTTCTCCACCTTGGTGTAGTTACGCTCCGCTGAAATAAGTGTTTTGCTGATGTAGTACACGGGTTTTTCTCCTTGCCCTTGATCTCATACCAATACTGCGCTTATAGCGTAGCTTGTTGTTGCTAGGTATAGGGTAAGTATCTCACCTGGCTCCGATTTCTGTAGAATGGGTACGGACGCCAAGTATTCCTTGATCTTGTGAAAGGCTTGTTCGCACTCTGTGGTCCATGTGAACCTGCTTCCTTCCCTTAGCGTGTCGAAGAATGCTTTTCACTTGTCTGATGATCTTGCTATGAATCTTCCCATAGAGGCTAAGATTCCGTTTAGCTTTTGCACTCCTTTTAGGGTTTGCGGTTATGGCATCTCTATTATAGCTCTGACTATTTCTGGGTCTACTTTGATTCCACGCTGAGTTACCAGATATCCTAGGAATTTTCCTGAGGTTACTCCGAACGTGCATTTCTCTGGGTTCACCTTTATGTGAAAGATCCTCGTGACTTCGAATATCTCCCTTAGGTGTGAGAGACGGTCCTTTGATTCTTTGATTTTGACGAGCATGTCGTCCACGTAGAATTCTAGTGTTTTGCCTATCCATGGTTTGAATATTTTGTCTACTAACCGTTGGTATGTTGCCCCCGCGTTCTTTAGTCCAAAGGGTATCCTTGTATAACAATACATGCCTCGTGGGGTAAAGAACGCAGTATGCTCCTGGTCTTCTTCTGCAAGAGCTATCTGATTGTAACCTGAGTATCCATACATGAAGGATAGTCTTTGATGACCTTCGGTTGCGTTGACCAGCTGGTCGATATTTGGCAACAGATAGCTATCCTTCGGGCACACCTTGTTGAGATTGATAAAGTCGATGCAGATGCGTACACCTCCGTTCTTTTTGGGAACAATGACCAAGTTGGATATCCATGTGGGATATTTGACTTCTCGTATGAATCCTGCTTTGAGTAGCTTTTGCATCTCCTTTTCCACCCCTTCGTGGTAGATGTCTGCTACTTTCAGCACGCGCTGCTTGAACGGTGGTATCTTCGGCTTTATTCGAAGGTGGTGTGAGACCAAATATGGGTTGATTCCTGGCATGCCCTCCATTGACCATGCGAAGACGTCTGCATATTCTTCTAGTAACCGTTGTAGATGCACCTCCTCTTCCTCTTCGAGTAAAGTTCCAATGCTGAGTATCCTTGGCCCTGCCTTTGTCCCAATGTTGATCTTCTTTGTTGGTTCCACCGGTGTGCATATTTATTGCTGAGGTCGTCGAGGATTGATTTTCTGTAATTGTTATTTGATGGAGGCATCTGTGCTTGGAGTGGCGGAGATACCTGCTTCTGGTTCGGAGGTTCCTTCGTGGACGATGGTGTCCCCGTCTTTCCCCTTTTTGTTAGTTGCCTTGCTCTTCTTTCTTTCCTGGTGCTGATCCGCGCTTCTTTTTTCGTTGAGTTTGATTTCTGCCAAGTTGCAGAGCCTTGCGCCTTGCTGGCCACCCTTCATTTCCATTTCACCCATAGGTGTAGGAAAGCGTAGGTACTGATGGTATGTTGAAGCCGTTCCTTGTAATTTGTGTACCCAGAGCCTGCCCATGATGACATTATAGGGCGAAGGTGCTTCCACCACGCAGAAGCGTGTGCTGGTTACTAAGGGTCCTGCGTGTACCTGCAAAATAATTTCTCCTCTTGGTCTAGAGACTGCTCCGTTAAAGCGGGATATTGTGCAAGTGGAAGAATCCATTTGCTCCGCTGTTAAACCCATGTGTAGGTAGGGTTCGTAAAATATCACGTTTAAAAAACTGCCCCCGTCAACGAAGACCTTTGTAACATTCCATCCATGTATTGGAAGGGTGATCACAATTGGATCGTTGTGCATTTCAACCTCCTGGTTGACGTCTTTTGTTGAGAATGTCAATGGCGTGGCCATCCAGTTTTCCCAAGTGCCTGTAGGTGGTCCATTTAGTTTGAACACTTCATGGGATTCGATCTTCTTCCTGTTTCGAGCTAACTCGAGTATACCTTCTACCATTGCTTCTTGGACTCCGCTGGAGAATGTGGTCATGTTGATGTATTTGCCGTTCCGAGGTAGCTCCACCCTTTTCTTTGAGGCCTCCTCGGTTTCAGCTGGCTATAGTTGCACGTATTATGAGAACTTACCTTCATCGATAAATCTTTGGATCACGTGCGTAGGTGATAGCAAGTATCTGTGGTATGTCTATAGAACTGGTGGTACTCGCAGTATTCCTTAGCTCCCTTCATTTTTTCTGGCTGCTTTCCCCTAGTGCCCGGGTATGGGAAGCCTGGATTTGCTCCTTCCTTTCTTAGGATGTGAGAGAAGGTTGTATTCATCTTTGTGTAGACTTTGTCGACAAATTCTTCTCTTCTCCTGCCTCTCTTGTCATCTCCATACTTGGAACATTTTTCCTGATAGCTAGCTCTACCCCCAGCTTTATTTTGTCTCTTAGGTATCTCCGGAATTGGTTCCAGAGAGTTGGTTCATTGCGGAGCTGCTGTCGGATTTTTTTGTGCTCTGGGGTTGTCCTTCTGGATCTTCTCGAGCCTGATGTAGCGATCTTGAACGATCCTGAGCTCTCCTTCTAAATCGAGGGATCTATTTTGAAGTTCCACGAAGATGGTTGAGGTTCTGTCAAGTTCATACTTATGGAAGTTAATGCTAATTTCTGGATTAACTTTCCTGATTACTTGGAATGTCTTTTGCTATCTGTCTGTGTACTGCATGAGTGTTTCCCGGGGTCCGATAGCTAAATCAAATAGCCTATCTAACCCTGCCATTGTTGCTTTGTTGTACATGTATGTCTCCAAAAAGACCGTAGAAAATTGCTCGAAGGAGTCAATTGAGTTTACTTATAGGTTGTCATACCAAGTAAGTGCTGATCCTGTTAAACTTGCCGGAAAGTACCTACAGAGTACTGCCTCATATCTTTCCCAATGGGCAAGGACACGAGTGTAATACCGTAGGTGGGCTGCGGGATCTGAGGTACCATTGTATGCCTAAAACGTAGGTACCGGGCATTTTGGAGGAATAGGTTCCCCTAAAATGCGAAAAGATAATGTAGACGTGGTTTCCTCCTGTAGCGCCTCTTCTAGTCTTGCGCCTGCATGACCAGTTTTTAGGCCTCGTATCTCCCTCTGCATCTTCTCCATTTTCTCCATGACCATGTTCACGTTGTGAGCATCTTTGGATAACGCCTTGTCGTAGTAGCTTTGAGAGGGTTTGTATGTTGATTCCACCTCATCTGGGTCATGGTGCGGTGCTCTAGCTCTGTTAGGTTGATTAGGCATTGCTGTGTTGAGAGTGACCCTTCATCTCCCTGAGATGGCTCTGTTGTTATGCTTCCTTTGGGGAGGCCGAGCTTGGGATCATTCGATCTGTGTGTCCAACATACCTTTGAGATTCTGGTTCTGCTGGGCTATATTCTGTAGCGCATCTTCTTTTTCCTTATTTCGGAGGATCAAGGCTGCTACTTGTGCCGCCATCTGATCTTCGTTGTGGGCTCCACCTCCTTACAGAGTGATGTCGGCTGGAAGCTCAGAGTTGTCCGCTAATTCATCTATTATTGGTGCATCTGGATCTATCTGGATTGGTGTTAGGTTTCCCAACCCTCTCCCTTTATGAAATAAAGTCCCAGGTAACCTTGCGTTGTCCGCATGTGGCTTCGTTTTATCCGTATGCTCCGGTAACGGCATGCCGTAGATAGGTCGAGCTCCCGATAATTGCCTCATCCCCTAAGTAGGAATAGGTGTCTTTGCAGCAACCGTTCTTCTTGATATCTCGCTTTTTCCATCCTATGCTTCATTTCTTTGATTTGCATGATACATCTTTTGGGATCTTCCTCTTGTGAGCACTGGTCGTGAGCTTGTTGGTATATCATCCGGTTTCTGCATACCTTCGGATTTTGATACCATGTGGTCACAAAGAGAGTGAAGAAATCTGGTACTTGGGTACCTTCATCAAAAAGTAACAATAAATGCTCTGACACAGAGGGTGGCTGAGCAGCTTTTTCAGAAAAAGTAATGAAATGATGTTTTTGACAGACGGGTACTAAAGGCGTATGACACCCTTGGAGAAAACAACCTTAAAAACCTTGAAAACCGAAAAAGGGGTTGTCAGATCTTGGAGAAAATGATGTTATTAATGCTTTAAAAGATTTTTCTTCCTTAAAATATTACTGAGGTTCCTTTGTCAGTCAAAGGTTCTCACATCTGTGAAAAAAGTTGGTCGTTTTAGTATAAAACAAAGATTTTGGCATTTTGCGGATACGCTTTTGTGAAGAACTTTGTAGATCTGTGAAGTCGTGTGTTTCTAGAGATGACGAACTCAAAAAACATACACAAGTAACAAATGAACGAATCACTTAGAGAGTGAGATTCACCGTTGAGACACAGATCCCTTCGTTTCCGAAGAATTTAAAAAAAAACTGAAGTTAAAATTGTGTCTAAGCTCACGGTCGTGAGAAATAACACGGTGGGCGCCAAACTGTGACTACTTATTTTCCCATAGTCTATGTAATGTAAACATCTCAAAGGATCAGATGCTAGGAAGTATCGATACCTCTGTTGAACTGATGATACTAAGTAATAAAAGATGAGTAAGGTCTCAACAATAACAAAGAACGTAAAGATACTGTAAAAACATCTAAGTTATCAAGAGACACAAGATATAACGTGGTTCGACATTCGTCTACGTCCACGGCGGAAATGCTTGATTGTTTTGTATTAAGTTGTGGTGGTTACAAAGATCTTAAATGCTTTCCAAAGTAATAAAGAAAACTCAAGTTGTAGTTTACTTAAGTTCTAAACATTAAAGAGGTATAAGCTTAAGACTAGATCTTCTTCTTCTAGGTAATGAATTGAATGCCTTTAATTTGTTGGTGAGGCTTGGTATGTATATCCCCTTTTGCCCCTGGTATATCTTTGCTGCCTCTGGGTCTATCGTCTGTTGATATACCTTAGGTGTCAGTGGTACCTTCGTACACCGCGTGCTTGTTCCAGTAGAATCATGCCATCTCAGCTAACCCATGTTCCTTCGGGAACTTCCCAGCCTTTGTATGGGCTGTACCTTCATTCACCGTTTGTGTCAGCCAATCAGGTCTTGCCATGCCTCTTCTCTCCATATGCCTTGGTTCATGCGTGTAGATAAGTGTCTTGGTATTTAATTCTAATTAGATGCGTCATCTAACTCCGTCCCTTTTCCAGCTGCGCCTTGTAGATGGGACTTGTACTTGTTTCATCTCTACCGTCGAGGTCTTCTTTCTTGGGGAGAGATAAAGTAGATCTACAGAGGTGCTCTTTGCATCTTAGGTTCCTTTTTCCAGTGAAGGTTGTATAATTCAGTTATTATGTGACCACTAAGATCGTGACACGTGCTCCACATAATATTTTTATTCACAGTTTGCCCATTTTCTTTCATCTTAAACCGTTTGGTTTGAAGTGGAAGAAAACTTCCGTTACGCTGCCATTTTTGCACGTACCACTTGGGTGGTCCCTATATTTCCTTTCATGCAATAACTTCTTCTTGGATTTCGGGCCCTCCAAATTTTTGGATTCTTCAGCCGCCTATAAGAGGAGAACAAAGAGAAAGAATTTTTTCCTTAACTTTTTATTCTTTTTCCTTGAACTGTCGCTCTCTTCTCTTCCAGAAATTCTTCTTCCGCCATTTTAATTGTTTCTCCTGGATTCTTCATACAATTTGGCTTTGCGACTGCTTATTCAAGTAAGTATTGTTCATCTTCTTCCCGTATTTGGCCGCATGTCTCCTATTTAGAATTGGCGTTCTGCTGATTATTGATGCTGTTGATGTTGTTGTTTTCGGTCGTTTGTGAGAATGGTACTCTCGTTTCTCTTGAGCGTACTATGTTGAAACTTGGGTTTTGCTTTGTTTTGATGCTTGATTAGGTTTTTTCCATGACCACAGTATGCCCAAAAATATTGTTCCCGCGATGTGTGTTTTTTGTTGTAGTATAATCGAACCATTTCCCTTAGTTGGTTTAGTGAAACCCATGCCCAAAGTATTTTAGTTTTTGCCCTTGCTTTGTTTTTCGGGTGTTCTATAAATTTCTACTGCCATTGTTGATGGAGAAAGTTCTTCTGCTGGTGTCAGTTATCATGAGGCTTCCGAAGAAACCTACGCGTAAATTCACGAATGTGTCTTCATCGACGGATCCACCTACGCGGATAGATCATCCAGATGCTACGCCTTCTCCTCCTCCTGAGGACTCTGAGTTTCCTGCCGGAGCTGAGGCATCTGCGGTTACTGAGGAGGCTTCAGTTGCTGAGGAGGCTACTGTTGGCGGAGATCTTATTCTTCCTTCTCCTCATTATGAGTTATCAAGGCTCCAGCTTCATGAGAAGGATATCTATGCTCATTGGACCATTGCTGAGATCTCTAAGTCTTTCCGTATTCATAAATTTGAGGTCTCCTTTGTTAATGGTCCTAACGTTCTTACCGAGACTCTCATCCGAGAATTTCCTTATGATGAGAATAATATCCTCATTAGCATTGGCCAGTTATCCGCAGGCATGTTCCTCCCTTTGTGCAGGAGAAAGGACCCCTTCTATTACGATGTTTTGTCTTCGAGGGATGATCCAGCAAACAAGACTCAAGTTAGAGGAGTCATGCAATATACTGGGAACTTCTGGCGTGCCCTTCGTGAGTGTTGGTACCGTAGCAAAGGTAAAACAACAATGGAGTCTTATTACCCCTTTGCTGAAGGAAGGTCAAAGCGTGAGGATTATACCCCTGCCAACTTCAATGCCACGTATGCTGATGTTATTCAGAAGACTAATCTTCTTCCTTGGAGTGTTGTCCCTCATTGTATTGATGTTACTGCTAAGCAACTTAGGGATGGAAACAACCTTCATTTGTCGGAGGATATTGACAAGACTGGATTGACCACCATCCCCTACTCTGCTAGTCTGTCTTTGCCGAAGAATGGCCGCATCCGTCTTGATCATGATGACCGCTGGGCTCGTACTCCTGTTCACATAGTTGGTCCTTGGGATTATGGTTTCACCACCGCGGATCATTTTATTCCTCGTTCAGCTCGTTCTTTTCCGGAGGAGTACGACGGATATCAGCCTTGGGTCTTTAATCCTGCTGCTTCTCACGAGTTATAGTGCTAATTAAATATGTTAGGATCTATATACTCATTGGAACTCAATAGTTACCCTAAATCGGTTAATTGTGTAGCTCTTTTTGTGTTTGATAGTTGGTGTATGGATATTATCAATGTCGATAATTTTATTTTCATTTACTTGTCGTGTCGTGTCTTTTTTTTCCCTTTGGTATACTAACATTTTATCTCTCCTTCTATGTATATGAATGTAAATTGAAACCATTCTTCTCCTGGTGTAACTCGAATACCTAAGGTAATAATATTATCTAACCTTTATAATATTTGCTTGCATCATCATAACATTATTTGTTATCTTTGGTACATAAGAAACTTCCTTCAATCATTACAGTTGGTTCATTCCTAAAGACCGTTGTGTTCATAGATCCAGACAATAACAAGTTTATAAGAGAAGAACATAATCATGCGGCATTCTAATTAATGATTCTAAATGAAATCATATGCAAGTATCCCAAACTGCTTACATAGCGTTTATAAGTTATTTTGTCTCTACTTTGTTTATTTTATTTCACATCTAGTTTTATTTTATTTTAGCATACTCAATTTAAACCCACCATTCCCTTGTCGCAACAAATTATTTTAAATATTGGAAGGTAACCTAGACTGTTTGTCATTCTAATTTGTGAAAACTCAGGGGTACCAAGTACACACCCTAATTTTTCGTTTGACAACCTGTATGGACAAAAATTAACACAATTGCAAGTAGACCAACTGAATGATCCTTGAAAACATGTATATAGAGTTCATATCTCTAACCTCTACTCAATCAATATGTATATAAATACAGAGTCCATTAAACTGATTGATAAGCAGAGTACTTGGAATATGGATGAACACTTATTATCTAACTGTTGATGGTGGATTTTCATTTAAGGCTAAAATTGTAAAAGCCAAAATTATGCGCTAACATCTTGCAAAAGATAAAGACATTAATAAGTGATGAATACTTCTTCACTTTACTAATTCACCTAGAATGGAGCATGTGGCAACAATCCCATTCTGTGAATTGAATACACGAAATTCATCCAGGTTGGAGCATGTAGCAAGAGTTGCAGCCTGTACGGGTATTTCGTGCATGTTTCATTATAATGCTTGGAGATTCGTGTTGCTCTGCTGAGAGCAACACTCAGTCGTCATGCCGCACTGATAATGAGTACAAGAAATACAAGGCTGGTTGCGCATTAATTAATAATGCTATAAATTCATAGGGTATTTGGGATTGTTGCTACGTGCTCCAACCTGGATGAATTTCGTGTATTCAATTCACAGAATGGGATTGTTTCCACATGTTCCATTCTAGGTGAATTAGTAAAGTGAAGAAGTATTCATCACTTATTAATGGCTTTATCTTTTACAAGATGTCAGCGCATAATTTTCTGGCTTTTATAACCTTAGCTTAAAATGAAAATCCACCATCAACATTAAGTCCCCTGCCAAGCGCATAATGGTTACAGTATTGTGGGGTAGGCATGAGATGGTGACAGTTAAACAAAGCTTATGAGACAAAGTTAGATGTTACCAAGAGAGACGGGTCATCCTGTCCTTGGATCATGTCACGTTCAAGAGGAATCTAGGCGAGTGCTCCCCTAGCATGATGTTGGTTTTGCCTGATTCGATGGACCGTTACGCCTATTTCATTCGTGGGGCCATTGCCCCTACTTGATCGAACGTAGGATTGATATGCCTGTTTCGATCAAACGCGGGACCACCGTGTACATGTTTCAAACCTCGGCCATGTCACTGTAACTGTAGAACTACGACGCTAAACTCGATGTCGTTGTCACTGTTGGTAAACGACGGTCTTCAGATGTGGAATGTTCTTCGTGTTCTTCCTTCACAGCAGCAGCAACAGAATTCTCCAAATCGATTTCTATTGCTATGTTCTTCTCCCAATCACTCTGTAACCCTTCTCTGACCCCCGAACACTCCTTATATACTCGACATGCCCTCAAAATCTCTATAATAACTTCAAAATTATTTCCATTAACTCTGTCAGCTTCGGGAATATTTTGTTTCCTTCTTCTTCTCTTGTACGCGTCTGTAGCTGCTGAATCTTCCTTATTTAGTTCTTACATGCTCCTGGTTGTTTGCTCGAGTCATCATACACGCACAAATCACGTCCAAATCTCATCCAAACTCGTGAAGAGCTTCGTGTACGTGTTGGCTCTGTTAGCTTAAATATCTCGATGCAACCAATTCTAACCGAAATAAATAACCATACCATGCCTGTGATGTTCTAATAAGTCGAACCATAAAGTTTCAGCGATTTAATCTCCTTCTATCATGCCCAAAACACGAACCCTAATTCTGCCCTGTGAAACCAAGTTTTCCCGCCAAAATTTATATTCAAATGGGGAAGATGGGTGCGATGGATAAATGGGATGTATATAGCCGTGGGTGCTGAGGAAAAATTTGGGCTACACATAGCCGTGGCTGCCTCTTATCCAAAGTGCGGGTGCCTTTATCACTTTTCTCCGGGGGTCCAAAAAGTACTTTTCGAGCAACTTTTTCCGCATAAGTGTAATTCTCCAATAACACCTAAACAAACATAAAAACACCAAAATTAGTACAAAAACCGAGACTAACAATAAAGACATCGAGGACAATTTAGACACAAAAATGTGTCTATCAAGAACTTCTTCATAAATTACTATATAATTCCTATGAAGAAATACAACACTTGCTGGGGTGTCCGCTTACAGAAGAAGGATGACATCGCTGAAGATAAAGTTCTTATGTTAGATATCGATTGGCATACGGGTAATAATCAAGGCCCTCGCCACTCCAGTGATGATAAATGGTTCATTTTTCCATTATGCCTAGAGGGTCCCTACATCTCCGGTCCTCATGCATTGCCTGCGAATCTCGCAGAATATCAACCGTGGGTTTTCAACTGGCCTGAAAGGAATAAATAGGTATGTTCCGTCAATGTTTTTGCATAATTATCATTATTATCTTCCTCATGTTTTCATACTCTCGCTGACTACTCCAATTTTTCCAGATTAACAGGATGAAACTTAACTACCAGAATATTGGGAAGCCCAACACCTTTTTAGCCCTTAAATCTCTCACAGATGAAGTAAGAAATATTCCTTTATGATTCTTAACAATATATTGTTGCTTCTATTTGTTATCTTTATCTGTGTTCGCAGGTTATTGAAGAAATAGAACCTGTGAAGATTTTGAAAACTAATGGGAAAGACAAAGATGCTTCTCGCAAGGATAAATCTACTATTCCCCACAAAGAGAAGTCTACTGCTCCTCGCGGAGAGAAATCTGGTGCTCTTCCCTCAAAGAAAAGAAAAACCCAATTCTCTTCTTCTTCAACTCCTCAATCTAATGAAGAAAATTCAAGGGATGATTCTGATAATGACAACGATGATGATGATGTTGATATCCCTTCCGCAATGGAATCCTTCCAATCTGAATCTTCCATGGCCCAGCTATCTAAATTTTTTGGCTATATTACACATGGTATCGCAAATTATTATGGAAATGAAGCTCTTAATGGGGTATCCCAGGCTCTTGCCAAGATCTGCGATGCTCCCATATTGGTTGATAATGATTCACTCCAAGGAATCTCAAGATCAATAACTCCCAGTCTCTTAAATTCTCTTGGTATTCTGGTATGTTTTCACTTCTTCACCACATTTATGTATTCATTTCCTCTCTAAGTTTTAATTTACATTATTCCCTCGCAGACTGAAGGAGCTTCCTTTTTTGTTGCCTCAGACTTGGAGAAGAGGTGTGCATCTTTTCACAAGAAGAATGTGGAGTTGGAATCTGAGTCCGCTAGTCTTCGTGGGCAATTGGAATATGGGTCTGCTGACCTTCAAGAAAAGATCAAGCGGTTGGAAGATGAACTTTCTTCCTCGCGAGATAAGGTCGCAAGCCTCCAAGCTGCGAACGATCAACTTTATGGTAAGAAATCTTTCCCATTTTTTTTTCTTATTTTTCTTCTTCGCAGATGTTTACGGCCTTTCTGATGAAGATGTATTCTTTCTTTCTTTTCCATACCCAATAGACGGTGATACTCTTCTCAATCGCCTTAATGAATCCTTAAGTAACTATTCAAATGAATAGATTAATTCCCTTTCTATAGATGATCTTAGATCCAAATTTCATATTTTATCAATTGATCACAGATCTAGTTTAAGAGCGGCTAATACATCCAAGCGTCAATATCTTAACTCTAAAGAAGAAACCAAGATTCTAAGAGCCCAAAAAAGTGATCTTATAGATGAAAATGATCGCATCTCTAGGAAAGGAGCTCAAACTTTAGAGGATTTTTATAAAACCCTTCTTGAAGTCCAAATTGAAAGAGATAAACTTATCAGTGAGAGAGAGGATCTTGTTGAAAGAGAAAACCAAATTCGTTCCCGTCTTTTTATTGATAATGATGACGAATTTCCCCGGGCTGCAAAGATTATTGACAATTCCAGAGCTAACTGAGGTGTAGATGTTAGCCTTCACACTGAACAAGCGGCTTTAATTAAAGACTTGATTTCTGAAAGAGAAGGTTGTTAATTGTTCTTCCTTTTTAATTTCTTGTCTTTTATAGTTTTTTGAAAAATTTCCAACTTGTTATTATATACTCGCAGGACCTGAAAAGAGATACTCTGAAAGAATTGGAGAACTTGAAGCTGATAAGAATCAACTCGCAAAGACTCTTGTTGCTCGCAATGAGAAATATTCAAAATTGAAGACCCAATTAAAGATTACTGCTACCAATTTTAGTAATCTCCTTGTTGGTGTTCGCAATGATTCTACCAAGAAGGTCTGCGATGATCATGTCATTCCTCATTCTTTGTATCCTTTCCTCGCAGAAGAAGTTCCTAAGAATACTCCAAATCTTGTTATCTCTAACAGTGAAGCTGAAGAATCTGGCGGAGATGAAGGATACATCGAAGATAACGGTGAATACAACGAAGAAAAATTTGGCGAGGATAATGATGGATCTAACTAGTTTTGTTTTCTCTTTTTAATATCCTTGTAATATTTGTACATTTATATCCTTCTTCTTGTGATATTACTGCAAGGTTCCTTGATGTATAAATTTCTTTTGCTTATATCTGTATAAATTAGAAAATAATTCTTTTCTGCAATATAGTTAATCAACATGATTATTAATCTTTAACTATCTGTGTAAATGTATCATATAATGTCTACGTAAATTTATCATATAATGATGAATAACAATTTTATCATTCTGTTCATTCTCATACTTGCCTCGGTTATTCATTTGCAATATGAAAAAAATTGACTAGAGCTTAGATATTAGTTGTGAATAAAATCTATTTAAATATTCTTGCCTCTATCTTTGCGATAATATCGCAAGTCTCATTATCTCTGCGCTAATATCGCAGTTATTCAATCTTGATTTCTTGTGGTCTTATTATGCCTTCCGAGTTAAAGGTCTTATTTTGCCACATTTTGTATTGGTGACAAAATCGCAGGATATCCTTACACTTGTATGTAAAAACCCATTGATCTTGCCTTATCTGCGTTTTGTCACTTTTTCTGCGATAATATGACAAGTCTAAGCTCCCTTGAAAGAACAAAGTCTCATGACATTGCCGTCTTGTGATGAAATCGCTGGACGTCTTTACACTTTCATGTAAAAACCCATTGATCTCATCTTAACTTTTTTCTCATGGCTTCTTGCCTCTGTATAATATTTGTCACGCGACAATATGACAGGCCTAAATGTTCTTGCGATCATAAATCCCCATGACATTGCCGTCTTTAGACACTTATCAGCTCCCTAATGGAGGGTGCCACCCTTATATTCCCCCTGGTTGCCCTTCAATGAGGGCACATAGGCCATACAAGACTAGATCCTCCCATCCGGTCTTAACAACAACCAGCTATTTTTGCAGCCTCTTGTCCTTTATGCCTATATGGCTAATAGTTACAAGACTGCACCTTAAGTGAGGTTTTCTTCGGGCCGAGTGCATCATAGCCAAGACTTGCCAAGAATGGCCACGGTAGTTTCGTACGCCCCGGGCACCCTTGGCTCAACCGTTTACCTCGGCGCCTTGGTCATACTCTGCACTCCTTAGAAGAGACCCTCGGTCGTCCAACCAAGGTATAACCTTATATAGTTGGAAATCCAAGGTACCTCCCTCGGATAGGTTTTATTTAACCCCAACATCTCCATGACTCAGGTTCCAGCAGCGGTATAACCTTATCCCTGAGCCATGCAAACAGATACCCCTTTATATGACGTACTTTAGATCTTATATTTTCCTCTTGCGAAATTTTATTCGCGAACTAGTATGTACGCCATAAAGGTTCGTACCGTTCTTATATTTCTCTTGCGAGTATTGCAACTCTGATAAAATTTCTTTTCTTTGATCTTCTCTTTATTTGCATTTCAACTCTTATATAATTTTTCAACTTCATCTTTTTCATTCAAACGAAATATTCTTTTGAGACATTTTCTTCAACAAATCATTCATAAATTTCTTAAATTTTATCATTTTACCTTTTTACTTACTGCTTTCTGCTTCTGCCCCTTTTGTTGCGTTTTGTTATTTTCTCTCCATCTGCGAGACGCTCGCCATCTACTGTTTTCATCTCATGTTGATTTCGCAATGTTCCTTCCTCTCCCCGCTCTATTGTATCAACCATAAGCTTATCACCTCTTTGTTTTTGCTTGATGTTATGTTTCTAATTTCTATTCCTCGCTGCTCTTTCTTCGCAAGATTCCATGTCAATTTCATAACATTTTCTTCCCTCAATCAAATTTTCCTTTATAACTCCAACACCACTGGGATGTGGAAACTTAATGCACTGGTGATAAGTTGACGCTACACCTAAGATTCCATGTAACCATGGCCTGCCAATCAAGGCGTTATATGGTGATTCTATGTCAACCACGCAAAATTGAACTTTGGAAGATAACCCCTTTAACGGAATCCGTATAGTAATTTCCCCTTTGGGCTTGTTGGCAGTACCATTGAAACCATAGATCTTATAGGTTGACGGTATCAGATCCTCGTCTCTTCTACCCATGGTTTTGTAGGTATGATAAAATAAGATATCAACTGAACTTCCAGTATCTATTAGAACTCTGTTAATGGCCCAAGAATCGTCAGTTTCACCATCATCATTTTCTTCATCTTCTTCTTCTATTTGTTTTGGATTTATTTCTAATCTTACCACCAGTGGGTTGTCATGCATCTAGCCAGGCTCTGGTACTTATTGTGCAGTGAAAGAAATAGTTTGCTTTTGCTACTCCTCTAATGGCGAGACTCTCGCAATATTCATTATCTCTCTTTCATCTGCGTCTCTCGCGAAGACTTTGCTTAGAACGTTGTCGTGGAAATCCTCAATAGTCTTGAATGAATGTTTGATGGAATTACATAACAAATTCTTCTCCTTGGCTCCAACCTCTATCACAAATGTTTCTTCTCCTTTTACAGTATTCACTATGCGAATATCTGGTGCCGGTGGTAACTGCTGAGATTGTGGATGTCCTATTAGAAAATGATTTAACTTTCCCTAATCAATCATCCTCAAAATTATTCTTTTTACATTCCTGCAATCGTTTACTGAGTGACCATGAAAGTGATGGTAAGGACAAAATTCTTGATTTCGATTATTCGGATGTGGCTCTTTTCCCATATTCTAGGGTGATGGTATATTTTCCATCAAAATGATAGCCTCCCAATTTTTTTCTATACTAGCATTTAGAGGTGGCAGCTTAATTTCTTCCCATATTATCTTCTGACTCCCTTGCCCTCTAAAATTATTTTTCCTCTGGCCACCATAAGTCTCTTGCGGCTGATCAAGTCTTTAAACTTTATTATTTCCACCGCGATTGTAATAATTCCTTTCCCTTTCATAATCCTCTTGATCTCGACTTCCCATGGCTACTAATTTTTGCTGGTTATCAATCACCACTTTCTCTTGTGGTGGCTGCGAGGTGCTCGCCACATTATTAATCATTTTAGGAAGTAAACTTCTGTTTGCTGCAATTGAGCTGGTGTTTGTGACTGGATATGATTCCATCTCATTTTGTTTCTCCTCCAAAGCAATGTATTCTTCTTGTAGTACTCGCAACTCAGCCATTGTGATGGTATTTTTGACTCTGAAAATTTGAACATATAGTAGATTGGTTGTGAACATAGGATTAATGAAAGATAAAATGAGGTATCTCTCATCCACTCTACCAGCCATTTCACTGCACATTATTTTCCACCTTAATGTAAGTGTTTCAGACTCTCGCCAACCCTTTGTTTTAACCCAAACACATCTTCAATTCCTGGACGCGCATAATTGTTACTTATGTATGCCCCCAAAAATATGGTTTGTATATGAGTGAAAGAACTTATAGTATTCTTTGGTAAACCCTCAAACCATTTTAGCGCCTCGCTAGTTAAGCTTGATGCGAAATATTTGCACAACACAGCATCATGATTTTCCCACTGTAGCATACATCTCACATAAGCTTTGATGTGTTGAATGGCACATGTAGATCCATCAAAAATACTAGTTAATGCTGGCAAGTTGCACTTTGGGGGTATTCCTCCTAATTGAACTGCTTGAGTGAATTGAGTTTTTGCAGCTTCTTCAATCGCCTCATCAAGTTTCCTTCTTCCTCCTTATCTTCTATCATTTAACATTCCCCTCATTTCTGCTAATTCTATTAAAACTTGTTCATTCCCAATTGAATTTTGATCCATTGGTATTTTCAGTGCAAATTCCCTTCTCCTGCGTTCTTGCCTATCTTGTGTTGCGAGATTTTAATTTCCGTCTCCATTACTATCTTCTTGTCTTTCTCCGTTATCTTCTCTTACATTTCTTTCACGAATACGCACACCATTATATCTATCATTTTCTCTTCTGCGATTTTCTTCTGCTTTTCTTTGCACCCTATCATATTGTCTGTTAATATTACCGTTATTATGGTTCTGTTCACGTCTTCTTTCTCGATTGTCATGATTGCTCTGGAAAATTGCCTCTTGAAATTCACCTCTGCTCTCAATCTTTCCATTTCGCAAGCTAAGCGTGCTTGTTTAGCATAATGTCTCTCGATTTCTCTTTAAATTATTTTCTGATTTCTTATAGTTTCTCTTCCATGCAATATCCTTCTTCCTTCTTCTTGATCTTCTTTGCCATCTTGGTTATTTCCTGCCTGATGCTGCCCATTATCCTGCTTCCTGTTGTTTTGTTCATTTTGTTGAATTTCACCTTGTGGTATGTAACGATCTTCCCTTATTTCTCTCCTTTCGTGATGTCCTCCATTTGGATCATAATTTTCTTCTTCAATATTTGTTATAGGTGATCTTCTTATTATCTCACTTATGATTGTTCTCGAACTTGATCTTGTTGTGCTTCTTGACCTTCTATTTTGTAACCTCATGTTTTATATTCTCAATTCATGGTTTTGCCTTGCCAAATTTGCACGTTCTTCTGCCTCTAACCTCCTTTCCTCTTGTATTCTTTGTCTTAAGACCTCTACTGTTTAATTTTCATCACCTCCATGTATTAATCCTTCATTTACTTCTTGGTTTCTTCCCTCTCGTCTTTCATCTCTTAATTGTCAATCTTCTGGTTTTTCTATTGAATCTGATCGCCAAGTATGCACGCTTACTCTATCATAATCCACAGTTCTATCTTGTATTGGTGTTTGCTGATTTGGCTGTTGAACCTGATTTTCTCCGTCATTCCTTGTTCTATTTCTTCTTATTATTATTCTTGAGGATTCTCCCATTTCATTTGTTTCTCCTCCTGCAAGTCTTTTACTCCTCCTTATGGTTGTTAGTGCATCTGATGTATTTCTTCTTCTTCTAGCCATTAATCTTAGTAAACTGTTGGATATTGCATAAGATCTTTCACTAATTATTCCAAATTCCTTCCAATCACAATGTCAATTTTTATCTTTTACTTCAAATAATCATCAATTCATCCCTGTGTAGGGCGCCAAAATTTAGTTGCAGGAAAACCTACACTACACCCTTGATAAGAATTTACAGTAATTAACACATATTTGAAGATTAAAAATAACACTTTCTTATTTGATTCTCAGAAATGTTTACAAGAAATGGAAGAAATCAAGAATACAACCGCTCTCTTGAATTTTCTCTCTCTTCAAGACTTTCTCAACACTCAAAAATACATCATCTCTTCTCTGAAACTACTGGGTCTCTTTATATATGGTAGTTACATAGCGGATGACAACTAAATTGTCCTTTAATTTCGGATATGACTTGCGATATTATCGCAGTAGTTATAATATCAATTCTCGCAAGCGTTTTAGCCATCGCAGGACAATCATGCTCTTCTCGTGTTGATTCATACGTCAGCTATTACATCACTCTTTAAATTATCTTGTGATACTCACAAAGTGTCGTTGAAGAGCTCGCGGTGGTATTCGCAGAAGTGTTGTTAATCTCACAAGAGTAATATCATGGCAATATTCTGGTCCTACAAGATCCTTAGCATATTGCTCTTGAGATAAGTAAATTCCATCCTTATGTTGCTGAATTTGTAATCCTAAGAAGAACTTTAATTCACCAACATTTCTCATTTCAAATTCTTTGCCAAGAGAGACTTGGAAATCTTTTACAAGTTTCTCCGAAGTTGAACCATATATGATATATATCATCTACATAGACTTGAGCAATGATAACATCTTTCCCACTCCATTTTGTAAACAAGGTTTTATCAGCTCCGCCTCTCGAAAAACCTTTCCTAAGAAGAGAAGTAGTAAGTTTTTCGAACCAGGCATGAGGTGCTTGTTTTAACCCATATAATGCCTTATTAAGCTTAAGAACATGATCTGGGAAATCAGGATTTTCAAAACCTTTAGGTTGAGCGACATGGATCTCTTCATTTAAGTTTCCGTTTAGGAATACAAATTTTATGTCCATTTGAAACATCCTAACCTTAAGAAAAAAATATGATCTAATAACAACCGAATGGACTCAAGGCGTGCCACAGGAGCAAAGGTTTCGTCAAAGTCGATATCTTCAATCTGTGAATATCCTTGAGCGACAAGTCTGGCTTTATTTCTGATAATTGTGCCCAATTCATTAGACTTATTCTTGAATATCCATTTGGTGTCGACAATATTGATATTGGAGGGACGAGGTACTAGTTCCCATACGTATTGTCTTTGAAATTGATTTAAATCTTCATGCATTGCATTCACCCAAAGGGATCTCTAAGAGCTTCATCAATATCTCTCGGTTCTACTTGTGAAAGATAACAACCAAAATTGCAAATATTTTGAAGTTGTCCTCTTATCTTAGCAGTAGAATCTCGACCTCCAATAATAATGTTAGGATCATGATTCCTTTGAACCCAGAGGTGTCGATAAGGGACACTCTCTTGTTTAACAGGAGTATCCTGATCAGTGCTCTTCTCTTCATCACTATAAATATCAGGATCAGTAACAGTTGGGATGACTTCAACTGATTATGGAATTTCTTTGACTTTCTCGATCGTCTCAGTTGGAGGCAATTCAGCAGGAGGATTATCATGATGGATATTACTAATATCATCGATAATAACATTACCAGACTCCATCATAACCTGGGTTCTGATATTAAATACGACTATCAGAGGCATAGCCATGGAAGATACCTTCATCACTTTTAGTATCAAATTTCCCTTTCTGTTCTCGATCTTTTAGAATGCAGCACTTACTTCCGAACACTCTGAGATAGTGAAAGTTGGGTTTTATACAGTACCACAACTCATAAGGAGTGTTTAAGGTTTTAGACAGTAGGTAGACATGGTTGATCAAATAACATGTTGTGAATACATCTTCTCCCCAAAACCTTAACGGTAAGTTTTTGTAATGGAGCATTGACCTGGACATTTCCTGAATGTTCCTATTTTTTCTCTCTACAACTCCATTAGCTTAAGGAGTAATAGGTGGTGAATAATCCCCAGTTCGTCATAAAATTCAAAAACCTTAGTGTTCCTGAATTCAGTTCCACGGTTGCTTCTAATTTTCTTTACTTTGCGACCTTGTTCGTTTTGGATTCACTTAATAATAATCTTAAATTAATCAAGGGTTTCATTCTTATGAGATATAAATGCAACCCAAGTGAACATGGTGTAATCATCTACCATAACTATAGCATACTTCTTACCATCAACCGTGGGTTGTTGAATAGGTCCGAAGAGGTCCATATGAATTAAATCAAGTGGAGCTTTAGTGAGAATATCTTGAGATGATTTATGGTGAACTTTCGTTTGTTTACCCTTTTGACAGGCACCACATACACCATCAATCTTTGCATTGATTTTGGGAACGCCTCTAACAAGTTCTTTATTAATGATCTTAGTTAGAAGACGATAATTGATGTGACCAAAACTCTCATGAAAAGTATGTGTAGATTCCACCTTAGTCAAATTGAAACAGTTACTGAACTGAGTATCCATAAGATAACAGTTGTTTTTACCACGAGTTCCCTGAAAAATTACTTTCCTAATTTTGTCTACAATGTCACATCCTTTCGCATTGAAGATAACTCTATGGCCTTCGTCATAGATTTGACTAATATAAAGAAGGTTTGAAGTCATACCTTTTACATATACTACATCATGGATTTCAGGTGCACCATGAAGTTTGATCGTCCCCTTCTTTCTTATGTAACAACAACTCCAATCTCCAAATGTCACGGGACCTCCTTCATAGTCATTTGAAGAAACAAACCACATGAGATCACCTGTCATATGTCGGCTACATCCACTATCAAGAAACAATTGAAAGGGCGATGTTGATTTTAAAGCAAAAGCTCACATACTAACACTACTATTATGTTTAGGATTTTTTGTTAGTTTTGTACATCCTTTTAGAGAAGCAACCAGTTGTTCAGCTTTCATATAAAGATTACTTGCAACTTTTAGGCTTTTCCGGAAGAACATACAAGTATGTTGAAAGTGATTATAAGAGTCACAAAACATACATGAACTAACATCCTTAATCTCGTTTGAGTAGTTCTGAGTCCAATCATGTTTCACAAAGCCTAGACCTTGCTTATCTTCTGACTTATGACCATTCTTCAGAGAAGATGAATAAACAGAGTTATTCAAATCCATTGAAGGAATTTTGACAAATTTCAAATCCTGGTACAGTGCAATTTTTGCAACTAGATTAGAGTTAATCCGTATTTTTTCATCCAACTTTTTCTGGAGAACAAATAGTTTTTCATAACTTTCTCTACGATCAGAATTTATACCTGGTGAAGCGTTTATATTGACTTTACTGTCCATAGAGTCAGATAACTACAAACACAGACTTATAAGGTCTTTAAACGTGTTTGCCTGCTCTGATACCAATTGAAAAAGTAGGGGTGCAACAACCTCACCCAATAATTGATAGGTGTGATAAACACCTAATTTTATATCTAGTATTTATGCTTTCTTTGCGAGTTTTCATGTAAATTATGTATCTTATGTGTGAGTTTGAGTTTATTAGGTGCTCTGGAGTCACACGTAGGAAAAGAAGAAGAAACTAGTCGTTTAGAGCGAAAAAAGGACAAAGTCGTCGTTTCATAGGCGAACACTATCTGGAGCCCAGTCACGGTTAAGGGTCAACTCTACTTGAAGAAATACTAAACATGGACCAGTCGAGGTTAAGGGGCTACTGTTGTAGATACCCCTTATCAGAAGAGACTAGTTGACAATAACAATTTCATTTCTATAACCCTAAAACGAGAATTCCATTTCTTGTTTTCACAACACCTGAAATTCACAAAAAAAAGAAGAAAAAAAACTGTGCAGCAGCCCTGAAAGTGAGGGAGAAATCAGAGAACCAGAAAATGAGAGAAATTAATAGATCGAGAAATGGAAGGGCACGATGGTTAGCTGGGGAGACGTAAGTGGAAGAGCTAATGCTGCTGCTGGTGGAAATTCAGTGGACTGAGATGATGGCTGTGTTGCTAAGCTGCAAAGGATGGAACTCAGAGAGTTGATGGAAGCTGAGATTTTAATCAAGATGAGGTGTTTGATCTTGAATGGATTGGAAGTGGTGGTATGGTTATGTCACAAGGTGGGAATTGCAGGTGTTAATGGCCTAAGATGTTGGAAGAAAAACTGTGAACTGTTGGTGAATGAATGAGCAGTCATGCTATTGTTGAATTACAGGGGAGATTAGTTCTGGTGGAATTTCTGAATGAAGATTAGATGTATGCTAGGAACCAAAAATGGTAGTGGCTTAAGCAAGTGTGGTAGCAGAGAATGATATTGAGAAGTTCTTGAGCTGAGAAGAGCTGTGATGGAGCTGTTGGTGGTAATGGATTGAAGAGGAGATGCTGAGAAAGTGCAGCTGCGGCACAAGGTGCAGGTAATAACATTACAATTGTTGCTATGGGTACTGTGGCTGGCATTGCGCAGGTGGAACGCAGGTGGAAATAGAACTGAGTTGTGGCAGAATTGAATGGTTACAGGGAAGGATACAGCCATCTGGGTTGTGCACAGAAAATGCAGGGCCATCTTGGCCATACTGCAACAACAATGGCTTAGGCAGTGATCACTCAGCCGAGTTAGCTTTGAGTTAGCAATTGACTCAGTTCTGAATCAGTCATTCCTCCATTGACCTGGTCAACCGTTAAAGACCGTTAGTCAACAGTCAAAGATAACGGTGGACTGACGGAATATTCCGTCGAATATTCCTCCGACTGACAGAATTTTCAGGTGATCGGCGACGACTTTCCGGTGCCGGATTCCGGTCAATTTCCGGCCAAAAACCCATTTTTCCGGTGAGCTTTTTGGGAAAGATTTTCTGCATGGGTTTCTCTCTCTCATGGGCTTGGTGGATTTCCAACTAATGGACTTTGAAGACAAAAACCTATTTTTGGAAGGAGAAAAAGCTATAAAAAGGAAGTTTCTACAAAATTTTAAATATAACGTTTTATTCTATTCTTGGAGCTTTTGCAGAGAACTACTTCTAGGGTTTGCTTTCTTTTATGTTTCATCTTATTTCTTTGAATATTATGATGATGAACTCCATGAATATGAGTACCTAAATACAATAATTGGTTATGGGATAAAAGTTGATTTCTTCAAGCATGTTATTCGATTCTATGAATTAGTTTTGTCTCAATTTTATCGTTTATGATTCATTGTTTTATTATCATATGATTTAAATGCTAGTTTGGTTGAGTCCGGAATCAATTGGATTTGTTTTCATCTCTATAGCTATATTAGGGTTTTCAATACGTAAAAGTTGTTATCTCTGATTTTTAGTAGCATCTTGTGGTTAATGCTTGTAGTGATACATCTTTTTAATCGCATATGAATCATAACCTTTGTTAAAATGAATTATTGCTTTTACACGTTTGTTTGCATCGATTAGTCTTATTTCATAGAACTTATTGCTCTTAGGGAGTTAAATCTAATTTTGCTTTTACACTTTAGGTTGCTTTTTAAGAAGATTTCTCAATAGCATCTTTTAATGTTGTTTGTGATAAAATCAGGAAATAAACGGGACACTCTTGCGATCAAGATATCCTAGGACTTTTGATAATTGAGAGATTAAATACCAATTCTAATCATAGATGAAAAATACATGTTTATGAATGATACTATCCCTTAACCAATATCTTCTCCTTATTGATTATTCCAACTATTTACTTTGCTTTATTTAGTATTATTACTTTGATAAAAACAAAAACACACCTTGGGTTATTTGGTTACATAAGAATCTGAAAATTGCATAACAACAATCGCCTCTCTGTGGATACGAACTCTTTCTTATCGAATACTATATTTATAATTAGTAAAGTGAGGAAGTGAATTATTTTTGATGTATACGACACACATCAATAATTCGCTTAGGAATATGTATGGGCTAACTCCAAGATACTTTTAAGAGAATCAACTAGACAGTCAGACTCAATCTTAATAAAAAGTATATCAAGGAGTTATATCTCAATTTCTTGATTCAATACTTACTCAAGAAAATAGAAATCTGCGAGTCTAATTGAATACAAGAGAAATTAACTTGAACGGTATCAAAGACCAATGTTCAAGTATCAATCAATTTCAATCAACAACCAAAGGTTGGATTTACCAATTAATCGATTCAACGCACAACCTGTAATATTTCAATTATATAACAAAATATAATACGGAAAAGAAATAACACAGACACCAAAAGTTTTGTTAACAAGGAAACCGCAAATGCAGAAAAACCCCGGGACCTAGTCCACATTGAACACACACTGTATTAAGCTGCTACAGACACTAACTTACAACTAACTAACTTCGGTCTGGACTGTAGTTGAACCCCAATCAATCTCACACTGATCCAAGGTACAGTTGTGCTCCTTACGTCTCTGATCCCAGCCGGATACTACGCACTTGATTCCCTTAAATGATCTCACCCACAACTAAGAGTCTACCCAAATTCGAAGACTTTAATAATAAATCTGTATCACACAGAAAAGTCTACAGAAATAGATAAATCTTTCTCCGATATAAATACCTATGAGTTTTGTTCCGTCTTTTGATAAACCAAGGTGAAAAAGAACCAATCGATAACCCAGACTTATATTCCCGAAGAACATCCTAGAATTATCAATCACCTCAGAATAATCTTAATCGACTAGCGAAACAAGATATTACAGAATCATAAACGATGAGACGAAGATATTTGTGACTACTTTTCTATCTTGCCTATCGGAGAAATTAATCTCAAGACAATCTTACGATTGCACTCAATCACGATAGAAACAACAAGATCAGATCACGCAACTACAGAGAAAATAGTTGGGCCTGGCTTCACAATCCCAATGAATTCTTCAAGTCTGTTAGAGAATTGCTCGGTCAAACTCGCATGCGTTGCTATCTCAAGCATATTTGTCAATGTTAGTAATAAAAACTATAAAGTCTTTATTTCTAGTCTACTATAGCTAAGGTCTCGGAGTAGGATAGAAAGTGTAGTTGAGCTCAAGAACTCCATGACAATCATCATACAAGACGAATGACTACTCAAGGAACTAGTGGATCTTCATCGACTAAAAGGTATGTGTATAATTGAACTTATCTATCACTCAAAAGTCTATCTACTATATCTCCTATCTTGAGATAAAAGTCGTATTACTATATAGACTAAGAATATACACATGTGATGTTTCTAGTTGAGTATATCTCGTTTATCTATTTCTCGAAATATGTGTTACTAAAGCTTTCACTTTAGCCAAGTTCATCTTTACCTAGTGACGAAAGTCATGTTATGTTTCAATCATTTTGGAAATCGCTCTGACGAAAAATAGTTTGTGAATAACAACTATATAACGCCCTCTGAGAATGTTTCAATGATTGAAATAAGAGTTTAGACAATATAACCATTGGGGGTTATAAACATTGTTGTGGTAACACATATATGTATAAGTCCTTAGCACTTGAACCGAAGTTTGCGAACTTTGTTGATCAAGTGAAACTGGAACTTGAGCAGCCAACTCAGTCCGCGAACGTGCGTAGTTCTAGAACCCAAGAATTTCTACTGGAGTTGTAGCTCGATTTTAGTCCTCGAACTGACGGATGTTCTCGAACTCGGGAATTTCTGCTAGAGTTTGCGAACTCCAACAGGTGAACTTGAGTCCGTGAACCCATACCGCGAACTTAAGTGGTTATGTCTAAAAACGATATTTGTGAACTTATCTTAATAAACTAAGGAATGCTATTGAAAACCGTGGATTTATAGTTCATGAATTGATTCGAGTGAATCACATCGTTTTTGCTTCAATTATGTCTTGTGTAGTACATGAGATCTCATAGCAATTGAACAACTCTCTAACTAGTTCATTTGAGTCATTTGGACTAGTTATGGTGAAGAAGAATATGGTTGATATGAAAGTTATCATTTGGCTAACCATTTGGTTAACTAGTATTGAACCAATATTACACGTTTGGGTACAGTTACACAAACCCAAAATCGTCAAGTACATGTGTGCATGACAAGCTAAGTTTTCGATCTAACAGTTGAGAAATATTAGCTTGAATCTAATCAGGTCTTCATCTAACGGTGAATATTGAATACTTTGTTACCAAGATAACATTGATTGCAAATCCTGATTTGAAAGAATATATAAGGGAGAACTCTAGCAACTGGGAAACCTAATCCCCACATATTATGTATGATACTAGTTTGCTAAGATAGAGTTGATTCTCCTTTAACCTTTGGTTTTCTTCTTCTAAAACTAGGTTAACGACTTAAAGACTTCATTGGTATTGTGAAGCCAGACCGATGCTGCTTTTCTTGTAGTTGTGTGATATGATCTTGATGTTTCTATCGTACGAGTACAATTGTAATAACTGGCTTGAGATTTATATCTCCGATAGGAAAGATATAAAAGTTATCACAAACATATTCGTCTCATCGTTTGTGATTTTTCGATAATCTTCTTCTCTGCGTCGATTAAGTTTATTGTGAGGTGATTGATAAAACTAAGCCGTTCTTTAGGAATATAAGTCTGGTTTTATTAATTGATTCCTGTTCACCTTGATTTATCAAAATACGGAACAAAACTCATAGGTTTATTCATGGGAGACGAATTTATCTATCTTGTAGACTTTTCTGTGTGACACAGATTTGTTTATTAAAGTCTTCAACTTTGGGTCGTAGCAACTCTTGGTTGTGGGTGAGATCAACTAAGGGAATCAAGTGCACAATATCCTGTTGGGATCAGAGGTGTAGTAGCATAACTGTACCTTGGATCAGTGTGAGATTGATTGGGGTTCAACTACAATCCAGACCGAAGTTAGTTAATTGTAAGTTAGTGTCTGTAGCGGCTTAATACAGTGTGTGTTCAATGTGGACTAGGTCCCGGGGTTTTTCTGCATTTGCGGTTTCCTCGTTAACAAAATTCTGGTGCCTGTGTTATTTCTTTTCCATATTATATTTTTAAATAATTAAAATAATACAGGTTGTGCGTTGTTCAATTAATTAGAATATCCGACCTTATTGGTTGTTGATTTAAATTGATTGATACTTGGATATTGGTATTTGGTACCATCCAAGTTTCTATTTGATTAAGACTCACGAATTGTATTTTCTTGAGTAAATCAAATTGAGAGATTGAGATAATAACTCCTTAAGTATTTTCTATTTATTGAGTCTAACTGTGTAATTGATTCTCTAGAAAACAACTCGAAGTTGTCCATACAGATTGCTAATCGAAATATTGGGTGTGGTTGTTAGACCCCTGCTTTTTCTATTGGTATCAGAGTAGGCAAACACATTTAAGGCTTTACAAGTCTGTATTTATAGCGATCTGACTCTATGGACGATAAAGTCTCTTATAACGCTTCACCAGGATTAAAATCCAATGGTAGAAGAAGTTCCGATAAACTAGTTGTTCTTCAGGAAAGGTTGGATGAACAAGTCCGGATCAATTCTGATCTTGTTGCAGAAATTGCAATCCTAAAGGATTTGAAACCCAATTTAAGTCCCTTAATGGATATAAGTAACTATAGTAGTTCCTCTCTAAGGAACCGTCATATATCAGATGATAAACAACGTGTAAAGGTTGTGAAAACTGATATGACTCAGAATTGTTCTACCAAGCTTAAAGGTGTTGGTCTATGTTTGTTTTGTGATTCCTATAATCACTTTCAACATAAGTGTGTGTCTTTCCAAAAGAGATTAAAAGTTGCAAGTGATCTTTATGAGAAAACTAAACGACTTCTTGCATCTCTAAAAAGACATACAGAACTATTAGAAAACACCAAACAGGATAGCACTAATAGCATGGGAGCATTTGCTTTAAAATCAACGTCACCCTTTCAATGTTTTCTTGATAGTGGATGTAGAAGACATATGACAGGTGATCTTACTTGGTTTGTTTCCGCAGATGACTATGAAGGAGGACCAGTAACATTTAGAGATGGAAGATGTTGCTACATAAGTAAGAAGGGAACGATCAAATTACCTGGCGTACCTGAAATCCATGATGTAGTCTACGTAAAATGTATGGCTGCAAATCTTCTCTCTATTAGTCAAATTTGTGACAAAGGCCATCGAGTTGTCTTCAATGCAAATGGATGTGACATTGTAGACAAAACTGGGAAAGTAATTTTTCAAGGAACTCGTGGTAAAAACAACTGTTATCTTCTCGATACTCAGTTTAGCAATTGTTGGAATTTGACTAAGGTGGAATCTACACATCTTTGGCATGAACGTTTTGGTCACATCAATTATCGCCTTCTAACTAAGATCATTAACAAAGAACTTGTTAGAGGTGTTCAAAAAATTAATGCAAAGATTGAAGGTGTATGTGGTGCCTGTCAAAAGGGTAAACAAACAAAAGTTCACCATAAATCATCTCGAGATATTCTCACCAAAGCCCCACTTGATTTAATTCATATGGATCTCTTCGGACCAATTCAACAACCCACTTTTGCTAGCAAGAAGTATGCTTTGGTTATGGTAGATGATTACACCAGATTCACATGGGTTGCATTTCTATCTCATAAGAATGAAACCCTTGGAGAATTCAAGATTATTGTGAGTGAAATCCAGAATGAACAAGGTCGTAAACTAAAGAAAATTAGGAGCGACCGTGGAACTGAATTCAAGGACACTAAAGTGTTTGAATTTTGTGACGAACTGGGGATTACTCAACAATATTCTCCACCCATTACTCCTCAAGCTAATGGAGTTGCCGAGAGAAAGAACTGGAATATTGAAGAGATGTCCAAGGTAATGCTCTACAACAAAAATCTACCCTTAAGATTTTGGGGAGAAGCTGTTTTCACAGCATGTTACTTGATCAACCGTGTTTACTTACGATCTAAAACTCTCAACACTCCTTATGAGTTGTGGTATGGTATAAAACCCAACTCGCACTATCTTAGAGTGTTTGGAAGTAAGTGCTACATACTAAAAGATCGAGAGAAAATAGGGAAATTTGATACCAAAAGTGATGAAGGTATTTTCCTTGGCTATGCTTCTGATAATCGTGGGTTTAGAGTATTTAATCTCCGAACATAGGTCATGATGGAATATGCTAATGTTATTATTGATGATATTAGTGATTTCCATCATGATAATTCACCTACTGAGTTGCCTCCAACAGAGACAATTGAGAGAGTCAAAGAAATACCGGAATCAGTTGATGTCATTCCAACTGTCAATGATCCTGATATTTCTAATGATGGGGAGAAGAGCACTGATCAAGCTGCCCCTGACGAACCAGAATGTGTTCCCCCTCCACGACACCCCTGGGTTCAAAGGAATCATGATCCAAATAGTATTATTGGAGGAAGAGATTCTACAGCTAGAACAAGAGGACAACTTCAAAATATTTTTAATTTTGGTTGTTATCTGTCTCTTCTAGAACCAAGAAATATTGATGAAGCTCTTATTGATCCCGCTTGGGTGAATGCTATGCATGAATAGTTAAAATCAATTTCAAAGACAAGATGTATGGGAGCTCGTACCTTGTCCCTCCAATGTTAATATTGTTAGTACCAAATGGATATTTAAGAACAAGTCTGATGAATTTGGCACAATTGTTAGAAATAAAGCCAGACTTGTCGCTCAAGGATACTCACAAATTGAAGGTATCGATTTTGATAAAACCTTTGCACCTGTGGCATTCCTTGAGTCCATTATACTTCTATTATCTCATGCTTGTTTTCTCAAAGTTAAATTTTTCCAGATGGATGTAAAATATGCGTTTCTAAATGGGATTTTAAAATAAGAAGTTTATGTTGCTCAACTAAAAGGGTTTGAAAACCGTGACTTTCCCAATCATGTTCTCAAACCCAAAAAGGCTTTATATGGGTTAAAACAAGCACCTAGAGCCTGGTTTGAAAAACTTACCACTTCTCTTATTAGGAAAGGTTTCTCAAGAGGTGGAGCTTATAAGACTTTGTTTACCAAATAGAGTGGGAAAAAAGTTTTCATTGCTCAAGTATATGTAGATGATATCATCTATGGATCAACTTCTGAGAAGCTAGCAAAGGACTTTCAAGTTTCACTGGCTAGAGAATTTGAAATGAGCAATGTTGGTGAATTGAAATTGTTTCTAGGATTACAAATTCAATAACATAAGGATGGAATTTACTTGTCCCAAGAAAAGTATGCAATAGATCTTGTGACATGATTCGGGTTGGACAAGTCTTCTCCAAAATTGAAACCTATGCCTACTGCTAGTAAATCACATAGATATGAGAAAGGATCAAAAGTTGTATAGATCTATTATTGGAAGCCTTTTATATCTAATAGCTACTAGACGTGATATTTCCTTTAGTGTTGGTTGTTGTGCTAGATTTCAGTCTGATCCAAAGGAATCTCATCTTGCAGCTGCAAAAAGGATCATACGTTATGTCAATCACACTGTCGAGTATGGTCTATCCTACACTTTTGATACTAATACTGACATTTCCGCTTATTTTAATGCTGACTGGGTATGATGTGTAGAAGATAGAAAAAGTACATCAGGGGGTTTCTACTATGTATAACTGAATCTTGTTGCTTGGCACAGTAAGAAACAAAATTCACAATCCCTGTCTACATGCGAAGTAGAGTATAGTGTTTCTAGGTCATGTTGTACACAACTTTTATGTATGAAACAAATGTTGGCAAACTATGGAGTTGATACTGGAATAATAAAGATCTTTTGTGATAACTCTAGCGCGATTCGAATCACTAAGAATCTTGTTGAGCACTCAAGAAAAAAGAACATTGACATAAGGTACCGTTTTATTCGAGATCTTTATGAGAATGGTATCATAAATATGGAATTTGTTCCTTCCGAACAACAGTTGGTTGACATCCTCACCAAACCATGAGACACTGCCATTTTTCAGCACTTAAGGAAGTCTATTGGTGTTGTTTCGGTTCATTAGCTATTTCAGTAACTCTTGCCCCTGTGCTTATCTCTATCTTTTGGGCAATTGAGTTGGAACTCCGGTAGGTGAATGCCTTGTTTATAGTTGATTCATCTATTCTTTTCTGTAAGTGTGGAAAAATCCTTCTTTTCTCTTGAAATTAAGGTCGCTCTTGTTGTTCCCTTAGGAATGACATATTATGGGGGAGAGTTCTTTTGAACTTGTGGTTAATTGCCAAATCTTTGTGGGGAGTGCGGCTGTGGAATAATATAGGGGTTATCTTGCATCTTTATAAACTCCTTGATGAATTCATTTAGCTTCGGCTTTATGATTGCATCTAAATAAGATGATATACATTTACCTTTGGTCATGAAATGTCTCTTACAGAAATTTCATTAGGATCCCATTCTTGTACCTTTGCCAATTTTATTGACAAAAAGGGGGAGAATTAATTTGTAGTTCACACTACAAACACATATGGTTTCATATCATTATGTAAGGGGGAGTGGTTTCCATGTGAGATGGAGTATTGACTAAGGGGGAGTGAAGTATCACCATAGTATTGTTGTTGAAGTTGTGATACAATTGGACTTTGACGATGTGTAATAATACTACGACACTGTATAACAATGATTGAGAACCGATGCTTTTCTCATTATTATAGCTACAGATTTTCAACAACGATGATGCTAAAATTACAACCTTTGGGATCATTGGACTACTTGGAAGTGACGAAGATTTCGAGTATTGTTGAAGATTAGACATGTGGAATAGGAGCTGCAAAGTTTATTTATATATTTTTTGTATTCCATATGTATTAATAGTTTAGCCACTAAAATTTACAAAGGGGGAGATTGTTAGATTATTTCTCGGTCGAACTCGCATGCGTTGCTATCTCAAGCATGTTTGTTAATGTTAGTGATCAGAACTATAAAGTCTTGATTTCTAGTCTACTATAGCTAAGGTCTCGGACTAGGATAGAAAGTGTAGTTGAGCTCAAGAACTCCATGGCAATCATCATATAAGATGAAGGACTACTCAAGGAACCAGTGGATCTTCATCGACTAAAAGGTATGTGGAGACTTGAACTTATCTATCACTCAAAAGTCTATCTACTCTATCTCATATCTTGAAAAAAAAGTCGTATTACTATATATACCAAGAATATACACATGTGATATTTCGAGCTGAGTATATCTCGCTTATGTATTTCTCGAAATATGTGTTGGTAAAGCTTTCGCTTTAGCCAAGTTCATCTTTACCTAGTGACGAAAGTCATGTTATGTTTCAATCATTTTGGAAATCACTCTGACGAAAAATAGTTTGTGAATAACAACTATATAACGCCCTCTGAGAATGTTTCAATGATTGAAATGAGAGTTTAGACAATATAACCATTGGGGGATATAAACATTGTTGTGGTAACACATATATGTACAATTCCTTAGCACTTGAACTGAAGTTTGCGAACTTTGTTGATCAGTGAAACCGGAACTTGAGCAGCCAACTCTGTCCGCGAACTCAGTCTGAGAACGTGCGTATTTCTCGAACCCGAGAATTTCTGCTGGAGTTGTAGCTCTATTTCAGTCCGCGAACTGACGGAAGTTCTTGAACCCGAGAATTTCTGCTGTAGTTTGTGAACTCCAACCGGTTAACTTGATTCCGCGAACCCAGTCCGCGAACTTAAGTGGTTATGTCTAAAAACGATGTTTGTGAACTTATATTAATAAACTAAGGAATGCTATTGCAAACCGTGGCTTTATAGTTCATGAATCGATTCGAGTAAATCACATTATTTTTGCTTCAATTGTGTCTTTTGTAGTACATGAGATCTCATAGAAATTGAACAACTCTCTAACTAGTTCATTTGGACTAGTTATGGTGAAAAAGAATATGGTTGATATGAATATTATCATTTGGCTAACCATTTGGTTAACTAGTATTGAACCAACTACTGTATACGTTTGGGTACGGTTACACAAACCCAAAATCGTCAAGTACATGTGTGTATGACAAACTAAGTTTTCGATCTAACGATTAAGAAATATTAGGTTGAATCTAATCAGGTTTTCATCTAACGGTGAATATTGAATGCTTTGTTACCAAGCTAACATTGATTGCAAACCCTGATTTGAAAGGCTATATAAGGGAGAACTCTAGCAACTGGGAAACCTAATCCCCACACATTCTGTGTGATACTAGTTTTCTAAGCTAGAGTCGATTCTCCTTTAACCTTTGGTTTTCTTCGTCTAAAACCAGGTTAACTGATAGACACATTTTTGTGTCTGAATTGTCCTCAGTGTCTTTATTGTTAGTCTCGATTTTTGTACTTATTATGGTGTTTTTATGTTTGTGTAGGTGTTTTTGGAGGAATACACTTGTGTGGAAAAAGTTGCTCAAAAAGTGCTTTTTGGACTCCCGGAGAAAAGTGATAAAGACACCCTCATTTTGGTTAAGGGCACCTCAGTGCTCCCCAGCTGTTAAAGGCGCCCGTGTTTTGGATCGGGGCACTTCATCCTCTACAATTCAAATTCTGTTTTTGGCGGGAAAACTTGGTTTCAAAAGGGCAGAATTAGGGTTGCGAATTTGAAGCAGTTATAGGGAGATTCATTGGCTGAAAATCATAAGGTATTTTCCTATGAGCGCAACATGCATGGTATGATCTAGTTTTTTGGGTTATAATTGGATGGAGATTGAGATTGAAGAAGTCAGGGAGTTACGTTTTTCTTGAAAAACCCGATCATCCCTGTTTTGGATTTGGAGGCATTTTAGGAGGATTCAAGTTCTACTAACGACCATATTGGGCCTGTTGTAGTTAAACATGACTGGTAAGTCCTTCAGAACTGAGTAAGTTGAGCCGCAACATGAACTTGAAGTCAAAAAGGGAAGAACAGTTACGTGAGATATTCTCGAGACTGTGAGTTATCCTTGCAATATTTTCGTATGTTGCGGTCTGTTTGGATGAAGATTGGAGTGTGCCAACTAGATACAGAAGCGTGGATAGTTCAAATATGGAAGTAAAATCTTCATAGCACGTGTGCAGGAGACTAAAAAGGAACGAAAATATTTTTTCTTTCCTGCCGAGTTATGGGAGATTTCATGGAGTTATGAGCCATTATTCTTGGTCATGAGAGTATAAAAAGGTGTTACGGAACTTAGAGAGGGGGATCGAGAGTTGGGTGAGGCCACAGAGAAGAATAAGAACCTGCAGAGAAGGAGAAGCTGAAGAATAATAAACCGATAAGAACTGTCGTTCTTGACTGTCACATATTCATCCCTTAAACGATAGTTCTTCTGCGAAACCACATAACTATAGTTCTTCGCAACAGTTGTAACATTGATTTGTAACGACTATTAAGCATTGCAAACTTCTGGTTTATATTATTTTCCTCCCTTTTCTTCTTTGTAAACACCATTTGAGCTATAAAAATATATTTTGAGTGTGTTTTTCACTATGTGGAGCTAAACCTTTCTCTGGGACGACGGAGGAAACCAAAATTCATCATGTGGTAAATTCATTTAATTCTTTATATGACTATTTGCATTAAATCAAAATTAGAAAAAAGATTTTTCTTAATTAGTTGTCATTTCGTTTGATGGTTTATGCTTAGGATTAATTCTTTTGATATGCCATGCTTAAGATTTATAATTAATATTTTAAGAATCTACCTTAGGCAAAGAAATAGAGTCGAAATTCTTCTTGAATGAGCTAAAATGGTTTAGAATAAATAGGTGAATCACATGAATTTGAATATTTGGTGGAATCCTAGTCCTAGCACCTCTCGAACATTCTTATTATTTTGTAGATACTTGCTAGTTTTATAATTTAAATCTAAAAATCAATCTCAACATAGTCCGAGTGAACGACAACCCTTACTACTACTATCTACAACATTATTGATTCATACAAATTTTTGGCGCCGCCGATGCGGACTTGTGTATAGATTTGTTTTAGGTTTATTTTTATTATTTTTGTTCTCTTTTACGCCTTTGGTATTTTTTTTTTTGATTCTTTCCAGATTTGGAGCGAAGCTACAAGGAAATAAAAAGTGCTATAAAAGGAAAGCATCGCCAAAGAAGGAAAGAAAAGAGGAGTCCAAGGAGTGAAGAAGATTTTGTACAAATTTATTTAATTTCGACTTTATTTCTTTTTATTTTTAGAAACTGTAAATAGGGTTTCACTGTTGTAATTTTCCTTTTTATTTTTTGACAATTTTAGGACTTTTGGACATTTTTTTTAAAACCCTAAGGAAAGGTTATTTAAATATAAACTGCACAGGGAAGGACGACGATTACGATATCGTCTCGGCCCCTCGGGTTCGTACACTGACATAGGAGTCGGTGGCCTGAGTCGACTTCAACGGTTCATCCCCCGTATGGAACGGGAAGTAAGAATTCTAAACACCCGCGAATCCCCTGTCAGCGGGTTTACTGGATGATTTTGTATGCATATATGTTGAGGTATTGAATACGGCTATTTTAAATTCCTAGTAAAGGGAAAGGCATGGCCATATAAGATAAGGGTTCGGATTTCATCACCGTTCTCTTCTTGCCCGCCTTAGGAAAACAATACCAAACGCGAACCTAAGCTTAAAATTTGGAATAGAACGAGACTGATAGGGTAACGAGCTTAATAGGAAAGTCGTTTGAAAAATATGGGTTACTCTTTTGAGCATGCTTTGAAGTTCATGATGGTTTCTGAAAGTTGAATGCGTGACTGCGCCGCCTTTTAATGCAGTGAGGCCTTGGGTATCAAAGCTCCACGTAGCTTCCCTCGCCTTTATTCAACTAATTTAAACTCGGATTGATTCCAGAGGGGTTTTCTCATATTGTAACGAATTCCCTTTCGAAGTATTAGAAGCTGGTCTAGAAAACAATCTAAGTAGTCCATCATGCTTTTTGTTTGCTAGAAATCAGTAGGTTTGTTTTGCTAGAGTCAGCCTTGTTTGTGCTTGTGTAGAATTCTCTTGCAGTTAGGATGTCGAATTGGTATTACAATAGCCAATACAATGATTATCCGACTGATTTTCAAAATGGACATTACTTTGACCATAGTGTGAATAGTGGTTGGGAGCATCCACCTTTTCAAGGTTATGGTTCATACCATAGTGAGCCCGATTACTATTCGCATACCCACCGGTCATACGAGCAAAATTCCTATAGTTCCTCTTCTCTAGATGAAGCACGTAAGATACTTGAGTCAACACGTAAGTTACTTGAGTCGACACATAATTTAGCGGACACAGATGACTTAGTTATGGACGAAAGAACTATAACGGTGAGTGAAACTTCTTTAGAAGATAACCTCAGGAAGTTAGCTGAGTCAACATGTAAGTTAACTGAGTCAACACGTGAGTTTGCTGAGTCTACATGTAGGTTAGAGTTAGAGACGAAATAAAGAATTGCTCGAATTACTCTTGATTGCCAATACATTCTCTCCAATATCACCCGTGAAAATGAGGAAAATTTTTATAATCAGGATGACGTGGTTAGAATTGGTAACACTAATTGTTTATATGAGGTTCAACCATTCTCATGTTATTATAATAATGATTATGATGAGGATAGTGTTGATGAAGAATTTGAAATAAATAGGCATAGTGATCAGGGATTTACTACTCCAATTGAGATTTATAATAATAGGGTTACTTCTGGTTCAGATCCTAATAATTTTAAAAATTATTCACCTTTTCAAAAGGACGAGGATTTGTCTAGAGATACTGTTTTAGACGATGTGGTATTTTCTATTTACGAAGCCGGTGATAGTTTTGAGGAACGAGTTTATTCTGAGAAAATTGTTTTAGAGTCTAGTGATTTAGAAACATTAGACATAGAAATAGAAGATGAACTCGTAGAGCTTTTAAATATGAGTGAGGATGCATCACCTGAGTATAACATACAAGAAGAAATTGGCCATTTTTAGGATTCTGATGATCTAGAAATTAGGGAAATTGTAGATAGTCTATCTAGAGACACCCAAAATTCTAAGTTTGGGGGTGATTATCGTTCTCCATGTGCCTTACCTTTAACTCTTATAGAGATCCCTCACTTGGGACTTGATATATGTGGCTCAATTATTGTGCCAGATTACCTTCATACTAGCTCTCCTGAACCTAATAATGTCCAGAAAGAAGTTCAGTTGTTAGAAACCCATCCTCTGGTTGATATGGTTAACCCAGGCTATGATACCACGATTGACTTTGTTTTCCCACCAAAAACCTTCCTTCCAATTGTGGGAAATTATGATTTTCAGATGTGTCGGTTATTAAGTTTTCAGACTAAACCTAATTACTTTGGGAGAATAGGTTCGACATATTTTCTTAAGGAAGACCACATCTTTCATTGTGGTCAGCTGTGTGAGTCAAGTCTGATTGACTTAGAGGATCCCCAGTTATTCAGGTTAATGTTATGTGCTTCTAAGTTCTTATTCGAGTTTTTCCAGACTCTAGGACCTGAACATTTAGATCCAACTTTTGAGGAAATGCAACCCATGAAAATTTGTTATCTAGACCCAGTTATAGAACCTGAACCACAACTATTTGTAGTTGTCTTAAACAGGAAACTAGAAAAGGGTGTGCTTTATTTGCTAATTTTCTTGGGAAGTTGTAGATTCCTTTTACTTGTGATAGCCCTTTTTGGTTTTGGTGATCCGCAGTTATTCCGGATATTACTTTATGATTCTATGAGGTGACTAATTCCATCCGATGTCTGGCTGAAGACTTTAAACTTAGCACTTGTTGGGAGGTAACCCAATTTTCATGCAACATGGTAATATCTTTCCTTAACTCTTTAGCTTCAAGTGGTAACAGTTTCTCCTTGTTCATGCTCTTAATGTTATCTTTAGAACATTGAGGACAATGTTATATTTAAGTTTGGGGGTATGGGAGAAACTTTTTAGTTGCAATAAATAAATTCCAGAGCCTAGAAATTTATGTTTATTAAGGATGGCACTAACCAATCTAAGTGGATGGAAGCATTTTGGTTGTAGGAGTTGAGGAACCAATATGATTAGATGGAAACATCTAAAGAGTCTATTCATAAAAGCACAGAGCTCAGGTGTTAGAAAAAGAAAACATGGTAGTTTCGCCATATCCTCGTGATGGAAACATCGAAGAATCCTGATCACTTCTTTTTATTTTTCCTTTTTACCATTGCTAGGGTGAAATAGAGTGACTGAGATTCAAAAAAAAAAAAAAATTGAGACCAGACCACTAGACCAACCGGAATAAATTCAATAAAGTCGACCACTGGTACCCTTGTATATGCCAGATGAGTTTACCTAGAGTTAGGATTATCGACCACTGGTCCCCTTGTATATGCCAGTGTGTTGATATTAGTCCAGACCAGTATCTCAGTCCATTAGGTTAGGTTCACCTTAGTCAACATCATCCACGTTTTTCTCTTCTTAATCTATCCATGTGATTGGTTGACTCCGGTTTATGATGTCCAGAAACTATCTGAGTAGAGCTCTGTCACTTTAAATGAATTTTAGTATGCTTGAGTGCAAACTCGTGTACATCAATTGGAATTTCGCATCAGGGTACTTCCTCCTGTAGTCAAGAACTATGCCAACTAAGGAGATTCTTTAGTGCCTTCCAAGGTTTTGCGTAGATAGCTTGGGTCTGGAGTAAAGGTTTTGTGGGTACACCTCAGGTAAACCCTCTGGAGACAACACTCCGCCACTAGGGCCACCTAGCGCTTTAACGGCTTGCTGCACGTGCTAAGTTTTGTTGCTTTATTTTCTAGATTAAATTTGCTTGGGACTAGCAAATAATAAGTTTGGGGGTATTTGATAGAAACATTTTTGTGTCTGAATTGTCCTCAGTGTCTCTTTAGTTAGTCTCGATTTTTGTACTTATTATGGTGTTTTTATGTTTGTGTAGGTGTTTTTGGAGGAATACACTTGTGTGGAAAAAGTTGCTCAAAAAGTGCTTTTTGGACCCCCAGAGAAAAGTGATAAAGGCACCCTCATTTTGGTTAAGGGCACCTCAGGGCTCCCCTGCTGTTAAAGGCGCCCGTGTTTTGGATCGGGACACTTCATCCTCTACAATTCAAATTCTGTTTTTGGCAGGAAAACTTGGTTTCAAAAGGGCAGAATTAGGGTTGCGAATTTGAAGCAGTTTTAGGGAGATTCAATGGCTGAAAATCATTGGGTATTTTCCTATGAGTGTAACAGGCATGGTATGATCTAGTTTTTTGGGTTATAATTGGCTAGAGATTGAGATTGAAGAAGTCAGGGAGTTACGTTTTTCTTGAAAAACCCGATCATCCCTGTTTTGGATTTGGAGGCATTTTAGGAGGATTCAAGTTCTACTAAAGATCATATTGGGCCTATTGTAGTTAAACACGACTGGTAAGTCCTTCATAACTTAGTAAGTTGAGCCGCAACATGAACTTGAAGTCAAACAGGGAAGAATAGTTACGTGAGATATTCTCGAGACTGAGTTATCCTTGCAATATTTTCATATGTTGTGGTGTGTTTGGATGAAGATTGGAGTGTGCCAACTATATACAGAAGCATGGATAGTTCAAATATGGAAGTAAAATCTTCATAGCACGTGTGCAGGAGACTAAAAAGGAACGAAAATATTTTTTCTTCACTGCCGAGTTATGGGAGATTTCATGGAGTTATGAGCCATTATTCTTGGTCATGAGAGTATAAAAAGGTGTTACGGAACTCAGAGTGGGGGATCGAGAGTTGGGTGAGGCTACAGAGAAGAATAAGAAGCTGCAGAGCAGATTTCTCTGCTGCTGCAGAGAAGGAGAAGCTGAAGAACAATAAACCGATAAGAACTGTCGTTCTTGACTGTCACATATTCATCCCTTAAACGATAGTTCTTCTGCGACACCACATAACTATAGTTCTTCGCAACAGTTGTAACAGTGATTTGTAACGACCATTAAGCGTTGCAAACTTCTGGCTTATAATATTTTCCTCCCTTTTGTTCTGTGTAAACATTATTTGAGCTATAAAAATATATTTTGAGTGTGTTTTTCACTATGTAGAGCTAAACCTTTCTCTGGGACGATGGAGGAAACCAAAATTCATCATGTGGTAAATTCATTTAATTCTTTATATGACTATTTGCATTAAATCAAAATTAGAAAAAAGATTTTTCTTAATTAGTTGTCATTTCGTTTGATGGTTTATGCTTAGGATTAATTCTTTTGATATGCCATGCTTAAGATTTACAATTAATATTTTAAGAATCTACCTTAGGCAAAGAAATAGAGTCGAAATTCTTCTTGAATGAGCTAAAATGGTTTAGAATAAATAGGTGAATCACATGAATTTGAATATTTGGTGGAATCCTAGTCCTAGCACCTCTCGAACATTCTTATTATTTTGTAGATACTTGCTAGTTTTATAATTTAAATCTAAAAATCAATCTCAACATAGTCCGAGTGAACGACAACCCTTACTACTACTATCTACAACATTATTGATTCATATCATTAACGACTTAAAGACTTCATTGGGATTGTGAAGCCAGACCGATACTACTTTTCTTGTAGTTGTGTGATCTGATCTTGTTGGTTCTATCGTACGAGTACAATTGTAACAATTGGCTTGAGATTTCTATCTCCGATAGGCAAGATATAAAAGTAATCACAAACATCTTCGTCTCATCGTTTGTGATTCCTTAATAATCTTATTCTATGCGTTTATTAAGTTTATTGTGAGGTGATTGATAAAACTGATCTGTTCTTCGGGAATATAAGTCTGGTTTTATTGATTGGTTCTTGTTCACCTTGATTTATCAAAAGACGGAACAAAATTTATAGGTTTATTCGTGGGAGACGAATTTATCTATCTTGTAGACTTTTCTGTGTGAGACAGATTTGTTTATTAAAGTCTTCGACTTTTGGTCGTAGCAACTCTTGGTTGTGGGTGGGATCAGCTAAGGGAATCAAGTGCGCAGTATCCTGCTGGGATCAGAGTTGTATGAGCATAATTGTACCTTGGATCAGTGTGAGATTGATTGGGGTTCAACTACAGTCCAGACCGAAGTTAATTTGGAGTAGGCTAGTATCTGTAGCGGCTTAATACAGTGCATGTTTAATCTGGACTAGGTCCCAGGGTTTTTCTGCATATTCGGTTTCCTCGTTAACAAAATTCTGGTGTCTGCGTTATTTCTTTTCCGCATTATATTTTTGTATAATTGAAATAATACAGGTTACGCGTTGTTGAATCAATTAGAATATCCGACCTTATTGGTTGTTGATTTAAATTGATTGACACTTGGATATTGGTCTTTGGTACCATCCAAGTTATCTATCTTTGATTAAGACTCGCGAATTGTATTTGCTTGAGTAAATCAAATTGAGAGATTGAGATAATAACTCCTTGAGTATTTTCTATTGATTGAGTCTAATTGTTTAGTTGATTCTCTAGAAAACAACTCGGAGTTGTCCATACATATTGCTAATCGAAATATTGGGTGTGGTTGTTAGACCCCATTTTTTCAAAGTCGTTAACCTACAGGGTCTCGGTAGAAACCTAAGGTTAAAGGAGAATCAACTCTAGCTTATACAATTAGTATCACACAGGAGGTGTGGGGATTAGTTTCCCAGTTGCTAGAGTTCTCCTTCATATAGTCTTCAAATCAGGGTTTGCATGCTAAGTTACCTTGTTAACAAAGCATTCAATATTCACCGTTAGATGAAAACCTGATTAGATTCAAGATAATATCTTTCAACCGTTAGATCTAACTTAGCTTGTTATACACAAATGAAATGCATGTCCATTTAGGTTTGTGTGACCGTACCTAAATGTATACACCTAGTTGGTTCAATAGTAGTTAATTCATATCAACCAAATTCATATTCATCTTCACCATAACTAGTTCAAATGACTCAAAATAACTAGTTAGAGAGTTTTTCAATTGCTTAGATCTCATAGAAGTATACAAGACACAATCGAAGCAAAAAAGATTTTGATTCACTCGAATCGATTCATGAACTTTATAGCCACGGTTTTCAAATATGCATTCCTTAGTTTATATAAGTTTAAGTTCACGAATAAACCGTTTATAGAAAAAGCCCACTCAAGTAGGCATACCGGTACACATACTTAAGTACCCAGAATCCCGGATTGAGTTTTTTTTCAGTTCACAAACTCCAGCAGAAATTCACGATATGTGAACTTCCGGCAGTACGCGGACTTTAGTTCCGGTTATCCTGAGCAGCAAAGTACGCATACTTTTGTTCAAGGATTTTGGACTTACACACATATGAGTTCACATACAATGTTTATATCTATTCAAGGTTATATATTTTATAAACTCTTATTTCAATCATTGAAACATTCTAAGAGGATGTTAAATAGAGGTTATTCACACACTATTTTTCATCAAAGCAATTTTCAAGATATTGAAATAATCAACATGAATTTCGTCACTTGCAAAGATGAACTTGGCCAAAGCGAAATCCTACCAACATATATTTCGAGAAATACATTAGCAAGATAAACTCGGCTCGAAATAGCAAATGTGTATACTTTAAGTCTATATAGCAATAAGACTTTTGTCTCAAGATAGAGATAGAGTAGATAGACTTTTGAGTGATAGATAAGTTCAAGTCTCCACATACCTTTTAGTCGATGAAGTTCCACCAAATCCTTGAGTAGTTATTCGTCTTTGTATGATGAACGCCATGGATTCTAGAGCTCAATTACACTTCATATCCTAGTCCGAGACTTAGCTATAAGTAGACTAGAAATCAAGACTTTATAGTTTTGATCACTAACATTGACAAACATGCTTGATATAGCAACGCATACGAGTTCGACCGAGAAGTTCTCTAACAATACAAACCCTAGTTATTATTCGCACATGTATCATTCGCCACAGGGTGAAAATAAACATTTTTATAGTGCCTCACTCACAGATTCGTCACTTTTGGATCAATTAGAAGCTCGAATTACTGCTTTAGAGATGCATGAATATGATAAATCTGTTACGTCTATCTCATCTAGGCAAGTTGAAATTTCTGTTTGCATCTTCTATGGATGCACAAATTATTTGACTAAGCACTGCCCTGAAATGCATGCTTTTAGGAAATCTAGAGAAGGTCGTGAAACTTCAAGGTATGGAATTCCATATATTATGATGCTGGTAGTCACTGGGAATATTATCAACCTTTCGAAGGATATGATCCGCATTTTATAGACCTTAACGACCATGCACCCATGTATCATTCACCACAGTGGGAAGATGAACAATTTTGTACTTCCCTGACTTCTTGTAGACTATTTTTGAAGGAAAATCTCATACTCATCGAACAAAATAGTGCTAGGTTTGAATTGAATTTATTGCATAATTATCCATATATCATTGCTTCTGAATTTCCTTTATGTAATGACCCTCATGCGCAACCATGTACTGAATACCCATATGCTATGAGGATACTTACTGTTGAAGACTCTCCTTCCATTGAACAACTTAATACATTTTTAAAAATAAATATGTTTCATTTACAAAATGAGGAGAGGGAAGAATTTCAGGATGAAATGATTGTTAGTCCTAAAGTAAATTTTGAGAATAGTGTTTGTGTTCCTAGTCAGGATGTTAATATTGAAAACAAACCTAATATAGAGGTAAAAGAAGGGACTAGAAATACTACAATTTCTGTTATGATAATGATGATGTTATGTTTGAAGAACATGTTTATGCTGAAAATATTGTGGAATCTTTGGGTTCATAGACATTAGGCTTTTCATCCTCGACATTCATGAATGATATTTCTTCTAGCATTCCATATGCATATACATATGATGTTGATGCTGATTTGGGTTTTGTGCAACTTTTTTGTGAACGAAAGCATGATAGACGACTTGTGTATGACTTAGGAAATGATGAATTTTCTGACAATTCTAATGATCTTATACCTGATAACAACTTTGATGTGTCTGATTCCCTTCCTAGGACACAATATGATGTTCCATCTGATCTTTTATGCATGAGACTAAGTTTTTGGATGCTGATGTTTCTAAGTTGGGATTTGATTATTTATTCAATGACTGTAAGCATGATAATGTTATTCTTGGTTCTGACTTGTAAAAAACTGAACTGCGTGATACTTTTGAGCTTGAACATGCATACAACTTAGACTCATCTGATTTTCTTCCTAGGTCATATAATGCTGGTCTTGCTTCTGACCTGGGTATTGTTACTGTAGAATGTGTTAAACCCAAGTTGTTGATAGTTCCCAACCTAGGGTTAGAGTTATGTGCATCTTAAATTCTGTTGGACATTTTGTCCACTAAATATCCTGTTATTCAGATGCCATATTTGGAATCCCCACTTCTTCTGCCTTTCCATAACACGGTCCATTTTGAGCTAGATCTTGTGCAGGATGCACCCCCAAAATTGATAGATTTTGTGTCCAAAAACATATTGGTTGAAATATTCAGGTTTGGGGGTATCTTGGTCACTTTGAATGTGTCGCTGACTGTTCTCTATTGTTGTATATGTGTGAGCCTTCTAAAATCTCTGCATACTGTCCTTTGGTTTGATCCTCAACTCTTTAGATTGTTGGTATATGGTGAATCATCATTATATAGTCTATTAGGTAATTATATTTTCTAGATTTTTCTTATATATGTGTGTTAATCCAATGTGACATCAACTGAGTTCCCGTTGGTATCTAGCCTTGAATAATGGAGTTCTAATATTGCCTTCACCGTCATACCTTACCGGTAATCTCTTCCCTTTCTCTAATCAGCATGGTTCTCATGGTATGTTGCTGTTTAAAATCTTTTCATCTTTTGAAACATTGAGGACAATGTTAAATTTAGGTTTGGGGAGTATTCTGCGTATAGAGTTTTTAGTCTTTTGTGTTTTCTTCAAAAAAAATTTTTTTTGTTAATATTTTCATAAAACCTCAAACTTGTAGAGATTTTAGAGTCACTAGCATGCTTCTATCTTTGTTTACATAAAGAGTCTAACCGAAATAACTGAAATTGGAAGAACTAGAGAACACAATCGGGTTTCTTAGTTGTTAGAGCATTAAAGTTGGATTTAGCCATGCCAGTGGGGGAATTAGGTGCAACAAAGATATTTGTTATTAGAGTTGTGATCACCCTTAGTGGAGACTACCTATTTTTACATCAAGCGAGGCATCGACCTTCAATTTTTGTGACTTTCTAAAAAGTCATTTTAGAGTATGTGTCACCGTACATAAATTTCAGGTAGGAATGGTGAGCTACCCAACTTCGCACCACTTTCAGCACTATTTTTGATCTCTTAAGTGCTAATTTCGTCAATCATGAGGATGACATCTAAATATGAAAACTCCTTCTTGTAGTTGACACCACACTCTCTTTCTCTCGACAACATAAACAGATCCATAGAAACACATCATCATCAACGAGCAAAGCAACGTCATATTTTATGAAGAAAGTTTAAATAGTCCGAGGTTTACAAGCAACAACTCAAGGAAAGGTAGAAAAGTCATATCCAAAGTGAAGATACAGTACAAAGAGCATAATTTATTATACAAATTGAAGATTAATTTTATAAGAGCAAAGAAAACCAAAGAAGATGAGAATTAGTGAAGTTTATGAAATCAAGACAATACAAGTTGTGAAGACTTCATCCATGGATTTAATAGTTTCATTATTTATTTTGTTGTGTTAAATAAATAAATAAATAAATAAAAACAATTATTGTAGTTTATTTTCTTATTTTTTTTTAACTAACGCCGTGGTAAAGAAGAAGAGTTAAGAAGAAATTCCAAGCAACAACAAAATTGAAGAAAATAATTAGAAATTGTCAAGGTTCTACGAAGTTCAGAAGTTCATCATCAATAGTTGAAAACCGAAGGCTGAAAATTGAAGACGTTTCTATGGATGCTGTGAGAGTGGTGTTGATTTCCGATCAAATGTGAAGGTAAGTGAGTACTCCCATCCTCTCTAATGGTTGATTTCCTTTCTTAGAGATCATCAGAAAATGATTCTTATCCCACAATTTTGTGGAGTCTCCAGAAATTATCTCGGAAGGTTTTCCTTCCCACCATTAAATGTGTGCAGGATTTCTCTCTTTATTCATGTCCGCACACATGAGAGACTGAAAAAGCGGTCTTTTTGAGTGTAATTATCATAAAACCCTATTGGTAAGGCAGAAGTCGAGGCTTGTGATCACTCTCGAACCCGAATTCTTTCATATGGTATGGTTATTTCTCGCTCAACTCTTAAGGATGGTAATGCGTTCTTTGGTAGTTCTAACTTCTTATTACTAGCGTGCAAAAACTTTATGTCCTCATAGCTCCTTGGATGCTTAGGACTCTGATATGCTCTGAAGTTGGAGGCACCTCTGGTAAACCCTCACAAGCCTACAACTCGTCCACTAGGGACACCTAGGGGTTTAAAAGCTTAGTGCATTCGCTAAATGCATTTGAGAGACCATCGACAATGGTATAGTTAGGATTTCTTAATTTCTATTTCACTTGAGGACAAGTAAAATTCAGGTTTGGGGGTATTTGATGAGTGCCAAATATTGCATATTTCTACACCTTTTCACTGGCAATTATATCATCTTTTGTGCTTTAAAATCATATATTATCCCAGATTATGTATTTTCATTGTTTTCAAGAATAAATACTTGTACTGATTAGTTTTGTGTTTTTAGGTACTAAATAAAGCTTGGATGAATAGAGAAGAAAAAAGAGCAGAGAATTTATGGCAATGAAAGAGAGACAACAAAGACTCCCTCTAGAAGGCAGTGAAGAATATTGTTTGCACCTCATCCGTAAGTGAAGAGTGTTGCTTTCACGTCCCAAAACTAGAAGTGGGATTGAGATATTAGCTTCGAAGAAGATATGAGCCCAGAAGAGATAAAAACCAAGATCCAAGCGCGATTCCAATCTAAGTCGTTGGATTTAATCTAGCTTCTGAGCATCCAATGGCATCTCCACCCGAGACATCAACAATTGAAGTATTCGCCCAACACCCTAGCTCCTACCATTCTTCCCCTAATCGAACAGAAATCCAAATACCTCCTTCAAGTCATTTTCATCTTCTCCACCCTCTGCAAGCCGATCACTTCACTTCCCTCCATCCATCACTTCCATTCCCGGCCACCTCTGAGCATAGCCAACCTATCAGCCACCCTATGCAATCAATCAACCTCCTAGCCCCTATCTATCTCCATCATAGCTTATTCTCCATAATAGTAACCCTAAAATCTAGGATTGAGAGAGGTAGAGTTAGGGTTATCTTCAATAGCTAAAGCAAATATCAAATCAAGAGTTGCATGTCTGAATTGCAGAAGGGGTTTGTCAGAAAACATGTTTTGAGTAAGTGGGTGTTCTCTAATTATCAAATTTTAGTGATTGAGAAAAAAATTGTGTATCAATAGGGAGGAGATTGTTGAGATAAATTCATGCCTGGATTAGCTGGTGCACCTATCTATAGTATTTTATGTTTGTTTTCAGTATTATTATCATGTTCTAATTCAATAACTGGGGTTTAGATGAAACCATTAATCTATTGCTAAGTTTGATGCATGTTCTGGTATTGTTCTTGTTGTGCTTTATTGTTTAAGATAGATATAATCTGAGCTATTAATCATTTTACTTTCACTGTGTATGTCATGCATCCATTGTAGTTAGAATACTTATATGTTGATAGTGCTGCATCTCATGCTTCATTGATTGTTATTGATCTTTTGACTAGTTGTGCCTTAATTAGACAATTAGTGCTTAGGAGAGATACCTTAGTTGCGATTATAATATCTTTCTTAGTAATGGTTTAATCATCTCTAAGTGATGAAATTGATTTGTGATTAATTGTACTGTGAGAAGACAACTAATTCTAGGGATTAGTTAGTTGCCTTAGATGACATTAAGCCATCCATTTGAGACTACCCTGGATAAACGGAAGACTAGCATCTTGGTCGGCGTCCAATGGGGACAAGAACATTATTGAGACTTAATTGACTTAGTGTAGGTTAATAGGTGGATTCGACTGCCCTAATGCCCTTTAATTTGAATTCTTGATTTACATTCTATTTCATTGCTTTAGTTACTACCAATTTCTTAGTCGTATCGACACAAACCCCCCTATTGTGTTACTCTTGTTTCGAATCAATTTTAGTAAGAATGTAGTTTAAACTCTACACCCACCTTGTCCCTGTGGATCGACCTGTGCTTTCCCTATGTTGCATATCGACACTGTGCACTTACAGTTATCATTGTAGGTATTGTTTCTAAGCCTACCAAATTATTCTTTAAATTAACATATCATTAATATATCTTTAAAACTAAAAAAAAAAATGAAGGTTAAAAGGCCTACAAAGAGCCCCTAGAACTTATTTATTATATTACCTCATTATAATTGAGGTTTGAAGAAATAAAAGTAGGAGAGTCCACCATCCTGTAAAGTTATCGTGCATAGCATATTGGCATAACGAATGAGCCATAAATTTTAAGAAATTTGGGATGGAAACAAACTTTACATCAATAAGACCACTTTTGTTTCATACAAGAGAGAAGATGTTGCACCGAACGTAGACGTACAACAACCCACATATCTTTTTGAATAATCTTGAGCAATCGCACCCGCTGCGCCTTTATTGGGGATAAAAGAAACATCCACGTTTATTTTGATGTTGTTAGAATCTAGTGTTATCCATTGTTGAATCTGCCTGTTGATGCTGTAATATTTACATTCTTTGAGTTTGTAGGGGAGTCACAGAGGTTGAAATTAATCCAATTTTGCCAGCTTTATAACTTGACCTTAAAAAAATGAAACATTTGAAAAGATAATGTTGTTTCTCATCTTCTGGATGTTCCAAAGTATACAAACACCGATTGTAAACTTATGAATCTGATGATTCTCCATCCACTGTAAGATAATATCTCTCGGATTTTCTACATTTAATTTCATAGAGAAACATAAAGCAGTATTACTGAAGATTGTTTTAGCCCATGGACAGTTGAAGAAAAGGTGTGTTATTGTTTCCTCTTCATGCTTGTAGAGAGTACACGAGGTATTGAATCACTTTATATTGCTCTTAACAGTAAGGCCATTGTTAAGCAGTTTCCAAGTAAAGGTCATTATTTTCGAGAGAATATGAGTATGTGACCAGAACTTTCTCCAAGGAGACATATTTGCAGTTGAAGTACTAAACATAGAATCAGTAGACATCTTATAGCAAGATTTGGTTGAAAATTTACTGGAAACTGATGAGTCCAAATTGAATTGTCTTTCTCGTCTGCATCAAAGATAATATTTTCCTAATACCTGCAGCAATAATTGGAGAAAATATCTCTGCCAGAATCTCTTCATTCCAACTGGTAGTTCCTGTAATCAAGAGATCAGATACTGTGTTAATGTTTTCAGGTCGATTCTCTGGCTCAGAGAGTAAATGAGTAAGTTGATTTGAAATACACTCCTCTTCCCACACCTTGACAGTGGAATCTTTTCTTACTTGCTAGAAAACTTTATTTTCAAGTAGATGTCCGACTTCTAATACCCCTTTCCATATTGATGAGTCTCTGCTATTAACAGTTATTGTCCAGAAGGACTGACCCTTTAAGTATTTTGCATTAAATACTCTCGACCACATGGAACCCTTAATTTCTAGCAATATGAAATCCACCTTATAAACCATAGGCTGATTAACCTATTTCATATTTTTTATACCCAATCCTCCATCTTGCTTCTTCATCATCATCTTATCCCAATTAACAAAATGAGATTTCCTTGTATCAGTTATTAAATGATCCCACCAGAAACATCGCATGATTTTATCTATCTGACTAGTGACTCCCTTTGGAAAGATACAGATACCCATGAAAATTATTGGAATCGAGGAGAGAATATTATTTAAGAGTAATGTTCTACCTGCAGGGTTTGAGAAATATTGTCGCCATCCAGATAACTTGGTGTTGAATTTATTAATCAGATACTCAAAACTTGAAATCTTGTAGTCTGATTTTAGAGGATAAATCCCCAAGCACTTGTTGTCTTCTTCCATTTCTTTGACACCAACGTCTTGAATTATTGTTTGTCTCATTTATAAAGGAATCTCCTTACCAAAGAAAATAGAAGATTTAGTATAATTGATTACATGTCCGTACATATCCGAGTACTTGCTTATAATCTCCTTTAGATTGTTGATGTTATTTCATGAATTTTCTGTTGGAAAAAACTGGGTTGCAATAGAAGATGAAATAACACAGGAAGAGATTGTTGTACTCCAAACTTTCAAGGCTCATAAGATTTCATTTAGACAATTATTTCTACCCTCCCAATAAATTGGCGATTACAACAGGTATGTAAAATAATGCCTTCAAGATACAATGAAAGCCCTACAACATAAATTGAATTCAAGGTGTGTACCCCTTGATCCAATCAAGAACACATGTAATCAAAATTTCTGATGATGCTTTAGAAAGAGAGAGAACAGAAAAGGTTTTTCGATATTGATTTGAAAAGAGTTTTGGGAGATGCTATTTATAGAGGTTTTTCGCATTTGTTGGGAATAGACATCTTTTCACAAACAGGTTTCTCTTCACGAAACGATGAGTCTCTTCATCATCAGACATCAATGGCGTCTGTTGGAATCGAAGATTCTGGATATGTTTGTAACTGTCGAAACAGTTACGTACCACCAAAAAATTCTCCCCTGGACCCCCACGACCTGACCTGTCAGGTCAAACACAGCCCCCCCAGGACCCCCCTTGGATAGCGCAGTTGAAAATATTCCAACATTCTCTCCCTATTTTCAAAAAACCATAAAACAAAGTTAAAAACTTTTAAATCAGAGTGACTGCATCACCGAAGTGACTGCCTACGTACCTAAGTAGGATCAAGACAACGTAGTTCAAGCACAATTGAGACTAAGCATCATCGTTGAAATCAACACATAAATGATAGGTATCTTTTGGATTTGAACCTTCACTTAGTGTAAGAAACTCAAAGCCTTATCGAGATTCTATGGTGAAACCAGTCTTGAACCAAGTATCCCTTATGATAAAACCGGAGTCTCCACACATATTGATTTCATAAATCATATGTTCTGTAGCCAAGCACGTTAATGGCCATGTGCTTATATCCTTTATTCATGAGTCTTCTTTAGAGAACGGTCTTCTTCTCTTAGGAAACGACCTGATTTCCATACTCATATAGGTAAGTCTCGAAGGTGTTTCTGCGATACACCTTTTACTAATCACAGACTCATTAAGGATTTACATCCATCCTATTTTCTTGCAGAACCCAACACTAATTAGAAATGGGAAGTTTTATATTAGTGCTCCATAATATACATCCATAACTTGTTGGTACCACATTGAACCTTGTTTATCTTTTTCAAAACATAGGTTGGGTTTCTGCTATGGGAGATCAAACTTCTTTCACAGACCTTAGTCCCATTTCTTTACTTTTTATTGAAACCACCGAACTTGGTAGACTTTTCGTAAATGGGTATGCCAAATTCCTCTTTGATTCAATAAAGTTAACCGTGACCACTCCCCTCTTGAGTAGTTGCCTAACCATTTGATGTCTAAGACTTACATGTCTTGACTTTCCATTATAAGTATTATTTGAGACATTACAGATGGTAGCTTGATTATTACAATTAATCAAGACCGCCGGAGTTGGCTTCTTCCAAAATGGAATTTCCATAAGTAGGTTCCTAAGCCATTCTGCCTCCTTACATGCATTCATTAAGGCTATTAATTCTGACAACATTGTTGAATCAGAAATACAAGTATGCTTCTTGGAACTCCAAGATACAGCAGCACACCCTAATGTAAAGATCTATCCAGACGTTGATTTGGACTTGTCCTCTACATCGTTCCAGTTAGCATCGTTGTACCCTTCCAGTACAACTGGATAGCCTTGGTAATGCAAGCCGAAATTCATTGTACCTTTCAAGTAAGCCATAACTCTTGAAACTGCTTTCCAGTGTTCATATCCTGGATTACTTGAGAAACAACATAACACTCCCACGGCTTGGGCTATGTCCGGTATTGTGCAATGCATAGCATACATAAGACTTCCAATGACACTGGAATACTCAAGTTTCGCATGAGTACGACCGGTGTTCTTCTTTAACTTGATAGTATGGTCTAAAGGAGTAGGTACTGGATTGTCATCAAAGTGACCATACTTCTTGAGAAATTTCTCAATATAATGAGATTGGGTTAAAGCCAACTCATTTCCCTTTCTTAGGATCTTAATTTCCAAGATTACATCAGCTTCTCTTAAATCCTTCATATCAAAGTTAGAGCTAAGAAACTTCTTTGTTTCTTCCACAACAGATATGTCAGATCCAAAAATAAGCATATCATCAACATACAAACATAGAATTACACATCTAGAACTATCATGCTTACTATAGATATATTTATCTGTATTATTCACCACAAAACCATATGACAAAACCACTTGGTCAAACTTCTCATGCCATTGCATGGGAGCTTGCTTCAAGCCATAAAGAGATTTTACTAACTTGCAAACCTTCTTTTCTTGGCCTGGAAATATGAAACCTTCAGGTTGTTCCATATATATTTCTTCTTCCAAATCTCCATTTAGGAAGGCGGTTTTGACATTCATTTGATGAATAATTAACTTGTGAATAGAAGCAAGTGCTATTAAACAACGAATAGATGAGATGCAAGCAACATGAGCATATGTATCAAAGTAATCAATTCCATGTCTTTGCTTACAACCCTTAGCAACTAATCTGGCTTTGAACTTATCAATGGAACCATCGGCATTCATCTTTCTCTTGAAAATCCATTTACATCCAATAGGTTTTACGCCCGGAGGTAAATCACAATATATCCAAGTATCGTTGGTCAAAAGAGAATTCTTTTCATCATTGATAGCCTCTTTCCAAAAACTAGCATATTTGGAACTCAAAGCCTCAGCATAAGTTTTAGGGTCATCATCAACATGGATAACATATTTGGTAACACTAAGAATTCTATTCTTATTACCTTCTACAAGATATGTTATAAAGTCTGGACCAAATTTTTTCTCTATTCATGCTCTCTTACTCCTTCTAGATTCGATATCTTCTATGGGTTTAGAAGTATCCTCCATGTCTCGAGTAGGAACAGAATGATCATCATTCTCATTAGTCTCTTCAGATTATAGACTAGGTAACAATGAGTTCTCCATGGGTTGGATTTGAGAACTTCTCCTATTTAAGTTCTCAAAGAATTCCACATCTACAGATTCTATAATATTAAAAGTGTCAAGGATTAAAAATATTTAGGTGATACTATTAAGAGATTATCCCACAAAAGCACATTTATAAGCCCTGTTTCCCAGTTTTGGTCTTTTAGGATCAGGCTTTCGAACATATGCTAAGCAACCCCAGACTTTAAGTCTCTTCAATTTTGGTTACCTCTTAAACCACAATTCATAAGGAGAAACATTCTTCTTTTTCAAAGGAAATCTATTCAAAATATAACATGCAGACAACATAGCTTCACCCCACAAAGAATTAGGCAAACTAGAACTTATAAGCATGCAATTAACCATATCAATCAAAATTCTATTTTTCCTTTCAGCCACACCATTTTGTTGAGGTGTATAAGGTGCAGTAAATTGATGAATTAAACCATGCTCTTGACAAAAGAATTTAAATTCATTAGGAAAATATTCACCACCACGATCAGAACGTAAAATCTTAATTTTTAGTCATAATTGTGTCTCTACTTCTGCTTTGTATATTTTGAATATGTCAAAAACATCATCCTTAGATTTCATCAAAATATGTATAAGCATATCTAGTACTATCCTCTATAAAAGTGACATAATACTTATTTCCACCACGAGTGGAAGAACCATGCAAATCACCCACATCATTGTGTACTAATTCAAGTAAGGAAGAATTTCGTACTACAGACTTATGGGAAATTCTAGTTATCTTTGCTTGCACACATATTTCGCATTTAGAAGCATGATCAAAATTGCAATCAGAAATCAAACATAATCGTTTCATGTTTCAAAGAGAACCATAATTCACATGACCAAACCTAGCATGCCATAAATTAACAGAGTCAACAATATAAGCAGAATCATTATTTATTAAATTAAGCTTAATCATCCCATTACAAGCATATCCTTGTCCAACAAACACACCATTTTTTGACAATACAAACTTATTAGACTCATAGGTCGTCTTGAATCCAGCCTTCATAATAAAGTCGCCGGAAACAAGGTTCTTCACAATGTCAGGGACATGTAACACATTAGTAAGAGTAACAGTCTTTCCCGAAGTAATCGAGAGTTCAACAGTGCCTTTTCCAATGACTTTGCTGTGTTGGTCGTTTGCGGAGATAACTTCGTTTCCTTCTCCACTAACCGGTTCGTATGTCTAGTAAATATTTTTATCCTTACAGATATGGAAGGTTGCACCAGTGTCGTACCACCACCCACCCCCAGTTTCAGCAACAACATTTGCGGCTTGCACCACGATTACAAGTTTGTCATCGACCATATTTGCCTCCTTTTTCTGGTTCTGTTGTTGTTTCTTTTTGAGAAGACAGTCACGAGAAAAATGGATGGGTTTGTCACAGAAGTAGAAATTGACCTTATTCTTACTCTTCTTGTTGGGATGATGCTTATTAAACTGAGTATCATTCTTAGGTTTCAAGGAATTCAGTGTCTTAGATTTTTCTACGCTATTCACCTTATAATGGTTTTCAGACTGTGGGCTATCCTTAAGTTCTCGTTTACGAGAGTCCTCTTCTATGCAAAGATGACGCTGTAACGCCTCTAAATCATAGTCAGTCTCAGCATGCTTAAGTTTCTTCTTAGAACCATTCCAAGAAGGGAGAAGACGAGAAATAATAACCCCGACAACAAACGCAGAAGGAAGATCAATTCCAACATCCTTAAGATGATTAACAATGAGTAAAAGTTCACTGACCTGGGCAATGATTGACTTACTGTCAACCATCTTAAAATCCATGAAGTTGCAAGTCAGGAATTTCTTGTTGCTTGCTTCAGAAATTTTGTATTTGTTGTCAAGCGCAGTCCATAATTGCTTTGCAGTCGCTATATTCCGATGTGCATTGTAAACAGGAGTTTCCAGGGCATTAAAAATATGACCACGACACATGAAATCATCTTCCTAGCGCTTCTTTCGTTTGGCAATCAAATTAGGTTTATCTTTGTCTGATGGTGCAGGAATCGCCTCTAATCCATCTTCAAGTATGTACCACAACTTGATGGTGATCAGGAAAAACTTCACAGTCTCTTGCCAACGAGTAAAATTTTCACCATCAAAGCATTCCAGTTGAGTCATGGTTTGGTTCATCACTTGCAGGGATTGTGCAGTAGCATTCGAAGCTGAAGATTCACCCTCTATTTCCAGAAACTAATTGTCTAAAAACTGTTGGAAAAAACTGGGTTGCAATAGAAGATGAAATAACACAGGAAGAGATTGTTGTACTCCAAACTTTCAAGGCTCATAAGATTTCTTTTAGACAATTATTTCTACCCTCCCAATAAATTGGCGATTACAATAGGTATGTGAAATAATGCCTTCAGGATACAATGAAAGCCCTACAACAGAAATTGAATTCAAGGTTTTTACCCCTTGATCCAATCAAGAACACATGTAAACAAAATTTCTGATGATGCTTTAGAAAGAGAGAGAACAGAATAGGTTTTTCGATATTGATTTGAAACGAGTTTTGGGAGATGCTATTTATAGAGGTTTTTCGCATCTGTTGGGAATATACATCTTTTCACCAACAGGTTTCTCTTGACGAAATGATGAGTCTCTTCATCATCATACATCAATGGCATCTGTTGGAATCGAAGATTCTGGATATGTTTGTAACTGTCGAAACAATTACGTACCACCAAAAAATTCTCCCCTAGACCCCCACGACCTGACCTGTCAGGTCGACCACAGCTTGGGGGCTACGCTCCCCCAGGACCCCCTTGGATAGCGCAGTTTAAAATGTTCCAACATTTTCACCAAAAAGGAACAAATCGTCCGCGGACATCAGATGACTGATAGATGGTGCCTATCTATTCAATTTGTAACCCTGATATAGACCTTGGTGTTCAGACTGCTGCATAAGAACAAAAAACCTCTGAGAACAAATAATGAAAATAGTAGGCGATAAGGGCACCCATAACGAATGCCTCTTTCACTCTTGAATAAACCCCGGGATCCACCATTCAAGTTGATAGAGAAGGATAAAGTAGTGACACATTCTATTATCATAGCATGAGCTTTTCCAATAATCCATATCAAATGAATCATATCTCCCAAATACTTCCAGTTTACTCGATCATACGCCTTGACCATATCCACCTTCAACAGAAGTGACCAGTTGTCGCAATAGAACTGTGAATTGAATGTAACAGTTTTTTGGCAATGACAATATTATCAAGTATTTGACGACCCGAGGCAAAAGCGTTTTGAAACCATGAAATAAACCTATTAAGAAATGGCCTAATTCTATTTGAAAGTAATTTTGCAAAAATTTTGTACGCTCAGCGTGTCCTCCTAGAACGATGCAGCTCTCGTGCTCGTGCCTCTCATGTCTTAATTGGATTGAGTCGCTAGTTCTACTATAGATGGTCGTTGTTTGGTAGACAATACATTATGAGTGATATTTGGTTATTGAGTGCTTGTTGTCTATATACTTAAGCGGATAACGACAAGACAGGTTACCCCCTCAGTCCCAGTCCGTCCCAGACTCTTGAGCGTTAAGGCCATCGTGACGTAGCATCTAGCGTTATGTTGTTTGGGTATATAGGTGTATGCCTGAATTTTTTTAGGGTCCCACTCTCTCAAGGACTCAATCTTCGTGATGCAGCATCTAGCACCATGCCATTTTGGGCAGACAGGTGTATGAATATATGTGTTAAGGTCCAACTCTTCGATAACCTGCACGACGTAGTATTTAGCATCATGCCCTTTTGGGTATTCAAGTGTATGCTGTAGCGCCCCCTAAGCTAGCAGCTGACTAATCCAAGAGATTAACTATAAAATGAGGCACTAACGATCTAAAACATCTATTTAAAACACTAAGAAAGAAATTCCAAACAAAGATTAACCCGAATCTAAACCCTCTCTAAAATAAATACAAGCACTCCTCTCAAGTGATACATATTTAATAATGATTTGGTTTACAAATAAAACGTACAACAAATTAAACATAGCGGAAGCTAACCAACTTCTCGAAGCTTTCATCGCCACATGCACATCTTGATATGTCTCTGAAACTGAAATTGGGAATGGGTGAGCACATCATCCCTAAAAGGGGTGTCCAGTAGAAATAACAACTAACTTTCAAGTAATCACTAGAATGATTTAAAAACAATGCAGGTTTTACTGAAAACCGTTAAAACACGAAAAACAGATAAAGTATATTAAGATAATAAGTTGTACGGAAATATAAAGTTCTACCACCCAATCTTGCGGCACAGATTCACAACAGAAATAATAGTTAAGCGACGCAGTCCTTCAGAGTAGTAAGGCGTGACTCTTGTGGATTCTTCAATGATCATTAAAGTGCCCTGATGTTTGACGACCCCATTGTCATATAAGATTTGTACCTTACCATTACCTCAATGTACGTGCACTCTACATAGAAAGTACTTAAAGAACAAATGATGGAAATAGTATATCTACCTGAAAGTCTAAATTCTATGGAATGTCATCGCATTCCATAAAACAAGACCAACAACCACCTACAACATTCCCAACATTCTTTTCCTAAAATACTGGAACAAAATATAATAGCTTTTGAAAGTAATTTAAAATAAAAAGTAAACATCCACGTATGAGACATGCGTTGCCCGTACAGAAATAGGGAAAATAATATTCAGTGACACGAGTACACACTTATTAGTTTATTAATGGCAGCAATTTCCACTCCTTTGGCGCATAAATATAGATATAACTTTTGGGAAACCACATCACACACCAATCAAAAGGAAACCTTCTCCCTTTTATGCTAACAATAAGTAAAGATTGTAACCACTTTCCAGTCAATGGAAAGAATCACATTTTGAAAATAAATAAGTACTCCCTAAACACATATATTAGTTGTTTCTTAAGATCCAATCCCATCCCAAAATGAAAAAGAAAACTAGTTTGTATTACACACATATATACATGCATACACTATCATATACTAACAAAGATATGCATGCATTTCATAAGATATTGATTTGTAAAACAATAATGAGTACAAGAGAGTTCGTTATCGATTCCCACCTCTTTTGATGACAAGCCTCGCATACCTTGAGATCCAAAATCCATTGATTTATCCTTTTAACCGATCATTGTTAATACAGATTAACTGTTAATCACACATGCACACTAAGGGATTAGCCAACAGGCTCATACAAGGTTCTTACACATTTTCATGCAAATCTCTAGTTAAAGACCAAGTGAACTATCTAATTGTTCTAAGCCCATTTATGATCCTACTTCTTTTGATTATTTAACTTTAGCACATTAAAAGGTTTACTAATTCAATTAGGTTGGTTCCATAGCCTATTATATACGACTTATGAATATCTACAACTTTGTAGAAGGAACCAAAGGTTAATTCAGACCATAAGGGTCCAATTCATCAAAATAGGAAAACTAGATTTAAGTCCAAGTCCACTAAACTCGGCCCATTAACACAAGGCCTAGTCCAACTGGTCAACTACAGTCACTAATGTCGGACTAACAGTCACAAGTCAACTAACAATCAACATCTAAGTCTAAGTCAAAGTCCAGTCAAAGGTCAAGTCAAACAGTTAACAAGTCAAGGTCTTGTCAACTGGTCCAGGTCAAGTCAAAGGGTTAACTCGGTCAAGTCAACTGAGTCTATTCTGACTCGAACCGATTCAACTCAATCAGGTATATTGAGTCAGCTGAGCTGATTTGCTGACTAACAGTCCTATAACACAAGGCCAAAGCCTTAACACAACAGAACTCTAACACACTTCATTTAAATCTTATTCTAAACAAGATTAATAACCATATAGTTCTAACACTCGACATCACTTCCATTAACAGTTCCAACTCTAAACACATTCTCTTATACAAATTCTACTAAATTCAACAAATCACCACCATAATGACTATAACCTATGTCTTCATATCTGATCTCCAGTTGTATTCAAAGTAACCTAAGGTTCGTATAAAACACCACCAGTAACTCAACTCATCAGCACTACCAATCCAATTAACTGTAACCATTAGCATTCCAGCTTTCCACAACAACCACCACTGATTTCACTATGGCAGTATAATCACCAACTGTAATATAATTCAACAACTACTACTACCCATAATTTCTAGTACCAAGCTTGTATCACAGTTCTATAACTCCATCTACAAACTTCAATTGTTGTGACTTAATCACACTACTTGCATGTCTATAACTTCACTGCCAACTCCATGAACTGCAACCAAGCAAACCATTTACACAATCCAGTTCAACATCAACTACTCTACCATGTCCTGCACCAGTAACCAAACATTACATCTAATTTCAACACTGGAAAAACTGTACATTCAAATCTTAATCACTTCCAGCTCAGTTGCTACAACTGTAATTCAGAACAACATTGCCAACTACAATTCTTATTCTAATACAAAGCATTGTAACTCATAAACCACTACCACCTGTAGTTGCATCTCAGTAATACACCATCCTTTGAAACTCAGCACAACACCAAACTAGTTCTACATCCACAGTACACCAACCTATATCATCATCAGTCTCATAACTCAAGCCTAAGATAATTCTCAAAACTACCTTTCCTTAATTCGAATTCACAACATCAATTCGAATCTATAAATCAACAAACCCATCTTATAATTTCTCTTTATTCAAAATCCTCAAGAACCATGTAGGATCATAATATCGCAACAACAACACACTTGCGAAATCTTCATCAACAACATTGCGAAGCCGTCGCAAACTAAATACAGAAGTGATGTAGACGACGTCAGCCTAAACACGGGAGAAGTGTGATGATCCTGCGAAATTAATACTTCTAAGCTTGCGAGTGTATCGCTAGTCATATCCGAAATTAAAGGACAACTTAGCTGTCATCCACTATGTAATATCCTATATAAAGAGACGAGTAGGCATAAGAGAGAGAGATAAATTAATTTGGGAGTGTTAAGAAAGTTTTGAGGAGACAGAAAGTCCATAATAGAGGTTGTAATCTTGATTTCATTTCTTTCCTGTAACATTTTTAGAATTAATTAATAAAAAGTGTTTTTCTTGATCATAAAGATGTGTAGATTATTATGAATTCTTGTGAGGGATGTATTGTGGGATTTCCTGCAACTACATAATGGCGCTAGAAACAGGGATGTTTCGAAGATAAAAATTAAAATTGTGATTTGAAAGAATTTGGAGTGATTGGTGAAAAGTTTTGTATAATTTTCAATAATTTATTAAGATTGAATAAATGGCTAGAAGAAGAAATGCTTCAAGACAACCAAAAACAGTTAGAACGAGTAAGAGGCTTGCTGGAGAATGAAGAAATGAAATTGGAGAATCTTCAAGGATGAACACAATAAACAATGGAAAAAATCAGATTCAGCAACCAATTCAGAGTACAACAACGCAAAATAGAACTATAGATTATGATAGAGTGAGTATACACACCTGGCGATCAGATTCAGCGGAAGAAGTGGAAGAGGAACAACAATTTAGAAATAATAGACAAGAATAGAGAGATCAGGAAGCAGTTGGAGAAATAATTCATGGAGGTGAAAGAATTGAAGCATTAGAGGCATTAAGACAAAGAATACACGAAGAGAGGAGGTTAGAAGCATAAGAACGCGCAAATTTTACAAGGCAAAACCATGAGTTGAGAATGGAAAACATGAGATTACAGAATAGGAGGTCAGGAAGTACTACAAGAACAAGTTCAAGATCAATTAGAAGTGAAGTAAGACGAAATTCTCCTATGAAAAATATTAGAGAAAGAGATCGAGAAGAAATACAAAATCCAAATGAAGAACGTCGCGAAAGGAGAGAAATAATTGAAGATCGTTACATCCCACAAGGCGAAATTCTCCAAAATTAACAAAACAACAGGAATCATGAGAATGGGCGACGTCAGGAGCGAAATAATCAAGATGACTAAGAAAATCAGGAAGAAGGAAGGAGAATATTACATGGGAGAGAAATTCAAATAAATCAACAGGTAATTGAAGATGAAATCGAGAGATATTATGCCGAACAAGCACGTCTAGCTTGCGAAAGGGAAAGGTTGAGAGCAGAAGTGGAGGAACAAGAGCTCCAAGAGGCAATACACAAGAATAATCACGATAATCGAGGAAAAAGGCGTGAACAAAATCGCAATAATAGAAATATCAATGATGAATATGATAGAATACAAAGGAGAGATGAAAGGCAACAAAGATAATTGATAAGGAATGAACAAAATCGCAGAGGAGAAAATGAGAGATATAATGGTGTGCGAATTCATGTAAGAAATGAAAAAGAAGATCGCAGGGAAAAACAAGAAGAAAATCAAAATTTCGCAACACAAAACAGGCAAGAACGCTGGAGAAGAGAAGCAGAATTAAAAAGACCGATGGAATCGGCGCCTGGTATAAATGAACAAATTTTAAGAGAATTGGCGGATATGAGAGGAATGCTAAATAAAAAAAGAGAATGAGGCAGAAGACAATTAGATGAAGCTATAGAAGAAGCTACAAAAACTCCATTCACACAAGAAGTACAACTAGGAGGAATACCCCCAAAGTGCAACCTGCCTGCGTTAACTAGCATCTTTGGCGGGACAACTTGTGCAATTTAACATATTAAAGCTTATGTAAGATGTATGCTACAGTGGGAAAATCATGATGCTGTATTGTGCAAGTATTTTGCATCCAGTTTAACAGGAGAGGCTTTGAAATGGTTTGAAGGGTTGCACAAGAATACGATAACGTCTTTCAATCATTTGCAAACTACATTCTTAGGAGCATATATAAGTAATAATTCTTCGCGAACTGGCATTAAAGATGTATTTGGATTAAAGCAGAGAATTGGAGAAAGCTTGAAGCATCTAACCATAAGATGGAAAACAATGTGCAGTGAAATGGCTGGTCGTGTGGATGAGAGATATCTTATTTTATCATTCATTAACGCAATGTTCGCGACCAATTTGCTATATATTTAAATTTACAGAATCAAGAATACAATCACAATGACTGAGTTGCGAGAACTGCAGGAAGAATATATTTCTCTTAAAGAAAAACAGAATGAAATGGAATCATATCCAGTTGAAAATACAAGTTCAATAGCAGCGAATACAAGCTTATTACCCAAATTGATAAACACAATGGCGATCACTTCGCAGACACACCAAGAAAAGATGATGGGGAATAGTCAGCTGAAGCTGGTAGCTTTGGGAAGTTGTGACCAAGAAGAATTCGAAAGGGAAAGAAAATTTTATAGGCGAGTTGGAAACAAAAAAATTCAAAGACTTGATCAGCCAAAAAAAACTTATGGAAGTCAGAGAAAAAACCATTATAGGGGACAGGGAAGTCATAAGATAATATGGGAAGAAATCAAAATGCCTCCCCTGAGTGCTAATGTGGAAAAAATATGGGAAACAATAATCTTGATGGAAAATATACCAGCACCCTGGAACATGGGAAAAAAACCACCTCTAAATCACCGAAGTCAAGAATTTTGTTCTTATCATCATTTTCATGGACATTCAACAAATGACTGCAGGAATATAAAGAGAATCATTCCTAGGATGATGATCAGGGAAAGTTAAATCATTTTCTCATGGGACAACCTCAATCTCAACCATTACCACCTCCACCAGAAATTCGCAGAGTTAATACGACAAAAGGAGGAGAAACATTTGTAATAGAAGTTGGAGCAAAAGCGAAGAATCCGTTTTGTAACTCTATTGTACATTCATAAAAAACGATTGAAGACTTTCACGATAATGTTCTGAGCAGAGTTTTCGCAAGAGATGTTGATGGGAGAGAAATAATGAACATTGCGAAAGTCTCGCCATTAAAAGACTGGCAAAAACAGACTATTTCCTTCACCGCAGAAGAAGTACCTGAAGGTGGAGAAATGCATGAAAACTCATTGGTGGTGAAATTAGAGATTAATCCAAAACCAAGTGATGATGAAGATGATGAAGCTGAGGATTCATGGGCAATCAATAGAGTTTTAATTGATACTGGAAGTTCAATGGATATCCTGTTCTATCATGCTTATAAAACAATGGGTGGAAAAGATGAAGATTTAATACCTTCAACTTACAAAATCTATGGTTTTAACGGAACTTCTAATAAACCTAAAGGTGAAGTCACTATCCGAAATCCATTGAAAGGAATATCTTCTAAAATTATATTCTGTGTTGTCGACGTGGAGTCACCGTACAACGCCTTAATTGGCATACCTTGGCTACATGAGATTCTAGGAGTAGCATCGACATTTCATCAATGCATCCAGTACCCTCATCCGAGCGGAGTTGGCATTATAAAAATATATTGGACTGAGGGAAAGAAGTGTTATGAAATTGATATTGATTTATGCGAAGAACGAACTACAGAGAAAGAGAATTGGAGACGTAACATCAAAGGAAAGTAGGGAAGTGAGAGATTCATGGTTGATGCAGTAGAGAATATATAAAATTGAGAAGTAAATGTTGCAGAAAATAGGAAGTAGCGAAACGTTCACAGAAAGCAAAAAAGCCGCAGAAAATATCAATGACGCCGAGGCAGAAAGTAGTAAAGGTAAGAAACCTAGAATTTGATATCAGAATAAAATTGAGAAAAGAAAGAAAAATGTATAACTGAAATTAGATGAATGAATGCAATAATCTTATGAAAGAAAAGATGTGAGATTACAAATATCAAAAGCAGAATAAAAATATGCAAAAATTCCGCAAGAGATAATCTAAGATCCATAAAAATCTAAGATTAGAATGGGGCGAACCTTTATGGCGTACACCCTAGTTCGCGAATAAAATTTCGCAAGAGGCAAATGTAAGACCTAAAGTGCGTCATAGATGGGGGTACCTGGTGCATGGCTTAGTGAAAAGGTTACACCGCTACTAGAACCTGAGTCATAGAGATGTGGGGTTCAATAAAAACCTATCTAGGAGAGATACCTTGGATTTTCAACCTAGACTTATGATTTAGGTTGGACGACTGAGGGTCTCTTCTAAGGGGTGTAGAATATGATCAAGGCGTCGAGGTACACGGTTGATCCAAGAGTTCCTGGGGCGTCTGGAATTACCCTGGCCATTCTTGGCAAGTCTTGACTATGATGCACTCGGCCTGAAGAAAACCCCACTTAGGGTGCAGTCTCGTAACCATAAGCCATATAGGAAAAAGGGATAAGAGGCTGCGAAAACAACTGGTTGTTGTCAAGACTAGATGGGAGGAGCTATCTTTGTATGACAGAAGTACGTCCCCTTGAAGGGGCAACCAGGGGGAAGATAAGGGCGGTACCCTCCATTAGGGAGATGATAAGTGTCTTAAGACGCAAATTTCATGAGGCTTTTTGCTCGCGGGAGTATCAAGGATTGTAATATTTGTGCGACAATCCTGAAGAGTAAATAATATAAAAGAGAAAGATAAGATGATATCAATGGGTCAGTACATGAAAGTGTAAGGACGTCCTGCGATTTCATCACAAGACGACAATGTCATGGGGCTTTATTTTCGCAAGAATATTTAGGCCTGTCATATTGTCGCAACAAAAATTACAAGAGAAAAAAGTTAAGACAAGATCAAGGGGTTTTTGTATAAAAATGCAAAGACGTCCTGCGATTTTGTCGCAATGACAAAAAGTGGCAAAATAAGACCACATCAGAAAACAAGAGAATAAAATCTCAAAATACATGATTACGAGATTATGAAAACATGTTTGTGAAATTAAAAAGTAACTTGCTTAATGTTTCATTTATATACAAGTAACAGAGGCAAGTATGGGAATGCGTAGAATAAGGAAATGTCATTTGTCTCCATATGACAGATTTACGCAAGTCAATTATATCTTGGTTAAATATACTACAAGGAAGAATTATTTTTTTAACACATGCAAGGAGAAACAAAAGAAATATAACTTGTATTGAAGATTGGAGAAATTCGCAGTGATAGATTACAGGAATAGAAGATCAAAGAGCAAATGTACAAAGTTTTACAAAAAGTCAAAAAAGAAAGAAAAATCTATTTCTTGCTTGATTCTTCATTATCTTCATCAGATTCCTCATCAGACTTTTCTTCATCTTCTTCAGACTCTTCTTCTTCATCAGCATCACTATCAGAGATGACCAAATCGGGAGTGTTCTTTGGGACTTCATCAAAAATATAGGGATATGTGGAATGTGGAATGTGGAATGTTATGTTCATCACAAACAATTTTAATAGTCTGGTTGTGAAAAAGAGTAGAATCATTTTTAAAGTTCGCAATCGTAATTTTCAATTGGCTCTTCAACTTAGAACATTTATCGTTGCGAGAAGAAAGAGTCTTTGCGAGTTGTTCTTTCTCATTCTCAAGCTCTTCAATTATTTTGCGATATCTCTCCTCAGATACAACAAAAATATATCAATGAATCAGTGATTTGGCGAAAATCTACAAAAGATGAATAATTAATAAAGAAGAATAATTAACAACCTTCTCTGTCAGAAATCATATCTCTAATCAAGGTCGTATGCTCAACTTGGAGACTGACATTTACACCTAGATTATTCCTGGAATTATCTAGAACTCTCACAGCCCAAGCAAATTCATCATCATCATTTATGAGAAGGTGGGAGCAAGTTTGGTTCTCTCTTTCGCAGAGCACAGCATTTCTGCATTTGAGATAATCTCTTTCAATTTGGACATCAAGAAGAGTTTCTTGGAATTTCGCTAAATCTTGAACACCTTGATAAGCAATGCGATCTTTTTCATCTATGAGATCACTATTCTTGGTTCTTAAACTATTGATTTCTTCTTTGGAATTATGAAATAAACGTTTAAATTTATTAGCCATACTCAAGACGGATCCATGTTCAATTTCTAAGAGGCGAAGTTTGGATCTGAGTTCATCCATAGAAAGGGATTTAATTTTGTCATTTGAAAAACTATTCAAAGAGTTATTAAGATGATCAAGAAGGGTGTCATCATCCATATGATGGGGAAATGAATGAAGAAGAATAGCTTCATCGGAAATGATGCGTGTCGTAGGTGCACTTAAATTAATTCACTTATATTCTACTTTAATAATGAATAATATAGTAGCAAATAAGGTTCGTTCCCACGAAGAGCAGGGAGTTTTAGTTGTCAAAAATGTCACAATGGGGGGAATTTTTGTTTTAGATTCAAAATAAAATCAAAGAAATTAAAAATAATTAAGTTGCAAGAAATGGAGAGAAATATGATCAGGGAATCCTTCTTCGTTACTAAACCGTCATCAAGTTATTATATTCATCCATTAATACAATTAATCACAGATTATTACCAACCGTGGAATAACATCTAGCTCAGTGCTATCCCCTAAATTCCTTATATCACTGAGTACGGAAGCTCTCCAATACCAGATTCTATTCATCTAAACCACCTAGTAGTAGCTCACTCAAGGTGTGATTTCTCCGAATGCTTTATCTTTTATGAATTATAGATTGATCCTAGTAGTTAGACTCTTAGCTCAAGGTCCACTTTCTAGTGTTGTTTGTACACACAATTGCTACACAGAATCCCTCTGCAAGGTCTTGTGTTCTCTACTTTTGTATGAATTATTCGACTATTACTTATCTCCCAACTCAATACTAGCATTTGATTGAATCAACAAATTAATTCAGTTAGCCACCTAAACAATCTATCAATTAATCATAAATATTCTAATTAGTATAAACAATCAATAATCATGTGAAGAACTTCAAAACAGATTTATATAATAACTCAAATCATGTCTAGAACTTAGAATTCATCCCCAATCACTAAGAAGTTTAGCTACTCATGGTATTAACAAAACCCATGAGTTTCATATAATAAAATGATAAAGAAATAGTTACGGTGATGAATCGCTCCAAAACCCTAGCTTTTCTTCTCTTAAGTTCTCCTCTCCAATGGCTTGATAAAAGATTAAGATTGATTATCTCAAAAATATTAGAAGGGTCTCTTATATAGTACCCAATTTGTAGCTGTGCTTGTGCTCAAATCCCGTTCGAATAGGTTTCTAAACTTGCCAAAATATGCATAGGAAACTCACGTCGAAATCTGGTCGTGTGTAAAGAGTAGTTAAAGTAGCTATTGGGCTTGCATCCAACTGGTGAAATCCATCCCATTTCTTGTTAATGGCTTGTCACAGCCTATTTCTTTCTTTCTTATTACGGATGGGATATTCCATCCGCAAGTCTTCCTGTAACTTTTCCGAAAATCTTCTCTTAAATAATGGCCGGTGTAAGTACATATTTCCACCACTCGTCATGTGTCCTCGGGTAAGCACGTGGAGAGCATGTGACGCGGGGCATCAAAAGACGATGCCACATGGATATAGCCAAGAAGCGTGTAACGGCATAAAAGGACCCTCATCTTGCAGATCCAACGACCACAAATGAAGGAGCACCGAAGTAAAACACCCCTGCATTGGACCCAATACACCCTCGGAACTGCTTTATCCCATCTAGAGAGAAATCTTAGATCAACTTTCATGGCACAACTGACTGACATAGATAAGACAAGGGCAGGAGACCGTGGTATGACGCTTTCAGAGGACCCAACCACCCGCATTAAACACCTGGGGCAGCACACGTGTCAACCAACCAACTAAACAGACGATCATGCCTCTGCGGTAATAACGAAAAAACGAAGGGGGCCTCGTAGGAACCGAAGACGTCTGCGTATCGGCACAAAGCACAATATGATAAGGTTACAACGACTCCATCAGTGGACCCCATGGTGGAACACCTATAATTACCTCTCCTCACTGAGAGAGGAGGGGAGGTTGATTCGAGAAGGAAAATGAGAAAGAATTAGGAAGAGTAAGTAATCCCCTAATCCCGCAGCCTAAGTTAACACACCCAAAGTCATTTGACTATACTTGTAACCACTTTACATATAATTAAACCCCTCTTTTACCCCGTGGATGTAGGCCTCAGTGCTGAACCACGTAATTACTCGTCTCATTTACATTATGCACTTTACATTCCGCACTTACGTTATGCACTTTATATTCCGCATTTATATTACGCACTTTACATTCCGCACGTTATATCTAATCTACGGATTTCACTATGTGCGAAAGTTATTTGTGGACACATATATACCATCGTAATTTACGTGTTCACAATCTGGCGCTAGAAACAGGGACTTTGTCCCAGTAAAAGATTTATCTTATCCTGTGATTTGAACGCTCTGGCTGTTCCGAGCATCGCTCTCTGAAAATAACGGTGCTTAGAGCATTTTACTTGGGTTTATCCACGTATATTTCAGTATATCTACATCTTCGAAATGGTTTTCAAGTTCTTATCTTTAGAAAATCAAGCGTGTGGACATATCCACGTATATTTTAGTATATCTACATCTTCGAAATGGTTTTCAAGTTCTTATCTTTAGAAAATAAAGCGTGTGGACATATCCACGTATATTTCAGTAGATCTACATCTTCGAAATGGTTTTCAAGTTCTTATCTTTATAAAATCAAGCGTGTGGACATATCCATATATATTTCAGTATATCTACATATTCGAAATGGTTTTCAAGTTCTTATCTTTAGAAAATCAAGCGTGTGGACGTATCCACGTATATTTCAGTATATCTACATCTTCGAAATGGTTTTCAAGTTCTTATCTTTAGAAAATCAAGCGTGTGGACATATCCACGTATATTTCAGTAGATCTACATCTTCGAAATGGTTTTCAAGTTCTTATCTTTATAAAATCAAGCGTGTGGACATATCCACGTATATTTCAGTATATCTACATCTTCGAAATGGTTTTCAAGTTCTTATCTTTAGAAAATCAAGCGTGTGGACATATCCACGTATATTTCAGTAGATCTACATCTTCGAAATGGTTTTCAAGTTCTTATCTTTAGAAAATCAAGCGTGTGGACATATCCACGTATATTTCGAAGAGATCTACATCTTCAAAATGGTTTTCAAGTTCTTATCTTTAGAAAATCAAGCGTGTGGTCATATCCACGTATATTTCAGTAGATCTACATCTTCGAAATGGTTTTCAAGTTCTTATCTTTAGAAAATCAAGCGTGTGGACATATCCACATATTTTACAGTAGGTCTACATCTTCGAAAGTATTTTAAACAAATAAATTCCTCCGCGGATATACTTTCCGTCATGTCTGCGTTACTTTTATGAGCCATACCTGCTCATGGTATTATTTTGCGACACAAATAGAAGGAATCAAGAGATCCGATACCCGTGAAAAGGGGAACAATAGCCGGATAATCTCTTAAAACCTCCGGAATCTGATTTCCGGGACTCTACTAACGGGTTCCCCATGAACCACTCTTTTCTTTTGTACATGGTAACTTTTTCAGAAAAATATCAAAAATGGAAAAGAACAAAGATGCAGGAAAAATGAAAGCCTCATCAAAAGAAACACCGCGGACAACATCGGTAATGACTAGGAGCAAGCAAATGGGCAAAAAGCTCAAAGCCGTAGACAAAATGCATAATGGAGCGGAAAGCTCGAGGCCTTTGGATGCAACCGCTATTGCAGCGGAGGCCCTAAAGGTCTCGGCTGCAAAATCCGTAGCATCAAAGACCGGGGCATCCAAAGGAGCGGCCTCCAAAGTGACCACTGCCACCCGACCACGTGAACCGCGTGAAGGGTGGAAGAGTCAGGAGTACATCAGCCACTATACGGGATGCCTCGCACCAATGAACGGAATGTACCCCTCCAAGTAAACCAGCCGCTCCTAATAGAAAACATACACGCCCAGCAGCCAGCGGAGCTGTAGTTGCAGAATAACCTACAACTACACCCTCAATAGAATTAGTAAAAACTCAAGAAGTTCTTGATGGTGAATGATAACTTTCTTATTAATTCTCTTAGTTGATTACATAGAATTATCAAAATGGAACTAGAATAGTTACAACTTTTTATATTCTCTTTCCTAAGATAATTTCTTACACTCATTAAAAGAACCTCTCGAATTTTACATTTGAACTCCTATTTATAGTAAAACTTATGCAGCTGTATATGAATTGCGAAGTATCGCAATTCATCCTCGCAAAACTTCATATTTCTCCGCGCTACTTCTATCATCGTATCATTTTATAACTATTTTCTCCTTTATCTATTACGATACTCGTGAACTATTATCTTGCGATATTCAGTACCTACATCTTGCCTCTTCTCATGTCAATTCTACGAAGAAGAAACGATCGTGAGAACATAACCGTTACTTAGTCTTTTAGAATTTGGACACGTCTTTTGTAACCGTCTTTTTCTAGTTATTCCCTTATATAACTCCTTTATATTATCTTCCTTTTCTTCTTCTTACTTCTGCAATTTTATCTTCTGTTCATACTCTCCATTACTGCTTTCTCTGCAATTTTTTCTTCTATTATATCTTCATGAGTTCTCCAAGGTAATTTCCTTCTATCTCCGCGCATTTCATTTGTTCTCCTCTTTAATTTCTGTATAATTTGTTATCTGATTTTGGTTTATTTCAGCAAAATAACTCCTCGGATGAAACCTCAACTAAAAAATTCAAGCCCTAATCCACGAAGAAGAAAATCGAGAAATCAAAAGGTAGTTAAAATACTTTGCCTTCTTTCTGAACAATATATTGTTGCCTCAATTTAATCTACATTTTGATTCGCAGGTTGGCGAAAAACCAAATCCTGGTAAGAGATCTCGAATAACTAAACCCACACCATTAATTCCGATTGATGATTTCCTTCCTGAAGTTGATAAGGAATTTTCCTCTCCTCCTCGTGAAAATGCTTCTTCACATACTCCTGCCTCTACTCCATTACCTACCTTTCAATCTCCCATAAGTGTCAATTTATCAACACTTCTTCAAGATCAACCCTCGCAAAATATTTCTTCAACTTCTCCTCTTGAAAAACAACCCTCGCAAAATATTTCTTCAACTTCTTCTCTTGAAAAACCTATCTTGTCCCCAAATCCTTAGAGTGCTATTTCTCCAAACAATTTGCAGCTTGCTCTTATTCCTTCAAATTCTTCTCCTCTTCCTCAGGAAATTCGAGATGGAATTTATTCAACTTTCCGAATGTTATCTGTGGTTTTGACCAATACTGCGAAGTCTACTAATGTTCGTTCGCAATATGAGTTTTGCGAAGTGCTAAATAATTTCGTCAATCCAGACATTTCTTCTTCACGTCAATCCTTGGAAAAAGAAATTGAATTGCTTCGCCAATCTTTGAAATCTTCTCAAGCAGAATGCGAGGATCTCCGTAAAGAAAATTATCATCTTCAAAATGATTCTCTCAACTGCGCGATTCTTCGCAAAAGAAATAATGAATTGAAAGGTATGATTACTATCTTCATATTTTCCCTTTTATTTACTTATATTCTTCATATGCTTGAAACATCCATTAAAACCCATTCCCCTTTATAGAATCCATCCAGAAATGTAGAAGATTGGTACTTCACCATGAATCAGATGCAACAGAGTATCAAACCAAGCATGAAAGCCTCTCAAACCAATTCTCCCATTTATCTAATCTTTACTCGTGTGCTCTTGACAACTATGACGCTCTTTTTCAAGAGAATACTCAACTAATATATGATCGAAATTTTTTGAATGATGACATATCTCAACTTTTTTCTTCCTTAACTAAAGCTAATTTGAGAATAGAAACCTTATTAGAAGAGAACAAAACCTTATCAGAAGAGAAATGTTCGTTTTTGAATACAATGATTGTTTCTTCGCAAGAATTAAAGACTCTTCGGAATAAATGTTGCGATCAAGAAAATCTTCTTTCTTGGTTGAAAGGTGAACTTGAGGAATTAAAGAAGTCTTCAGATGCTGAAAGAAATTCTTTTGTTATTGAGAAGAATTCCCTTATTAATAAGAATATAGTCTTGAGTGCTAAGAAGAATCAACTTGAAGAAGATTATTCGTCATTAAAAAGTCTTAATGCTAAACTTGCGAAGGATAAAAATTTTCTTCTTTCTAAAGATCAAAAGCTTCAATCTAGACTTAAAGGATTAGTTGGTGATGGTTTTGATAATGCGATGAATCAGATGAAGAACTGTTGTCTATCTTTAGCTCAATCTCTTACTTCGCAAAGAGAAGGTAGTCATTAAAATTTGACTTCCTCTGGTATATCTTTAAATTTCGTTATACTCGCAAATTTTATCCTTTGAATTTTGTTTTATTCGCAGAATCTGAGAACAACCTTCGTAATGCGAAAGCTGGATTAGAAGCCTCATGTTCCGAGCTTCGTAAGAAAAATGCTTTGCTTTCTACCCGCTTAATAAACTCTCGTGACCGTGCTACTCGGAGATTCAACTATCTTGCTTATTCCAAAGATATCGAAGATACCAACCATCAAAAAGCTATACTTCGTGAAAGTCATATGAAAGCTCAAGTCTTTATGAATAACATTCTCTTATCAAGAGCCTTGCCTCCTGTGAAAATTACTCCTCTGAAAATATCTGACGATGAAGTTGCTCGTGAGCCTGATAGTGATTTCGATTATGAGAGTGATGATAAAGATCTTGATGACGAGAAAGAATCTATTCCTCAAGGAGATGTTCCTGTTGCATATTCTTCAAAGGATGATATCTCGCAAAAGTCGAAAGCTGCTAATGACCCTACTCATCTTAAAGATCCAAAGACAGAGTGTTGATGAAGCATGATAACATTCTTTTTTCAATTTATCATTGACTCTCATGTCCTCCTTTCTTTTGAATTCCTTCCCTTAGTTACTGTTGGTTTTCTTTTTGCGAACTATTCTGTTTTTTAAGAAGTACATCTGATATTTTGCGAAGATGATTTAACCTTTCTTAAGAAGTATATCTGATATTTTGCGAAGATAATTTAACCTTTCTTTAATTAAATGTTTTCCTTATTTTCCCCCATTTGATCATATGAACAGAAATAATATATAACTCACAGATAAAGCTTAGTATCTCCTTTTCCCCCTATTATTTCTCTTTAAATGATTAAACATTGTTGGAAGTATTAGAATATCTGCCTCAATTTATCTTACGAAGTTTCAACTTGTTACGATTGTAAATAAGAAATCCTCCCTCTTAAGTATAAGAAATAAAATATATGAAATATCCTTAATAAGTATACTACATATACAATACCTTTGAAGAAGTATTAGAAGTACTAAATCCGTCAAATGAAGAAATATAAGAAGTATTAGAAGTACTCGATCCACCAAATGAAGAGATATAAGAAGTATTAGAAGTACTCAATTCACCAAATGAAGAGATATAAGAAGTATTCAATCTGTGAATAATTACGTAACATATGACGAAGTATAATGATTACTTAACCTTCACCAAATGAAATATCCGTTGAAGAAGTATAATAAATATGAGATATTCTTGAAGAATTATAAGAAGTATTCAACTTTTGGAGAAATATTCAATATATGGAGAAGTATAAGAAGTATGTAATTCTCGTAAACTTTTACGAATATGAACTTATCTGTATTTGATTGCTATCAAAATCGCATCCTTTGTTAAGTATTCGTTAAAATTCTTCAATGATGTTGTCTTCTTTGATAGGACTTCTTGTAAAAATTCTTCAATGATATTGACAGAGCTGTCTTCTCTTCAAAACTTCTTGATGTATATTCTTGTAAAATTTCTTCAATGATATTGATGTAATTAATTTCATTAATTTCTGTGGTCTTATCATGCCTTCCTAAGTAAAGGTCTTATTTTGCCACCTTTTTTGTAGTAAATATTTGTATTTGCGATAATATGACAAGCCTGAACATTCTTGCGAACATACAACCTCGTGACATTATCGTCTTGCGATGAAATCGCATGACGTTTTTACACTTTCATGTAATAACCCATTGATCTCATCTTAACTTTTTTGTTTCATTCTGCGAGTTCTTTTTGTATGTTTTCCTTCTCTCTTTTTTTTTTTTTTTTTAGAATGCTCGCAGAAATTTATTTGTTGCACAAATATGACAAGCCTTTATGTTTTCGCAAACAAGAAGCCTCGCGACATTTGCGTCTTATAGCACGTATCAGATCCCTAATGGAGGGTGATGCCCTTTATCTTTCCCCTGGTTGCCCCTTCAAGGAAGCGTACATCGACCATACAAGGTTAGTTATTCCCATCCGGTTCTGCCAACAACCAGCTTTTGATCGCAACCTCTTATCCTTTTTGCCTATAGGGCTTATAGTTACGAGGTTGCACCCTATGGGGTATCTTTGGGCCAAGTGCATCATTTGCCAAGACTTGTCAAAAATGGCATATGTGGTTCAACCTCACCCGGCACTCTTGACTCAACCGTGTACCTCGGCGCCTTGATCATTTTCTGCACTTCTGGGAAAAACAGTATGCCTTAGTCGCCCAACCTAAATCCTCTTACACCGCATTTTATATTGAGTAATGTCGCTAGATTAGGTGAGAATCCAAGGTGTCTAACCCGGATAGGTACCCCATTATTGGGTTGTACCCCTAAAATTTTACCATGTACTAAGGGTCCTTGGTGGTGTTCCGGTTACCCTTAGACACATTTATAGGTACCCCCTTAAATGACGTACTTTAGGACTTTGCCTCTTACGAAATATAGCTTCGCGAACTAGGGTGTACGCCACAAAGGTTTGCCTGTATAAAATTTTCTGCGGCTTTCTTTCTTTTTTGGAGGCTGATCACAGATTGCGGTCTTTTATTCGCAAAATAATGAAAGTTTAATCGCAATATAAATTTTGAAACTCGTAACTTTTCCCAATTTCGTAAAAAACAATATTCGTAAAAAATTTCATGAGTTTTATGGATAATACCTTTTCAAATATAGTCTGTTCCAAGGTCTACCAAGCCTCAAACCCATGTCTCTCCCTTCTGGATCCATCAAACCCGATAAGATCCGCTTCCTACAACTTCTTTAATAACATATGGTCCATCCCATTTTGGTGCTAATTTTCCTCCATTTTCTTTTTGATATCGAGGTGTTTCTCGCATGACCAAATCACCTGGTTTATATTCACGTTCAATGACTCTCTTGTTGTATTCTCGAGCTAATCGTTCATGATAAATCTTCATATGGTGCAACACCTTTTCTCTTTTTTCTTCCAAATCATCCAATTCACTTAATATTACTCCCGCACTTAAATTTCTTTCCCAAGCTTCTTTCTTTGTTGTCGGAATTACAACCTCGTGGGTATACTGCTTCTACTCCATATGTTAGACAATAAGGAGACATTCCAGTTGCTTCTCTTCTAGTTGTATTGTATGCCCAAACTGCGCTAGGTACTTGCTCGCACCATCCTTTGAGATGTCCTTCTAATTTATTTTTGATTGTATCTGCGATTGTTTTATTTGTTGCTTCACTTTGTCCATTTAGCTTGTGGATATAACGGGGTTGACTTCCCACATTTTATCCTAAAAGCACTGAGTAACATCTCTATGTTCTGCCCCTCAAATTGTTTTCCATTATCGGATACTAGTTGTCTTTGGAACCCCGTACACCTGCAAATGAGGTTCTCAAATATGAATGTAAAAACATCTTTATCACGAATATGTTGTCTTGCTTTTACTTCGATCTTCGTGAAATAATCTGTTGCAACTATCAAGTATCGCCTTTTCCAGATCCAGGTATAAATGGTCCAACAATATCCAACCCCATTTACCAAAAGGCCACATCTTGTTGAAGAAGTTAATGTGGCCCCTGGTGCATGAATTCTTTTACCATGTCGTTGACATTCCTTGCATATTAAATACGAACAATTTTGCGTCTGTATGCATATAAGGCCAGTAATATCCTTGTATCTTTGCTCTATATGCTAGAGATCTTCCCCCACTATGATTGCCAGCTTCTCCTCCATGTAACATCTTTAATATTTTTTCTCCTTCTTCGCGAGTTAAGCACCTGAGAGGTGGTCCATTGAAAGATTTTCTATATAAAATTCCTTCTCGCAACTCATAGTTTGTTGCACGACTCTTTAATTTATGTGCTTCTAGTCTGTTCCTGGATATTTCTCTGTTGTTCGAGATATGCATGAATTTCTTTTCTCCAATCTGCGATGTTGTTTGATAACTCTCTTTCTACTTCCATCGCAACAACTTCCTCAATTTCTTTATCTTTGTCCACTTGATGGGTGTTGAATTGTCTCGTATTTGGATATTTCTTGTATTTGGATTTGTCATCATGCTTGGAATAAATGCAAAAGCATCTGCGAGACGGTTATATTTTCTAGATATATGTCTCCATTTTAATTTTGGTATCTTCGCAGATAATTCCTCAACGAGTTTCTTGTATTTCTTCAAAGAAGATTCATTTGTGGTATATTCCCCTTTAATTTGACAAATCACTAACTGCGAATCACTTGTTATCCTTATACTTTCAAGCTTCTTTTCTATTGCGATCTTTAATGCATGCACTACAGCTTCGTACTTTGTTTCATTGTTCGTGGATGCAAATTCTAGTCTGAATGAGAATGCTGTTCTTTCTCCTTCTGGTGAAATCAACACGACTCCAATTCCATTTACCTCACTATTGGATGATCCGTCCACTAGAATTTCCCATCTATCTGGTTCTGTTAACAAGTCTTTTGGATTTCCAAATTCTTCTTCAACATCCATCATTTCCTCTACTGCTTCATCTTCTTCCAAAGGAAATTCTGCCAAAAAATCTGCGACGACTTGTGATTTTTGCGATGACAATACTTCGTATTTTATCTTGTAATGGTTTACTTGTGCATTCCACCTTTCTGTCTTCCTGACATTTTTGTGTTCTTCAAGATTGATTCAATTGGGACTTTGGTTACCACTTTTATCACATGTGCTTGAAAGTATATTCGTAACTTGAATGATGCATAAACCAGGGCTAAGATTAACTTCTCCATTTTAGAATAATTCTTCTCTGCTGCATTAAAGGTTTTACTAATATAGTAAATGGGCCTTTCTACTCCTGCGTCTGCTCACAACAGAACTGCACTTAGAGCATATGGAGTTGTTGCGAGGTATACCAATAATTCTTCGTCTCTCTCTGGTTTCTGTAGTATAGATGTATTTGCGAGGTATTCTTTGATTCCTTGAAAAGCTTTTTCACATTCATCAGTCCACTTGAATTTTCTCCCTTCTTAAGTATGTTGAAAAAATGCTTGCACTTATCTGACATTCGCGAAATAAATCTTCCAAGTGAAGCCAAGAGTCCATTTAGCTTTTGTACTTCTTTTACCGTTGCAGGTGTTGGCATGTCACGAACTGCTTGGACCTTTTCTAGATCAACTTGTATTCCCTCCTTTGATACTATGTATCCCAAGAACTTTCCAGATGAAACCCCAATTATACATTTCTCATGATTTAATTTGATGTTGAACTTTCTCATTTGCTCAAATATTTCCTTCAAATCTTGCACATGATATTTAGCTTCCTTGCTTTTTATCAACATATAATCTACATATACCTCCAAAGTTTTATGTATCCACTTCACGAACACTTTTTCAACCATACGTTGATATGTAGCACCCGCATTCCGCAAACCAAATGGCATCTTCAAATAACAATACAAACCCCTTGGAGCAAAAAAGGCAGTATGTTCTTGATCTTCTTCTGCGAGTGATATTTGATTATACCCTTTATATCCATCAAGTGAAGTGACTCTATCATGACCTGCAGCTGATTCCACCATTTGTGGTATATCTGGTAATGGAAAACTATCTTTGGGACATTCCTTGTTTAGATCAGTGAAATCTATGCAAATTCTTATTCCTTTATTCTTTTTCGGAACAATGACCATATTCGCAATCCATTCTGGATATTTTGCTTCCCTTATGATCCCTGCATCCAACATCTTTTGTAATTCTTCTTCTATCTGTACATGATAATTTTGTGATATCTTCCTTATTCTTTGTTTGAATGGTCTTACATTTTTTATCTATGTTCAATCTATGACACGCCACTGATGGATCAATTCCTGGAATCTCATCTACACTTCCTGCGAAGATATCTTTATATTCTCGCAAAAGATCAATAGTTCTTTTTTCTTCTTCTTCATCCATCTTAGTTCCAATTCGCAAGAATAAAGGATCCTCTTTACTTCCAATATTTATTTCTTTAGTTGGTTCAGCTGCAACATAGCTTGGAATTTGCTCCCCCATAGGTGTTGGTTCTTTGATTATTTTTGCTGGTTCCCCTTCTTTTTATGGAATCTCATTTGGTATACCTCTCCCTTCCTTTGCTCTTATTGTATACACTCGGAATTCTTCTTCCTTTTTTGTTTCCTTCGCGAGTTTCCTACTGCTGTTTCTTTCTTGCTCTTCCTCCGCATTGCGTTACTTCAATTTGATAACAAAATTTTGCACTATCAAGATCTCCTTTTACTTCTTGTATTCCATTTGGTGTAGGAAATTTGATTCTCTGATGTAATGTTGAAGCAACAGCTTTGATCGCATGAATCCACGGCCTTCCTATCAGCATGTTATATGGAGATTCCATATCTATCACACACAAGATTACATGTGTTTCGATTTCTCCTAGTAATATTCGCAGCGCGATTTCACCTTTAGATTTTGTTGTAGATTTTCCTAATCCATGAATAAGACATTTTGAATTTGTGATTTCTTCATCTTTAATTTCCATCCCCTTAAGTGCATGATAGAATATGATATTAACAGAACTCCCTGTATCAACCAAAATTCGGTTTAATTTCCATTTTTTTACAGCTTTCTTATCTTCTAGCATGATCGAAATTGTGATCACCAATGGTGAAGTGTGGTTCAAGTCTTCATTTGGAATTTCTGTTGCTGAAAATGTGATTTTCCGCTTTTCCCATTCTTCTAAAGTTGTTATCTTTTCTTCCTCCATGATCTTTCTTCCTCTACAATCTCGCTTGTATATTTTTCCCTTCATATTACTATGAAATTCATCAATCATTGTCTTTGTGATCATATTGCATTCTTCTTTTTTGCAATCTCTATCTACTGACTTCATTTGATCTTCAAATTTTCCACAATTCCCTCAAATTTAGGCTACCACAATTCTCAAGTCCCTGTTTCTAGCGCCAATTATGTAGTTGCAGAATAACCTACAACTACACCCTCAATAGAATTAGTAAAAACTCAAGAAGTTCTTGATGGTGAATGATAACTTTCTTATTAATTCTCTTAGTTGATTACATAGAATTATCAAAATGGAACTAGAATAGTTATAACTTTTTCTATTCTCTTTCCTAAGATAATTTCTTACACTTATTAAAAGAACCTCTCGAATTTTACATTTGAACTCCTATTTATAGTAAAACTTATGCAGATGTATATGAATTGCGAAGTATCGCAATTCATCCTCGCAAAACTTCATATTTATCCGCGCTACTTCTATCATCGTATCATTTTATAACTCTTTTCTCCTTTATCTATTACGATACTCGTGAACTATTATCTTGCGATATTCAATACCTACAGGAGCAGCTACACTCGCAGACAGATCCACCTGAGCCCCTGATTCAAATCATCGACGAAGATCAAACGATATCCGCGGAAGAGCAATTGCCGGAAAGGACTCCTAGTCAGGAGTCAAACCAATATGCCCAGATGAGGTTAGAATTAGAAGAGTTGAGGAGAGCTCAAAATACATACGCGGAGGCGGTATCTCTGTTGGCACATGAAAATCAGCAACTCAGAGCTACCCGTAGTAGGAACATGGGAGTCCAGCACGACGAAGCCAGCTCAATGGCACCAAGGCCAAACCAGGATCGCAGGATGGTGCTGGCCAACAACCCAGACCCTTTGAAACGAGGATATACGATAAGAAGACAAAGATACGACCCGGATTACAACCCCCAAGACTCGGACTACTTTGACAGCGATCCACCGCACACCGAGCAACCATCTGCCCAGGAAGAGCATCAGCGTGCAATGAGAGATGATGGCGGAGATCAAACTACTGAAAACTAGGCGGGGGAGGTGGGGGGAGATTGGAGCAAATAATGAAGGAGGAAAGCACTACCCCCCCAACACAACACCTAGCCAAGGCTCTCATTATGCATAAATGGCCAGTTTCGGCATTCGAATTCTACGACGGATCTAGCGACCCCGCCGCCCATCTTCGATATTATAATAGAATGATGGCACGATGGAATTATGACGAGGCCATACTGTACAGATACTTCCCTTCAAGTTTGAAGGGATCCGCACTCTTATGGTTCGACAACTTCCCACCAAATTCTATTAACTCGTACGATCAACTTACTAAGAAGTTCTTAACAACTTACATGTACAACAAGGTGGTGAACACCGGAATGGATAAGATTTTCTCACTAGTAGTCCAGTACAAGGAAACAATTAGGGAATACACAGACAGGTGGCACAAGATCTGCCAAGCCATCGGAAATGTATACCCCGTGGTCAGCATCAACTTCTACAAGTGGGGGCTCGACATGATGAGCCCACTGTTTTTCGAGATCAAGGGATCGTCCCTGCAACCGAAGGAGATCTTCGAGTGATCATAGAAGAGCATGCCAGACTAAAAGAAATACAACTGGAGAACCCCAGAGCTCAAACCCAGCGTCCACCATGAACCAACTCTGCGGAACAATCCAGCAGACCTATGGGGAGTGACTTAGGTGAAAGACCCAACGAAGATAGAAGAGAACGCAGAGATAAACGACGAGGGGATATTAGAAAATTCGAAGATCAAGTCTATACGAAGATGAATGCCAGTTATTCTCGCATCCTGAGAGAAATCAAGGGCCGCGAGAAGTTGGAGTGGCCGTGGTCTAAGGGGAAACAAACCCCTAGATCAGAGCATGCTAAATAATACTGTTAATATCATTGTTTCAACGGTCACTGGACAGAGAAGTGCAAGAATTTGAAGATGATGATTCAGAAGCTGGTAGATTCAGGAGACCTCCAACAATTTGTACAGAAGACGAGCGATAAATATAAAGCTAAACGAAGCAAGCAAGTCCAACTGCCTGAAGGCAGTCGCACCCTTAACACCATCTCATGTTCTGAGTCCGTGGGACCTTCCCTAACGTCTTAAATAGGTAATAGGTTGAGGAAGAAATTTGAAGACTACTGCGAGCTTTATAAAATCAACGGGGAAGAAATGGACGAGCACGAACATTGGATGGACGCGCCCCTGAATTTCGACACGGATGATGTAGGGGAAGACATGGAAGACCATAACGATCCCCTTGTTCTCACGCTACCAATCGCAGGATGCAATATCAAGAAATCCTCATCGATGGGGGAAGCTCCGTCAATGTTCTATTCTATGATACATTCAAAAGGATGGAACTCAATGATGAACATCTGCTATCTTCGTACTACAACATCTACGGATTCAATGGAGAAGCCACGAAGCCCTTAGGGGACATTATCTTACAAGTTGATGCAGGACCAATGAAGGTCGACACCCGGTTCAGCGTGGTGGACGCACCCTCACCATACAATGCTATAATTGTCCGAAGGTGGGTGCATAAACTGAAAGGGGTGGCCGCTACCTACCACCAGTACCTTAGGTTTCCAACCCCCCAGGGGGTAATGGAGATAAAATGCGATCAAGTCTTGGCACGAGAGTGTCAAACTCAGCAAAACAAGCTCAACAACGAACAAGATGAACATAGAAAGAACCGAAGATCCCGAAACAAGGAGAACGCAAAGGAAAAAACCATCAATGCTTACCTAGAAGAAATCTCCGGAAAAAGACTTCCAAAGGGAGATACGACTGGGAACACGGAGGCAAGTACCCGAGCCACAAAGGAAAATGAGGAGTCTGCCAAATAACAATCAAAGAAAATTCCTCTCCTAGGGGAATCAAAGACCACGTTTACACCTGTAGAAGTTGTGAAAGAAATAAACATAGGAACTAAAGAAGAACCGAGGATGATCAAGATCGAAACACTAATGGATAAGGAGCGCGAGGCATCCTTAATAAGGCTTCTCACGGAGCATGCAGATATCTTCGCATGGAAACTAGGAGACATGCCTGGGATCGACCCTAAGACTATCCAGCATGAGCTCCGCATAAAGCAGGGCACACCACCCTTCAGGCAGAAGGTACGAAAAGTCGCCTCAGAATATCACAAAGCCGTCGAAATGGAGCTTTGTAAGCTACTAGAAGCCGGATTCATCAAAGAAGTCAAGTATCCAACATGGATATCCAATATGGTCATCGTACCTAAAAAGAACGGCACGGTGAGAATATGCATCGACTTCACCAACCTCAACAAAGCGTGCCCCAAGGACAGCTACCCTTTACCAAGCATTGATCAACTGGTCGAAGCGGTCAAAGGATACGAAGAGATGTCATTTATGGATGGATACTCCAGGTACAACCAAGTGTTCTTATCATAAGAAGATCAACAACATACAACATTCTACACCCCGCATGGCCTCTACTGCTACGTAAGGATTCCCTTTGGACTCTGAAACGCAGGAGCAATGTACCAAAGAATGGTCGACGCCATTTTTAAGCCATGGATTGGAAATACTTTGGAGGTCTATGTGGACAATATGATGGTCAAAAGTAAGATGTGAAAAGATCATCATCAAGATCTGAAAGATATTTTTCAGGAAATGAGAGAACATAACATTAAGGTATACGCGGAAAAATGCACCTTCGGTGTCACTTCGGAGAAATTCCTCGGATATCTGGTAAAAAAACGAGGCATCGAAGTAGACCCTGCCAAAATTCAAGATATTGCGGAAATGCCCTCTCCAAAGAACCTGAAAGAAGTCCAAATTCTCAACGGCTCCCTAACAGCGCTAGGGAGATTCATATCCAGGTCCTCATACAGATGCAAGCCCTTTTTTAACATCCTTAAAAAAGGGACCAAATTTGAATTGACAACAGAGTGCGAGGAAGCATTCAAAGAAATCAAATACTACCTTGCAGGAATACCCATCTTACAAAAACCCGACCCCGATGAGGTTCTGGCCCTATACATAGCAGCAACGAAGAATGCAGTCAGCGCGGTGTTGGTCAAAACCAACACGAAGATAGAGCATACCATCTACTACGTCAGCAAAACTCTCAATACAACGGAAAAGAACTACACAAAGATCAAGCAACTCATCTTGGCGCTAGTATGGGCCACCCAGAAGCTAAGGACCTACTTCCTAACGCACTACATCCGCGTCCCCTGCAAAGCTCCACTAGAGGATATCCTCAAAAGCGTGGGAAAAGCATGGAGAATCGCAAAATGGAATACTCATCTTGACCAGTACAACATCATACATGAGCTCCAGCATTCCCAGAAGTCCCAAGTCTTAGCAGATTTCTTGGTTGACCTACCACTGGACAACGATGAAGAAATCCTTATTGATGGGCTTAACACAACAGAGTTACCCAAGGGCAGCGTAAGCAAAGATCCCGTCGATATCCTCGAGCCACCAAACCCAAGACAATGGGAAATCTTTGTCGATGGCTCGAGGAACAAAGAAAGAGCGGGCATTGGAATCGTAATTACTACCCCCACTGGAGACCGAATCATCCACGCGTTCAGACTAGAGTTCAAAGAACACACCAATAACATCGTCGAATACGAAGCCATTGTACATGATCTGCGTCTGATAATAGAAATGGGTATAACAAATGTACGCTTGACCAGTGACTCACAACTAGTCATCAGGAAAATAGAGCTGAAATATAATGTGTATGACGAAACCTTGTCGGCATACATGACTTTGGTCCAGACACTAGAACATGATCAAATACCAAATATTATATTCCGGCACTTAAGCAGGAAGGAGCTCAGGCATGCGGATGCTTTGGAATACATCTCATCTATGTTGAAAAACAAAGATATAAAATCAATTAAAATCACTAGGGTTTACGAGCCGTCAATCCCTCCCCGAGAGCTCTGCGCTACGAACATGAAGCATAGCGCGGAGGGGGAAATAACAGACGATGATGTGGGAGAATACATCGCAGACGATTTCCAAGAGGATGACATCATGACAAGAGCGGATGAAGACGAAGACTTCAGCAAAGAAGAAGACTGGAGGTTGGGTATCCACCAACTTCTCAAGGAATGAACATTACCATGAGACCTAAAGCAGGCCAGGAAGATACAATCAAAAGCAGGGAGGTACGACTTGAGAGGAGAGATTTTATACAAAAAATATTTCCTCTAACCTTTGTTACGATGCTTGTCCAGATCCGAAGGCCACCTAGTGCTAAAAGATATCCATCGAGAAGACGCGGGAAATCATAGCGGGATGAGATCCCTGGCCGACAAGGCAAAAACACAAGGGTATTATTGGCTAACAATGATATGATACGCTGCAAGGATGTCTAAAAGGTGCGAAGAATGTCAGCGGTTCGCTAGACGAATCCACGCACCAACAACAATGCTAAACTCAGTAGATAGTCCTTGGCCATTTTCAAAATGGGGCATAGACATCGTAGGACCCCTGATCGAAGGATCGGGAAAAATAAGATTTTTGATAGTGGCCACGGACTATTTCAGTAAATGGGTAGAAGCTAAAGCCTTGGCTAGAATCCGCGACTCGGATGTCTTCACATTCATCTTTCAGAACATAATCTGCCGGTTTGGAATCCCGGCAGAAATTGTCTCTGACAATGGTAAGCAATTACAAGGTAAAAATATAGATTTACTATTTGAAACTTTCAAAATCCAAAAAACTAAGTCAACACCAATATACCCTCAAAGAAATGGCCAAGCAGAGGCTACAAACAAGACCCTCGCTTTCATTCTCAAAAAACAATTAGATGAGCACAAAGGACGATGGTATAAACAACTGCATAATGTCTTATGGGCATATCGAACGACCCGAAGGTCTGCTACAGAGGAATCCCCTTTTTTGCTGACCTACAAAGCTGAAGCTGTCATCCCCACGGAAATCATCATGCCAACCACAAAGACAGAAGCATGGGAAAAGAACCTCACAACGGACATGATGCTGGAAAGGCTCGATGATCTCGAAGAAAGAAGAGAAGCAGCGCTACAAAAGATGGAGAATTACCAAAGAAAATTAGCAAGGGAATATAATAAAAAGGTTAAACTTAGGAACTTCGTAGAAGGACAATATGTGCTAAGAACCATACCCCAATACCAAAGAGAAAATAAGTGGGGCAAGTTGGCACCAACATGGGGAGGGCCTTTTGTCATACAAGATATAGTAGGAAACAGATCCTATTACCTATGCAACCTAAAAGGGGAAGTCCTCCGCCATCCTTGGAACACCAAGTATCTCAAGCCATACCATCCTTAGATCACATCGCAGCGTTGCAACTGCGTAAAGAATGCCAGAAGAAGAAGACGATGATTTTTTGATATGTTTATATCTCTGGACGAGGAATAACAGACCTCAATAAATCAATGAAAAACTTTTTTGAATCTGTGAAAAGCAATCAGCTCAGGGTAATACAAGGTGAAGACATCCAGCAGAAGGAAATCTCTAACTATTTTAAGTCAGCGGGTAGACGGAATGAGGGACATGTACATAGCGACACCCCATATCCTAGAACGCTGCATCGACCCCCACCGTCTGGGAATCCTCTGATCAAGGATTAGCTAGCGGGGGATAGGTCTCAAGATGTTCACGAAGGTACATACCTTCGGCATCGCACTCAAACACTAGGTCAACGGGTCGACGGAATGAGGAACATGTACTTAGTGACACCCCATATTCTAGAACGCTGCACCAACCACCATCGTCTGGGAATCCTCTGGCCAAGGATTAGGTAGCAGGGTCACAGGTCTCAAGATGATCACGAAGGTACATACCTTTGGCACCACACTCAAAAACAAAGTCAGCGGGTCGACGGAATGGGGACATGTACATAGTGACAACCCATATCCTAGAACGCTGCACCAACCCCTACCATCTGGGAATCCTCTTGCTAAGGGTTAGCCAGCAGGGTGACAGGTCTCAAGATATTCACAAATCTAGCCAACAAACGATGATCCATTCCATAAAAGTTTATTACAAGTTCAACAAAATAAGCAAAAAGGCAACAAAATAAGAAAAAGAAGTTCGACAGACGCAGCAAAAACTCTATAATCAACAAGGATCAACTTTCTATAACTGACAAAAGAATCTACTTAGACGATTCAGTGCCACCAGTAGGGCTTTCCCTCTGCAGCGAAGGTACGCTCCCACCTGAAGAAGGCCCCGAAGAGCCAGACAGGGTCGAAGGTTTAGGACGACGAGGATAGTGCTTTTCAATACCGTTCCCAATCAGGAGGTAATTCTCTATCTTATCCAGCACCTTGTTCGTCTCTTCGACCAGTTGACAACGAGCCTTGTATGTAATAGCGGTATTACGCATCTTGGCTTGGGATAACAGGGTATATAGACGGTTCACTTCCAAAGAGGCCAAGTCAGCTTCCTGTTTGTTGGACGTAGCCAAGCCTTTGAAATACGAGGTTTGTCCCTCCTGTTGCACCAAGGCAGTCTGAGATTGCTCTAGATCAGATTGAGCCTTGTCAAGTTTTTTATTTGCAGCGAGAATCTATCCCTGGAGATCTAAAAAAGAAAACGAAGAGTTATGACAATGAAGCACTAAAATCACACCCGGATAAGCAAATATATACCTTCGACTCTAGCCGAAGCTATTTCATATTCATTAACAACCGCATCTCGAGCCTTGTCAAGAAAGTCATACTCGTCGGATATTTTCTTATCATCTTGTTGAAGAGTGGAAAGAACAAATTTACTAGCGTCTAACTCTACCTGCTTCATTGAATCCAAATGACAAAAATGATTGACTTCGTTATTCAGCTCCTTCATTCCTTTATTAAGTCTGTACATATTAACTTCGAGATTTCTCTCGGACTCGGCTTGACGAGCTACGTCAGCCCGGGATGCGGATAAGGCCTTGCCAAGGGTAGAGGCTTCGGCCCGAGCATCGTCTCTTTCTTTGGAAAGACGTTGTATGTACCCCCGTACGTCGGAATCCTGGGAGGAACGAGCCTGCCGTAGCTCTTCCTCTAGAAGATTCATCTTTGCCAACAAAGACGAACCAATCTCGCGGGCTTCGCGAAGATTATCGCGCGTCCACATCAAAGTACCATCAAAGAGACGATGATCCGCGTTATACTTATTTTGTATATCAACTATCTGGGTATGCCTTAGACGCCATACCTCGGCCTTGGCATCCCACCGCTCGGCCTCACTCTTAAGTTGTTCCACTAGCTCGGCAATACGGGTCTTCTGCCGGTTTCTCTCATTTCGAAGCCATATCAACTCAGGGACTCCGCCCACTGAAGATAGGGTGGGGATACTCAGACGGAACAGGAATTACTAAAAAGAAAACAACGATACAAACAAGAATAAGGGAAAAACCTGTGAAGGATGAAGCATATTTTCGAACAGTATCCAACTCACTACGCACCGTAGCAAGCTCCAAACGAAGCCTCTTTTCTTCGTTTCCCAGATGCTCTTTCCCCTTAAAACAGTTCCTCAGCTCACTTATCTCCTTATATCTGGCAGAGATGACACCCTCGGCCACAGCCAACTCCTCCTCTCTGTGACGAATCTTACCATCTAACTTAAGGGAGTTGGCCTTGAAAAACTGGTACAAGTTATGATTGCAGTATTCGCTCCTCATCACCTACAAAGAGCACCATGTCAGAATACCGCGAAGTACCCACGAAAAAAAAAAACTACGTACCTCCAACATCCGCTGGTGAGGGTAACCATACTGATATCCATAAGCTATGGCCATCATGTCAACAACGGTGGCTAGAGGGTCAACCACTAAGGTAGCCTCCAGTGACCTCAGATTCCTATCCCACACCTCCGCAACTCGATCTTCAGCAGATAACTGCATCATCTTATGGGTATAAGTGTCAGAATCTTTCTCCCCAGCAACAACGGGAGCAGGGTTTGGGATGAACATCAAATTTTTCTTCTTCAGCCAAGAAAGGACAGCGTCATCACCCTCCAACATCAAGGACTATGGGAAATCATCCGAAGGGGACCGAGTAGAAGATTCCCCAACAGCGGGAACCTTCTTCGAAGCATCAACATGCGAGGAAGTCTTGTCCAAATCTTTCCCCTTACTAGAAGAGCCCAGTACGTCCAAATCATCGCTTGGGGAAAGCAGGGAAAACTCATTAGCAAAACCCATGGCATCATTCACATCAAAGGACTGCCCCGCAGAGTGGACTCGGCCAAAGGATAATTCCTGGAAAATCGGGTCCCCACCACCAATGCCAGCAGCAGTATTATCCTCGGCATCATGACCACCAGGGGGACCCTTCGTACCATCACCATCACCATCAGCGTTGGTATCCTCAGCATCATGACCACCAGGGGTACCCCTCGTACCATCACCATTACCATCAGCGGTAGTATCCTCAGCCTCATCACCACCGGGGGTACCCTTTGTACCATCAACATCAACGACATCTTCACGAAGAGGGGGAGAAGTTTCAGTACGTTCTTCCCCATCGGACATATCCTCATCTTCATCAAAGTCCTCATTATCAAGACTAGTAACCTCCTCTTGGACCCCTGCCTCATCAATAACAATGGTAGAAGAGCGTTTGTGACCGATCCTCCTTTTCTTCGTCACCTACAGAGTAATAAGGGAATTAAGTCAACGTTCTTTCCTTGACTCAAAGATTTCCTTTGAGCAAAGAAAAAAGGGGAAACTAAAGGAGTAACGGATCCGCACCTTCACAGCCGCAGTACTCTTCGAGGAAGGGGAAGCACCCGAAATCTCGTCATCAGCATCAATAACATCGAAGTCATATGGAAAATTCATACCTTCGAAGTTCAATTGTCAAGGGAAGTAATTTACATAACGAATAGGGGGAACCTCACAAGGAACGCTACCTGCAGTAGGACGCCATCCGTCGGGACCAGGAATCCAACCCCAAGCCCACGGACCAACAACCTCAATAGCAGTAGCATGCCACTCATAGTCATGGTCGTGCTTGATCCTCTCACGAAAAGGTAAAAGCTTCTTATTAGCAGACCCTTCAGTACCAGGAACATACTTCAGCTTGGCATCGCTAAACTCACTCAAAAGTCGAACCTCGCCATGGGAAGCAGCAATATTACGAAGACTCACACTCCACAGCTTACGGTTCCTACTGTTGACATAATCCCCGAAAGAACTATTGAAATTCTGAGGGGTATACCATTCCCTCTCAGCAGGATCGGGGGTATAACAGGTCATCATTGTTTCTCTCTTGCTGCGAAGATAGCACTCCTTCAGGGCGCGGAGATAATTCCCAGTAAACTGTGATACAGAACGACTATGGGTATTTTTCGAGGAACCCTCGCGACCGGCCAACGCATCGTAATAAAAAGAATCACCTGACTTGTACAAAGGGAGCATAAGACCCGCTTCAAAGGCCCCCACGGTGGTCAACAGATGAAACTCATCGAACTGGTACCCCGATATGAGATCGTAAGTAATGTCATCATCAGGGGCATAAAAGCGAACATCAAAAGCTTGAAGTTCATGCTTCTCCTTGAACACTTCCAGATCAATGTGTTTGAAGGTAACTTTTTTCTTACCAACCGAGACGCTTCGAATAATCAACGCAGTGCCTTCCTCATCAAGAGAATCCTTCGCGGAGTCTTTTGAAGGGCTCGTATCCAGGGCTTTCCTTTTCAAAGGCACATTCTTAGATGGCTCGACTTTCGAAGCACTAGCCCTGACATATTTTCCTCTGGAAGGGACCGTCGGAGGAGGGGGAAGAAGACTCTGTTGAAACACCGGAGGAACCAAAGAGCGAAGGGGATGAGCATCCAAAGCTTCGTTACGAAGAGCACCCTGCGGGTTTCTAGGATCATCGTGCGGATGGGAAGAAGCGTGGGTAGTAGCGTATCTAGAACCAGGGGGATCCCGCGGAGGATCTCCCCTCTTAGAAGAATGTCTATGACCAGAAGAGGACGAAACCCTCTGAGAACGAAGATCCACATGCGAAGACCTAGAGCCTCCTGGCGGAGATACGTCCGGGTCTCTACGCGGAGGAGATCTAGGAGGACTAGATGGCGGAGTCTGGTAAGGAACCCGCGGACGATCGGCCATATCTACGGATATACAAACAAGTTGTAAATCCTGCAGAATATCAAGTGAAAATCAAAAGGCTGAACTTTCTAAAAAATTCTCAAAAGAAAAAACAGAACAAAAACCCTAGCTGATTTATGACACAGGGAAAAAGTTATGCTACTATGAACTAGTAACCCTTGTGATAAATATACTTTGTATATGCGTTCTTCATCACAAGGGTAACAAAACAGCAGCAAAAGATGAACGGTTAGTAAGAAACAAGACCAAAAGTTAAACCCTTACCTGTACCAAGAGTTTCAGAAGAACGAGCAACAGCGAGCGAACACACGGAATCAAGGACATATCGTATTCAAGACAAAATAGCAGCAGGAAACAGTAGCAGCAGCAGTTAATGGCATCCAAACAAAATGGAAGAATGAAAAAGCAGAGAAGAAAAGAATGAAGGACCAACAGAGAATGAAATTTATTTCACATTCTCTCCCCCCTTATAAACATCCAAGAAAATCGAAACCGTCCCTTCTCCCAAGGGGAAGTTATTGCGTAATAGGAAACGCACCCTAAAATCAAGGGGAAGTTATTGGGCAAGTGAGGAATATGTGACGGTTTTCCTATCACTTCAACTGATGCCCCAAGTCAGAAGAAAAGGGGAAAATTGTAAGTACATATTTCCACCACTCGCCACGTGTCCTCGGGTAAGCACGTGGAGAGCATGTGACGCGGGGCATCAAAAGACGATGCCACATGGATATAGCCAAGAAGTGTGTACCGGCATAAAAGGACCCTCATGTAGGTACTGAATATCGCAAGATAACAATTCACGAGTATCGTAATAAATAAAGGAGGAAAGAGTTATAAAATGATACGATGATAAAAGTAGTGTGGGGAAATATGAAGTTTTGCGAGGATGAAATAATTTTGCGAGTATGAGTTGCGATACTTCGCAACTCATATATAGCTGTATAATTTTTACTATAAATAGGATTTCAAATGTAAAATTCGAGAGGTTCTTTTAGTGAGTGTAAGAAATTATCTTAGGAAAGAGAATAGAAAAAGTTGTAACTATTCTAGTTCCATTTTGATAATTCCATGTAATCAATTAAGAGAATTAATAAGAAAGTTATCATTCACCATCAATAACTTCTTGAGTTTTTACTAATTCTATTGAGGGTGTAGTTGTAGGTTATTCTGCAACTACATAATTGGCGCTAGAAACAGGGACTTGAGAATTGTGGTAGCCTAAATTTGAGGGAATTGTGGAAAATTTGAAGATAAAATGAAGTTAGCAGATGGAGATTGTAAAAAAGAAGAATGTAATGTGATCACAAAGACAATGATTGATGAATTTCATAGTAATATGAAGGGAAAAATAAACAAGCGTGATTGTAGAGGAAGAAAGATCATGGAGGAAGAAAAGATAACAACTTTAGAAGAATGGGAAAAGCGAAAAATCACATTTTCAGTAGAAGAAATTCCAAATGAAGACTTGAACCACACTTCACCATTGGTGATCACAATGCCGATCATGCTAGAAGATAAGAAAGCTGTAGAAAAATGGAAATTAAACCGAATTTTGGTTGATACAGGGAGTTCTGTTAATATCATATTCTATCATGCACTTAAGGGGATGGAAATTAAAGATGAAGAAATCACAAATTCAAAATGTCTTATTCATGGATTAGGAAAATCTACAACAAAATCTAAAGGTGAAATCGCGCTGCGAATATTACTAGGAGAAATCGAAACACATGTAATCTTGTGTGTGATAGATATGGAATCTCCATATAACATGTTGATAGGAAGGCCGTGGATTCATGCGATCAAAGCTGTTGCTTCAACATTACATCAGAAAATCAAATTTCCTACACCAAATGGAATACAAGAAATAAAAGGAGATCTTGATAGTGCAAAATTTTGTTATCAAATTGAAGTAACGCAATGCGGAGGAAGAGCAAGAAAGAAACAGCTTCGTAGGAAACTTGCGAAGGAAACAAAAAAGGAAGAAGAATTCCGAGTGTATACAATGAGCAAAGGAAGGAGAGGTATACCAAATGAGATTCCAGAAAAAGAAGGGGAACCAGCAAAAATAATCAAAGAACCAACACCTATGGGGGAGCAAAATCCAAGCTATGTTGCAGCTGAACCAACTAAAGAAATAAATATTGGAAGTAAAGAGGAGCCTTTATTCTTGCGAATTGGAACTAAGATGGATGAAGAAGAAGAAAAAAGAACTATTGATCTTTTACGAGAATATAAAGATATCTTCGCAGGAAGTGTAGATGAGATACCAGGAATTGATCCATCAGTGGCGTGTCATAGATTGAACATAGATAAAAATGTAAGACCATTCAAACAAAGAATAAGGAAGATATCACAAAATTATCATGTACAGATAGAAGAAGATTACAAAAGATGTTGGATGCAGGGATCATAAGGGAAGCAAAATATCCAGAATGGATTGCGAATATGGTCATTGTTCCAAAAAAGAATAAAGGAATAAGAATTTGCATAGATTTCACTGATCTAAACAAGGCATGTCCCAAAGACAGTTTTCCATTACCAGATATACCACAAATGGTGGAATCAGCTGCAGGTCATGATAGAGTCACTTCACTTGATGGATACAAAGGGTATAATCAAATATCACTCGCAGAAGAAGATCAAGAACATACTGCATTTTTTGCTCCAAGGGGTTTGTATTGTTATGTGAAGATGCCATTTGGTTTGCGGAATGCGGGTGCTACATATCAACGTATGGTTGAAAAAGTGTTCGCGAAATGGATACATAAAACTTTGGAGGTATATGTAGATGATATGTTGATAAAAAGCAAGGAAGCTAAAGATCATGTGCAAGACTTGAAGGAAATATTTGAGCAAATGAGAAAGTTCAACATCAAATTAAATCCTGAGAAATGTATAATTGGGGTTTCATCTGGAAAATTCTTGGGATACATAGTATCAAAGGAGGGAATACAAGTTGATCCAGAAAATGTCCAAGCAGTTCGTGACATGCCAACACCTGCAACGGTAAAAGAAGTACAAAAGCTAAATGGACTCTTAGCTTCACTTGGAAGATTTATTTCGCGAATGTCAGATAAGTGCAAGCATTTTTTTCAACATACTTAAAAAGTGAGAAAAATTCAAGTGGACTGATGAATGTGAAAAATATTTTCAAGGAATCAAAGAATACCTCGCAAATACATCTATACTACAGAAACCAGAGAGAGGCGAAGAATTATTGGTATACCTCGCAACAACTCCATATGCTCTAAGTGCAGTTCTGTTGTGAGCAGATGCAGGAGTAGAGAGGCCCATTTACTATATTAGTAAAACCTTTAATGCAGCAGAGAAGAATTATTCTAAAATGGAGAAGTTAATCTTAGCCCTGGTTTATGCATCATTCAAGTTACGAATATACTTTCAAGCACATATGATAAAAGTGGTAACCAAAGTCCCAATTGAATCAGTCATGAAGAACACAAAAAGGTCAGGAAGAGTAGAAAGGTGGAATGCACAAGTAAACCATTACAAGATAAAATACGAAGTATTGTCATCGCAAAAATCACAAGTCGTCGCAGATTTTTTGGCAGAATTTCCTTTGGAAGAAGATGAAACAGTAGAGGAAATGATGGATGTTGAAGAAGAATTTGGAAATCCAAAAGACTTGTTAACAGAACCGGATAGATGGGAAATTCTAGTGGACGGATCATCCAATAGTGAGGGAAATGGAATTGGAGTCTTGTTGATTTCACCATAAGGAGAAAGAACAGCATTCTCATTCAGACTAGAATTTGCATCCACGAACAATGAAACAGAATACGAAGCTGTAGTGCATGCATTAAAGATCGCAATAGAAAAGAAGCTTGAAGGTATAAGGATAACAAGTGATTCACAGTTAGTGATTTGTCAAATTAAAGGGGAATATACCACAAATGAATCTTCTTTGAAGAAATACAAGAAACTCGTTGAGGAATTATCTGCGAAGATACCAAAATTAAAATGGAGACATATATTTAGAAAATATAACCGTCTCGCATATGCTTTCGCATTTATTCCAAGCATGATGACAAATCCAAATACAAGAAATATCCAAATACAGACAATTCAACACCCATCAGTGGACAAAGAGAAAGAAATTGAGGAAGCTGTTGCGATGGAAGTAGAAAGAGAGTTATTAAACAACATCGCAGATTGGAGAAAAGAAATTCATGCATATCTCGCAACAGGAGAAATATCCAGGAACAGACTAGAAGCACATAAATTAAAGAGTCGTGCAACAAACTATGAGTTGCGAGAAGGAATTTTATATAGAAAATCTTTCAATGGACCACCTCTCAGGTGCTTAACTCGCGAAGAAGGAGAAAAGATATTGAAGATGTTACATGGAGGAGAAGCTGGCAATCATAGTGGGGGAAGATATCTAGCATATAGAGCAAAGATACAAGGATATTACTGGCCTTATATGCATACAGACGCAAAATTGTTCGTACGAAGATGCAAGGAATGTCAACGACATGGTAAAAGAATTCATGCACCAGGGGCCACATTAACTTCTTCAAAAAGCTGCTGGCCTTTTGGTAAATGGGGGTTGGATATTGTTGGACCATTCATACCTGGATCTGGACAAAGGCGATACTTGATAGTTGCAACAGATTATTTCACGAAGCTCGCAGAAGTGAAAGCAGTACAACATATTCGAGACAAGGATGTTTTTACATTCATATTTGAGAACCTCATTTGCAGGTACGGGGTTCCAAAGACAACTAGTATCTGATAATGGAAAACAATTTGAGGGACAGAACATAGAGATGTTACTCAGTGCTTTTAGGATAAAATGTGGGAAGTCAACCCCGTTATATCCACAAGCTAATGGACAGGCAGAAGCAACAAATAAAACAATCGCAGATACAATCAAAAAGAAATTAGAAGGACATCTTAAAGGGTGGTGCGAGCAAGTACCTAGCGCAGTTTGGGCATACAATACAACTAGAAGAGAAGCAACTGGAATGTCTCCTTATTGTCTAACATATGGAGTAGAAGCAATATTACCCACAGAGGTTGTAATTCCGACAACAAAGAAAGAAGCTTGGGAAAGAAATTTAAGTGCGGGAGTAATATTAAGTGAATTGGATGATTTGGAAGAAAAAAGAGAAAAGGTGTTGCACCATATGAAGATTTATCAGGAACAATTAGCTCGAGAATACAACAAGAGAGTCATTGAACGTGAATATAAACCAGGTGATTTGGTCATGCGAGAAACACCTTTATATCAAAAAGAAAGTGGAGGAAAATTAGCACCAAAATGGGATGGACCATATGTTATTAAAGAAGTTGTAGGAAGCGGAGCTTATCGGCTGATGGATCCAGAAGGGAGAGACATGGGTTTGAAGCTTGGTAGACCTTGGAACAGACTATATTTGAAAAGGTATTATCCATAAAACTCATGAAATTTTTTACAAATATTGTTTGCTCGCAGGAAATTGGGAAAAGTTACGAGTTTCAAAATTTATATTGCGATTAAACTTTCATTAATTTGCGAATAAAAGACCGCAATCTGTGATCAGCCTCCAAAAAAGAAAGAGAGCCGCAGAAAATTTTATACAGGCAAATCTTTGTGGCGTACACCCTAGTTCTCGAAGCTATATTTCGTAAGAGGCAAAGTCCTAAAGTACGTCATTTAAGGGGGTACCTATAAACGTGGCTAAGGGTAACCGGAACACCACCAAGGACCCTTAGTACATGGTAAAAATTTAGGGGTACAACCCAATAATGGGGTACCTATCCGAGTTAGACACCTTGGATTCTCACCTAATCTAGCGACATTACGCAATATAAAATGCGGTGTAAGAGGATTTAGGTTGGGCGACTAAGGCATACTGTCTTTCCCAAGAAGTGCAGAAAACGATCAAGGCGCCGAGGTACACGGTTGAGTCAAGAGTTCCGGGTGAGGTTGAACCACATCTGCCATTTTTGATAAGTCTTGGCAAATGATGCACTTGGCCCAAAGATACCCCATAGGGTGCAACCTCGTAACTATAAGCCCTATAGGCAAAAAGGATAAGAGGTTGCGATCAAAAGCTGGTTGTTGGAAGAACCGGATGGGAAGAGCTAACCTTGTATGGTCGATGTACGCTTCCTTGAAGGGGCAACCAGGGGGGAGATAAAGGGCAGCATCCTCCATTAGGGAGCTGATACGTGCTATAAGACGCAAATGTCACGAGGCTTCTTGTTTGCGAAAACATAAAGGCTTGTCATATTTGTGCAAAAAGTGATGTTCTGCGAGCATTCTAAAAAAAAAAAGAGAAGGAAAGCATACAAAAAGAACTCGCAGAATGAAACAAAGAAGTTAAGATGAGATCAATGGGTTATTACATGAAAGTGTAAAAACGTCCTGCGATTTCATCGCAAGACGATAATGTCACGAGGTTGTATGTTCGCAAGAATGTACAGACTTGTCATATTATCGCAAATACAAAAATTTACTACAAAAGAGGTGGAAAAATAAGACCTTTACTTAGGAAGGCATAATAAGACCACATAAATTAATGAATTTCATTACATCAAAACCATTGAAGAAATTATACAAGAATATACATTATGAAGATCTGAAAAGAAGACAACTTCGTCAATATCATTGAAGAAATTTTACAAGAATATACATCAAGAAGTTTTGAAGAGAAGACAGCTCTGTCAATATCATTGAAGAATTTTTACAAGAAGTCCTATCAAAGAAGACAACATCATTGAAGAATTTTAATGAAGACTTAACAAAAGATGCGATTTTGATAGCAATCAAATATAGATAAGTTCATATTCGTAAAAGTTTACGAGAATTACATACTTCTTATACTTCTCCATATATTGAATATTTCTCCAAAAGTTGAATACTTCTTATAATTCTTCAAGAATATCTCATATTTATTATACTTCTTCAAAGGATATTTCATTTGGTGACGGTTAAATAATCATTATACTTCGTCATATGTTACGTAATTATTCACAGATTGAATACTTCTTATATTTCTTCATTTGGTGAATTGAGTACTTCTAATACTTCTTATATCTCTTCATTTGGTGGATCGAGTACTTCTAATACTTCTTATATCTCTTCATTTGACGGATTTAGTATTCTAATACTTCTTCAAAGGTATTGTATATGTAGTATACTTATTAAGGATATTTCTTATACTTAAAAGGGAGGATTTCTTATTTACAATCGTAACAAGTTGAAACTTCGTAAGATAAGTTGAGGCAGATATTCTAATACTTCAAACAATGTTTAATCATTTAAAGAGAAATAATAGGGGGAAAAGGAGATACTAAACTTTATCTGTGAGTTATATATTATTTCTCTTCATATGATCAAATGGGGCAAATTTAATTAAAGAAAGGTTAAATTATCTTTGCAAAATATCAGATATACTTCTTAACTAAGGTTAAGTCATCTTCGCAAAATATCAGATGTACTTCTTAAAAAACAGAATTGTTTGCAAAAAGAAAACCAACAGTAACTAAGGTAATGAATTCAAAAGAAAGGAGGACAGGAGAGTCAATGATAAATTGAAAAAGGAATGTTATCATGCTTCATCAACACTCTGTGCTGGATCTTTAAGATGAGTAGGGTCATTTTCAGCCTTCGACTTTTGCGAGATATCATCCTTTGAAGAATATGCAACAGGAACATCTCCTTGAGGAATAGATTCTTTCTCGTCATTAAGATCTTCATCATCACTCTCATAATCGAAATCACTATCAGGCTCGCGAGCAACTTCATCGTCAGATATTTTCAAAGGAGTAATTTTCACAGGAGGCAAGGCTCTTGATAATAGAATGTTATTCGTAAAGACTGGAGCTTTCAGATGACTTTCACGAAGTATAGCTTTTTGATGGTTGGTATCTTCGATATCTTTGGAATAAGAAAGATAGTTGAATCTCCGAGTAGCACGGTCACGAGAGTTGATTAAGCGGGTAGAAATCAAAGCATTTTTCTTACGAAGCTCGGAACAAGAGGCTTCTAATCCAGCTTTCGCATCACGAAGGTTGTTCTCAGATTCTGCAAATAAAAAAAAATTCAAAGGATAAAATTTGCGAGTATAACGAAATCTAAAAGATATACTCGAGGCAGTCAAATTTTAATGACTACCTTCTCTTTGTGAAGTAAGAGATTGAGCTAAAGATAGACAACAGTTCTTCATCTGATTCATCGCATTATCAAAACCATCACCAACTAATCCTTTAAGTCGAGAACGAAGCTTTTGATCTTTAGAAAGAAGAAAAATTTTATCCTTCGCAAGTTTGGCATTAAGACTTTTTAATGACGAATAATCTTCTTCAAGTTGATGCTTCTTAGAACTCAAGACTATATTCTTATTAATAAGGGAATTCTTCTCAATAACAAAAGAATTTCTTTCAGCATCTGAAGACTTCTTTAATTCCTCAAGTTCACCTTTCAACAGAGAAAGAAGATTTTCTTGATCGCAACATTTATTCTGAAGAGTTTTTAATTCTTGCGAAGAAACAATCAATGTATTCAAAAACGAACATTTCTCTTCTGATAAGGTTTTGTTCTCTTCTAATAAGGTTTCTATTCTCAAATTAGCTTTAGTTAAGGAAGAAAAAAGTTGAGATATATCATCATTCAAAAAAATTTGATCATATATTAGTTGAGTATTCTCTTGAAAAAGAGCGTCAGAGTTGTCAAGAGCACACGAGTAAAGATTAGATAAATGGCATAATTGGTTTGAGAGGCTTTCATGCTTGGGTCGATATTCTGTTGCATCTGATTCATGGTGAAGTACCAATCTTCTACATTTCTAGATGGATTCTATAAAGGGGAATGGGTTTTAATGGATGTTTCAAGCATATGAAGAATATAAGTAAATAAAAGGGAAAATATGAAGATAACCAATCATACCTTTCAATTCATCATTTCTTTTGCGAAGAATCGCGCAGTCGAGAGAATCATTTTGAAGACGATAATTTTCTTTATGGAGATCCTCGCATTCTGCTTGAGAAGATTTCAAAGACTGGCGAAGCAATTCAATTTCTTTTTCCAAGGATTGACGTGAAGAAGAAATGTCTGTATTGACGAAATTATTTAGAACTTCGCAAAACTCATATTGCGAACGAACATTAGTAGACTTCGCAGTATTGGTCAAAACCTCAGATAACATTCGGAAAGTTGAATAAATTCCATCTCGAATTTCCCGAGGAAGAGGAGAAGAATTTGAAGGAATAAGAGCAAGCTGCAAATTGTCTTGAGAAATAGCACTCAAAGGATTTGGGGACAAGATAGGTTTTTCAAGAGAAGAAGTTGAAGAAATATTTTGCGAGGGTTGTTTTTCAAGAGAAGAAGTTGAAGAAATATTTTGTGAGGGTTGATCTTGAAGAAGTGTAGATAAATTGACACTGATGGGAGATTGAAAGGTAGGTAATGGAGTAGAGGCAGGAGTGTGTGAAGAAGCATTTTCACGAAGAGGAGAGGAAAATTCCTTATCAACTTCAGGAAGGAAATCATCAATCGGAATTAATGGTGTGGGTTTAGTTATTCGAGATCTCTTACCAGGGTTTGGTTTTTCGCCAACCTGCGAATCAAAATGTAGATTAAAAACTGAGGCAACAATATATTGTTCAGGAAAGAAGGCAAAGTATTTTAACTACCTTTTGATTCTCAGATTTTCTTCTTCGTGGATTAGGGCTTGAATTTTTTAGTTGAGGTTTCATCTGAGGAGTTATTTTGCTGAAATAAATCAAAATCAGATAAAAAATTATACAGAAATTAAAGAGGAGAACAAATGAAATGCGCGGAGATAAAAGGAAATTACCTTGGAGAACTCATGAAGATATAATAGAAGAAAAAATTGTAGAGAAAACAGTAATGGAGAGTATGAATAGAAGATAGAATTGCAGAAGTAAGAAGAAGAAAAGGAAGAGAATATAAAGGAGTTATATAAGGGAATAACTAGAAAAAGACGATTACAAAAGACGTGTCCAAATTCTAAAAGACTAAGTAACGGTTATATTCTCACGATCATTTCTTCTTCGTAGAATTGACATGAGAAGAGGCAAGATGTAGGTACTGAATATCGCAAGATAACAATTCACGAGTATCGTAATAAATAAAGGAGGAAAGAGTTATAAAATGATACGATGATAGAAGTAGTGTGGGGAAATATGAAGTTTTGCGTGGATGAAATAATTTTGCGAGTATGAGTTGCGATACTTCGCAACTCACATACAGCTGTATAAGTTTTACTATAAATAGGAGTTCAAATGTAAAATTCGAGAGGTTCTTTTAGTGAGTGTAAGAAATTATCTTAGGAAAGAGAATAGAAAAAGTTGTAACTATTCTAGTTCCATTTTGATAATTCCATGTAATCAATTAAGAGAATTAATAAGAAAGTTATCATTCACCATCAAGAACTTCTTGAGTTTTTACTAATTCTATTGAGGGTGTAGTTGTAGGTTATTCTGCAACTACACCTCATCTTGCAGATCCAACGGCCACAAATGAAGGAGCACCGAAGTAAAGCACCCCTGCGTTGGACCCAATACACCCTCGGAACTGCTTTATCCCATCTAGAGAGAAATCTTAGATCAACGGTCAGGGCACAACTGACTGACACAGATAAGACAATGGCAGGAGACCGTGGTATGACGCGTGCAGAGGACCCAACCACCCGCATTAAACACCTGGGGCAGGACACGTGTCAACCAACCAACAGAACAGACGATCATGCCTCTACGTTAATAAGGAAAAAACGAAGGGGGCCTCGTAGGAACCGAAGACGTCTACGTATCGGCACAAAGCACAAGATGATAAGGTTACAACGACTCCATCAGTGGACCCCACGGCGGAACACCTATAAATACCTCTCCTCACTGAGAGAGGAGGGGAGGTTGATTCGAGAAGGAAAATGAGAAAGAATTAGGAAGAGTAAGTAATCCCCTAATCCTGCAGCCTAAGTTAACACACCCAAAGTCATTTGACTATACTTGTAACCACTTTACATATAATGAAACCCCTCTTTTACCCCGTGGATGTAGGCCTCAGTGCTGAACCACATAATTACTCGTCTCATTTACATTATGCACTTTACATTCCGCACTTACGTTATGCACTTTATATTCCGCATTTATATTACGCACTTTACATTCCGCACGTTATATATAATCTACGGATTTCACTATGTGCGGAAGTTGTTTGTGGACATATACATACCATCGTAATTTACGTGTTCACAATCTGGCGCTAGAAACAGGGACTTTGTCCCGGTAAAAGATTTATCTTATCCTGTGATTTGAACGCTCTGGCTGTTCCGATCATCGCTCTCTGAAAATAACGGTGCTTAGAGCATTTTACTTGGGTTTATCCACGTATATATCAGTAGATCTACATCTTCGAAATGGTTTTCAAGTTCTTATCTTTAGAAAATCAAGCGTGTGGACATATCCACGTATATTTTAGTATATCTACATCTTCGAAATGGTTTTCAAGTTCTTATCTTTAGAAAATAAAGCGTGTGGACATATCCACGTATATTTCAGTAGATCTACATCTTCGAAATGGTTTTCAAGTTCTTATCTTTAGAAAATCAAGCGTGTGGACATATCCACATATATTTTAGTATATCTACATATTCGAAATGGTTTTCAAGTTCTTATCTTTAGAAAATCAAGCGTGTGGACATATCCACGTATATTTCAGTAGATCTACATCTTCGAAATGGTTTTCAAGTTCTTATCTTTAGAAAATCAAGCGTGTGGACATATCCACGTATATTTCAGTAGATCTACATCTTCGAAATGATTTTCAAGTTCTTATCTTTAGAAAATCAAGCGTGTGGTCATATCCACGTATATTTCAGTAGATCTACATCTTCGAAATGGTTTTCAAGTTCTTATCTTTAGAAAATCAAGCGTGTGGACATATCCACATATTTTACAGTAGGTCTACATCTTCGAAAGTATTTTAAACAAATAAATCCCTCCGCGGATATACTTTCCGTCATGTCTGCGTTACTTTTATGAGCCATACCTGCTCATGGTCTTATTTTGCGACACAAACAGAAGGAATCAAGAGATCTGATACCCGTGAAAAGGGGAACAATAGCCGGATAATCTCTTAAAACCTCCGGAATCTGATTTCCGGGACTCTACTAACGGGTTCCCCATGAACCACCCTTTTCTTTTGTACATGGTAACTTTTTCATAAAAATATCAAAAATGGAAAAGAACAAAGATGCAGGAAAAACGAAAGCCTCATCAAAAGAAACACCGCGGAAAACACCGGTAATGACTAGGAGCAAGCAAATGGTCAAAAAGTTCAAAGCCGTAGACAAAACACATAATGGAGCGGAAAGCTCGAGGCCTTTGGATGCAACCGCTATTGCAGCGGAGGCCCTAAAGGTCGCGGCTGCAAAATCCGCAGCATCAAATACCGGGGCATCCAAAGGAGCGGCCTCCAAAGTGACCACTGCCACCCGACCACGTGAACCGTGCAGAGTCAGGAGTACAGCAGCCACTATGCGGGATGCCTCGCACCAATGAACGGAATGTACCCCTCCAAGTAAACCAGCCGCTCCTAATAGAAAACATACACGCCCAGCAGCCAGTGGAGTAGCTACACCCGCAGACAGATCCACCTGAGCCCCTGATTCAAATCATCGACGAAGATCAAACGATAGTCGCGAAAGAGCAATTGCCGGATAGGACTCCTAATCAGGAGTCAAACCAATTTTCCCAGATGAGGTTAGAATTAGAAGAGTTGAGGAGAGCTCAAAATACATACGCGAAGGCGGTAGCTCTGTTGGCACATGAAAATCAGCAACTCAGAGCTACCCGTAGTAGGAACATGGGAGTCCAGCACGACGAAGCCAGCTCAATGCCACCAAGGCCAAATCAGGATCGCAGGATGGTGCTGGACAACAACCCAGACCCTTTGAAACGAGGAGATATGATAAGAAGACAAAGATCCGACCCGGATTATAACCCCCAAGACTCGGACTACTTTGACAGCGATCCACCGCACACCGAGCAACCATATGCCCAGGAAGAGCATCATCGTGCAATGGGAGATGATGTCGGAGATCAAACTACTGAAAACTAGGCGGGGGAGGTGGGGGGGATATTGGAGCAAATAATGAAGGAGGAAAGCACTACCCCCCCAACACAACACCTAGCCAAGGCTCTCATTCTGTAGAAATGCCCAGTTTCGGCATTCGAATTCTACGACGGATCTAGCGACCCCGCCGCCCATCTTCGATATTATAATAGAATGATGGCACGATGGAATTATGACGAGGCCATACTGTGCAGATACTTCCCTTCAAGTTTGAAGGGATCCGCGCTCTCATGGTTCGACAACTTCCCACCAAATTCTATTAACTCGTACGATCAACTTACTGAGAAGTTCTTAACAACTTACATGTATAACAAGGTGGTGAACACCGGAATGGATAAGCTTTTCTCACTAGCAGTCCAGTACAAGGAAATAATTAGGGAATACACAGACAGGTGGCACAAGATCTTCCAAGCCATCGGAAATGTAGACCCCGTGGTCAGCACCAACTGCTACAAGTGGGGGATCGACATGATGAGCCCACTGTTTGTCGAGATCAATGGATCATCCCTGCAACCGAAGGAGATCTTCGAGTGATCATAGAAAAGCATGCCAGACTAGAAGAAATATAACGGGAGAACCCCAGAGCTCAAACCCAGTGTCCTCCACGAACCAACTCTGCGGAACAATCCAGCAGACCTATGGGGGATGACTTAGGTGAAAGACCCAACGAAGATAGAAGAGAACGCAAAGATGACCGACGAGGGGATATTAGAAAATTCGAAGATCAAGTCTATACGAAGATGAATGCCAGTTATTCTCGCATCCTGAGAGAAATCAAGGGCCTCGAGAAGTTGGAGTGGCCGTGGTCTAAGGGGAAACAAACCCCTAGATCAGAGCATGCTAAAGAATACTGTGAATATCATTGTTTCAACGGTCACTGGACAAAGAAGTGCAAGAATCTGAAGATGATGATTCAGAAGCTAGTAGATTCAGGAGACCTCCAACAATTTGTGCAGAAGACGGGCGATAAATATAAAGCTAAATGAATCAAGCAAGTCCAATTCCCTGAAGGCAGTCGCACCCTTAACACCATATCATGTTCTGAGTCCGTGGGACCTTCCCTAACGTCTTAAATAGGTAAGAGGTTGAGGAAGCAATTTGAAGACTACTACGAGCTTTATAAAATCGACGGGGAATAAATGGACGAGCACGAACATTGGATGGACGCGCCCCTGACTTTCGACACGGATGATGTAGGGGAAGACATGGAAGACCATAACGATCCCCTTGTTCTCACGCTACCAATCGCAGGATGCAATATCAAGAAATCCTCATCGATAGGGGAAGCTCCGTCAATGTTCTATTCTATGATACATTCAAACGGATGGAACTCAATGATGAACAGCTGCTATCTTCGTACTACACCATCTACGGATTCAATGGAGAATCCACGAAGCCCTTAGGGGACATTATCTTACAATTTGATGCAGGACCAATGAAGGTCGACACCCGGTTCAGCGTGGTGGACGCACCCTCACCATACAATGCTATAATTGGCCGAAGGTGGGTGCATAAACTGAAAGGGGTGGCCGCTACCTACCACCAGTACCTTAGGTTTCCAACCCCCAGGGGGTAATGGAGATAAAAGGCGATCAAGTCTTGGCACGAGAGTGTCAAACTCTGCAAAACAATCTCAACAACGAACAAGATGAACATAGAAAGAACCGAAGATCCCGAAACAAGGAGAACGCAAAGGAAAAAACCATCAATGCTTACCTAGAAGAAATCTCCGGAAAAAGCCTTCCAAAGGGACATACGACTGGGAACACGGAGGCATCCTTAATAAGGCTTCTCACGGAGCATGCAGATATCTTCGCATGGAAACTAGGAGACATGCCTGGGATCGACCCTAAGACTATCCAGCATGAGCTCCGCATAAAGCAGGGCACACCACCTTTCAGGAAGAAGGTACGAAAAGTCGCCTCAGAATATCACAAAGCCGTCGAAATGGAGCTTTGTAAGCTACTAGAAGCCGGATTCATCAAAGAAGTCAAGTATCCAACATGGATATCCAATATGGTCATCGTACCTAAAAAGATCGGTACGGTGAGAATATGCATCGACTTCACCAACCTCAACAAAGCGTGCCCCAAGGACAGCTACCCTTTACCAAGCATCGATCAACTGGTCGAAGCGGTCGAAGGATACGAAGAGATGTCATTTATGGATGGATACTCCAGGTACAAACAAGTGTTCTTATCAGAAGAAGATCAAAAACATACAGCATTCTACACCCCGCATGGCCTCTACTGCTACGTAAGGATTCCCTTCGGACTCCGAAACGCATGAGCAACGTACCAAAGAATGGTCGACGCCATTTTTAATCCATGGATTGGAAATACTTTGGAGGTCTATGTGGACGATATGCTGGTCAAAAGTAAGCTGCGAAAAGATCATCATCAAGATCTGAAAGATATTTTTCAGGCAATGAGAGAACATAACATGAAGGTAAACGCGGAAAAATGCACCTTCGGTGTCACTTCGGAGAAATTCCTTGGATATCTGGTAACAAAACGAGGCATCGAAGTAGACCCTGCCAGGGAGATTCATATCCAGGTCCTCAGACAGATGCAAGCAGTTTTTTAACATCCTTAAAAAAGGGACCAAATTTGAATTGACAACAGAGTGCGAGGAAGCATTCAAAGAAATCAAAGACTACCTTGCTGGAATACCCATCTTACAAAAACCCGACCCCGATGAGGTTCTGGCCCTATACATAGCAGCAACGAAGAATGCAGTCAGCGCGGTGTTGGTCAAAACCAACACGAAGATAGAGCAGCCCATCTACTACATCAGCAAAACTCTCAATACAACGGAAAAGAACTACACAAAGATCGAGAAACTCATCTTGGCGCTAGTATGGGCTACCCAGAAGCTAAGGACCTACTTCCTAACGCACTACATCCGCGTCCCCTGCAAAGCTCTGCTAGAGGCTATCCTCAAAAGCGTGGGAAAAGCATGGAGAATCGCAAAATGGAATACTCATCTCGACCAGTACAACATCATACACGAGCTCCAGCATTCCCAGAAGTCCCAAGTCTTAGCAGATTTCTTGGTTGACCTACCACTGGAAAACGATGAAGAAATCCTTATTGAGGGGCTTAACACAACAGGGTTACCCAAGGGCAGCGTAAGCAAAGATCCCGTCGATATCCTCGAGCCGGCAAACCCAAGACAATGGGAAATCTTTGTCGATGGCTCGAGGAACAAAGAAGGAGCGGGCATTGTCATCGTAATTACTACCCCCACTGGAGACCGAATCATCCACGCATTCAGACTAGAGTTCAAAGAACACACCAATAACATCGTTGAATAGGAAGCCATTATACATGATCTGCGTCTGATAATAGAAATGGGTATAACAAATGTACGCTTGACCAGTGACTCACAACTAGTCATCAGGAAAATAGATCTGGAATATAATGTGTATGACGAAACATTTTCGGCATACATGACTTTGGTCCAGACACTGACACATGATCAAATACCAAATATTATATTCGGGCACTTAAGCAAGAAGGATCTCAGGCATGCGGATGCTTTGGAATACATCTCATCTATGTTGAAAAACAAAGATATAGAAGCAATTAAAATCACTAGGGTTTACGAGCCGTCAATCCCTCCCCGAGAGCTCTGCGCTATGAACATGAAGCATAGCGCGGAGGGGGAAATAACAGACGATGATGTGGGTGAATACATCGCGGACGATTTCCAAGAGGATGACATCATGACAAGAGCGGATGAAGACGAAGACTTCAGCAAAGAAGAAGACTGGAGGTTGGGTATCCACCAACTTCTCAAGGAATGAACATTACCCTGAGACCTAAAGCAGACCAGGAAGATACAATCAAAAGCAGGGAGGTACGACTTGAGATGAGAGATTTTATACAAAAAATCTTTCCTCGAACCTTTGTTACGATGCTTGTCCAGATCCTAAGGCCACCTAGTGCTAAAAGATATCCATCGAGAAGACGCGGGAAATCATAGCGGGATGAGATCCCTGGCCGACAAGGCAAAAGCACAAGGGTATTATTGGCCAACAATGATATGATACGCTGCAAGGATGTCTAAAAGGTGCGAAGAATGTCAGTGGTTCGCTAGACGAATCCACGCACCAACAACAATGCTAAACTCAGTAGATAGTCCTTAGCCATTTTCAAAATGGGGCATAGACATCGTAGGACCCATGATCGAAGGATCGGGAAAAAGAAGATTTTTGATAGTGGCCACGGACTATTTCAGTAAATGGGTAGAAGCTAAAGCCTTGGCTAGAATCCGCGACTCGGATGTCTTCACATTCATCTTTCAGAACATAATCTGCCGGTTTGGAATCCCGGCAGAAATTGTCTCTGACAATGGTAAGCAATTACAAGGTAAAAATATCGATTTACTATTTGATACTTTCAAAATCCGAAAAAACAAGTCAACACCAATATACCCTCAAAGCAATGGCCAAGCAGAGGCTACAAACAAGACCCTCGCTTTCATTCTCAAAAAACAATTAGATGAGCATAAAGGACGATGGTGTGAACAACTGCATAATGTCTTATGGGAATATCGAACAACCCGAAGGTCAGCTACAGGGGAATCCCATTTTTTGCTAACATACAGAGCTGAAGCTGTCATCCCCACGGAAATCATCATGCCAACCACAAAGACAGAAGCATGGGAAAATAACCTCACAACGGACATGATGCTGGAAAGGCTCGATGATCTCGAAGAAATACGAGAAGCAGCGCTACAAATGATGGAGAATTACCAAAGAAAATTAACAAGGGAATATAATAAAAAGGTTAAAATTAGGAACTTCGTAGAAGGACAATATGTGCTAAGAACCATACCCCAATACCAAAGAGAAAAGAAGTGGGGCAACTTTGCACCAACATGGGGAGGGCCTTTTGTCATACAAGATATAGCAGGAAACGGATCCTATTACCTATGCAACCTAAAAGGGGAAGTCCTCCGCCATCCTTGGAACACCAAGTATCTCAAGCCATACCATCCTTAGATCACATCGCAGCGTTGCAACTGCGTAAAAAATACCAGAAGAAGAAGACGATGATTTTTCGATATGTTTCTATCTCTGGACGAGGAATAACAGACCTCAATAAATCAATGAAAAACTTTTTTGAATCTGTGAAAAGCAATCAGCTCAGGGTAATACAAGGTGAAGACATCCAGCAGAAGGAAATCTCTGACTATTTTAAGTCAGCGGGTCGACGGAATGAGGGACATGTACATAGAGACACCCCATATCCTAGAACGCTGCATAGACCCCCACCATCTGGGAATCCTCTGATCAAGGATTAGCCAGCGGGGGACAGGTCTCAAGATGTTCACGAAGGTATATACCTTCGGCATCGCACTCAAACACTAGGTCAACGGGTCGAAGGAATGAGGAACATGTACTTAGTAACACCCCATATCCTAGAACGCTGCACCAACCACCACCGTCTGGGAATCCTCTGGCCAAGGATTAGGCAGCGGGGTCACAGGTCTCAAGATGATCACGAAGGTACATACCTTCGGCACCACACTCAAAAACAAAGTCAGCGGGTCGACGGAATGGGGACATGTACATAGTGACAACCCATATCCTAGAACGCTGCACCAACCCCCACCATTTGGGAATTCTCTTGCTAAGGGTTAGCCAGCAGGGTGACAGGTCTCAAGATATTCACAAAGCTAGCCAACAAACGATGATCCATTCCATAAAATTTGATTACAAGTTCAATAAAATAAGCAAAAAGGAAACATAATAAGCAAAAGAAGTTCGACAGACGCAGCAAAAACTCTATAATCAACAAGGATCAACTTTCTATAACTGACAAAATAATCTACTTAGACGATTCAGTGCCACCAGTAGGGATTTCCCTCTGCAGCGAAGGTACGCTCCCACCTGAAGAAGGCCCCGAAGAGCCAGACAGGGCCAAAGGTTTAGGACGACGAGGATAGTGCTTTTCAATACCGTGCCCAATCAGGAGGTCATGCTCTATCTTATCCAGCACCTTGTTCGTCTCTTCGACTAGCTGACAACGAGCCTTGTACGTAATAGTGGTATTACGCATCTCGGCTTGGGATAACAGGGTATATAGACGGTTCACTTCCAAAGAGGCCAAGTCAGCTGCGTGTTTGTTGGACGTAGCCAAGCCTTTGAAATACGAGGTCTCTCCCTCCTGTTGTCCCTGGAGCTCTAAAAAATAAAATGAAGAGTTAGGACAATGAAGCACTAAAATCACACCCGGCTAAGCAAATATATACCTTCGACTCTAGCCGAAGCTATTTCATATTCGTTAACAACCGCATATCGAGCCTTGTCAAGAAAGTCATACTCGTCGGATATTTTCTTATAATCTTGTTGAAGAGTGGAAAGAGCAAATTTACTAGAGTCTAACTCTACCTGCTTCATTGAATCCAAATGACAAATATGATTGAATTCGTTATTCAGCTCCTCCATTCCTTTATTAAATATGTACATATTAACTTCGATATTTCTCTCGGACTCGGCTTGACGAGCTACGTCATCCCGGGATGCGGATAAGGCCTTGCCAAGGGTAGAGGCTTCGGCCCGAGCATCGTCTCTTTCTTTGGAAAGACGTTGTATGTACCCCCGTACGTCGGAATCCTGGGAGGAACGAGCCTGCCGTAGCTCTTCCTCCAGAAGATTCATCTTTGCCAACAAAGACGAACCAATCTCGCGGGCTTCGCGAAGATTATCGCGCGTCCACATCAAAGTACCTTCAAAGAGACGACGATCCGCGCTATACTTATTTTGTATATCAACTATCTGGGTATGCCTTAGATGCCATACCTTGGCCTTGGCATCCCACCGCTCGGCCTCACTCTTAAGTTGTTCCACTAGCTCGGCAATACGGGTATTCTGCCAGTTTCTCTCATTTCGAAGCCATATCAACTCGGGGACTCCGCCCACTGAAGATAGGGTGGGGATACTCAGACGGAACAGGAATTACTAAGAAGAAAACAACGATACAAACAAGAATAAGGGACAAACCTGTGAAAGATGAAGCATCTTTTCGAACAGTCTCCAACTCACTACGCACCGTAGCAAGCTCCAAACGAAGCCTCTCTTCTTCGTTGCCCAGATGCTCTTTCCCCTTAAAACGGTTCCTCAGCTCACTTATCTCCTTATCTCTGGCAGAGATGACACCCTCGGCCACAGCCAACTCCTCCTCTCTGTGACGAAGCTTACCCTCTAACTTAAGGGACTTGGCCTTGAAAAACTGGTACAAGTTATGATTGCAGTATTCGCTCCTCATCACCTACAAAGAGCACCATGTCAGAATACCGCGAAGTACCCACGAAAAAAAAAAAAAAAACTACGTACCTCCAACATCCGCTGGTGAGGGTAACCATACTTATATCCATTAGCTATGGCCATCATGTCAACAACGGTGGCTGGAGGGTCAACCACTAAGGTAGCCTCCAGTGACCTCAGATTCCTATCCCACACCTCCGTAACTCGATCTTTAGCAGATAACTGCATCATCTTATGGGTATAAGTGTCGGAATCTTTCTCCCTAGCAACAACGGGAGCAGGGTTTGGGACGAACATCAATTTTTTCTTCTTCAGCCAAGCAAGGACATCGTCATCACCCTCCAACATCAAGGACTGTGGGAAATCATCCGAAGGGGACCGAGTAGAAGATTCCCCAACAGCGGGAACCTTCTCCGAAGCATCAACATGCGAGGAAGTATTCTCCAAAGCTTTCCCCTTACTAGAAGAGCCCAGTACGTCCCAATCATCGCTTGGGGAAAGCAGGGAAAACTCATTAGCAAAACCCATGGCAGCATTCACATCAAAGGACTGCCCCGCAGAGTGGACTCGGCCAAAGGAGAATTCCTGGAAAACCGGGTCCCCACCACCAATGCCAGCAGAAGTATTATCCTCGGCATCATGACCACCAGGGGGACCCTTCGTACCATCACCATCACCATCAGCGTTGGTATCCTCAGCATCATGACCACCAGGGGTACCCCTCGTACCATCACCATTACCATCAGCGGTAGTATCCTCAGCCTCATCACCACCGGGGGTACCCTTTGTACCATCAATATCAACGGCATCTTCGCGAAGAGGGGGAGAAGTTTCAGTACGTTCTTCCCCATCGGACATATCCTAATCTTCATCAAAGTCCTCATTAGCAAGACTAGTAACCTCCTCTTGGACCTCTGCCTCATCAACAACAATGGTAGAAGAGCGCTTGTGACCGATCCTCCTTTTCTTCGTCACCTACAGAGTAATAAGGAAATCAAGCCAACGTTCTTTCCTTGACTCAAAGATTTCCTTTGAGCAAAGAAAAAATGGGAAACTAAAGGAGTAACGGATCCGCACCTTCACAGCCGCAGTACTCTTCGAGGAAGGGGCAACACCCGAAATCTCATCATCAGCATCAATAACATCGAAGTCAACACCACAGCCAGCTACTTTCGTGCAGAGGACCCAACCACCCGCATTAAACACCTGAGGCAACACACGTGTCAACCAACCAACGAAACAGACGATCATGCCTCTGCGGTAATAACGAAGAAACGAAGGGGCCTCGTAGGAACCGAAGACGTCTGCGTATCGGCACAAAGCACAATATAATAAGGTTACAACGGCTCCATCAGTGGACCCCATGGTGGAACCCCTATAAATACCCCTCCTCACTGAGAGAGGAGGGGAGGTTGATTCGAGAAGGAAAATGAGAGAGAATTAGGAAGAGTAAGTAATCCCCTAATCCCGCAGCCTAAGTTAACACACCCAAAGTCATTTGACTATACTTGTAACCACTTTACATATAATGAAACCCCTTTTACCCCATGGATGTAGGCTTCAGTGCTGAACCATGTAATTACTCGTCTCATTTACATTATGCACTTTACATTCCGCACTTACGTTATGCACTTTATATTCCGCATTTATATTACGCACTTTACATTCCGCACATTATATCTAATCTACGGATTTCACTATGTGCGAACATTGTTTGTGGACACGTACATATCATCGTAATTTACGTGTTCACAGCCGGGATATATTAGACGTAATTCCTTCTCATACGTTACTTTTCACAATTTTCTTGTTTTTGATAACGGCTAGGATTTCCCATACGTTACTTCTCCTGGATCTTTTCTTCTTTCCTTTCCTTCTTTGCAACTTCTTCTCCGAGTTTCTGTATCAGATGCATGCTTCTCTAACTCCAACACTCCATTCTCACAGTAACACTATCGATCACCATTCACCATTAACAATTCTCTGTCCATCACAGACCACCACCGAGCATCATCATATGTCACAGAAAACTCGAGTAATCCTCAATATCTCTTCTCACTCCTTCGAGCATCACAGCAGGCTTCATATCATCACTAACTCTCTACCGAAAATCTCTCCCTGTTCTGCTTATTACTGCCAGCAACAGCCTCGCAGTCTCATCACCGTTGATAAAAATTAATAGCTCAAATGATTTCGAACTCCATTTCCACATTCCGCTGCCAAGGTTACACTACAGATCCAACTGCATCACCAGCTGCATATCGATAGTTTCCACTGCCATGAACCAACATGTTAATCTCCATCATCAGTCTGTACTCTCTTGCTCTTCTTCTTCTCGGTTTCTCATTATCTCTTCATGTGCTGTCGTGATAAAAAGCATCCGTTGAGTCTTCATACTTCTTCTTCATCATCGCTGGCTACTTCCATGATATCGACAGCTACAGCAGCGACCAAGCTCCATCGTCACTGCTACATTACCAATTCAGGTCAACGTACAGCTTCATCGAATACCATCGGTTCTGCATCTCCCATCTTCATTATTCCATCACAGCCGAGTCGAGTCTCAACTGACTTTGATTCTTCTCAACTCTCGTCTCGTCAATAACAATGGCAGCAAAAATATTTTGCTTCCCTTTCGAGATCCATCAACACCACAGCCAGCTACTCTCATCGCCACTGCCAATCACCGATATGCTTGAATATCCGAGCTCTTCTTCATCGACAGCATCACTGTTGGAATTAATTACAATAATCGAATGCAAATGGGAAATAATACTTAGATTACACTGATAGTAGTAACAAATAACTCAATAAACTTAGTAGAGGCACGTATGAGATACGCTGAGCTAAAGGTAATATTGCCTGCTACTCCTCTGAGATGCTATAGCAATTAACAAATTACCTCCAGGATACAACTACTGTTAGTTCTCCTCTATGTGTAGCATACACAGAGAGAACCCTTAGAACTTGGCAGCAAAAATGAAAAAACAAAACACAAATCGAAACTACAACCAGTTTCAGATAAATATAAAAACTAATTTATGTTTCTGTAAACTATGATGTTTCTGTAAACTAATTTCTGTTAAACAAAGTTTCTGTAAACTAATTTCTGTAAACAAAGAAGTAGTTATACAAAATTATGTTTTTGTAAACTACAACTTGTTTAAGATAAGAACTCGATTTTTTGTTTCTGTAAACTTAAAAAGAAATTATTTCTGAAAGCATAAGAAAAGAATAAGAATTTCAGAAGAGAAGAGTTCTGAAAGGTATGGTTTACAAATGAAGTTTACAACTCGTATTTATAGCAAGAAAATGTTCGAACGTTGGAAGAGAATCCAAATCACGACAGATCATCCGTGATTCACGATCTCGAACGTTGCAAAAGTAAGGTAAAAATCGCGTTAAAAGAACAGTGCACACGCATTCAAAATTTGCGAGATTCTTCTCGAGGAAAACAGTGTGTACAGGTGTCAAGAAAACCGTGTGACACGCGTGAAAGAAGATGCTTCTCGAGGCTGTCGGATATCCAAAACCGAGAAGGCAAAGAATAAAATTCTTTACATGTGTGGGAGAAGCGTGTGGTAAATTTCAGTAAAAATAAAGGATGGGTCGGATACACCCACACCCACACCCACACCCACTCCCACTCCCACTCCCACGCCCACGCCCACGCCCACGCCCACGCCCTCGCCCTCGCCCTCGCCGAGCCGAGCGAGCGTGCGTGCGTGCTTCCAAGCAAGCACTGCGCGAAATAAGGAAATGCAATAAGGTTTAGGCAACCTTGCCATAGTTTAGGGCTTTCCCCATACACAAAGGTCTAAAGACCCAAAGGGCCATACCCTTAAGGCTAAACCAATGCTATTTAAGTCTAAAACTCTAAATGTTTTAGTCTATATGGGACTAATGTTTTATTCATTCACATGAAAAAACATCTAGGGAGCATAAGGTCTTGGGATCAAAACATGGTTCATGCATTTTTAATTAAATTTTTTAAAAACGTTTTTTCTAACAATCCCCCACATGAATAATAAAACATGTCGATAAAACACGAGAAAACATAAGGCAACAATATAGGCTAAGGTGTCCCAAAGATTGAACCTTAACTTAGTGAGAGGTTACCTGAACTGCTTGTTGATACGGTGAACGCAATGTCTTGAACCGCCAACAATGAATACAATTCAGAAATAACATCCACACTTGACGCCTCAACCGATGAAAACAGCTGCCAAGCTCTTGCGGTTGTGCCCATTTTGGCCGTGGGCTAAAATCCCGGACTTAATGAATGTCTCTAGAGAATCAGCTCATATTCTCATAGGAAGCGGCCACACTTCCAACATCCACAAAGGTGAGTCCATAAAGAGTGTCCTGCCACACCCCGCTTTAATCAAAGCCATGGTACCCATTAAGATCGCAAAAGATCATCCTTAATTTCTGCAGGCAGCACTATCGCACGATTACACCATAGGGAGGGACAAAGATAGTGCTTTCTCAATATCACCATAAATTAGTTGTCTCATTGAACCTTGATCTTGGAAATCCAATCACAAGGTTGAGTATCCTTCATGGTGATTTATTCAATGAGCTTAAGTCCCATCCCCCTCGATGTAAATTTAACTTTCTCTCTGGTTAAGCCTTTTGTCAAAGGATCTGCAAGATTATCTTTGGATTTTACAAAGTCTATCGAGATAATACCAGTAGAGAGTAGTTGTTTCACCATCTTATGTCTTCTTCATATATGTATAGACTTCCCGTTGTATACATTGTTCTTTGCGCAACCAAGAGCAGCTTCACTGTCACAGTGGATGGCAATTGAAGACACAGGCTTGGGCCAGAGTGGAATTCCTCCCAGGAAACATCGCATCCATTCAGCTTCCTCTCCAGCTTTTTCCAAGGCTATAAACTCAGACTCCATAGTGGATTTAGCTATACATGTCTGTTTGGTAGACTTCCATGAGACAGACGCACCTCAAAGCAAGAAGATGTACCCACTAGTAGATTTGCACTCTTCTGAGTCTGATATCCAGTTGGCATCACAATACCCTTCCAGTACAGCAGGATACTTCCCAAAACTTAAGCAATAGTTTGAGGTCCCTCTCAGGTAACGTAAAACTCTGAAGAGAGCATTCCAGTGATCCTTCCCTGGGTTGCAAGTATACCTGCTTAATCTACTCACTGAGTAAGCAATATCAGGTCTTGTACAGTTCATAAGATACATAAGACTACCAATAATGCGAGAATACTCAAGTTGATCAATACCCTCACCCTTGTTATTTTTCAATTTACAAGTGGGATCAAATGGAGTAGACGCAGATTTAGCATTTTCATAATTAAATCTCTTTAATACGGTTTCAGCATAATGAGATTGACTAAGACTATATCCATCAGACGTCTTTCTGATTTTCATACCTAAGATTACATCAGTAGGGCCTAAGTCTTTCATGTCAAAATTATCTCTAAGCATGCTTTTAATGGTATTAATAATATCAAGGTTGCTGCCTAATATGAGCATATCATCAACATATAGGCAAACAATAACATGAGAATCATACACAGATTTAATGTAAACACATTTATCAGATTCATTAACCTTGAAACCATTAGTTATCATAACATGATCAAATTTTTCATGCCATGGTTTAGGTGCTTGTTTTAAACCGTAAAGAGATTTGTTTAACTTGCATACTTTGTTTTCATAACCTTTTACTATAAAGCCTTCAGGTTGATCCATATAAATTTCTTCATTCAATTCACCATATAGAAAAGCAGTTTTAACATCCATCTGATGTATATGCAAATCATAAATTGAAGTAATAGCAATCAACATTCTAATCGAGGTGATTCTAGAGACTGGTGAATAGGTATCAAAGAAACCTACTCCTTCCTGTTGTCTATAGCCTTTAGCTACCAACCTAGCTTTATATTTATCTATAGTTCCATCTGTTCTAAGTTTCCTTTTGAACACCCATTTGCAACCTATGGATTTACTTCCAGGAGGCAAGTCTACAAGCTCCCAAGTTTCATTTTGCTGAATGGACTCCCATTCATTTAATGAAGCTTCTTCCCAGAAAGGAGCTTCTGGATAAGTCATAGCTTCCTTATAGGTTTGGGGTTCAGACTCTACCGTAAGAGTCAAAAAATCAGGGCCAAAACTTGTTTCAGTTCTAACCCTCTTACTTCTTCTTGGTTCAATCTCATACTCCAAAGTTGGAGTTTGACTAGTCGATGGAACATCCGGGAGATCATCATGTACCCTTTTACAAGGTCCAGACCTTAAAGGAAATATGTGTTCATAAAACACAGCATCTCTTGATTCCATTATGGTGTTCAGACCAATGTTATTGTGGTCGAACTGATGACCATAAACCTGTGAGCATTTGTATGCTCGGATATCCTATGAAAACACAGTCAATTGTTTTAGGACCTATTTTAGTTTTCTTGGGATGAGGAATGGCCACCTTGGCCAAACACCCCCACACTTTAAAGTATGCATAGGAAGGTTGTTTACCATTCCACAATTCATAGGGAGTTTTACCTGATTTTTTAAATGGAACTCGGTTCAAAATATAGCATGCCGAGAGGATAGCTTCCCCCCACAAGTTCGAAGATAACCCTGAACTTGTCAACATAGCATTTACGATATCTATGAGTGTTCTATTTTTTCTTTCGGCTACACCATTCGATTCAGGTGAATATGGTGCAATGGTTTCATGAATGATTCCATTATTTTTACAAAACTCTCCTATGGGTATCACATACTCACCGCCATGATCAGACCTAAGAGTTTTAATCTTAACTCCTTTTTGGTTTTCTACTTCAAGTTTATAAAACTTGAAAGCCTCTAAGGCCTCATCTTTACTTCTAAGAAGATGAACCTGACAGTATCGTGAGTAATCATCTATGAAAGTGATATACCATTTTCTACCACCTCTTGTTGGTGTTGATTTCAAGTCTCCTAAATCCGAGTGTATTAATTCCAAAGGAACTGTTCTACGTTCAACACTTTTATTAAATGGTTTTCTTGCATATTTAGATTCAACACAGATTTCACATCTTTGTTTTTTATCAAAGTTTATTTTTGGTATGCAACCTAAATTAGAAAGTCTTTCTAGCGATTTGAAATTAACATGCCCAAGTCTATCATGCCAAACATGTGAGGAGTCACAAACATAAACAGAAGAAGATGCATTAACATTCAATTTCAAATCAGATACACTAAGCTTAATCATGTTATCGGTAACATAACCTTTTCCTACGAATTCACCATGCTTAGAAATAACAACAGTATTAGATTCAGCAACAATCTTAAAACCTTTTCCTAGTAAGATGGTTTCTGAGATAAGGTTTTTGCATATGTCTGGGACGTAAAATACGTCATTCAATGCGAGAGTTTTTCCTGAAGTTAGCTTCAGTTCGACCTTGCCTTTCCCCACCACTTTCGCGGTGGAAGAGTTTCCCATGAACAGTTTCTCATCATCTCCTACTATGGCATAGGAGGAGAAAGCATTTCTGAATTTACAGACATGCTTGGTGGCTCCAGAATCAAGCCCCCAGTCTCTCACATTAGTCATACTAGAGACAAGGTCGACTTCAGACACCATGCCAGTGAAATATCCAGAGTCCTCTACTATGTTTGCCTTATTTTTCTGTTTTGGATCATATTTGATCCTTTTAGGGGCCTTACAGTCTTTAGCCATATGTCCAGGTTTACCACAATTAAAACAGTCGCCTTTGATGGTGTGCTTAGTGACACCACCTCTAGGCTTAAAATTGTTACCTCTGGGTTTTCGACGTCTGTTACGTCTATTACCCATTTTGCTGGATTCTCCAGGAGTTTTCTTTGAAGCAGCTTTATCGTCCAAAACATGAGCTTTGTTGGACATGTTTTTGCTCAGCATCATGCTCTTGTACTTGCTGCACATAAGCTCCTCAACCTGGATCTTTTTGCCAAGCTCCACCATGGTGATTTCACGAGTCTTGTGTCGCAGCCTCCTCTTGTATTCGCTCCATGAGGGTGGAAGCTTTTAAATCACAGCCGATACTTGTAGAGCTTCATCAAAAGTCATGCCTTCAGCAAGAATCTCGCTGATGAGGAGTTGAAGTTCGACGAACTGTTCTACCACAGGCTTTTCGTCAGTCATGTTGTATTCTAAGAACTTAGCCATCAAGAACTTCTTACTTCAGCACTTCAAGATGATATTTTTCTTCTAGAGCTTCCCATAAATCAAAAGCATTAAAATCTTCTTTTGCATTATAGAAGTCATACAAGGAGTCATCAAGACAGTTAAGAATATGATTCTTGCACAAATAATTCTTCCTATTCCACCTGTCCAATTTATCTTCATTACCACGGTGATGAAGTTTTCTCGAGGGTTTTTCTAAAGCATATCCATCTAACCTTTGGTCGTTTAGGAAGAATAGCATTTTAGACTGCCATCTCTTAAAGTCCTTACCACTGAACTTTGGTGGTTTTTCTACAGTATTCTTTCCCATGTTCTTACAACAACGAATATTACAGTATTACAATATTACAATAAGGCACGGTATTACCTTTAGATTGTTGGAATTAATTACAATAATCGAATGCAAATGGGAAATAATACTTAGATTACACTGATAGTAGTAACAAATAACTCAATAAACTTAGTAGAGGCACGTATGAGATACGCTGAGCTAAAGGTAATATTGCCTGCTACTCCTCTGAGATGCTATAGCAATTAACAAATTACCTCCAGGATACAACTACTGTTAGTTCTCCTCTATGTGTAGCATACACAGAGAGAACCCTTAGAACTTGGCAGAAAAAATGAAAAAACAAAACACAAATCGAAACTACAACCAGTTTCAGATAAATATAAAAACTAATTTATGTTTCTGTAAACTATGATGTTTCGAAACTAATTTCTCGTTAAACAAAGTTTACAGAAACTAATTTCTGTAAACAAAGAAGTAGTTATACAAAATTATGTTTCTGTAAACTACAACTTGTTTAAGATAAGAACTCGATTTTTTGTTTCTGTAAACTTAAAAAGAAATTATTTCTGAAAGCATAAGAAAAGAATAAGAATTTCAGAAGAGAAGAGTTCTGAAAGGTATGGTTTACAAATGAAGTTTACAACTCGTATTTATAGCAAGAAAATGTTCGAACGTTGGAAGAGAATCCAAAGCACGACAGACTGTCCGTGATTCACGCATCTCGAACGTTGCAAAAGTAAGGTAAAAATCGCGTTAAAAGAACAGTGCACACGCATTCAAAATTTGCGAGATTCTTCTCGAGGAAAACAGTGTGTACAGGTGTCAAGAAAACCGTGTGACACGCATGAAAGAAGATGCTTCTCGAGGCTGTCGGATATCCAAAACCGAGAAGGCAAAGAATAAAATTCTTTACATGTGTGGGAGAAGCGTGTGGTAAATTTCAGTAAAAAGAAAGGATGGGTCGGATACACCCACACCCACACCCACTCCTACTCCCACGCCCACGCCCACGCCCACGCCCACGCCCACGCCCACGCCCTCGCCCTCGCCGAGCCGAGCGAGCGTGCGTGCTTCTGTGCGAAGCACCGCGCGAACGGGAAAGGCAATAAGAAATGCAATAAGGTTTAGGAAACCTTGCCATAGTTTAGGGCTTTCCCCATACACAAAGGTCTAAAGACCCAAAGGGCCATACCCTTAAGGCTAAACCAATGCTATTTAAGTCTAAAACTCTAAATGTTTTAGTCTATATGGGACTAATGTTTTATTCATTCACATGAAAAAACATCTAGGGAGCATAAGGTCTTGGGATCAAAACATGGTTCATGCATTTTTAATTAAATTTTTTAAAAATGTTTTTTCTAACAATCACTTCTACCATTAATCATAATCGTTGTTGAACTCCAACCGCAGCTTCACAATGGCAGTAACCAAACTCAACATTCTGTCAAGACCCATAAACCCATACCTCCAAAGTCTGTCACCATGCGTTTAACATGTTTCATGATCAAAGAGGATGAAGTGCCCCGAGTAAAACAACCGGGTGCGTTTAACATGTTTTGAATTCTGGCTTCCCCCCTAAGTAAAAGACCAGACTCCCTTTAGTAATTCCTTTGAAACAGTGTGCCCCTTAGCATAGTGGGTGCCCCTTATAAATTATATGCGTAAACAATTTCGCAACTTTGCTTGCTTCAAATGCCCATAAAATCTTCATGCGACGTCGGAACGACTCCATTCTTTCGCCGTTAGCTTCGTATTTTCGTCCTCTTCGAGATGATATCAAGAACTACTTGATTTGAATGAGTTACACTTGGTCTTTGGCCCTTCTCCGTTTTCGGATAACTTCTTTTATTGCACAATTAAGTGCCAATTCGCTTCTTCCGGATGATTCACCTAATAAAATACAAATAGAGAAAAACAAACGTAATAAACAATAATTCATAAGAATATAAGCAATTGCTAGCATGGATTCGACACTAAATATATGCAAAACATGCATTTAACAAGAAAGACCATAAACGTCTGCAAAATGGTAAATCGTATAAGGAAAGATTATGAGAAAATAAAATAAAGGGAAAGAAGAAGAACCCCATACCATAGAGTTGCTTATTGGCATCTTGAAGACTAGATATTTTGTTCTTTTGAATGGAATTTTCATATTCCAATTGATTGATCTTTTCGCGAAGATCAATAGCTTCAGTCTCCAATTCTTCATTTTGCTTGATCTTTTCACGAAAACCAGCAGCTTCAGTCTCCAACTCTTTATTTTTCTTGCGAAGTTCAAGATTCTTCTTTTGAAGAGCCGCACGCCTCTTTTCCAAATCTGAGGCAACAGCGAAGGAAGCCCTCCCAGCCTGCATAAGAAATAAAGAACTATTAAAATAGAATGTAATTTTGAAATGAAGGAATAGAGAAATGAAGACATACTAGAGTCCCAAGTGAATTCTAAAACCTGGAAGTCACTGCTCTGGAAACTCCGCGAAGAGAATGATCATCATCCAGTAAAGGGGCGTCACATATATTCGCAAGAGATTTACAAGTGTTGGTGAGACCGTCATCTCCAATCCCTTGCAGGGAATCAGAGAAAATACTAGATAACTGTGCCATAGAAGATTCAGGTGGAGAACTTCCCTTTGCGACAAAATCGTCAGCATCATCATCAGTAGAACTTTTACCATAATGGGAGCTTGAAGGAGAGGGAGAACGGACTTTTCTCTTCTTTGAAGGTGGGGCGGCGTATTTTTCCTTGCGAGAAGTACTTTTTCCTTTACCCCTAGTCTTCACAACTTTGGAAGGTTCTTCCCTTTCAGCGATAACCTTCACACACAGATAAAGATAAGAAATAGAGGCAACAATATATTGTTAAAAATCAGAAAAGAATATTTCTTACTTCATTTGTGATTGATCGAAGAACTGACAAAGTACTAGCTTTCCCGGTTCTATTATAGCTTTCTTTTAATCTTTCAATCTAACAATTTCGCAATTGCACGAAAATAATGGAGTGGTTAGCAAGATTGTATATAAGAGTATAAAGAATAATTTAAGCGAAATTTGGAAATATACCTTTGCTTCCTTTTCGGGCCAGTTGAACACCCATGGTTGGTACGTGGCGAAATTCGTAGGTAAAACATGAGAACCGGAGATGTACGGACCCTCTAAGATCAAGAGGAAGATACACCACTTATCATCTTTAGAATGACGCGGGTTTGTATTATTTCCAGGCTGCCAAGCAATGTCATGCATAAGTATTTTATCATTGGGAACATCGTCCTTCTTTTTCAAACGAATGCCCCAGCAAGTGCTATTTCTCTTCATGGGAATTATCTCATAATTTGCAAAGAAATTTTCTACAGTATACTTCGCAGAAACAATTGCAACTTCAGCGAACCTAGGATATTTAACTTCTGAGGGATAAAGAGATCCCTTACCAGCACCACGATTGGCGAACTCGAGTATTAGGCGAATACAATCTCCACTCAATTAATATATTGTCCGCGAAAACTTCGCATGGGAAAGTATTTCATAAAACAAAGGAATATCAGGATCATAGAGAGGAATAGGAAGACCAGCTTGAAGCTGACCTAGAGAGACTATGATCTTTTCATGATTGCAAGGATGATCAGAAAATAGCTTGGAAGAAAGATCAGATTTAGAACTTTGACCAGAAACGGGAGACAAAGTAAAACCTCTGATTAGAAATTCCTTTCGAATTTCTTCAAAGGCAACTTCATTTTTACGACCAACTGGAGGAATTTTTAGTATGGGAATGAAGAAGAAATTAAAAATTGAAAGAAGAAGAATCAAGAAAAATTACGGTAGCAGGAGCGGAGTTTGCGGAAGAACAATAAAATAGAGTTGCAGAGAAAATAAGAGAGAAAGTAAAAAAGAAGAGAAGAGAAGAATAAGAAAATTATATATAGAGGAGAGAATTCTCGAGAAGATAAGCACATTTAATGCGAAGAGTAAACATGAGCGGTTAAGAAGCAGCGGTTGAAAAGACGTGTCAAGAGATGGATGGAAGAAGAGATACGTGTACCAAAATTTACACAAAGTACAGAATCATGTCAGTACAGAAGAAGATGAAAAGATGAACAGTTACGGAATTCTGAAGAGCGGTTTCTCATGAAATTCTCCCCTTCGCTGGGAAGACATGAGAAGAGGCAAAGTGTAGGATCATAATATCGTAACAACAACACACTTGCGAAATCTTCATCAACAACGTTGTGAAGCCGTCTCAAACTAATTACAGAAGTGATGTAATAGACGACGTCAGCCTAAAAACAGGAGAAGTGTGATGATCCTGCGAAATTTATAATATTTGCGAAATTAATACTTGTAAGCTTGCGAGAGTATCGCAAGTCAGATCTGAAATTAAAGGACAGCTTAGCTGTCATCCACTATGTAATATCCTATATAAAGAGCCGAGTAGGCATAAGAGTGAGAGAGATTAATTTGGGAGTGTTAAGAAAATTTTGAGGACAGAGAAAGTCCAGAATAGAGGTTGTAATCTTGATTTCATTTCTTTCTTGTAACATTTCTAGAATTAATTAATAAAAAGTGTTGTTCTTGATTATTATGAATTCTTGTGAGGGATGTATTGTGGGATTTCCTGCAACTACAAACCAAAACCCTAATTCCTAATTTGAAATTAAAATGAAACCTCATACTATAATCTACGCCTCAATTAACAACAAACCCATGAAATAATTCATCACCACAAACTCAATTTCATAAATAAATAATAACAAATAAAGAACCATAATTAAAATCTCGATTTACCTTTCATGTGAAGTTGAAATCACCAATTCAATCAAAACCCCTCTTCTCTTCATCCATTAATAACACTATATTCTCACATGTTCTACACAAACCCTACTTCAATTAACCATCAACATCACCTTCTTCATCTCATGGAACTCGAACGATCTCAGTTCTAACCTCATCTTTATTGATTCATCATGCTACCTAACTTTCTATGGAAAATAACTCAGTTCTTCTGAACTGAAATCGACAAAGAGGAGAAGAGAAAGAACATAGAAGAAGAAAGAAGAAGAAAGAAAGAAAGAAAGAGAAATGATTTCTCTTCGACACGTCTTGAAGATAAGGTCGACTAAAAATTCCAAAGGCACCTGAGAACAGATAAGGGCAGCCTGGCGGTTTAAAGCATAAAGACTATTTTTCCCTTTCATATAAATCTGAAGATATCTTCTTCGTCCGGTATCCGATTGACATGTTCGTGTAGTCTATTTCGCGTAACTTGTCGAGATCTATCTAATGATACTAATTTCATATCTAGATCGTTGTTAGATTAATTTATATTAACTAATATTCGTGTTAACTAATTGAGTCTGTACCGGATAAATCGTCTCTTGACTAGTCGAATAGCATTGACGAGCTTGAGGGTCCTTACATATGCCTTTATTCATTAGGGTCACACTCTCTCGATGACTATACCTTCAACATGCGAACACGTAAACTCATCTTTTGCAGGTATGCAAATGGGGACTTACCCATTGCTCTGCAATCCATTGGGAAGGGATGTGGGTATATCCACTGAAGTGGTGACTACTTCATCAATTGTACCAAAACGAATGCGGCGCGGAAAGTGCCAAAAGTTTACTCCTTCCTTAGTATGGGTAGGGTCTAGGTAGGCAAACTGGCATAACACTCCGACATATTAGATAATTTTTTTTATCAACAACCTAAAAACCCCACGACATCTCTCACACCACGTTGGGAGTTGAGGTAACCTCCTTTCCCATTGGTCGGTGAACAAAACCCTCGCTTCTGATTGGCTGAAAAGCAACTTATACCCCCTAAATTTCGTGGCGGTTAATTTTAAATCTAATTGATTCGATCTAATGCTCCAAATTGATTTTATACACGTCAACTACTTAAAATAGAATTCTTAAAACCGAAATTCGTAAAAAAAATGCGTAAAAAGTTTATAAGGAAATATTTTTTATCGCTAAGAATACCAAAAACCAAAGCGTAACCGAAAGAATTAATTTAGTGTATAAATGGTAAACACATCCGCTTATTTAAGTAAAAATCTTATGATATTAATAGTAAACACCTATGTTTATTTGCGTAAAGATCTACCATTATTATCGTATTCTTAAAAATGTGATAAAATTCCAATTATATATTTGAAGTATCCGTATAAAATTGCTATACTTCTTAAGCATTTAGTTAACTTTAGAAGTTTTCGATTTGTTTCTTCTATATGGAGAGTTTCTTCTACCATACTGTACGCCCCATATTATCTCCTTCATATTTAGTTTAGTTTTTTTTTTGGAATCCGTATTGTGATGGTTTGTTGTCTTATTCTTTGCAGAAGTTGATGTTTTTTCACACGGATTCCTTTATATTTAGTTTAGTTTTTGTTTGGACTACCTATTTTGATGGTTTGTTGTCTTATTGTTTGCAGAAGTTGATGTTTTTTCACACAGATCATCGACAAAAAGGTACGAAAACCAGTTATATGATTGTTTTTCACTCGAGCTTTCTTACTTCGTTCAATTTTACTCCAAGAATTCTATGGGATTAACTGAATTCTCGAACTCTATTGTTTTTCTCCTGAAATTAACCCTAAAATTAAAGCAATTAGAGGAGTTATGCATCTTTCATCACGATGACATCTCTTTTCAATTCTTCCTGTAAGTAATCTATTATATAAGGGTGCTTATTTTTGTTTTCATGTGATTAATGTTGATTGAAAAATATTAGTCGATGAAGTTTGTTTGTAGCCAGACTTATATTGAATCTACCATATGTCTGATTTAACGTTTTGCGGGCACTATTTTTTTTTACCAACAAGTTGCATATTTGTTTATGCAATGAACAATACAGTGGCTTTATCATCTTCAACGAACAATTTGTTTGGAATTTTATATTATTTTCAGTCTAATTTTTTATTTTCTTTCAGCTAGCTAAGGAAGTTATATCTCTTCCTTATAGGGTTCCCAAAGGTTTGTATGGTACGACTAACTAAGCACAACCAATGTTTACGTGCATTTGCGTTATTACCTGAATTTTTCTTTTGTATTTATCTAGCATGCATATGCTCATTGCTACCTTCTTTTGGCGGGTTGCATGTGCGCTACTAAATATATCCTTATTTTCGTCATAGAATTTCGAAATCTAGTCGCGAGGTTTGCTGATTTTATTTTGTTAGTCATCCAATATCTAATTAACGGTTTTTTTTCTGTTCTAATTTCATAGGTTTTCCTCTCTGTACAAGGAATTTAAATGATGTATCGTATTAAGTGATGTACGGTATAATATGTATACCGGATTCTCAAAATTTTACATTATGTGGTTAGTGAAGTCTGAACTTTATCAGTATATAGATCTTTTTTGTTTAAATAGCTTTATGTAGATTGTTAGATTTGCATATCAAATGAGACACGATGGTTATGTATGCAAGGACATCCAGAATATGTAAGGACATTTAAAGCATGTCTAACCCAAATGAACGAAAATAAAGTTCGGGGAACATACACTACCATTGTTGATCATCTTCTTCAAGATTTTCTAAATTCATTTGATTAGTCAGGTAAGTTGACACATCTTGGCCCTTGCAGAAAATAATCTAATATTGTTGTGGTATTTTGTGTGATGAACTAATTATTAGGCTTATTGTTTCGACCGTTAAGAAATATATTAGAGCACACGGTTAATGAAGCGGATTATATTATAGCACAAAGTTATAAAGAGAAGAATTGCTTTTGATTTTCTGAAGGTTGCATTATGTTTCTCACCAACCAAATATGATATGTGGATTCATCTTTGCAATCTGAAAAGGCCATTAATTTTAAATTTACAAATGATCGAATAGCCTTCGAAAATTAGTATGATGTTTCGGTCTCCCTCTTGAATTTCAAAGGTTAGATATTCTGCCAATGAAAATATCCCTTTTGAATTGCAAAGATACATTGTCTCCATGCAAGTAATAAGGTGTATTTATGATATTTAGTTTGTGTTCATTGTTTCTGTACTTCTTGGCTAGAACATTGTTTGTCAATCAATATGTTCAAGTACAATATTTCTACTTATTTGGGGTCGTAAAATTCAATCTATAATTTACAAACATTGTTAGAACTTCATTAGGTCATGGGAGCATATGGATACAACATGGAGCACATACTAATGGTTGACATTATGCCTGATCTGTCAGTGGGAAAGCAGTGAATGATATAGATGTTGACTGGTTTAGCTTTTTGTGACGGTTTTTTTGGGTCGGAATAATTTCTTTTGTACCGAGCATAATTCCATAATTATTATACATGCACCAGATTGGACACTTAAAATTAGTGGATTTCTCTCAGATTGTTGTTTTATATTTTAGTACATATTTCTATACGTAAAGAGTTGTAGATAAAGTACAAAAAGAAAAAATTGTTGACCGGTGGAACTACCAAAACTTCTTACACGTACATCTAAATCTCTTAATTTGAAGGTGGTAGATAAACCATCTCTTTCTTATGCTGACGTTGGGACTGCTTTACAAACTGAGATCAGAACAGAAGGTATGTGCACTTTAAGTTTTTTTTTTAATGAATTTGCTTTAATGACTTGGCATTTTTAACTATGAGAATAAGTATATAGTAAAAAAAATGCAACTTCTTATAAACAGAGAAACAGTTAGTAGATGGTGTTTAATGTAAACTGCTGCATTATTTAGATCTTTCCTTTTAGAGGCGATTAACAAAAATGAAAGTTCTTTTCTTCAACTTTCAAAGTAACTTCATATACTTCTCTTGGTTTTTCTCTTTGTTGAGTCAGTGACATGATGATCTTTGATATCCAGTAATTTACTAAAAATGTTATGTTCATTTGCAAACTCAGGTATGTGAACCAACTATATGCGACCATGCATTGTTGCAGCTCCATCATGGCCTCGCTGTTACAATGACTGTGGCATAATATCACTGCATTTAGTTAATGTGATTTTGTTTAATTTGTTGCCCTTGAGGCCTTTGTGGTTGGACAAATACATACTAACCCAATTTAGTTAGGATTTTCAAGAGTCACTTTCTGTTGAGTTTCAACTACATATCTATTTATTTATTTCATTTATGTCATCCTGATTGCTGTGTGCGTAGATGTATTACTCGGATCTATTTATTTGTCCGTTTGCAGTATCTTTCGATGTGTAAATACATCAACCATATAATCCAAAGCTTGGTTGTCGAACAGGAAACTCGATTCATAGTTATCACAAGGGAGTAGCCATTTGGAGTATCTATTTATAAAATGGTTTCAAAAATTACTTGAACTTTTACAAACATCAAAAACATGACACGAATTAAAGACAGATGTTTGCAGTATCCGGTATTAGTTAGACAAGAAAGAAACAGTGGACAGGAAAGAAAAAATGTGATGGTGCAGTGACTGTGAACGCTGAATTCCCATACTGGTCTTATTAATTTCTTTGATCGAGTGGTCAAGCAGTCTACAATAACTTCTTCTTTTTTGGTTCTTTCTCATAAACACGGTTGTGATCTGGTTCTGTTAAGTGTGCATCGGTTGAAGAAGATATTTTGACTGTCATGCTATGGCTTCTCATAAACATTAAAAATTGTGTATGGCAGCAGGTGTGTAGTGTTTTCTAAGGTTGTAAGTCTCAGGGAAAACTTATCAGCTGAAGAAGATATTTTGACAGAGCTAAAAAACTTGGTAGTAAGTTATTAGATGTACGCCAACTAGAAGATTACTAATGGTTGATTAGCATAATTGTTTTTTTTTAGGTGTAGTCACAAGAATGAAAATCTACCGGGTGGTGAGTATGGGATGGAAATGTACTGGGTGTGGGGTGAGTTTGAATTTGCGCTCAGATCTTCCCCGGATCCACACTAAGTAGTCATTATCTGAAAAGCTACTTAGATAATTATGAGGGGATCTTTGTCAAATTGGGTATATAATTTATTTATTTTTTGTTAGGTATATATAAATTGAATAGCATTGTTTGTCAAATTGCGGAAGTGCTACTCGTTCCCACACAAATCCCCCAAATATGTCTCCCATTAAGTGGCGCTGCTCTCGTCCATTGATTTCAATAGGGATGTGGGGTGGGGGAAATGCAAGGGTACATTATTTAGTGTTATGTGAGGTTGGGGAAAAATTTGGGGGATTTTTGTGGGGGACGAGTAGCATTTTCGGGTTGGGGAACAAGTATGAGGGGATTTGTCAGTATGTCAGGAATAAAATATGCTAAGATTTTAAAATTAGGCAATGAGTATATCAGGAATAGTTGGTATGTTTCTCCACTTAAACGACATTCAATAGGAGTATGTTTGTGATCTGGTTCTGTTGAGTGTGCATATCTCACGAAATTGTAGTGGGCACTCATAATTAGGTTGATTCAGGACCAAGTGCACTGAACAGTGCGTAGGATTTGGATTTTAGAACTTACTTTAGTATCCTTCTTTTGATCTTCGCGGTATTTATGGTAGTGGCGGTGGTGTTCGGGGTGGTGGTTTCTGATGCTGCTGAATGTCGAGATGCATTTAACGAAAAGATTGTTAAATGTTTTTTGTTTGATTGAATTGTAATATATTTTATTTACATTTCTTTTTTCTAATCTAATTGTGGTTATAAGCCCTACTGGATGTAGTTCTCCATCTCTCATTTTTTTTCTTCTTTATAGTTGCGGTTTGTGCGGGTTACCTGCTTCTGCTTCGTGGCAAGATCTAAAGGTGGATATTAATTTCCAGGATTTTCTATCAACAAATTCACATTCTTGCTCATGGCACCGTTGTTAGCATTATCTAAGATTTTCATTGTGTATCTTATTTATTTAGTAGACTATGAAAAAAATGACGCTTTGGATTGATATTGGGAAATTAATTTCCATGATTGTAGAAATCATTTAGCTTAGCTTTTTAGCTTATTTAAAAATTGAGTTTGTGCTTCACTTCAAGCTCTGAAATCTCAGTATAAAATAAACTGTGTTGAATAGTGGTTGGGATCTTTACGTACTCTTTTGATTATGGTTACCGTAACTTAAATAAACAAAAAGAACTAACAAAGAACTTCATCAGACCTTTATTTCTTTCGTAAAGAAGAAATTGATCAGGTTATATCCAATTAATATATATGAGCCAGTTTCATTATACTTTGCATTAGTATAAAATGATGAAATGGGTTGGTATGCCCGACTCTTCTTTTCATTTCAGAACCAATCATTCTACTCAACGATTGTTAATCCATAATTTTTTATTTTTTATTTGTTTTTTTGTATTCAGTATGGTCTATTTAGTTTTAGTTGGATCATCAATTAGTATTAATCAAGTATAATGTGCTTGCATTTTCCTTTAGGAGCATGGAGGCCACATCTGGTGTAATCAATGGTGGCATGAGTTGTCTTCCCGATGCCGAACTTACTCTTGCTATATATTCTGATGATGTTAGTAAATGCATACTCTTCTAGCAGTTAAGCTTTAGAATGCTGGGAGGGTCTGCTGAGACTTCCGCTGTAATGTTATTATTTAATATTTCTGTTAGTTTTGTTTGACGGTTCCGAACAAAATCAAATTCAATTCGTAACCAACCATATACCAGAAGTATTTATTGTTGGTGGGTTTTGATATGTAATAATAAGATTCTTCGTACTCTGGTTTTATCAATTGCATCCATATACTTTAATGCGTTTGGCGTGTTTATGCACAACCAGAGAAGACATGCAATGGATGTTGCGGGCATAATGCACCCATTATCTTAAAAAACACACAAATCGGTTATATGCTCCTAAAACCTTACTAAAGCGTTCATAGACAACTACTCACTAAGTAGAACATATTTCCAATACAATAAGCTTACCATGTCCAAATCGACTGGGGCTGGGTGTCTGGGGTCTCGAAAATAAATAGGGAGCAATCAAAAAAATATTTATTTACTGGAACCACAAATGGGTATCTTGGAGGGACAATGATGCAATACGTATTTCGGTATTAGTGGTCTCGTGTTAGTTTATGATGGCATAATGATCAATAACGAGATGCCTGCATGAATCCTAAGTAATCGACTTGCATGAATATGGAACAAAATTTTCTTTTTCTTTTCTATATGATCGAGAGAAAAAAAAGGTGTAACGAGCTCCAATCTCAGATCCTAAGTAACCGGATTGGATGAGTATGGAGTTTTTTTTTTTTTTTTTGAGATGATAAAGTTGGAGCAAGGAGCAAAATATGGAGGCGAAGTCTCGGTAGCCACAATGAATGAGATGAAGAATGGATCACAAGATGAAGGCAAAAGAGATGATAAAAATGGAAAATTGGCCGAAGACAATGGGGGCGCACATAATGTGATGAAGTTGACAAACCTAATGGGGATGCAAAATAAAGTAATGGAAAATAGAGTGTATAAATGAAGGGAGATGTTTATCCCTGAACACAAGATTATCAAAACTATTTACTTCCTTCGTTTCTTCAAAAGAGATACTTTCAAATGAAAAAGTGAAAATATCTTATTTTAAGAAACCGAGGTAATATTATTTTTGGACAGTTTAATGTCAAGTATTAAAACTTTATCTGTAAGTCGGCATGGCACAGTTCTATGAGGATGTAAATATTCATTAAGACTTCTTTGGAGGGAGGGGGATGCAAAACCAAAACTGCACATAGTAGCCACAACAAATGGAGGGCTCTATGAACCAGGTGCGGGGCATGTACGATACTTTGGAAGTGACGGTGTATTCATTAAGATTTATTTTCCGTGCATAAATTAGATATATTCTTAGAATATACGGGTTTTTTATCAAAGGGTATGAATTTTTTCTTATACATTAAAATTAAGCAACCAATCAAGTTTTCTTAAAAGATCTTATAATCCAACGGATGTGGGGCAAAGCCCTGCCATCCCAAATCAATAATTCCCTTCCCTGTTGGTGTTGGAAGGCAAAGGCTAAGAGACTCAGGAAATTACTAAACAACGGGTTAGCACTTTTTTATATACTTTGCTTTGGGATTTTATCATTTGGGATAAATATGAAGTTATCAATGTATCCAAAATAAAATAAAATAGGGAACTCGTATATTGTTCTTCTATTCTACAACTTTTTCGATCTCCAAAAAACACAAGCAGGACATAAGGGGAAGGAGTGTGTAGCCATTTGACTGAGTGAGCTTATGTCTATTCAATCCGCGAGTAATCTAGACATATCAAAGGCTTTATAGTATTATTAGGTTGTCTAATGAACTGATTATATTGTTTTTCCTTATAATGGATCTCACTTATAGTGCAAATTAATTTTTTGATAAAAAAATTTTTATTGATTTCATGACAGTCAAGTACAAGAATGATTTATTATGGACAATTTCGAGTAAATATAGAATTTAATATTTTAAATTTATATGCAGTATTCATTGGCGATTTTAGTATCGAGAATAGTTGTTGCAGTTGGAGATTTAGAAATTCGTGCGGTAGAAGCCACATCAATGATCGATTGCCCGAAGATATGTTGCTTCCCTTGGTACTTAGGTACATAATATAATTAAATTTAAGAATGAGGTGTATAACTTATGCTTATAACCTTTTATAAATCTTCTTGCTTTGTCCAGAGTTCACTATCTGAATTGATAGATTCCTTGGGATTTAGTAGATGTCCATAATTGGTTTATGCGGAAGAAGATAGAGGGAAGACAGTGTAGATCAAAGATTACCATGATACATCTCTCCTGATTTCATCGCAATTTCTTCGTTGACATGTAGGTATTCCCATTTATTTTACTGTATGGGCATCTAAGTTTTATGTGGCTTTGAGATTATTATATTTTGATTCCATCTTTGTTCATATTATATTTTGATTTTATTATTAGATGTCCAAATAATGTTATTTCTAAAGTTCTCTATTTGTTCATACATGAGGTTAAGATTCGTATTTGTACGAATATCCTTCGATAGATACAATGAATGTAGAACATTATAATTTTGGCTTAGCAAGGATGCTTGGGATGTAAGTAAGCAATGTTTTCACTGATGTCAGAGGAACTATAGGTTACGGGGAAATGTAACAAAATAGCAATTCGAAATTCCTAAGTTTAACTGTGAGACTTTTTTTTTTGGTACTCATGTCTGGATATTAAACTATTATGCTTTTACAAATTTTGTTTCTCAATTTAGTTCACATCCAAGAATAAAATACTAAACCAAGCTCCTTGCCATCACTTCTATACATGGTTCAATGCTCAGCTGCCAAGGTTGTGAGAAATTTTTGAGGTAGGCATGGAAAATGAATCAGTGATACAAATTTATGAGAGATTGATTTCCTTTTGAACTCAAATACCAGAGAGAAAGATATAGTAAAATTGATGTTACTTCCGTTAAAATAATGGAGATTAGGATAGGGAATTTGAAGCCAAGAATGAACTGAATATTGGGTATGAATTATTCACTAATTTGGGTTGGAGTTTGTTAAGCTTCTGCTGACACTTTCAATTCTTGGGAACTGTTCTTACTATACCGAACTTGTTGATAAGGCATCGGAGACACTATATCAATTTTTTATCGCATGAAAGAAATAGTAAGCTCTCTTTTTTGTTTTTCATAGGATGTACTAATATGTAGATAAGTTATTTTCTGAGATTTTATACATGCTAATTTGACCAATGATGATATGGTTACTGCTTATAAAAGGTATTACTACTGACATGGTGCATCACGCTTATGAAGGATTTTATTGGGGCAAGAAAGTTGGGGTAAGAAAATTTGAACAAATCAGTTGTAGTTTTTTTATCAGAATTACATATAGATGTATGTGGTTCATGACCAATAGAAACTCTAAAACGTCTAGAACCATCATCTTTTTTTTTGTACATTAATCATTCAACAGAACCAACAACTCTCACTTCCGCAACAATCTTATTTAGTTTTGTTTGTATTTGGATTTTTGATCATAGATAGTCCGGATCATGTCATAACACGGGTTGGTGATTGATCCCCAGTTTACCGTCATAACACCAATTGGAGATTGAGCTCCAATTTATTAGGATTGATGCTCTATTAGTTCTTTTAGATTTCTATATATGGTCCATGAGATTTCACCAAAGTAACTAGGGATGTAATAGAGTGGAGTCATGATTTTTCTTTGGAGTAAAAGGAAAATTCTTGCATAAATAAATGATATCAAAATACTCTGTAATTATGTATCTGTTGTTAGTTGTTGAGCTGCTTAAACCCCGAACTGTTCTATACTCATCTATAGTTTGTGTAGTTTGTAAAGTGTAAAATCATTTGACTTGAAAATATGACTTACAAACATCGGCAAATAGTGGGATCCTACGTACTGATTCGACATGGGCTGGTGTTAATTTTGAACTATTTTATGTCATTAGATATCTGATTTCCTAGCAAATTGTCTCTCTAATTAGATATCACCAAGGCTATAACAATTCATAATATTAACTTATTTGAGTGAAAAGTCTTACATGTTGATCGTACTGAACGGTCAAAGAAGTTGATAGAATATATGCTAAATGTTTTTATCTTATTGTTGACAAATTTTGGGTCTTATGTTAATTTAGCTTAATGAATTTGGATGTGATCTTTTTTTTCCAATGTATGGAAGCATTTTTTTGCTGCAAGATTGATGATAAAATGAACAAAGAAACTGATAAGTGCGTGGTAGAGAAAATATTTTGGATTAGGTTGAGAATAATTTACCTACTTGGAAAACAAATTAACATATATTTTTTTGAGAAGTAAGGCAAATTTATGCGCATCATCGTTCGAGGAGATAGTTATTTGTTGAACTTGCCCAACTATCTCTGATCTGTTTAAACTTTTCTACAAACTATAGGTGTTTTGATCATGCAGTGTTCGATCAAGGTACATCGCCCGAGATTGTTGGTGGAGCAATAGAAAACAAACCCATGAAGAGGGTCATCCGGTTATGTAACTATTTTTCTTCATTTTCTTCATTTCTTGTTTATGTAGTTCAAGTGGGCTGGCGTTGTTTCTGAGAACCACCATACAATATTAAAATTTATGTATGAAAATAAACATATTATACTTAAATGAATAAAAGTTTGATTTTCTTAAAGTACTGTTATCAGATTTGCCGCTCATTTAGCAGATAATCTAAGAAAGTGAAAGATTTGTGCATTTGCGCTCCATGTATTATTATATTAACTATTTATCTTTGTTGGTTAGTATATGGGATTTTTTTTTTCTTTTCAGAGAGTGAGAAAAAAAATCACAGATGTTAATTGTACAACAAGAAACACAAATAAGCAGTGTCGCTGATTAACCAGAAAGAAATTATCACACAATGGGAAAAACTACACACATAAATATAAAAATATGGAATTTGATATCTAGGTTTCAGGGACTATAATCAAATTTAGGTTTAAGTTGTGGAAAATTTAAATTAAATAAATTTTATTATAATTATTTAAGGACGGTAATCAAGTTTAGGCTTAAGTTGTGACAATTTTTAATTAAATGGATTTCATTACAATTATTAAACTATTAGATGGTATTTATGCCTCAATTATACTTTGTGTAGTTTCTAATATAAGATAACTATTTGTTCCCATGTTGATTTAGACCATACCCAAACAATTTAAAAGAAATTAGGTCTTTTTAATTCTCATTCCTTTGATGGTGCGGGATGGACAGTGGTGAACAAGTTGGTAATTGATCAACCAACGATGTTTGAATATCCTTTCCATCTTGGCAACATTTCAAATAAAATTTTAGGCTATTGCAATATATAAAAGATTTAGTTGATGTGTTGATGCTTTTAGTTGGTATTGTCAAAGGTGTACATAATAGGTGTATCTAGAATTCATACTTTCGCATTGCGCAAATCATTTTAAAATATAGTTTGAGGTATCCATTAAAAATAGTCAGAATAATCAAGATTTGTTTTTACAGATGTTTAAATGCATTTGGGTAACGGGTGCGGGGCGAAGCCCTGCCACACAAATCGATAGTTCCCACCAACCCCGGTGCATAACACGGGTTATACACTAGTATTTAACCCGTGCTATGCACCGGGGCCGGTAAGATCAGTTAATTTAGTGTGGCGGGGTTTCGCCCCGCGCCCTTTGTCAAATGCATTGGTTTTTTCTGAACAATGTTTGATTAGTTTGATTTTTTATAGGGATAGGAACTCGGATACACTTTAGGTAACTAATGATTTGATGATTTAAATTTGGTATTATAAACATAAATTCATGTATTGATTTTATGTGCAGATATTAAAATAATTAAAAAAAAGTTGACTCAATAAATTTTAGATTTAAAATTATAAAATTGTATATATTTATGTTTACTTGCAGTTATACATAATTACATGTTTTTTTTTTGTCCAACCTTTTTTTTTATTAATAAATTTAATAGAACCAATGATTTTATGTGTAAAAGTTTTAGAGGATATATAGCTCACATGCAGATTTGCGTAACACAATTTTCAAAAAAAATAATAAGAAATGTGAAATCATGCAAATAGATTTATTTATGTCGAGATTCAGAAGTCGACCAATGTAACAATACTTTGTTGAATCCAATTTTGCGTAGCACATTGTTAGCATTACATATTTTTTGGTGGTGTTTGAACTACCACTTAATCGTAATTCCATGATACAACTTAATCAACCTTCTCCAAGATGGGAACTGGTCCCCAAGAAAGAACTACATGGTAGCACTGTTAATTATCAAATTCGCATATGTTTAGTTTAAAATTTCTATAGTTGGTTATTGATTTAAAAAAATTTAAACATATATATACTGTCGGAGAATAATAATATGTCTCAAAAGCGGTGTGTCTAAAAATAAATAATTTTGCTATCTATAATTTTATTAATAAGAAATACTTCATTGCCTTCTTCATCTATCTCAACTAGAGATTATATGTCAGGATCTTCTCTATAATCCCGTCCATTTCATCATCATGTTCAACCAATTCGATCAATGCTGGCATGTCATCGTCTTTTCAATATAGTTTCATACTTTTTTTATTTTACCAGGTCATTTTAGTAGGTTCCCGGAGTTGTTCTTTGATAGGAATTGAACTTACCTTTTCATTTTTGTCTAATAGATATGCTTTCTCCAAAGCACTATCATAATGAAATATGGAAAGTGCTTTTACACTCGGATATATGAAGTTTCATTCTTCAAGTATGAATCGAAAAACTATTTTGTTAGAGCATTGCTCGGTTGAACCCACCAAGCGTTGGTATGTCAAGTTTGGTTATCATATTTTAGTGAGCCAAAACTCATTTAAGAGTTGCTTAATTTAAATGTACTTGAATCAACTTCGTATAGGTTAGCTTGAAAGTATTAGGGTGAGACATTACAAGTATTGCGAAGACTTGAAGAAGTGAAGAAGAACGGAGCTACAACCACAACATCATCCTTCCACTTGAGGTTAGTGATATTTTACTTGAACTGTTTCATTCCCTAACGTATCTTTCAAGTCGTGCATATTGAAAACATAAAACTGCGAAGCATGAACACTCTAGATAGACATAGTATTAAGGCCCCTTCCTATGAAAGTTGGTATATAAGTTGTTTTTCCATGCCATGTGGCATGGCAAACTAGTTTCCCCACTATGGTAAACTGGCAAATTTTATTAAAGTAGTATATTATATTGTGTTTTGTGGGACCCTTAAAAATAAAAAATTTAGTTGTTTGTGTTTGGTGGGGTCTTTATAAAGTTTTGGGGATTATAAAATATTATGTGGGACCCTTTTATAATAAAAAACTGTTATAATAACTAAAAAGTAGGATAGAAGAAAATACTAAAAGCTAAAATACCCTTAGTTAAATTTATTAAATACCTTTAGTTTTGACACCCAATAAATATACCCTTATACAACAATATAAATACCCCTATTATTTAAATACCTTATCCATTAAAAAGTAGATTACCTTAATACCCTCACTTCTAATATTATTTTCCATTTAAAAATCTTATCTATTAAAAAATAGATTTTTCTATTATTTCATTTCACCACCACCACCAACACCGCCGCCACCACCACCACTCCACCATCACCACCACTTACTAAATACAACCACCAATAACATTCCACCACCACCACCACTCCACCACCACCACCACTTACTAAATAACACCAATAACATTCCACCACCGCCGCCACACACCGCCGCCGCTGCCGTCAATATTAGGTGTCAACAACTGAAGTTGATCCAAAAAATCAAAAGTTCAAAAATATTTGTCAAATTTGGTTGTTGATTCCATTTTTCTATTGTTGATACACAAACATTGGTTGTTGACTTCCTAAACTAAGATCAATTTTTATTGTTGATACACAAATATTGGTTGTTGATTCCATTTTTCCATTGTTGATACACAAACATTGGTTGTTGACTTCCTAATCTAAGATCAATTTCTATTGTTTGTACACAAATATTTGTTGTTGACTCCTTACACTAAGATCAATTTCTATTGTTGATACACAAATTTGGTTGTTGATTCCATTTTTCCATTGTTGATACACAAACATTGGTTATTGACTCCCTAAACTAAGGTCAATTTCTATTGTTGATACACAAATATTTGTTGTTGACTCCTTACACTAAGATCAATTTATATTGTTGATACACAAATATTGGTTGTTGATTCCATTTTTCCATTGTTGATACAAAAACATTGGTTGTTGACTTCCTAAACTAAGGTCAATTTTTATTGTTGATACACAAATATTTGTTGTTGACTTCTTACACTAAGATCAATTTCTATTATTAAATTTAGAGTTCAATTTCACACTATTCAAGTAAATAGAATTACTGAATTAAGAAAATGAATCATGAGAGTATAACTAAAAGAAGTGGAAAATAATCCAACTAACAAAGTAGCAGCTTAGAGAAAAAGCACCATAAATACAACTATGACCAATATAATGCCAATGGATAACATGGTGACTAAAAAATGGAAACAACACTTACATACATTGAATTGAAGGATCATCTTCGAACAGATCCAATGCATTCTCAAACAGCTGCACCACTGCTTGTATTTTTCTCGCTGGCACAAAAGTCAAAGCAAAGATCAATATGAATTTTAAATACATTCATTTCAAATTCTAGGCCAATGTAAGGCGCATAATAACACGAAATGGTGTCTACTGCTGCATAACATGCCATACACACAGCATTTAGCATCCAAATCAAAATGGAACAATTACACGACTTCCCCGTTTAGTTTTTTTCTCTTTAAATCGCTTTAAATTACTAGATACATATCATGTGATATTACTAATACATATTCATGTCACATACATATTAAATGAGGTGTGTGAATACATGAATGCAAATGAATTAAGTCATGAAGATACTATAATACGCAATGAAACAACAAACCCACAGTTGGGCTTCAGGTAGATTGGGTCTATCATGCAATTTACAATTCTTACAAGGAAATTTAACAGTCATGAAACCAATCTCATGAAATCTTACTTAACAAAATATGATACATAAAAAACCCCAAAAAAAAGTAAAATTAATTTAAAGTGATTAATGATAACATTCATAGAGAAATAGTGCTCATATTCTCTAGGTAAACAGAGTTTGTCATGCCATTGACAATTCAGGACGAAGAATTATTATAATCATAGCACCAAATCAAATTTTGTTATGATCAAATCTTAATCAATTATACGGGGAAAATATACCAAATAAGAAAGGATCATACACACACAATATAAGGCCATTAAAAGATTTTCGGTCACTGAATATGGTAATTCAATAATCAATACTGATCGGGAAACATTTAGTCATTCATATCTTAATTTCTTCTTGAAGCAACTCCATTTGTATCCATAGATCCATGACAAAACGAAGTAGCAACCAAACTTCAATTAATAAATGCAAAGATTTATAATCGAAAGAGATAAAACTTATCTTTTTCTTCGATTTTGATGATTGAATCTTCCCGATCGACGCAGAAACTCTTTACGAACTAATATTGTTATCACCAATTTTAGACTCTTCAATCAAAGTCCAGTTGAAATCCAAATGAATATGTTTTTGATAATCGAGATCTCAATTTTGGGAACTAGATTCTTGATCATTCATCAATAGATTTAAGAGGTGGTGGTAGATTTATTTGGTGGAAGTATAGGAGGTGGTGGTCTAGGATGACGGTGATGTTGGCGGTGGTTTTCGGGAGAGCAGCAGAGAGAGTTTAGATCTGAAAATAAAAATAAAGAAACGATTCTTTAAAAATCTTATTAGTACATAGGGGTAAATTTGGAAGAAGCAAAAATGTTAATGGACCATGATGGGCTTATAGATGAAGATGGGTATTTTTATTGCATGATAAGGGTATTTATGAAGCCCATCAAAACAAGGGTCAATTATATAATTCCCACAAATACTAATAAGTGATCGACATTACACCTCTAGCGATCTAAACTAGATCTCTCGGTGTAGTCTGGACCGGGCGGTCGAGACTCGACCGCTCGGTAGAAACTTGACCTGGCCTAGCTAAGTGGCAAATTTTCCACTTATCCAAGACAGTTTTCCCCCTCCATAGTGGGTGCTTAAATGGAAAATCAATAGATTTTCCACACCCATAGGAAGGGGCCTAAGGAATACAATATGAAGTTTTTTTCTTAACCATTAAAGTTCATATATAATAGATCGACATAATCGTATGAATGCTATTGTGATTATGTATGGGTATGAGGTGAGGATTTCATTCTAGGGAACAATGTTTTCATGTATTCTAAGGAAGTAAGATCATGATATGTGTGGTGAACCGAAAAGGAAATCGCCAGGCGTTATTGGGGATGTTCTTCATTACATATCTTATGAACGACCAATATGTGCGATTAGTATAACCGCTCATGACTTGTTTGTGTTCTTGGTAAAACTATTCACATGAGGCCTGACTTATGTATTGAGATGACTTTTATTAGTGAAACTGATCTTAAGTAATCACCTAGGGTATGATCGGGTTGTGAGTGTCTGAACTTATTACTGGGAGAAGGGGGACCGATCCTAGTAAGAGGTGCAGTGCATCACAAGGGGAACAGATCCTTGTATGAGGTGCAGCAAGGTTTATGGAATAAAGGGGAACAGATCCTATGAACATGTGCAACACGTTTTTGGGAAGGGGGAACCGATCCTATGGACATGTGAAGTGCATACAAGTTAGATACCAAATATATGTGAGGAACCGATCCTAATACCTAGCCAGCCGTATCTTTGGTAAGCTAGTGTAACTATGCACAGTACTCACATGGAGGTAGAACCGAAACTTGATTTGGTAGAACCTTAAACCCATGAGTGTTGATTGAGTGTTACTTGATCAATCACGTAGTTCTTGAAAGTCAGACGAACCAATTCTAAACTTGTTTGGAAGTGTGGTAAATCAGTTTCAAGTGAGTAAGTAAGACAAAGGACTTGTAAGAGTAAGATGTCGACACACTTTGAATACAGTGCATTATTGCTTATTCTATATTGTTCAAAGATATTCCTTAACGGCTAAGAAGGAAGTAAATCCCAAGATCGAATTTAAATAAGTTAAGAATATTTTTAATTAAGGGTTTTTAATTATATATGGAAAGTAAGAATTAGTAATGTGCATTTGCTAATTAAAGATTTCCAAGGAGATTCGATCATGTATTTTTGGACAGTGCATTCACAGGAATTATGAAAACCGAATTTGGTGGAGTAATGAAAAATATCTTGAGAATATTTTCGGTTTTGGAAATTCCTTGGTGTCCAAACTTCCTTGTCTATAAATAATTTGAGTTTGCATTTCTAGCAAACTAATCCTGTATAACATAGACTTCCTCTTTTGTCTTTGTTACTGGTGAAGCCACCTATCGGAGAGGAGAGTAATCTAAATATCTAATTAGGTTAAATCTCTTACGGCCGCTCAATTTAAAGTCTTCTTTGGGATTGAGAAGCTCTAGCGCCACTCGTTGGTGGGAAACTAGATATTGCGGTTCATCTTTAGTTTTCGTATTGATTTGATTGACTAACGGTGGTTGAACTTTGATTGCACCTAGTTTGTTTATGCTTGAGAATCTTCTATTCTAATATAAGATTCACTCAAACTAGTTCAAGGTTTCGACAGGGATCTTTAGACTGTTGTTAGATCTAAAGACGATCTTGTGATAATCCATTGTTAACAGACTCCGTTCTGTGTGTGATTGATCACAAGAGATTCAAGTAGTTGTGTGCAGGTGTTTATTGAAGATCTAAGAAGATTTGAAGACAAAGAATATATTGAAGATTTCTGACTTGGTTTTTATAATCTTTGGTGTGTACAATAATTGTTTGGGAAAAAGAGGATCCGACTATAATTGATTTATCCTTTTGGGTATTTTGATAGAATAGTTGAGGAAGATCGGCATCAATACGTTTCCTTGTGATTAAAGGTATTGATTGGATTAATCTTAACGATTTCCTTTGGGTGATTGAACATAAGATAGATCTTGGAACCTGGCAAAGGAGCTTATGTTAAGATAAACAAGAGAACCTTTGTGCAACTCATATCACTTGGTTGAAGAGAGTTGATACCAAACAGATTTGTTGTTCCTTTACTATTTGGAATACGAACCCAAGGAATTGGTCCAAGTACATGACTTGTTTACAGGTTGGAGGCGTGGGAATACAGATGGAACTAGGTGAACTATAGGTTTAGTTGCTTGGTCTCAACTATACAAAGTTGGTTTATTTTGTATAGCGGCTTAATCCTGAGAGTATTCAATTCTGTACTAGGTCCCGAGGTTTTTCCGCATTTGCGGTTTCCTCGTTAACAAAATCTTGCTGTGTCATTTACTTTATATTTCCGCATTATAATTTTTTTATTATAATTAAAGTAAATTGCACAAATGTTAATTCCTATTTACTTGATACATGAATCCTATAGATTTTGGTTAAGTACTAACCTTTGTATCAAGTAAATACACTTTGTTGTTGTATTATCTCGATCTCGTATCCATAGACGATCACACAAAGTGTGAACCGATTTGTTGTATTATCTCGACTCAGTCCATAGACAATCACTTTCGGGGAAAGGACTTATAGGAAGGAAAAGTAATAGCTTGATGTATATTTGGGGTACCATCGCCTTTTTAATTGGTATCAGAGCAGGCAAACACGAAAAGATCTAACAATTAAGGTAGTCAATATCGGTTGTACAGACCGATATTACTGGTTTTTATCGGATATCGGAAAATACCTATACGATATCGAAAATATCGACTATATAAAGACGAAATGATATTATCGGTTGTACATGTCGGTACAGACGATATATCGGTTTTACTTGTACACCGATAATATCGGTTTCGTGAATAAATTTTCCATCAACATGCATCTAGTATTTACAAACAAGTACAATGTCAATTGGAGAAGGTAAAAAGCCTTAATATATTTATAATATAAAATCAATGACCATATGGTAGGATATAAGATGAAAACCATATTTCGATTGCAAGACAGATAAATATGAAGGATAACAAAAAAACTTTACTGGCATAATGGGACAACAATCACAACGTTGGCTAAAAGCTTCTCCAATGGCATGTGTGTGGAGATAAATGTCAAAATCCACCTAGGATACACATCCATTTTTTTCTAAAATCATTCTCCAACCCTGATGTCTTAAACCAATGTATAGATGACTTTGGGTAGACATTGTCAAGGTGAATGTTTAGTTTTAGACATTCCCCTTGACATTGTCGACCATTGTCAGCTTTTACTTAATTGAAGTGACTATAATATATTAAGTAACTATTTTTAGCTTTAATAAAATCCTAATTATGGAAAATAAAATTTATACTAATTAAAAGAAGATGTTACATGCAATGTTGTTGGAGATGGTTTTTTTTTCTCCCTGATTTTAAGGAAAAATATATTGAGGATGCCTTATTTGTGTTGCCACATAGGAAACACACACAATGACCATTGGAGAAGCTCTAATAAACCACCTTGTATTTTGGAAATTTGAGATATGTGTATGATTCTTATTATTATTTACTATGGTTTTATAATTATTTGAAATTCAATATTAAATGATGTATCGCCTGTAAAAACAGATATTATCATTTGTATAGGTGTATAGGACCCGACCGATACGATACTGATACGCGATATTAACTACCTTGCTAACAATCTGTGTTTGGTGCGATTCCATCCTATAAGAATTGAATCCATGTCTGATTCAGTTAACATAGAGCAAGAAGATGATATACTTCATAATGGATATTTGTTTTCAAACTCTGATAAACAGCCTTGTACTGTTAGTTCACTAGTTGAACACAACTCAGAAAATATTAACCATAATGAGTTAATAAGAAAACAAATTGTTCTGACGAACAAGTCATATTCAGATGACAGTGATGAGATTAAATTTTTCAGAAAGCTCGCTGAAAAGTATTATCTAAAGGATAATGTATTTTATGCATCTGCTGAAAAGGTCATCAGAGAATTCTTGATTCATGAAGATGCTGAATCTAAAGGACTTGAATCTATTCAATCCAAAGGAGATATATTAGTTAAAACAAGGATATGTGATTCTAATCTCCATAATCTCTTAACTAATATACAAGTTCCTGATTATAATAGCCTAGACACTTGTAAGAATCAAGATGAATATGTTTTAAGGGTTAATTCCTTGACATGTATCCGGTCAACATTGTCTGACAATGATTATCCCTCTAACAGAGAAAAAGATCAACTCATGTATACAAAAACAAAGGATTTCAAATCCTTCTGTGTTGTTGTTGATCTACACAAGAGTTCTGATTATGTCAAAACTCACAAAACTTCAACTCACGCTAATGTTTTGGCATATAGAACTGATCACTCTGGTAAACCAGATCATCTTAGCTGTGACTCTGTGAAAGAAGTTTATTTTTGGAGAAATTTGAAAGAGAAAGATATTAAGAAATATCATGATTCCATGAATCAAGAGCTTTCACTAGCTCACACCAACAACTGATATTGGCATTCTGAATTTCCCCAGGAAGTGCTCTTTCAAATAAAAAGAGGGGAAGTTCTTAAAATGGGCACAAGAAAATAAAGATAGTCTAATCATATTCTTAAGTGTATTTCTTTTATCTATGAGTAATATGCAAAAATTACTTCTGTCAGAACTCTTAAGACAAGTTCAGAAATTTTACTGTTATTTCCGAAAGTATGTGTATTTTCACAAATAAATATACCGTATTTAGGTATCTCATTCTTGGAAACCAAGGTTGAATTCTTTTATAAGCCATCTTTTGAACCGATTTCTTTGTGTCCTGTTCACGGTCAAAGACGGGTGGAAATACTATCGATATTGAATCTCAGCTTCAAAAATTTGAAATATTTCCAGTTGAGTTTAAGTGCTACTTCTCTGATGAACATCAAAAAGAATCATATTTATTTCGAGCTTATGCTTATGTTAATGAGAGACTTTGAAGTCGCTCGTGAGCTTTTGGAATCTGCTGTAGCGAATGAAAAATTGCTTGAGTCAAATCTCTTGAAGTCGATTATGGAATTGAATCTGCTGAAACAAAGACTCAATCATCTGAAAGAAAAAAGGAAACTCAAGAATCAAAATGCTGAAGAATTCTCAGTAAACAATAAAAGCAGCTCTAGGGATTAAGTTATATACTATAATACCTAATTTAGAAAAATAGACATCAATTTTTGATCTCTCTCATTGATTGTATAAGTCTATTGAATAAAACTATTATGCATAAATTTATTTGATTTATAATTTTTCTTGTGATAGTTTTTTATTTACATAGCCGGTACTTTAATGTTTTATTTATTTGCTATGTATGTTTATGAGATTTTTGATTTCGGTTTTATTACCTTGATATTCGATCTCATAATATGTTGTGAACCCTTATGGTTTGGGTGACTTTTTGATTTAGCGGGATTAAGTTCTAGCCCATGTTGGTAGGCTTTATCAAAGGATTATGAGGGGTTCCTGTAGAAACAATATGTGAAAAAGCCACAATATGTTAAATCGGTTTTGGTTTAGCATAAAAGCATATGTGTTTCGACGGTTTTCAACTTTTGCTTGCAATTGTTAAAGCCGATTTTCAACCTTTCTCTGGTAAAGGTTGGTTGTTGTTATTCTTTTGTTTTTGGCATGAGAATGACAACATAATGGTATTTCGATATCAATTCTCCCGGAAGAAGAAAAAGATGCGATCATATTTGGAGAAGTTGGATGCGAAATTGAGGTAAAAATCTTGTTAGTTATTTGTTTTCCTATTTTAAGAAAAGCTCATTTTTATTTGATATATATATATATATATATATATTTCTTTTACTTAAACGATTTGTGGTACAATTAATTTGTTTATTCCATTATGTATGTGTGTATGTTTGTGTGATTCAATTGTTTCCGGTTAAGTAAAACTTTTGTTATCTTGCTTTGTTGGGTGATAGCAATAGTTTAGGCTTACGAAATTTGGTGCAATTGCGGTGCTTTAATGTTTCCGTTAATTCAAAAGCTTCTAGTTAAGTAAAACAATTGTTTAGGCTTACAAAATTTCGGTGCAATAGTGAAACTTTGATATATATGTTGTTTCTATTGTATCCGGTTGAGGTGAATAATTATGCAAGTTGATTTATTGGTTTGTATGAATTATTTATGGCTTAACGAATGAATATGTTGATGGAATGAGTTGTTTAGTCCAATTCGATTCCGGATAAGCTAAGCTAAGTTAATTCTGATCTTAGTTAGACTTATCAAAGTGGAGGTTTCGGTTAATCAAGTCTAGCCGAAAGCCTAAACAAAGAAATGCTAGTTAACTAACCTAGTATTTGGCTTGTTTAAAATCTAAAGGTCTAAGTTATATGGATAATTAGAACCTAATGAGAAAAATGGAGTTTATCTTTGTTTTGGTCTTATCGAATGAAGCGGTTGTATTTATACAATTGGTTTAGCAAAGGAACTAAATTTCTTAGTTGATTTTTGGTTTGCTAAACTAGTTGGGAAAATTGCTTCGGGAAATTATTTCCATGATAACATATCAAAACTTAATTATTTTGTAGTTTCGATTTTGATATTGGTTATCAAAAATGGTGTGTAAAACCCTCGTGCTTGACTCAACAGGTTGCAAATCTATTCTGAGATTTGTAAGATCCTTTTCGTGTTGTCCTTTATTTTTTCGTTTCTTTGTCATTTTTGTGACAAAAAGGGAGAGAAATATATGGAGTAAACAGATGATGCTGGTATCAATTTTATGGTTGATTGATGTCGCTAGGGAAGAGGACAATGGTGCTTGAACATTTATCTAATGAACGAGGAAAAGCACAGACTAAGGGGGAGTAACATATCATATGATTGGGATAACAAAGATGTGCGGATTGAAAATCTACCTATCTCACCTTTAGGGGGAGTATAATCTTTGTTATTATAGTTCAGCTGTTGCATTTTAAGGATTGAATGAATGCAGGTTATGTGATGTTGGATTCGGGAATCAAGCGTATGTGTAATGAATTTTTGTAATTTGTTTATCCATATGATTCTAAGAGTATTATCACTAAAATTGACAAAGGGGGATATTGTTAGATCATTGCTCGGTTGAACCCACCAAGTGTTGGTATGTCAAGTTTGGTAGTCATATTTTAGTGTGCCAAAACTCATTGAAGAGTCGCTTGATTAAAATGTACTAGAGTCAACTTCGTATAGGTTAGCTTGAAAGTATTAGGGTGAGACATTACAAGTATTGTGAAGACTTGAAGAAGTGAAGAAGAACGGAGCTACAACCACAACATCATCCTTCCACTTGAGATTAGTGATATTTGACTTGAACTGCTTCATTCCCTAACGTATCTTTCAAGTCGTGCATATTGAAAACATAAAACTGTGAAGCATGAACACTCTAGATAGATATAGTATTAAGGAATACAATATGAAGTTTCTTGCTTAACCATTAAACTTTGTATATAAGACATCGACATAATCGTATGAATGCTATTGTGATTATGTATGGGTATGAGGTGAGGATTTAATCTTAGGGGACAATGTTTTTATGTGTTCTAAGGAAGTAAGTTCATGATATGTGTTGTGAACCGAAAAGGAAATCGCCAGGCGTTATTGGGGCTGTTCTTCATTGCATATATTATGAACGACCAATATGTGTGATTAGTGTAACCGCTCATGACTTGTTTGTGTTCTTGGTAAAACTATTCACATGAGGCTTGACTTATGTATTGGTATGACTTTTATTAGTGAAAACGATCTTAAGTAATCACATGGGGTATAATCGGGTTGTGAGTGTCTGAACTTATTACTGGGAGAAGGGGAAACGATCCTAATAAGAGGTGCAGTGCATTAAATGGTGAACCGATCCTTGTATGAGGTGCAACAAGGTTTATGGAAGAAAGAGGAACCTATCCTATGAACATGTGCAAGACGTGCAACACGTTTTTGGGAAGGGGGAATCGATCCTATGGACATGTACAGTGCATACAAGTTAGATACCAAATATATGTGGGGAACCGATCCTAGTACCTAGTCAGCCATATCTTTGGTAAGCTAGTGTAACTATGCACATTACTCACATGGAGGTAGAACCGAAACATATTTTGGTAGAACTGTAAACCCATGAGTTGTGATTGAGTGTTACTTGATCAATCACGTAGTTCTTGAAAGTCATATGAACCAATTCTAAACTTGTTTGGAAGTGTGGTAAATCAGCTTCAAGTGGGTAAGTATGAAAAAGAACTTGCAAGAGTAAGATGTCGACACACTTTGAACACGGTGCATTAATGCTTATTCTATATTGTTCAAAGATATTCCTTAACGGCTAAGAAGGAAGTAAATCCCAAGATCGAATTTAAATAAGTTAAGAATATTTTTAATTAAGGGTTTTTAATTATATATGAAAAATAATAATTAGTAATGTGCATTTGCTAATTAAAGATTTTCCAAGGAGATTTCGATCATGTAATTTTGGACAGTGCATTCACAGGAATTATGAAAACCGAATTTGGTGGAGTAATGAAAAATATCTTGAGAATATTTTCGGTTTTGGAAATTCATTGGTGTCAAAACTTCCTTGTCTATAAATACTTTGAGTTTGCATTTCTAGCAAAGTAATCATGCGTAACATAGACTTCCTCTTTTATCTTTGTTATTGGTGAAGCCGCCTATCGGAGAGGAGAGTAATTTAATTAGGTGAAATCTCTTACGGCCGCTCAATTTAAAGTCTTCTTTGGGATTGAGAAGCTCTAGCGCGAGCCATTGGTGGGAAACTAGATATTGCGGTTTATCTTTAGTTTTCGTATTGATTTGATTGACTAACGGTGGTTGAACTTTGATTGCGCCTAGTTTGTTTATGCTTGAGAATCTTCTCTTCTGATATAAGATTCACTCAAACTAGTTCAAGGTTTCGACAGGGATCTTTAGACTGTTGTTAGATCTAAAGACGATCTTGTGATAATCCATTGTTAACAGACTCCGTTCTGTGTGTGATTGATCACAAGAGATTCAAGTAGTTGTGTGTAAGTGTTTATTGAAGATCTAAGAAGATTTGAAGACAAAGAAGATATTGAAGATTTCTGACTTGGTTTTTATTATCTTTGGTATGCACAATACTTGTTTGGGAAAAAGAGGATCCGACTTTAATTGATTTATCCTTTTGGGTATTTTGATAAAATAGTTGAGGAAGATCGGAATCAATACGTTTCCTTGTGATTAAAGGTATTGATTGGCTTAATCTTAACCATTGCCTTTGGGTGATTGAATATAAGATAGATCTTGGAACCTATCAAATGAGTTTATGTTAATATAAACAAGCGAACCTTTGCGCAACTCATATCACTTGGTTGAAGAGTGTTGATACCAAACATATTTGTTGTTCTTTTACTGTTTTGAATACGAACCAAAATAATTGGTCCAAGTACGTGACTTGTTTACAGGTTGGAGGCGTGGGAATACAGATGAAACTAGGTGAACTATAGGTTCAGTTGCTTGGTCTCAACTATACGAAGTTGGTTTATTTTGTATAGCGGCTTAATCCTGAGAGTATTCAATTATGGACTAGGTCCCGGGGTTTTTCTGCATTTGCGGTTTGCTCGTTAACAAAATCTTGTTGTGTCATTTACTTTATATTTCCGCATTATAATTATTTTATTATAATTAAAGTAAATTGCACAAACGTTAATTCCAATTTACTTGATACGTGAATCCTATAGAGTTTGGTTAAGTCTGAACCTTTGTATCAAGTAAACACACTTTGTTGTTGTATTGTCTCGATCTCGTATCCATAGACGATCACACAAAGTGTGAACCGATTTGTTGTATTGTCTCAACTCAGTCCATAGACAATCATTTTCGGGGAAAGGACTTATAGGAAGGAAAAGTAATAGCTTGAGGTATATTTGGGGTACCCTCGCCTTTTCATATTTATTTTCCTATTAAGGTTAATGTTTCTTCTACGCGGTCTGCAAGATTTTTTTGCAAAACAAAATTATTCTTTAAGAGGTTGCATTTTGTTGTTGTTTTCCCCGAAAATTGTGCTTATTATAAACATTATGGTTACTAGTACATCTATCATTGACAATTCCATCATCTTTGGTACTATAATATTCTTATCTATAACCACTTAAGCTATTTGTCCCATTGTTTTGATTAGGATTTCGTCGTTACCGTTATGTACCATAAGTTGGAGAAATGTAACTGTCACAAATCATGTCTTATTTTAGTAATATTTTTCCTAGAAAATCTAATAAGAAATAGACGGATATTTATAACTCATCATTTTTACTTGAAAATTTCGTGGCCATAAAATTTCAATGGTATTGTGTCGATCTGATGCTCCATATTGGTTGATAGGCTTGGGATTTTCCTACACCGCGTTTACATGATTTTCATCAAATCCGGACCTTCTGATTAGCCGCAAAATCTACAAAGAAATTGGTGAGTTTACTGTGACCGCACATCTATTGCACCTTGGCTCTCCTTTCATGCAGTCATGACTTTCTTTGCATATTATACATGCCATGTAGTACCACAAACAAATTGTCTCAATTCCAATACTTTCTCCTTCAAAGGTAAATGTTGAGCGCTGCATTGCATCCAATTCTTTTATAATTCAATTTTTTGCAGTTAAATACAATTTAAATTGAATTAGTTTTCAGATCTTACCAAAAACCTTTCCTTGTTATATAACACTTTTAGTGCTTTGTCGAGTGTTATACGATTTTTGAACTTCAATTCTTTATTTGATGTGTTTGGGCCTCCTGAAACGTTTAGTTTTTTCACTGGCATATATTTCCTGTTGCTGACATGTTAGTGTTAAAATCATCAACGATTTATTAAATACTAAGTTGATCAATTCAAATGTGTTTCTCATAACGTACATTCCAGTGTAAATCTCCAAATATGGTACATCGAAACTTATGTATATTTTTGTAGCTTTACTGGTCTGTAGAAAGATCTCCCATGTGATCATTCAATTTTCAATGTTAAGCCCCATTTAAAAACTCAACTTATTATTAAATATGTTGTACTGTCTTATGGCCTTCAATCTATGTTAAAGTATGTTGTTAAGTTCAATTTATTTTGAATTTTACACATACCTTGAAATTACTCATTGGTTGTTGAAGTTTCTATTATTATTCGACTAACCCCATCGTTTTCAATGATATAATAATCACTTAGTTGGGTGGTCAGATTATCACATATTGTTACCTTTATTGAAACTCCATTGTGGTTTTGCATTAGAACATCATGTGTGGGTGCATCGGTTCAACTTTTCTACATTTCATCTGGATTTTCGAAAGACCTCTTAAGATCCCAACAACATCTCTAAAAAAATAATTACTATGGTTAAATATTCTTGTTGTGCATAAATAAATATTCTTATTGTATTGTTTGATCTATATTATAAGGGACAATGGTGTTTTCATACATGGACGGTGATCTACAGTTTACACATATAAAGGATGGCTCAGATGCATATCTTGGGCATCTACAGTTTCAGCATATAAAGAACGGTTGAGATTGCACCATATCTTCTTACACTCACTGTAATATCTTTTCGAGCATTAATTCTCTTCCCGTTAAACCTCAAAACCATTCAAGTCTGGCATCATAATTCTTGCATTCAATGTGGGTCATTATTCCCTCAAGGAAGCTGAGGAAAAACGCAGAGCTCTCGATGTCACAGACGTTTCATGTTCTTGGAAATCAATGCAAGAATTATTCAAACTCATTAACTCGCACACCAGACATTTCATAATATTTTATCCAATTTATGGGTGCCATTAATATGATAATTTAAAACTGAATAAAAAAACCGTTTCGCCTCTTCTTAGCAAGCTCAAATATAAACTCACACACAAAGATGGCAAACCTTTTTCCATCGAACAGATTACTATCTTGGGTATGATACTGCGATTTAGGTTAATTGACTATTTGACATCGGGTTTTTTTTTTTTTGGGTGTTTTTTCCTTCTCATTCTGATTAATGTTTTGGTTTATTTAAAAGCAAAGAGGCGAATCTGGATTCCTCTACATCAGTTGTTCAACAAATAATTAGGTTTTATTCTCTATTTTTCTTCGCTCCTCAGATTTTTATTCTTATTAGAATTCGTAGTGTTTAAGCGGAATGTTGATTGGTTTTGAATGTTTTCAGAATTTGTAATTTTGATTAGAATTGAACTATGAGCTTGAAGTTAGACAATTTCTTCGATAAAGAAAAGAAGGAAATTAAGGCGACGTTAAGTTTAGATGGATTTGGTAATCACTTAGAGAGTTATTTGATTGGATGCATTTTATTGTGTTATGGTGCTCATCATATTGCAGGTATTGCTATCAAGAAGAGGACGAACTTGCGGATTGTTGATTCTAACAATGCAACTGTTAGTACTACTAATTGCATTTGTTCACCGCATTTTTCAGCATCTCTTTGTGGGTTTATAAACGTGATGATTCTAGCAGTTCTTAGGTCCATTCTTCATTATGTCTTTACGTTAGTTTTTCATATGGATCTCATTTTGAACTGTAATAATAAAATTTGATAAGGAAAAAGGAATACCATCCATGTCTAAGAGTAATGTGGAAACTACAGGGAGACCCATTCTTACAACATTTCCTACTATGAAACCCACACGGGTGAAATGTCACACGCGCACCCAAATTCGGAGGGGAAATTATTGACGCACCCAAAGTTTTCGAAATTGCCTTTTTTTGTTTTTTTTTTCCAATTTTAACCTCACAAGCAGAAACTAAGTTCACAGCTTCGTTTTAGATTCAAATTTGGTTTTGAGAGAGAAATTTCACGCTGAGCGATTGAGAAGGAGAAGAGAATCAATTATCGAGAGCTGAAGAAGGAGTTGATCTAGCAGCGAATTTACCATCGAATTTACCCAGGGAAATTGAAGAGATTCAGTTTCTATCCTCACTTTCACTTTCTGAGATTCACTTTCGATAGAGATTGATAGCTCAGAGATTCAGTTTCGATAAAGATTGATAGCTCAGAGATTCAGAAGGAGCTGATTGAGGATTTAATTAAAGTTTCAGGTTCGAGCTACATTCCAATTCTTGTTTCTGATGTTTGTTCAATATGGATTCGATTCTAGGTTTTAGTTTCTTTTAGTTTCTGTAAGATTACGATCTATTATTTTAGGTTTCCGAAGATTAATTTAGGTTTTCGAATCGGTTTTTAGATTTTTTAATCTTGTTTTTGATTTTTTTTTTATAGGTTCTGAATTTGTTACGATCAATGTAGAACTTTTCGATTCAATATGTTTGTTTCGATTTCATGTTCGGATGTTGATACACCAATTTTTTAGGTTTTGCTTCTGTTTCTATTCGATTTTTCATTTGATTCGTTTTTCCACTCGTATTTTTGATCTTTTTTCTGTTACGTTAATGGAGATTTTATTGATTTTGGTATCTTGTTGATTTCTGATTTGATTATATCTTTTAATTTTGAGTAAGAATTATTATGAAGCCATATGCAGGATAGATTTTTTTCTTTTGTGTTTTTGCAGGGTGAAATGCCTGTTGCAAGTGCACTAGCTGTAATTCACTACTTTAGTGAATTCTTAGCACATCCTGTTGATCTCAACACAACTCTGGAGAGTTTGAAGACAGCCGTTTGCGATAAGTGGACTCGTTTACTACCTCATCATGTCAAATTTTCTTATAATGATGGAACCAAGTTTGTGCGAGTTGATTCTGATATTCTTCTTCAGTGTTTTGTATCTCGTTGCCACTGTAAAGGTCAGAAGAGCTTTGATTTACTTGTTGAAGTTGGCTTCAATTCTTTGAATAGTCGTAGTAGAGCTTCATCAAGTAGGCGTGTAATAGAACCTGAACCAGAAGTAGCTATGGTGAATTTCCTTGAAGATGGTTCTGTGCCTATTAACAAGGTGCTTAGGACTGAGGGCTGGGATAAATTACTTGGTGATGTTGATAAAGTATTTTTTGGAGGTGTAGCAGAGGTACGTATTGCGGTAAAGAAATACGAGGTAAAAACTGGGCGTGTTCTTGTATATACTAAGAATGAACCTAGCAGGTTCTATGCAAAATGCCCTAAAGAAAAATGCCCTTGGGAGTATAAGGTTTGTGCTGTTGATGTTGAAAACACGATGCTTAAGGTTAAGAAGTATGTTAGCGGTCATACTTGTGGTGTGGGATGTGAAAGGCTTTTCCACAGGCTCAGTAGTAAATTTATTTCTAGTCTTATCAAGGATGAAATTATAATTGATCCGAGTTTTAGAGCATCTGATTTGAAAAAGTTTTTTAAATCTAGTTACGGGATGAATATGAAATATTACCAAGCTTACAATGGAAGAGAGAAAGTGTATGAGGAAATATTTGGTGATGAGGCCATGTCATATTCGCATCTGGTATGGTATGTAGATGCCATTCGCAGCACAAATCCTGGGAGTTGGATTGATTTTCAAGTTCAAATGGATGAACCTGAATTGAACGAGGATAGTTCAACTGAATTAGAAGATGAGGCACCTTCAAATAAGTTTGTGCGTCTTTTTATTGCTTTCGAGGCATGCATCCATGGTTACCGTTACCTTCGTCCCATGATATATGTCGATGCTACCTTTCTTACAGGGACATATAGAGGATGCCTCATGGCTGCAACCGCTATCAATGCTGAAAATGGTATTTTTTTTTTCTGATAATGCATGCTTCTTATATATGTGCATAATGTCTCATGCATTATTGTTTTCACTTTTCTGGTTATGCATCATTTCTGTTTAGATGCATAAGACATTATACATTATTTATTTTAACTGCATAATGTCTTATGCATCTTTTATTTTAGATGCATAAGACATTATGCATTTTTTGGTTTCACTTTTCTGGTTATGCATCATTTTCTGTTTAGATGCATAAGACATTATACATTTTTATTTTAACTGCATGATGTCTTATGCATTATTGTTTTTCACTTTTCTGATCTTATGCATCCTTTTTTATTCAAGTGCATAATGTATTATGCATTATTTAGTTTAGATGCATAAGACATTATGCATCTGTTTTTAGCACGCATACTTCATGTTTACGCTGGCTTGATTTTTTTTTTTTTTTGCTGTGCAGGGTTCTTTCCACTAGCCATGGCCCTGGTACCTGGTGAAGATAATGATAACTGGGAATGGTTCATGAGGAATTTGAGTTATGTTCTTGATCATGATCAAAGGCCAATCACATTTTTATCTGATCGTGCAGAAGGATTAAAGAGAGCTATTCCAGTTTATTTTCCTGGAGCTTTCCATAGTTTCTGCTACTATCATCTGAAGATGAACTTGCCAATTAATGGCTCTGACGAAAGGTATGGTGCTGTTATTGATGCATTTCAAGCTGCTACGTATGCTCTTAGTCCCGAAGGTTTCCAAACTGCCATCGCTACGATTAGGGGTCTTGGTTGTGGTTGGGTTGCAGACTATATTGAAGATATCCCTCCGGAGAAGTGGTCAAATGCCTTTTTTCAGGGTTGTAGGTATGGTAGGACATCTTCTACTCTTGCTGAATCCTTCAATAGTTGGATGAAGGTACACAAGAAGCTCCCTGCGAATGCTATTGTGGATCAGATAAGGAAGGATGTGATGGCTATGATGTCAGAAAGGCGTAAAACTGGTAAAAGTTTCATAACAATTCTCACACCGAAGAATGAAGCTAAGATGAAGGCTCTTATTGATGAGGGCTTAACCTGGCTGGTTATACAGTCAGATACTCATGTTTATGAAGTGGAGGGAGGGGAGAGTTCTCATAGTGTTAACCTTGAGGCAAGGACATGTACCTGTCAGAGGTGGCGCGTCTATGGATTTCCATGTGTGCATGCTTTCGCATCGATAACAATATCTGGTTCTAATCCGTATGATTTTGTTCAACCTTATTTCACTACTGCATACTTCAATAATGCCTACAGCCATGCAATTCATCCTATTCCGAACTACAACAGGCCCGAAGTTTATGAAGGTAATGATATTATCAATGTACCTGATGTTAGGAGGCCGCCAGGGCGACCACAAGCTAATAGACATTTGAGCCGTTACGAGAAGCCGGCCAGGAGAGCTATGCGATGTGGTAATTGTTGTGAGATTGGTAATCACAACAAGCAAACTTGTACAAAGCCTACCTGTTACAAGAAGCCGCCAAAGCCGCCGAAGAAGCCTAAGGGAAGTTAAGGGACAGCATTTAGATTGTTGGTTTCTTCAGACTGTTACATTTGTGTTCGAACCTATTTCATATTTCATTTACAGTATTTTTTATTTTGTAAGACTTTTTTTTTACTTAGTACGTATTGTTTTTTATGAAAAAGAACTTTCTTTTTTACTGTGTGTAATTCCCTTTTTTTAAAATGCAGAACCTGTCTTATGCTTTGTTTTTTAAGATATGCATAATTTGTTATGCAGTAATTTTTAGATGCATAATTCCTTATGCTTTGTTTTTTAAGTTATGCATAATTTGTTATGCAGTAATTGTTAGATGCATAATTCCTTATGCTTTGTTTTTTAAGATATGCATAATTTGTTATGCATTCTTTTTTTACAGTGCTTAATATGTTATGCATTCTTTTTTTCTATTGCATAACCTGGTATGTGTTCAGTCTTTTAGCAACCTGTCTTCACTTCAATACTTTGTATGATTTATAACATGTTATGTTTATAATCGGGGGTCGAGGGGGCAGCGCCCCCTCGTTAACTAAGTATTGAAACAAATAGATTCACCGAAACAAGCATTAATATATAAAAACATAGTAATATAACAAGATAAACCAACACATTACACCGACTACTTTCGAGTTAATATTGAGAGACTGAAGTTAGGCTTTACACACTACACCCCTAAAGTTTTTCTGTTCCTATAAATAGATACCAGTTCAAACCCCAATACCTGGTATGGGAACATCTGGTATTGAATCCCAGTAGTCTTCATTGGCATCTATGGCCCAACTGTTGCCAACATCTGTCAGCATTTTCACTGCCAAACCTAGTCTCTTCTTGTTGACTTTCGCTATTGCTTGTTCAGTCTTCAACTTCTCCCATTTCCTTTGGCCTTCTAACTTCATCCTCATCTTCATATAGTAGCAGACATTAATGAGGCAGTCGGGGTAAGAACCTTGTTCATGGACCTTGATTGAAGTTATATCCTTGTATACAAGTTTACCTCTATTTATATCCACGACTTCTGCTGATAGTTTCAGGTTGTCATATCTTTGGATCAAATAAGGCATACAAGCAGTTGCCATCTGAACGGCTTGATTCTTGCTCTTAACTTTATAGCTCGACAGACTATTGAAGAAGTTCCACTCACCCTCAGAGAAGTCATACTCTAACAATGTCCAATGAGAACCAGAAGGGTTTTCCTTTGTGATATAGTTCATTGGAATGAACATTTTCTCAACTTCCACAGGTAGATTTAAGATGAATTGTTCAACATACCTGGAAATCCCATCTAGGTCCTTGTTTTTAACATAATACTGCACATCAGATTTGGTAAACAATGATAAATAACTTGTTGTGCAGAAGAAACAATGTGGGTATCACAGGTTATGCAGTGAAACGGAGATTCATAACTTTTCATGCAGAAAAAATAGTTGTTATGTAACTGTAGTCAATGGATGTAACAGTTCTTTAACTTACCCAAGCAGCTGGCCTCATGAATGCAGTCTCAGCATACCTATGTTGAACACTCAGCAGATCCTTCTCAATTCTCCGCTTACGGAACAACGTATAACAGTAGAAGCTTAATACTTGTTCTTCCAGGTATTGATTGTTCAGCAGCTGCGTTATTACATCTCCGTGAATCCGAATATCCCATAGGTATGGGTCTTCATCTGATTCTCCGTCTTTGATAAACCAAGCCGAATTGCTGCAGAAGACACAATAAGTTTTTTTTCTTTTCTTTAGTCACCCAAAAAATGTAATAAACTGTTATGCATTGATTTATTTGTATGCATAACTTGTGCTGCATTGATTTTTTTAAAGCATAATCTGTTATGCATTGTTTGTTTATAAAGCATAATTTATTATGCATTCAGCTTTAAAAAAAAAAACTCGTGTAATGCATTGAATTTTTTTAACAAGCATATAAAGTAGTTTGTTGTACTCACATGCGGTTGGCTTGCTCAAAGTATCTCTGCAGTACTTCCAAGGTGGCTGGTTCTAATGTATCTTTGTAAGCCTGAAAGCATTCCATTGTTTCCAGCCGTGGTAATTTTGTGAACGGATTACCAGATTTAGGAGCAGTTACTGCTTCAACTTTATCATCTGCAGGCTTGTCTATCTTCTTCGGCTGCTTCCCTAGGTAACAATCTTTGAGGAGTACACTGGATGTTCTTTCCTCACCTGCTGTCCTATTCTTTATTCGTTTTACCTTACTTCCCATTTCCACCTGGTTCTCATCTTTCTGTTTCTGTTTACCATCTTTTGTTTGCTTTGCTACTGGCCTTTTCTTCACTGGTGGTGTTGTCTTGCGAACTTCTGTTCTTGCTATACATTCCCCTCCATGTGCTTCTTCCTAGAGATTCATGTAACCAAAATATGTTAGATATAAACAATTTATAGTTGATTACAGAGCAAAATACCAACATAGTAAATAATTTATAGTTGATTAAAACTTGAAATAGTACATAGTTCATTTGAAATAGTACATAGTTCTTCTGAGTATCTGGAAGATTATCTTCATCACCTCCAGCCAGAAAATCCTTTTCCTGTGCTTCAATTCTTTCTTGTGTTGTTGCTATATTGGGTGTTGTCTGCAATTCCTCGAAAGTTTCTGTTTCCTTGTCGTCGCTGGAGAGATTAACAGCTTTTTCCAAGTCCATGAACTTGAATGGTGAAGACTGGATTCCTTGACTAGCCGTTTGGTCTTGGCTATCAAGTCTGATGACTTCTGGCACTGATTCTTGTGTAGGTTGTTCTGTTGAAGATACCAGTTCTACAAGAGTCTCATTCCTTGGAAAGTTTTGGCTGAGTGGGACGCTTGGCTCAGCTGATGATACATCAACGCCAGGGACAACTGGCGAATCCATCTGCACCTCTTCGTTCCCACAATCAACAAGCAATTCCTTCACGTAATCATACAATTTTTCATTGAACTCTCCTCCAAACTGTCTGTTCCTCTCCTGAGTATGCTTCATGTCTTTCAGCTTTGCTTGAATGATCCGCAATCTTGCTTCTGCACTATCGGCGGGATAACTTTCTTCTTCAATTATCTTCATTGCATCCTGAAATGCTTCTTCATACTTGTCCCTGTTCACTTCAAGATTCATTGCAATGAGTTCAAGTATCACTGACCTTTTCCTTGGTTCTCTTGGTTCACAGACTTCCAACTCCATTGCACTGTACTCATCTCTGAATTTCTCATGGAACTGCGACATGATTTATAACACTCATCAAGGGAATGCAAAACTAATATAACAACATTACTTATATGCATAACATGTGATGCAGTTAGTTTAAACAATGCATAATTAGTCATGCATTTTCATTAGGTTGTATAATATGTTATGCATTGAGTTATAAAGGTGCATAACTTATTATGCATTCAAAGTTTTTTAAAAACACAACCCTGATTAACACTTTTCCATTTCTAGACAATGCATAACTGCTCCTGCATTCATAATTGAGCTGCATAAGATGTTATGCATTGATTTATTAAGGTGCATGACTTATTATGCATTCATAATTTCTGAAAAACAAAACCCTGATTAACACTTTTCCATTTCTAAACAATGCATAACTGCTCCTGCATTCATAATTGAGCTGCATAAGATGTTATGCATTGAGTTATCAAGGTGCATGACTTATTATTCATTCATTTTTAAGGTTCATAAACAAGTACCTCTAAGCTTGTAATATGCTTCTTGAGCATTGCTTTCTTCATTGCTGCCAAGTCCCACCTCGCAGCTCTTGGTGTAGCATTGGGACTGACCTTGACGATGTCGGATGATATCTCATCTATGTTGGAGTGCTCAGCCAACCAAAGCTGCGAAAAACAATAACTAATAAGATATTCTGTAAATTAATATGCAGTGCAAGTTTATTAATAGAGTAAAAAATCTAACTCACAAGAGAATATATAGTGCACCCATTGCAATTCCTGATACGATGATTCTTTCTTTTGACAGTCTTTATGCCATCCATCAGGTGTTCATGAATCAAATCAGGAAAGGATACAGAGTCCATGGTTTCCAAATCCTTAACCAAACCAACATACGAGACGTCCAAGTTGTCTCCCATTGAAGTACAAAAGAACAATACAACTAGCATGTAAAGGCAGACAAGGCAGACAACTTCCTCTTCATCACCTTTCTTATGAAGCTTTTTCAACACCAGCTTTTCAATATCATCAATCCACACTTTTGTCACCCGTGCTTTGGGATCCGTACTGATATAACCTGCCTTTGTTTTGAATGGGAATTGCTTGACGAGGGCATGTGACTGAGTCAGGTCCACCTCCTTCTTTGAAGTCAGAATATCATTACCTTTGTTTCCTTTAATTCTTGGAATCAGAAAAGTAACTGCAAGCTCACTAGACGTTGACTGTATCGACTTGTGGTCGGACACCTTGAACGAATGTTGATTCAAATCATCATGGTCATATGATAGAAAGACTTCATCCATCAGCTGGTTGCTCTTACCATCCAAGTACGCCATGTTTGCAGCATATAACCAGTTAAAGAATTTCCCAAACGGACACACATTCATCATGTTAGCCTGCAACGGAGTCAAACCACCTCTTTCTCTTATCTTGCCAAACAAGTGACCAATCCTTAGAAAACCTGCTCTGTAATTACCTCCTTGAACTGCAGATTTGGGTTTTACTGCACAAGCAAAAGAACAAAAAAAAAAACTGCATTTTTAGAACTGCTGTTTGGAACTGCATAACTAATCATGCGTACTTCCCAGGCATCTTGATAAACAGTTATGCACTATATGATATGAGTGCATAATATGTTATGCACCTTAATAAATGAATGCATCACTAGTTATGCAGCTGCAAATGTGAATGCATGACTGGTTATGCATTATGTAATTGAACCAGAAACACGATGTGTTAGCACCCAAGAAGCATGATGTGTTAGCATATAAATAAGCAGCCTAATTGATAAGAGAATTTTAATAATTGATGCATAACAGGAATTCAACGCACCTTGTTTATAGACAACACATTGCTTTTCACTATCAGATCCTTCTTCTTCTTCTTCCCTTTCACTTTCGGATGTTTCAGATTGCTTCTTCTTCTTCCTCTTTTTCTGGCCTTCTGATTGTTTGGGTTCATGTCTTTTTCTTTTCTTCATCTGATCATCAGCTTTCCTAACTGAAATGGACCAAAGCAATATTGAAACAAATCAATTACATTAAAGAAACAATATATCACACAAAAGATATCACAAGAAAATCTTACCATTTACTTCCTTCTCATCATCTGTGTTATCATCCTCATTAACTGTATCATCATCACCCGAAATTTCCTTTGGTGCAGCTTTCTTTGCTCTCTTTGTTTTCTTTTCTGCTTCAGGCTTAGGTGAACTAGGTGATTCCTGGTCTTTTAATCTCTGCGACTTCCTTGATGGGGTGGTTGCTTCAGGATCTTATTGACACACAAATAAAAATGTTCTTCATATCAGGTTATGGAGTAATTTTGGTAAGAATTACAAGTCATGCATTTGCATAACAAGTCATGCATTTCTGGAATGTAAATGCATACCAGAGACTTTCTTCTTCTTCTTGGCAGCGCCGGACTTTCTTCTTCTTCTTTGCTGCTCTTCACCATCAGTTTCCGCCTTTTCAACTTCTAGATTACCATCATTATTAGCAGGTAAAAATGATGTTAAAACTTAAATAGGTTAAAATGAAAAAGCAACACTTATAAATGGGTGTTTTTTTGAAAGCATAATCTGTCATGCATCTGCAAAACATGTTATGCACATCTATTTTGATGCTGCATAACCTTTCATGCATAATGCATAACTAGATTTTATGATGCATAACCTGTCATGCATAATACAGAACTAGTCATGCATTCACAATTGCAGATGCATAACCTGTTCTGCAATCATTCACAAAGTATGCATAACTTATTATGCTCTCAAATAATTAGTTATGCAGATTTTATTTTTTTTTCAGAATCACACATAAGTTAGTTAGGATGCATACCAGAGACTTCCAATCTCTCTACAGTATCTTTCTTTGCCTTCTTTTGCATCTTTACCAGTGGTTGGTCACTATCACTGTCTGCTTTTTCATCTTCAACATCATCAGGTAAAACTGATTCTAAAAACAAAGAGTGGGTAAGTTATAGAGCAAAAGAAATTAGGGGTAAACATATTTAGGATGAAAAATTCACCAGAAACAATTTTCTTCTTAGATTTGTTATTCTTTTTGGGATTTCCGGCTTCTGGTTCATCATCGACTTCTGGAATAAACAAAAGTTAAAATTAAAGATACAGAAATGGAAAAAACAAAATCAAAACAAAAACAGATGAAGTAATTTCTGAATTTCACCATTTTTTTTCTTTTTCTTCGACTGAATTTCTCCTTCGTCTTCAACATCAAGAACAAAAGTTAAAATCGGAAGAAAAAAAAAACAATCCACTGAATGCAAGTAAGAATACATCGATTAAAGCTAGTTTGAATACCAATTTTCTTCTGTTTCGACTTCTGAAGACGCGTTTTACTTGGCGTTCCATCCATTTTTGACGAACTGTTTCTAGGGATTTTTGACGAACTGTTTCTAGGGTTTTCGATTTTGTGGTCTGCAATCTGGAATCTGTAAGTAGTTTCTAGGGTTTGGTTTCTGCGAACTGAAATAAATGATGGAGAAAAAAAACGAGAGGAGATCGTGAAGGAGAAACCGATGAAGAAGAAGAAGAAATAGGAGTAAGCTGTTGTAACGGGTGTAATTGAAATAAATGGGAGTTATTCTAACCGTACGAAACTGCTGAGGGTATTACTGACTTTTTTCACGTTTTTAATTTTTTTTAAAAATTTTGGGTGCGACCGTAGGAAAAACTAATCGTGGGCCTGCTAGTGGGAATTTTTTTTTTTTTGGGCTTGCCCCTAATTTTCCCAAGAGTAATTGGTCAATTTTCTCAGTTTTTCATGGGCTTTTCTTTGTGGGTTTTCTTTGAGTTCATGCATTGTGATTTATATTGCTTTTTAGGAATGTTCGGATGAGGGTGCTGCCATATGACCTTAACTCTACATAATACTCACCCTTTGTATTCGATGGAACAACAAGGTTAGATCACTTTCTTGGGTACTCATCTCATGCTCTTTAGAAATTGCGCACAAACATTACTTGACTCTGAATTTTTTGTGAAGGTTGTATGTTTCTTACATGTGCGCTTGAATATACTCACCGTTTATGGATTGCCATAAATTGTAAGTTTAGTACTCTTTTTATACTTAGGTTTAGGAATTAACCATGGGGAGGTAGCAAATAATCTACCAATTTACATAATTTCTGAATTTTTTTATAAATGAGATTTTGTGGTGTAAGGAAGGCAAGGAAAAATCAGAATGGTACCAATTCATCTAACAAATAGGATAAATTTTAACAAAATGTCCGTGTTAGCATCAGCTTTTAGGTGTAACGTGTGCCCGTTACTCTATGCTTTTTAGGCGAAGAGTACTTCAGAACATCCACTCCATGTAACAACACTACTTACTAGGCATGCTAACAAAGCGATTCTTATAAGTTATAGCACTATTCCTACGAATTTAATAAGCTACTCTTGATTGCCTTGATTTGGTTTTGGAAACAATGTAACATATGATGGACACTTCATACATACTTCAATAAAACTCTCTTTAAAGTACTATGATTAATGTCGATTATAAACTAGAAAATACTTTAGGGTAAATTTCACAAATAATTTTGTGTGTGTGTTCGGTTGGTGAGGTTTATTTTTATTGTTTATGCAGGTCTTTCTATAAATTGGCTTCCAATTTTTCTTTTTGGAAGTATCGTTTATGAGTCCTCCTTTGTCAAAGGACCTCATGTTGAAATTCGTATAATATAAATAACTAATAGGGATAACAGTAAGCATGTAATCTTGGTTGTTTAAGATGGATCGCTGGATTCAGATATGGTTCTAAGGTGTTATTGTTTTGATTCCAGATTCGAAGATATGGATTCTTCTAAGAAATTAGAAGTTAGTAATGTATCCAATAAAACAATCTTGAGTTCATTATAGCTTAATTCTTTGCTTAGAAGTTTTTCATGTTTCATTATAGCTTAATTCTTTGCGCGCATATAATAAATAGTTTAATCTTGGCAAGTAGTGTGTTTGATGATGTTGGACACCGCAAGCAGATGGTATTCTTTTAGATTTTTTTTTTAATATTTTTTTGAAGCATTACCTTTTGTAGGTGGGAAACTGCTCTCTATATATGTTAAAAGTGTAATAAGTGGTGGGAAATAGATAGTTTTTGCTTTTAGGCTAAAAATTTAAAATTCTATTGGGAGCATTGGTCCAAGTATTAAAGCCATAGGTTAATTACAATGTATAAATAAATAGTTTGAATTCCAATGTATCTCCTTCGGCGTTAGCATCTGCACTACTTTCTACTCTTCATCGATTTTAATGTCTCCTCTTGATTAGCTATCACTTTTAGAAAATTTGTCACCTGTTCAACAAAAGGTTGAACTTCAGAGTATAACTCATGTATGACCATTGATTTGCTTCCCAAATATAACACATTTTGTACATCGCTTTACACCGAACTGATTAAAAAGGAGAGTAAAGGGATGATGTTGAGGCTTAAGAGTTTCCCGTTGTATATGCATTAGGCGGTGGCAGGCTCATTAATTTAAAGAAGTTGTATTTGAACCTTTACAAGGCATGTATTGACGAAGTGTACAACGTTTTCCTATGCATTGATCTACAAATAGACCTAATAGGACATGTCTGCATTGATCTACAAATACACCTAATTAATAGGACATGTGGAAGACGTTTCGCAATATTATGAACAAAATAATTCCTGTGCCGTTACGGCACGGGTCATAACCTAGTATATTACGTATTTGATCTGTTAATTTATTTATTTTTTTCTCTAAGTGTTGTAAAATTGTTATTGCAAATTTTTATCTTGGTATTTGATGATCCTTTTTGGAGAAGAACTATGCTCGTGATGTATTCACCCTGATTTTTCTTGCACCAGGTACCTGTCGAATGTCTCCGTAGTACGATTGTAGATTAAAATGTTGGATTCGAATGATCTGCCGATCCTTGATTATGTTCTTGAAGGAAGGAATATCTTTTAGCTTAATGTAAGTATGTATATGGTTTCCTTATTTTCATTGTTCTATTAGGTATCATACAAATAATAATTGCAATAACTTTTTTTTTAAATTGTCGTAAGAATAATCTCCAAATTATACCACTTTCCTCATCTTATTTGTTAATCCCATTATATGTTCTCTTGATTCGTGCTATAACTGGTCTAGAGAATATCCATTCTTCTACCATCTCCGAATTGAATACGTTTGAGGTTTGTGAGCTTCTTTAACTTTGTAAAGTCTTTTCCTTTTCATATTCTACAAAGAATCCCGTCGTTTTTTTTATTTTTAAAGTAGATATTAAGTCATTGGTTTAGCATGTCATTAAGATATCCTCAAAATATTCAACGAAGCCCCATCACTATTGACCAACTTAAAAGATCGACTATATAGTACATAGAGTGAATATATATTGCAGGTTTAGTGACAGGGAACCCCACCCGAATACAACTTCGACAAGTTCTAACCTCATTCGCCATAACACCAGTTTTTTATCTAATTCCATGTGAATCCTAAACTAACAGATCAACGACAAATCTGGATAATATAAAAACCAAATAAAAAATAATTATTATGCCACCACATAAACTACTACCACCAGCATGCCCATCGCCAAAAAAATAATAAAAATAAACTATTATTTTGCTCCATGTTTCATCTTATTCGTTGTGGCTATTGAGACTTCGGCTCCATCTTTTGCTCTGTACTCTGAATTAATTAACTCATAACTACCAATTCTTTATCGATAACAAAAAAAGAAACTCCTTCTCCATGTTCACACAATAAATTTTACTTAGGATCTGAGTTAGGAAATCGTCAGCACCGATTCTTTACGAAAAATTCGATTACACAGGCATCTCATTATGCCTTCATAAAATAATACAGAATCATTAATACCAAAATACATATTGCATCATTGCCCATTCAAACATACCCATTCGTGGTTCCAGTAAATAATTTTTTGTTTTAATCATTGTTTATTTTCGAGACCTAGATACCCTGCCCTAGTCAATGTGGAATCACATTGTACGAATATTCAAGCTTATTGTATTGGCATGTCTTCTACTACGTTAGTCGTGGTTTACCATACCCAAAGGCAAGTCCGACTTAGAACCTTAGAAAACATCAAATACCAGCTGCCATAGAATTTTTTTAGCGTTTATGAGAACCCATAGCATGAAAAAGAATCAAAAAAATAAAAAAGCTACTTTAGATTGCTTGACCACTCAATCAAAGAAAGAAGGTCAACACTAAAGAAGAATTATGAGCATTCAACATTCAACATTCACAGTCACCGAACCATTTCCTCGAACACATTTTTTTTTTTTGGCTTGTCCATGGTTTCTTCCTTGAATCAATTCGTAGAGCAGTCCCAATGTCAGCATAAGAAAGATATGGTGCATCATTTGTTTTATCTTCCACCTTCAAAGAGATTTAGATGCACGTACGTAAGAACTTTTTCAGATATTTACTAACATATTCTATAATGCGTGATATAAAATAGCAATCTTAGAGAAATCCGCTAATTTTATGTGCTCAATTTTGTGCCTGGTCTAATACACATGGAATTATACCTTGTTGAACCAACGATATTCATTTGGAACCGCAACATTGTTGACATAATAATTCGGAGTTATTTATTTTAGATGAAATTAGCTGGAATTACATAAACAATAAAATTACCAAAACTCAAAGCTTCTAAAAATAACCGGTACACCCATATATATTTTGGTGTACCTGTGAAATAATACATTTTCTGATCTGACGAATCGCTTCATCGATCCCACCATCTTTTCTTATCCACACATGTTGAATATCGACCCTACCAGCTAAGATTATATGTGCATTTCAATACCTACATCGGAAATGCTACACATATCGCAGGTTGTCCCAAGTGAGAGAGAATGGGTGGTCCCGGCGGTTTAGCACTAAACTCACCCCTTTCTCTCACTCGCGACAACCCGCGGAATATAGTCATTTCCGTACCTATATATTTAATCCTACATTCCTAACAATAAAAAAGCAAGATCCACATTTAATATTAAAATGCACTAAGGAGTCCCAACACTTTTTTTAAAATTTGTAAATTGTGGATCAAATTTCACGATCCCAAATAAGTAGAAATATACTTGAACATATTGATTGATAAACCGATAGAGATGATCCCTAACAAATTTTTAGCCAAAGGTGCAAAACAATTGAACACAAACTAAATATACTAAATTCACTGTATTACTTGCCCGGAGAAAATGTTTTCTTTGCAATTGTGCTCACCTAGAAATCATTTTTATTCATTGGCAACATACTTGGGCTTTAAAATTCAAGAGGGAGATTGGGAAGCTACTTAGCTGATGATTTTCAGAAGAAGTCGATGAGGAAATCCAGTACTTGGTATTTCTCTTTATAATTTTGAGTTCATTGCACAACTATACCAGTTTACAAGAAACATTATTTCCCGTAATTTACATTTAGAATTCCATTTAGTATACTGAAATAACAAAAAAAGATAAATTCTAAAACATCGAACTAATTTTTGAAGGCTATTCATTTGCAAATTTAAATTTGATGTCCTTTTCAAATTCCAAAGATTATCCATATATGATGAATCATAGATCATGTTTGGTTAGTGAGAAACATAATGCAATCTTCAGTGTCTTTGATACAGAACTTCACATTCTTGTAAACCTTTCTTATCTTGTTAGAGGCACGTACCTAACTTAAAAATTCATTCCTATTTTTAAAATTATTGGGCAGTATAATTCACTAATTCACAATGTATGCACAACATCGTGAGAACCGCGTAGTTACCCCTGAAAACTCAAATGAGTAACTTAGCAACCGTAGTTTGGTTCCGACTGCAATAATGTTGGAAGAAGAATTTTGTGAGCTTGTTTCACAAATTTTTGTATAAAATATTTTGCATCATATTGTGTAGCCGAGAAAGTACAGATTCTGTACATGATTATCAACAAAGAAAATACTCAATCCTCAATATAAATGATTCATATGGAAAAAAGGCAAAAGCTATAGATTATCCATTAAAACAGGAAAATACTCAATTTAATCCTAACACTCAGCTGCTTATATAAAAATCAAACTAACTACTTAGAGCAAAGCTGGGTCAAAATTGGTCAGCAGATTTTGTAGGAGAAATATGCTATCACGACGATGGAAGGATGGATGGCATAATGATAGATCACATATTGAAACTGAAGGGTAGAATTCATATTTAATCATACACACATTTTTTAAGCCAATATAGTCATTTAGTTTTTGTTATAGACCTAATGAATACATACAACCAAATTTAACCACCGTCCGAAGTGAATATGGGTCAGTGAGATGCAATCCAAAAAACGAAATGTCAGTTTAAACGAAATAGAAATATGTATAAGAAATTATGATAATTACCATATGAGGACACCAAAGATAGCATTAATGACTAGCAGGAACATGGATAATGTGACTAATATCTCCATTGTTGATAGAAGCAAGGAGGGATTCAAGCGGCTTCTCGTCACCTCTTCACCAAAATCAACAATGACTCAACACTATTCTTTTTCAGTTTTTTTTTCTTAGTATTATTCCCCAAAAATTTCACTGGCCTCTCATCACCTCTGAGTGGTGCTTACTCGTTCAACAAGTTTTGGAGCATCATTTTTAGATGGTAATACTAATAATCTGGTCTACAATGGTAAATGTAGCAACTGTCTAATTTTTTCCTTGAAAGAAATACAATTACAGGTAATTATTTAGTAATTTGAAGACTTTGTAGATAATGTCGGTCTGAAAGCAACGTGACAAATGCTCTAGCTAGCTATAGTGAAATATGATGCTCACTTTGCACAACCCTAGTTTCTTGGTGATAACTCAAACACTCTATAATATGAATTTGTAAAACTAATACCCCAAATGTTAACCCTCTCATACTGATTGACCAATGAATGACCTAACAACTAGCGACATATGCACTGCATATGACGTGATAACCACTTGAATTCATCTACATCGACGTACAATATCATTATTGTTCCACGTAAATAAATAACCACGTAAAACTCTATCTAAAGCTTCGTAATGCCCTCCTCTATTAAGCATAATTATGAATCGTCTACATTAGTAGTCCTCTACTCTTCCCTTCTGACTTTACTGCAGTGCCATCAAAGGGTACAAAAGCCATACATATTCAGACGAAGCAGCTGGCGAATTCCATTTTTTTCTTCCCTCCTCAGCTTTAAACACCACTGGATTATATCCTTAATTTTCTTCTAATAATGGTTAACATTACTTTCATTTCCCTTCCTCTATAATTATTCTACAAAGATCTTTGTATATTCTCTCTTCAACTATTGTACTATCCCTATCTACCATATTAAAATGCGCACAAATACCTCTATGAATTATTAGCAGATGAATATGTAGTCATCTGTACTTAAAAGTATAATCTGAATTATGCAAAAGTAGCTCGATGATGGAGATTCCTTTGAATGCAGCTGAGCGTTCCAAGGAAATGCCATGGAATTGTTTAAGATAACAGTGATGATGGAGTTTCTTTAAATACCTTAATCCAAACAGTCACTAATTTCTGCAAAACAAAATGGAAAGCATTCCAAAAAAAAAAAAAAAATATCGTCAAACTAATTATAAAAGTGACACAAAATATCTGCAACACCAATCAATCAAATCTCACCTATACTAAAGCAAACTCAGTCCAAAAAACAAAATATTCACGGTGTGCTAGCAATAAAAATACAAATAAAAAACTTTTAAAAATAAGAACCACTAAAATTTTGCATTATACACGACCTTAACAAATATTCACGACCTAATCTCGATAACCTTCAACACAATCTGCTCGCTTCCACCACCAGTACATATACTAACTCATACCAGTTCATATAAAAAATTTCATCTACTTCCACCCTGCAAAACAACAACATCAAGAGTTGTTACCAATACTTATTTTCAAGCTCTATTCACCCAATTTATTTATTTTTTGAAATACCTTGGTTCCTTGTTGTTCTGAACTTCCATATATTCAAGAAAAAACAATAGTGCCATGAGAACAAAAATTAATAAGCACTATGAATTGGTGGTTTGAGCATCAAATGAAACACCAGGTAGCGAAAATCCAAAAATCATATTCAATACAAACAAAAGATTATTTTGGTCAATAAACACTACAATCCAAAGATCTAAAAAATTAAACAAATCTCAGGCTACTACCAAAGATTTCAAAGAAGAAACACCTAGGATAAAACAGAAAAATAAATCAACTACAATAATATATCAGCACCTATTAAAGCACAACAACTATACACCATTTTGGCACTTGGCACAGCCAATAAAACCTTTGTCAGACGCCCCAAAAATGGAACTTATCTAAAATCGTAAAACAAATATTAATGACTTTCTATATGTATTAAAGAACCAAAATAAATAAATAGAGAAACTACGTAAACTTACCAATCAGATTGCATGACGTGCTAAATTAGTCATGACGTGGCTGTACATCATTAGTTCACTTTTATATACACATGGATAACATACAGATAAAATTCTTTAAAAAAACATACAAAGAAAAGGCTTCCTTGCTCTATTTTATCGTGGTCCATTTATTTCCTTTTTTTTTATCGACATTTCAATATTTTTGAGTGCTAAATTTTTAACTTGCCCAGTTTCAAGCCTAACATTTAGCTGTGTTGAATGGAGTTTTGATTCACATGTTGATTCTCTATTCCATCACACAAATGCTTCCAATTAATTTTGTTCCTATTTTTTTTTTTTCTGGTTTTGTTACTTGGCAGTATAATAACGGCTTTACAACAAATTTACAAATAGTTTCCTCACTTCTTGTTTTGTCACAGCTTCATGTATTATTGTCATCTGGTGCCATTCGTTGTCGAGCAAACGGCGTGCAACGCAAACTTGAACGTTTCGATGACATTTCAAGTTTCATCACCTGATAAAGTTTCGAAGACATTCTAAACGTAGTATATACGACCATACCAATATTTTCCTTCTTCTTTTCCTCCTTTCATTCTTTTTGTTTCCTGACGTACACCAAGTGCTTGGAAAGTCAACGTGTGTAAGTTCCTTTATTTATTTTTTTGATTGGAAACGAACCAATTAAGACATATTCTTGCATTGGGATCAGTTTTCTCCATTGCAGCTTTAAGGCTCTCTTTACCATTGTATTAAATATACTTCTCAACTTTTGAAATGAAACAGTAATCTTTCCACACATGGGTATCGAATCTGGAAATCGAAATTTAGTACCCTCCATGATGATTCTGAACCAGATATATGACTACTTCAAAATTGAGTACCCTTAACACAGTCCCTTTTCATTTTATGATTGAGCAGTCATCCTGACATGTGGCACACCACATCCTTCGTTGATAGAATGTCAATTTTTTTTTCTAAATTCTCATCACTACATGCTCAAACACATGATTTTTGGCATTTTATTGCCGCTTTGCCAGCATATTTGACAATACCTTCTTTATTGGCAGTGAATAGAACAATGAAAACTTACAAGATCATATGTTTCTTAGGAAATGATCATCCCAAGAATTTTTGTGAAGCTAGTTTATTAAGAATTTTTGTGAAGCTAGTGTTATACGGAGTAATTTTGAGTTTTTTCCCTTAATTTTTTTACCATTTGAGTTGTAGTCAGTCTCCCATTCATTAGCAGCTGAATAAAAAAAAACGCTTTATCATCTCATCTTCCTTCAATTTCCCTTCCACTGCAACTTTCATTATTAAGTCGAACACCTTCTGGAAGTCAGTTGATTCTCCCCAAGTCATCCATTTAATGAAAACATTTCCATGGTTCTTTTGATCATCAACTTTTGATTCTGCAACTTTTGATCATCACCTTCAATCATGTGCAGTTGAGTATGTCACTGAGAGTGATAACATTTTCTTTCCATGGTTCTTGGGAGTGATAACATGTCCTTTCCATGATACTAACAAACCAAGAGCAACATAGACATCCATTGGCATTCTGTTCATAAGGGATTGGAAGATGATAACATTACCAGATACATTAATATATTGCAAGATGGTATTTTAATTTTCCAATTATTGACATCATCCACCATTCTACGCAATTGCAGCTCTGCAACCTTACAATCCTCCTCATCTTTGCGCCCGTGGTACTCGTCATCCAACAAAAATTCTTTGTCAACCAAAGAACCTATATATCATGAGGTAACAGTGCACCAACAACAATCTTTGTTTCCCCTTAAACCTTTCTTGATCATGTTCTTCGAAGAATCTCTTGTATTTTTTCATAGCAAGCAACAGAAGAAACACGAAAATTTCATCTGAAGTAAATTACTCAGTAAAATATATCTCTAGTGTTTCAAGACCATTATTAATAATTAGACATTCTTAGAATGTAATAGCTACATCTAATTGACAAAGAAAGAAATTTTTGGATAGTATACATGTAGTACTCAGTTTTATTTTCTAGCACACAGTTCCTTCTTTTGACCATGGAAAAATCTAGTATAACATCAGCGTTATTGTGCACGATCAATATTCTGGTAAGTCTTCCAAAGGCCAAACAAAGTAAAACTGGATGGGAATAGCAAAATGATAGTATATGTATAGTTTTAATTTGTCTGCCTAATTTTTTATGATGGTGCACGAATAAGGAGACCCCAAACACAGACAGCCCACACTTTTGAGTTAAAGCGTTAAGTCGTAAATCAGGTGCATAATTTATCTTTAGTAGGATCCTTAGATGAGAACAAAAAATATCAGCGATATCTCCTTACATTTGCATAAGTGATGGCATGGCATCTTCAACTAACCCAATAACCAAGAATTTTGAGAGAACAAAGTTACATGTAATATCACCATCAAATTTCCCAAAGTTCATTATACTGAAACACCTAACACCAAACAAAATAAAGAAAACAGAGAAAAGATTTCAAAACTTATACATACTTTAAATAAAAATGCAAATGTACCAATTATCCAGGAAGAAATACATATAACAAAATGGTTGTTTTTAACATGTTTATTCATCAATAAGATCTGCAAGTTTTTTTTACCAAAGATAGTTGTTGTTAACATGTTTAGTTTTTTACCAAAGAGCAAAACCCTAGCAGTAATTTTCGATCTGAAATAAGACAGATTGCCAATCAACTTCACTTTTAATTGAGATACCTGCAAAACAATAAAGACATATCAAAAGTGGCGCAATGCGATTTTAGCCTTTGCTCAAGGTATTATTATAGAGACAACTCTCAATTCAAGCTTCCGTTTAAAGAGTAAATCAAACGTTAATTAACTGGCAATTTTTTTTTCTCCTGTATTATGTTATTTATTCATCATGTGAAAGAAACAACCACGTAGTTAGTTAATATATACAATCATTATAGGAGAAAAGATACTCACATTCTGATCAATAAGATGAAGCTCAAGACTTCATACTTTCCCACTACTTTATTAGTTGTCTTGTCTGGCTCAAGATCAATGAATGGTGTGTAAACAGTCCCTACAGATTTGTTAACCACTGCAAGTCAGTAAAGAAACAACAAAAAGATCAATAACCAATAAAATCGAATATCTAAACACCGTTGCTTATTAAATTTGTGGATCATTAAATCTAAAAAGTAGGTCTAATAAGCAGTTTTACCAACAACACAAAAAAAAAAAAAAAAAAAAAAAAAAAAAACTAAAACACAAAGTGCTACTAACCTTGTTCTTGGATCTTCATCGTTCTCTGATGTTCCTTCTCACAACCTGATTCCATTGAATAAACGTTGAACCTGTTTCCATTGCTTGATTCTTTAAAAATTAATAGAGAGATGATACTCCGTCTGAACGTGAAAATCCATGAGCTCTGTGTAGCTTATATATATCCCTCTAACATAAACTATACGAAACTGCCTTCTTTTTTTTTTTGATTGAACAGACGTGCAATAATATGGTATTTATGTGTAAGCTTAGTATTAACTGCCAATGATAGAATTTGTTTTCAATGATATCATAGTTTGGATGTAAACTTAATATTATATTAACTGCCAATGATAGAATCCCCAAAACTTATACTCTACGAAACTTCCATACTTAGCCATTAAGTGCCAAAATCACTCGTCTATGAAAGAAACTCCAAATATAGCATAAAATCCTTAAACAAAATTGTTCTATACTTAAAATGGAGTCCTGAAAAAAAAAGAACTGAACACTAATGAGAACCTCAACCCATACTGTATGCCCCATCAAATGATGATAACACCCCCAATTCCCCAGAAAAATCACCCAACACCAGCTAGAGAAAATCAAAGAGTCAATGAGGAAGGTGTACGTCTGCGGAGGAAAATCTTAACTCTTGCCAACACAATATACAAACTGCAATAAGAAGTCAAAATCCGTGACAACGGTGAGCAGCAGGAAGCTCAAAATCAGAACAGCCAGGTAAAAACTCTCTCAAGCATTTTGTCAAACAACTTGTCTTATTGTTTTCTCACTATTTTTTCTAGGAATTATTGGCTTCTTTGTGATATTTTCTGTCTGATTGGTAAAAAGCTAGTCATACATAGGAATTTAAATTATAATCAAGAAAAACAAAACATAATCTGCACATTGGCTACTATTCTGGTTACTCTTGAAATCAAATAAACTTCATTACCTTGAAGAAGCAACTTCCCAGATATTTCCTACATCAGTAGAAACCCAGCTCTCCTCCAATTGCACCCTCCGAAATTACACCTCATACTCAAACCATAATAACCGCTCAAATCACCTACAAAATAACCCACTCCCGTTCACAAATCATCCCACTAAAAAACCAATCCATCCCAAGTTACTACAACCTCAACAACACAACCTCATGGATCTCAATATCTTATCCTGGAGGCAAACCAGCAACTCAAAATCATCTCAAACAGCTAATTCATGAACACATCCCAGATATTTTATTCCTCCAAGAAACCAAAAACAAACAGCCCATTATCAAAGCTCTGCTCATCCAGCTGAAATATCAAAATATGGAAATTTTGAACCCCACTGGTGTGATAGGAACCACATGAGGTCTAGCCCTAGCCTGGTCTAGCAAAGTCACCATCTCTGTAGTAAATAGCACGGATGATCAACTAGATGTTATAGTTACATATAAGGCTAGCGGAAACGTCTGGATGTTATCCGGAACCTATGGGTGCCCTTATCATCTGAGAAAACACACTAGTTGGGAGTATTTTAGAAAGATGGCAAGTAATGTCGATATACCTTGGATTGTGCTAGGGTATTTAAACTTTACTCTTATAGCCGAAGAAAAAAGGGGAGGGCTAGTGGTGGACCAAACTGTGAGTCTTTTCTTTAATAACCTTATTAATGAAGCAGACCTTATGGACCTGGGTTTTGTGGGGTACCCGTTTACTTGGTCAAACAAAAGAGGAAAACAAGATTTTGTGGAAGCCAGATTAAACAGACTCTAGATGACCCCAGATGGTTGTCTCTCTATCCAAGAGCCATAGTGTACCACCTAACCCCGTTAGGATCAGACCATAGCCCCATTCTCATAAGAAAATCTCCCTGCTGGAAATATGGAGTAAAACCTTTCAAGTTCTTTGGAATTTATTTGGAAGAACCATCCTATTTTCAAGTCATCGAGGAAGCTTGGGACATACACCCGGGAGGATCCACAACCTTCCAAGTAATGTCCAAACTAAAAAATGTGAAACATAGAATAAAAATATGGAACAAAGAATATTTTGGAAATATCCAACAAAACATCAAAAAGCTCAACCAAAATCTAAGCCATGCTAAAAACAACCTCAACCTCCAAGACAATAACCCAAAAATTGTCAAAATCCAACAAGATCTGGAAAAGTGGTACAACTATGAAGAAAGTTTTTGGAAAACTAAAGCAACAGATAAAAACCTCCAACTAGGAGACCAAAATACTGGATATTTTCATTCAACAGACACAAATCGAGCGAGAAAACTCAAAATGGAGTCTATTCAAAAGAATGATGGATCTTGGTGCAATAATAGACAAGGCATAGAGGACACCTTCTACAAATATTTCGCCACTATGGATTCAACATCTAATCCCAACGTCAGTGACCACATTATCCATCTCATTCCAAAATGCCTAAATGAGTTAGACAACGCTAAGCTGATGGCCCCTCCCTCTGAACTTGAAATTAAACTCATAGTTTTCGATATGCATCCAAATAAATCCCCCGGGCTGGATGGCTTCCCATCTATTTTCTTCCAGAAAACTGGTTTCTGCTTAAAGATGAAGTTGTCAAAATGATTCAAGATTTCTTCACCATAAAACACATCCTCAAGGAATTTAACTCCACTTTCATCACTCTCATCCCCAAGATTGAATCTCCCACCACCCCTAAAGAATTCCGACCAATTTCTCTATGCAATACCATATACAAAATTATCTCAAAACTCTTAGCATGAAGAATCAAGCCTTTTCTTGATAAGTTCATCTCCCCTTTCCAATCGTCTTTTGTACCCGGGCGACAAATTTCGGACAACATCGTTATATCCCATGAGATAATCCACACAATGAGATCAGAAAGGAAAAAACAAAAGAAAAAGGGATACATGGGCCTAAAAATAGATATGTCAAAAGCCTTTGATAGGGTTGAATGGACTTTTCTCACTAGAATCATAGAACAAATGGGTTTATGCAAAAACTGGATAGACCTCATCATGCAATATATAGGTACCACTACCAGTGCCGTTCTCGTTAATGGGTCCCCAACAGGCTTTTTCAAACCCACAAGTGGACTAAGGCAAGGGGACCCTCTCTCTCCTTACCTGTTCATAATCTGCATGGAAGCCCTTTCAAGGGTGTTGCAAGAGGCGGAAAATCAAAAACTAATTAGTGGAGTAAAATTAGGCGCCCCTTCCCCCTCCATCTCCTATCTCCTTTTTGTGGATGACTGCCTTATCTTTGCCAAAGTAGGGAAGAAGGAGTGCAAAAACCTGGCCCATATTCCGGAAGTCTTTATCATTGACTCTGGCTAACAAATCAACTATGATAAATCCGGTGCTTTTTTTAGTAACTTTGTCTCCAATGAAGAAATTAGAGAAATTCTAGATATCCTAAAAGTGAGAAGAATCAAGCTGGTGACAAATATTTAGGAGCTCCGTTTTTCACTCATTAATCTAGGGTTAAATGCTTCCTACCAATTCTAGAAAAATTGAAGGCTCGCCTAAAAGGATGGAGTATCAAACTCCTCTCCCCAGTTGGTATGAGAGTTTGTCTCAAACATGTGGAAGATACCATGGCGACGTACCAAATGACCTGTTTTGTGATACCAAAGGAGATAACAAAGAAAATGGACACCTTAAATAGAATTTTCTGGTGAGGCCATTCAACCGACAGCAATAGGGGCTGGTGCCCCAAAGCATGGGAATCCATTTGTACCCCATCGAATATGGAGGTTTAGGACTCAAACAATCTGAATAATTCAACCTAGCCATGATCACCAAAACAGCTTCGCGCATGATTCACAATTCGATTGATTCCCTTACCACAAGAGTGCTAAAAGCTAAATATTTCAAAAATGGTTATCCACTAAGTCGAAACACAAAAAAACAAAATTGTTCTTGGTTTTGGAAAGGATTATGGAAAGGTATACAACTCATCAAGGAAGAAGCTATTTGGAAAATATGAGATGAAAATGATATCCACCTTTGGATTGATAATTGGATCCCCCTTACCAACCCCAAAATCATATCCAGAGATGAAATCAAAGCAACTATTAACAAATACCCTAAACAATGTTAGCGATCTCTTTTCAATGGATGGCAAAAGCTGGAATGAGGATTTCCTTAATCAGGTTTTGCCACGAAATGTAGAGGAAAACATACTAGCAATTGATCCAGGCACTAATTCAACTACTAAAGACACTCTAATCTGGATGTATTCTAGTAAAGGAAACTTAACATTCAAATCTGTGTATGAACATCTGATTAGAGACAGAGCTATTCGGAATGGAAACCCACCACTTCCCCCATCAAACCATCTTTGGAAGAAAATTTGGTCTCTCGATGTCCTCCCTCGAATTCGTGTCTTCATTTGTAAATGCTATAGTGGTATATTGCCGGTAAGTAGTAAAGTTGGTCGATGGGTCTCCACAATAGACACTACTTGCTCTATGTGTGGCAACCCATCTGAAACAGATGACCATACCCTATTTAGATGTCCATTTAGTCGTGCTGTTTGGTTTGGTATGCAATGTACAGTGTCCACCGATACTTCAACTGTTCAGGTGTGGGTTGAATCTTGGATAACAAATAATACACCCAGTCCGTCCTTAGGGGTTCAATGGAACCAATTGTATGCTCTCACAACATGGTATATCTGGAAAGCTAGGTGCCTAAAATGTTTTCAACAAAAACTGTAGTTGCAGGAAATCCTACACTACACCCCTCACAAGAATTCATAAGAATCAACACATATTTGAAGTTTAAGAACAACACTTTTATTGATTAATTCTCAGAAATATTACAAGAAATGGAAGAAATAAAGAATACAACCGCTCTCTTAAACTTTCTATCTCCTCAAAGCTTTCTCAACACTCTCAAAATTAATCTCCCCTTCCTTACACTTGTTCAACTCTTTATATAGGAAATTACATAGTGGATGACATCTAAGTTATCCTTTAATTTCGGATATGACTCGTGATATGCTCGCAGTAATTGTAATGTCTTATTTCGCAGATACTCTAATATTCGCAGCATCGTCATGCTCTTCCCGTGTTTCCTCTACCGTCATCTGTTACGTCATTCTTTGAGTTATTCTGCGACGCTCACAGTGTGTTGTTTAAGAGCTCGTAGAAATATCATTTATAAATTTTGTAAGAGTATTACTGTGGCGATATTCTGATCCTACATCTTGCCTCTTCTCATGTCTTCTCTGCGAAGAGGGGAAGATTATGAGAATCTCCTTCTCTTCAGAATGCCGCATCTTCCTATGTTTCCATATTTTCTTCACGACAAAGCCCCGTAAATTAAGTATAACTTCCTACACGTGTCGAATATTCCTCTTTTTTACCGGTATTTTTATTATCTAGTCACCATCCCTTTTGTCTATAAAAGATAGAATCTGGTACAGAAATAATCTTCTTCTTCTGCTTCTCCGTCTTCTTCATCTTTTCGTCTTTTTTCCGTCTGCAACTTTCTTCCTTCAAAAAATTCTTCTGTCACTGCTTTCATGGAGTCATCAAGGTATATGTTCTTCTATCAAAACTCAATCTTGTTTATCTAAATCATGTTCATCAAAATTATTTGATATGTCTTTGTTTGATCTTATGTAATTCCCATACTATGTTTTCTTTTCAGCAGAATCACTTATAATACCAAATTCAAAACCCTAACTCTTCCGGAAATTCGCAGAAAGAGTTCGATGAAAAGAAAAGGAAGCCTGCGAATCGTAAGGTAGTAAGAAACATTTGTTTTCTTAATAGCAATATTGTTGCCTCTGTTTCTTATCTAGATTATTATTCGCAGGTTGATGAGAACACTAATGCTCCTCGCAATAAATCTCGCCGAGCTAAAGTTGTTGATTTTGTTGTTCCTATTCCCCAATTAATTCCTACCAGTTCTATCCCTACACCTTCGCAAACTGAACCTCTAATTTATTTCGCGAGAACATCGCCATAAATATCCCTGCCTCAACTGATCCTTTTATAAATAAAATTCCTGAAATTAATACGAACAAAATTTCTTCCCTTTCTGTTGTAATTAACTCTACTTCAATTCCATTTATTACTTTCCCAGAAACTTCACCTTTAGATGATGCATTTTCTGCGAATAATTCAAATTCCCAACTTTCTGTTGTCACTTTTTCGCCATCTACATCCCTCCCTTCTTCTAAATAAACTTCAGTAGGAGTAGACGTTGCTTTTAAGGTTTTGTCTGATATTTTAGATGATGCTAAGAAATCTTTTGTTGATCATGTTAAGCATAGTTTCTGCGAGATTTTAAGTAAATATTTTGGTTCTGATCGAATAGATTCGCAAGCATCTCTAAAAAGTGAGATTGAAGCTTTAAAGGGGGCTCTCCAAGCCAAGATTTTAGAATGTGAAACTCTTCATCATAAACTTAACAATTCTTCACTGAACTGCGAGAATCTTCGCAAGAAAAATGATGAATTAAAAGGTATAATTTTTTTCTATCTATGTCTTTGATTTTCCTTCATTAATTATTTTTATTCTTTTCATTTCGCCATTTTCTTAAGATCCTTTGTTCGCACATTAAGTCTTAAATCAGAATCGATTAATGGGGATATTCAAAGCTGAATCCGTTGCTGAAGAGATTCGTGTTGATAGAGATTCTTGGATGGACCAATATAACCGACTAGATAATCTTTACACATATTCCCTTGATCAGATAGAGAACTTTACCACAGAAAACACACAATTAGCACAGAAACAAGATCTATTAAGTAGCGAAATATCTCGCATGTCTTATTTGTTAACCAAGGATAATTTAGCGATGGAAAATTTATCAGAGGAAAACAAGATTTTATCTCTAGAGAAAAGGGGTCTTTCGAATAAGGTGGTGATTTCCTCTCAGCAACTAAGTATTCTTCAAAAAATGTACGATAATCAAGAACAAACCCTTCATTCGCTGAAAGATGAACTTAAGGAAGTAACTGAATCATCTATCATTGAGAAAAATTCACTTATCCAAGGTAGAATAGCCTTAAGTATAAAAGTAAGCCAACTCAAAGAAGAATATTCCAAATTAGAGGAGTCCAATTCCGCTCTTGCGAAGGAAAATTCTTTTCTCCTCTCCAAAGAAAAGAATTTAAAATCTCGCCTAAAAGGCTTAGTTGGAGATAAATTTGACGATGCTATGAGTCATTGGGAAAATACTTGCTTGGCACTAATTGAAAACCTAATTTCACAAAAAGAAGGTACTCTTTTTGACTGCCTTGATAATTTTTCTTTTGTTGACCTTCTTGCGAAATCTTTAACAGAATAATCTTTATTTTTATTGTTGTTGTTCGCAACATCTGAAGAAATGCTTCATTCTACCATCTCTGCTTTGAGTGATGATCTGGATAAGGTTCGCAAAGAAAACAGAGTTCTTACTGCTCATCTTACTTATTCTCGCGATCTAGCAGAAAGGAAATATGACTACCTTGAATATTTTAAAAATATGGAGATTAGAAACCGTGATAAATCTAATCTTCATCAAGTTCATCTTGATGCACAAGTTCTAGTAAATGACATCTTGCTATCCAACTCTCTTCCTCCTGTATCAATCAAACCTATGGAAGTAGGTGATGATGAAGTTCACCGTGCTGGTGACAGTGATTTCGATTGTGAATGTGGCGAAGAAAACCATTCTCAAGAAGACCAGGTGGACAATGAAGAAATCCCTCCTGAAAAAGCTGTTACCGATGATAGAACAATTGCTGGTGATAAGTCTGGCAAAGAAGAAGCTAGAATTAATCAGAATGAGAGGAATGTTGGTGAAGATAATGTAGTTGGCAAAGATGATAACTCTGGTAAAGACAATGGAGCTGGTGAAGTTAACACTGAATGATGAATTTTATCTTTATTTTCTTAAGTTATCTCTTCTCTTTTCTTGCGAATGATGTACTTTACACTATTTCTTGAATTCAGTTGTGCTTGCGAGAAAGATAATAATGTTTTTGCGAGAAAAATAATGATGTTTTGTTTATCAATTCCCATACTTGCCTCTCAGTATCTTTCTTGCGATGAACAAAGTTTATCTGCATTTAAACAAAATAGTTAATGTTTATGATTATTCTGTTGGTTATATTTTTCCTTCCTAGTTAAAGGTCTTATTTTGCCAATTTTTGTTTTTGTGAAAAAATCGAAGGACGTTCTTACACTTTCATGTAAAAACCCATTGATCTTGCCTTATCCTTGCTTTGTCAATTTCTCTGCGACAATATGAAAGGTCTTAGTTTTCTTGCGAAAACAAAGCCCCATGATATTGCCGTTTTGCGATGAAATCGTAGGACGTCTTTACACTTTCATGTAAAAACCCATTAATCTCATCTTATCTTTTTCTCATGGATTTTTGCCTCTGTATATTTATTGCACAAATATGATAAGTCTTGATACTCCCGTGAGTAAAAAGCCTCGTGACATTTGCGTCTTAAGACACTTATCAGCTCCCTAATGGAGAGTGCCGCCCTTATCTCCCCCCTGGTTTCCCCTTCAAGGAGACGTACATCGGCGATACAAGACTAGCTTCTCCCATCTGGTCTTAGCAACAACAAGTTGTTTTCGCAACCTCTTATCCCTTTTTCCTATGTGTCTCATGGTTACGAGACTTCACCCTAAGTGGGGTTTTCTTCGGGCCGAGTGCATCATAGCCAAGACTTGCCAAGAATGGCCGAGACGCTTCAAACGCCCCAGGCACTCTTGGCTCAAATGTGTACCTCGGTGCCTTGATCATACTCTGCGCTCCTTGGAAGAGGCCCTCAGTCGTCTAACCTAAATCAAAAGTTCAGATTGGAAATCCAAGGTACCTCCCCCGGATGGGCTTCATTGACCCCAAATCTCCATGACTCAGGTTCCAGCAGCGGTATAACCTTATCCATGAGCCATGCAAAGAGATACCCCCTTATATGACGTATGTTAGGTCTTACATTTTCCTCTTGCGAAATTTTATCCGTGAACTAGGGTGTACGCCATAAAGATTCGTCCCATTCTAATATTTCTCTTGCGAATATCGTTATTCCTTGTTTTTAGTTTTCTGTAATCTTGAATAATCTCGCAGCTGTGATAAAAATTTCTTTTATTCATTTCTTCTTTGCTTCATTATATATGATATCATCATCTAACCTTTCTTAGAATTTGTTACTGGTAATATATCTTTATATATAGTCTGTTCCATGGTCTATCAAGTCTTTGAACAACGTCTCTACCCTCCGGATCCATCAATTTATATGCCCATGTTCCAACTATCTCTTTAATAATATATGGTCCATCCCATTTTCTCTCCAACTTTCCACCATTTTCTCGCTGGTAACCTGGTGTTTCTCACAGCACTAAATCACCTGGTTGGAATTCATGTTCTTTGACACGTTTGTTATACTCGCGAGCCAACTTCCGTTGATAATTTTCCATATGTTGTAAAGCTTTTTCTCTCTTCTCTTCTAATTCATTAAGTTTACTTAGAATCATACCAGCACTAAGATTCTTTTCCCAAGCCTCTCTTTTTGTTATAGGGATAATAACTTCTGTTGGTAGTACTGCTTCGACACCATATGTTGGACAAAAAGGTGACATCCCAGTGGCTTCTCTCCTAGTTGTATTGTAGGTCCATATTTCATTATTCACTTGTTCACACCATGCCCTGTGGTGTCCCTCTAATTTTTTCTTTAGTATATCTGCGATTGTTTTATTGGTTGCCTCTGCCTGCCCATTTGCTTGTGGATAAAGAGGTGTTGATTTTCCACATTTAATCTTAAACGCATTAAGTAGCATTTTTATGTTTTGTCCTTCAAATTGCTTTCCATTATTAGATACCAACTGTGCAGGAATTCCAAATCTGTAAATTATATTTTCAAATATGAATGTAAAAATATCTTTATCGCGAATATGTTGTACAACCTTTACTTCTCCCCACTTTGTGAAATAATCTGTAGCGACAATCAAATATCTTCTTTGTCCAGAACCGGGTACAAATGGTTCTACAATATCCAACCCTCATTTTCCAAAAGCCCACACACTTGTTGAAGATGACAATGGTGCCCCTGGTGCATGTATCTTCTTTCCATATCGCTGACAATCTTCGCAACGTCTTGATAATTGCTTCGCATACTCATGCATATATGGCCAGTAATAGCCTTGCATTTTTATTCTGTATGCCAAAGATTTTCCCCCGATATGATTACCAGTGTCTCCACTATGTAACATTTTTAACACCTTTTATCCTTCTTCCCGTGTCAAGCATCTAAGTGATGGCCCATTAAAAGATTTGCGATATAATACTCCATCTCTTAATTCATAATTTATTGCACGGATTTTTAACTTGTGTGCTTCTAATCTATTTCTTGGTGTTTCTCCTCTCTCCAAATATGCATGAAGTTCTGCTCGCCAATCTGCAATATTGCCCCTTGCTTCTTCTTCGCCACTTTCTATTATCATTACATCTGCTTATTCTTCTTCTTCCTTATTGATTGAGGGTGATACAAGTGTCTGAATTTTTATGCATCTCGCATCTGGATCTATCATCATGCTAGATATGAAAGCAAAAGCATCTGCGAGTCTGTTATCTTTTCTTGATATATGTCTCCATTTTATTTTTGGAATTTTCGCCGACTGCTCTTCAACAAGTTTCTTGTATTTCTTCAAAGATGGTTCATTTGTTGTGTATTCTCCTTTGATTTGGCGAATAGCCAATTGCGAATCACTGGTAATTCTAGCATTCTCCAACTTCATTTCTATTGCGAATTATAGAGCATGTATTACAGCTTCTTATTCCGTATCATTATTAGTGGATGCAAATTCCAATCTAAATGAAAAAGCCATTTTTTCTCCTTCTGGCGAGATAAAGACAACTCCAACTCCATTACCTTCCCTATTTGATGACTCATCCACTAATATTTCCCACATGTTGGGTTCTGTTAACAGATCTCTTGGTTCTCCGTGTTCTTCTTCTACATCCATCATCTCTTCCATAGCTTCATCGTCTTCTAGAGGAAACTCTGCTACAACTTGTGATTTTGGCGAAGATACAATTTCATATTTGATTTCGAAGTGCCCTACTTGTGCATTCCATCTCTCAACTCTGTCTGATCTTTTTGAATTCTTCATTACTGACTTAATTGGCACCTTTGTTAATACTTTTACTTTATGTGCTTGAAAATAGATGCGAAGTTTAAAAGTTGCATAAACCAATGCCAGAATTAGCTTCTCAATCTTTGAGTAATTTTTCTCTGCGGTATTAAATGTTTTGCTAATGTAATAAATTGGTTTTTCTATTCCTGCATCCACTCGCAGTAACACTGCACTTAATGCGTGCGAAGTTGTCGCAAGGTAGATCAATAATTCTTCTCCTGGATCCGGTTTCTGTAAGATAGATATGTTCATTAAATGTTCTTTAATTTCTTGAAAAGCCTTTTCACATTCATATGTCCACCTGAACTTTGTTCCATTCTTGTGTATATTGAAGAAATGCTTGCATTTGTCTGATGACCGCGAGATGAATCTTCCTAGCGAAGCCAAAAGCCTATTCAACTTCTGCACATCTTTTACTGTTGCTGGTGTTGGCATGTCGCGAATTGCTTGTACTTTATCTGGATCAACTTGTATTCCTTCTTTTGACACAATATACCCCAAATTGTTTCCTGAAGCCACTCCAAAAGTATACTTTTCGGGATTCACCTTGATGTTAAAATGTCGCATTTAATCGAAAATCTCCTTCAAGTCCTGCACATGGTATTTAGCTTCTTTACTCTTGATTAACATGTCATCTACATATACCTCTAATGTTTTATGGATCCACTTCGCAAACACTTTCTCCACCATTCTTTGATATGTTGCACCAGCATTTCGCAAACCGAATGGAATCTTTGTATATCAATATAAGCCTCTTGGACCAAAGAATGTGGTGTGCTCCTGATCTTCTTCAGCGAGAGGAATCTGATTATACCCTTTATACCCATCTAATGAAGATATTCTATCATTTCCCGCTGCTGATTCGACCATTTGAGGAATATCTGGTAATGGAAAGCTATCATTTAGACAAGCTTTGTTTAAGTCAGTAAAGTCTATCCAAGTTCGTATCCCTTTATTTTTCTTTGGAACCACCACCATATTTGCAATCCATTCCGGGTACTTTGCCTGCCTTATAATTCCTGCATCAAGCATTTTCTGTAATTCTTATTCTATTTGGGAATGGTATGTTGTTGCGATTTTTCTTATCCTTTGTTTAAATGGTCTTATACCCTTTTTAATTTCTAACTTATGACATGCAACTGACGAGTCTATTCCAGGAATCTCATCCATACTCCACACGAAGATGTCTTTATATTCTCGCAAGAGGTTTACGGTTCGCTCTTCCTCATCTGCATCCATCTTCATTCCAATTTTTAGCATCTTAGGTTCTTCTTTACTTCCAATATTTACTTCCTTTTTGGTTCAGCTGCGATGTAACTGGCCTCAGGTTCCCCTATTGGTGTTGATGTTTTCATAAATTTCGCAGGTTTATCTCCTTCTTGCGAAATTTCGCTGGGTATTCCTTTTCCTTGTTTTTCTCTTATCATGTAAACTTTAAATTCGTCTTCTTTCTTTGTTTCTCTTTCCATTTTTCTGCGAGCTTTTCGCAGCTTTGCACGCCTTTCGTAATTCCTCACTTCAATTTGATAACACAGTATCGCATGATCAGTATCTCCTCTAATTTCTCCAACTCCACTGGGCATAGGAAATTTGATGCATTGATGTAATATTGATGCTACAGCCTTGATTGTGTGTATCCATGGTCGCCCCAATAGCATCTTATATGGTGACTCCATATCTACCACACATAATGTTACTTGTGTTTCAATCTCTCCTAGCGGAATTCGTACCACTATTTCGCCTTTAGGTTTTGTTATAGATTTTCCAAAGCCAGGAATATGATATGCTGGAAAAGACATCTCTTCATCCTTGTATCCCATTTTCTTTAATGCATGATAAAATATTATATCTACAGAACTTCCTGTATCCACCAAAGTTCTATTCACAACCCATTCTTCCGCAAATCTTGTTGATTTTTCCTTGTTCATTCATATAGTGGATACCGTGATTACCAAAGGAGATGTATGATCCAAATTTTCTCTTGGTATTTCTGCTGTTGTGAACGTGATTTTCTGTTTTTCCCAATCCTTCAGAGGTGATACTTTCTCCACCGTCATAATTTTCTTTCCTTCAAAATCTCGTTTATGAATCCTTCCTTTAATATCTTCATATAATTGGTTGATCATCATTTTTGTTATCGTATTGCACTCCAACTTCCTATAATTCTTCTTGGCTTTAATCATTTTCCTTCAATTATTTCACTGACTTGATCGATCCTCTTCTTAACTTGAATACTGATCTTTAATCTTGCTTTTTCTACAATTTTCAACTTTCAATCCCTGTTTTTAGCGCCATTATGTAGTTGCGGGAAATCCTACACTATACCCCTCACAAGAATTCATAAGAATCAACACATATTTGAAGATTAAGAACAACACTTATTGATTAATTCTCAGAAATATTACAAGAAATGGAAGAAATCAAGAATACAACCGCTCTCTTAAACTTTCTCTCTCCTCCAAGCTTTCTTAACACTCTCAAAATTGATCACCCCTTCCTTACACTTTTTCAACTCTTTATATAGGAAATTACATAGTGGATGACAGCTAAGTTATTCTTAAATTTCGGATCTGAATCGCGATATGCTCGCAGTAATTGTAATGTCTTCTTTCGCAGATATTATAATCTTCGCAGCATCATGATGCTCTTCCCGTGTTTCCGCTATTGTCATCCGTTACGTCATTCTTTGAGTTATTATGCGATGCTCGCAGTATGTTGTTGAAGAGCTCGTAGAAATATCGTTTATAAATTTCGCAAGAGTATTGCCGTGGCGATATTCTAATCCTACAAAACAACAAACTCCTGCGGTCACTATACAACAGGTAGAAAACCATATTAGGATCAGGAAAATCAATCCCAATGAACAATCGTACAACAGAACCCCAAACATGTCCCAACTGAATCAAACACAAACCCTGCTACCTATTACCAAATTAACTATGAAATATTACAGATGCTTGCATGTTCAACCTCACACAGCTATTGTGATTAATTTACTGAAAGATGAATACGGAACCATCAAAGGAAGATGGGCCGGCCTCTGTGCCGTGAGCTTACTGAACCACAACGCAGCTTTGGGAGTCATTGAGGCAATGAAGTGGCATCAACATAACAAGCTAAGGATATTCAACATCGAAATGAAGGACACCAAGCTGAGGAGGACAACGAAGACAAAATGGAGTCACCCACAACAAACTTCCAGTGTGGCTCTTTTTGAAAACAATGTAGATCTTTTTTTCTTATTTCTGCAAATTTAATTGTAATTCCCTAAGCCAAGATTGGGAGACCAAAATCCAATCAATGGCCAGAGATTATACCCCATCCTCTGGAAATGGTGGTGACTACTTTTCTATGTTTGATTGTAATATGTATGTCACAAACAATATTTCTCAGCCCTTGCTAAGATGCTAGTTTCTTTATGCTATGGCTAGTTTCAAGAAAAAAAAAACTTAAAATGGAGTCCATATTTAATAGGAATGGCAAGAATCTACATTAGGTTAGAAGTCCTACATTTGTTTCTTAAAGTAGACTTGGCAGAAATGCTAAGCCCATACATTAATTCAGGAATTTTAGGATTATTTCTGAAATCTAACTCCTTTAAAATCCCAAGTCATATAAGCTCCCACGTCATACAGTGACCCTTACCCTCCCCCAGAGAAGTTCTCTCTTTTCATGTCATGTCATCCCTAATTTGCAAAGAAATGCTCTCTTTTTTCAGAGAAATTCTCTCTTTTCATGTCATGTCATCCCTAATTTTTCTCACAAAAAAAAAAAACCAATGTATTTTAGTAAAAAAAATCAAACATTAGATCCTAGAAACAAAAAAACCTAGAAACAAGACAGCTCAGCTACCATGATTAACAAGAAGAAACGCAAAAGCAACTCCACTTGTGATGATTATAACATCCCAGAAAATATTACTCTTGCAAGGAGATTTAGGCTTGCTCGGTTGCTAGCTAAGCCGTTTTATGCCCAGTTGAGATCGATCAGACTTGGTGGAGAACCATCTTCCTCCATTCCATTTTGGAATGTTTGATACACAAGAAACACCAGTGGCGATGATTACCACTCCACCTTAAGTCTAATCTCTGGATATAACTCAATCGCATCTTCTGCTGCTGGACATAACTAATGATGCACAGACGGGTTCAACTGTTATTGGCAGATGCACATATTGAATCTTGTCATTTGTTTGTAAACCCTAATCCCATTATTCATTGATCTATTATTATTTTTTGCTATTTTTTTACCGGGATTTTTGTTGCTTTTAGGGTTTCCTGTGCTGAAGATAAAAGGGCACTACAATTTCTGGTGATCATTTAGATACAGGTTCATTACTTTATGATCTTTTCTCTTCAGAATTGTCTTATGAGAACAAGTTCTTGGAGTATCTTAATGCAACCTAAAATTTGGGGAAAGAACATATCCTTAGTTTAAATATCACAGACATGGATAGCATGAATCAAAGTATGAGAAATTACTTCAAAGAGATCAGAACCCTAACTATTTTGCTGGACTTATAATAAACCAAAACCCTAACTATTTTGTGTATCATCAATGAACCCTTACCATTTTGATTTCTGATTTCGCTGACAGTAATCAGTTAGCAAGGAGATGCACAGTCGAGTACTGTTGTCCTCTTCATCCATTGAAGTCGCAATGTGAAACGTTCTTCAATTTTTAAGGTATTTTCTCATCCGCTATTCATTTTTCCCCCAAGTTTATCTTATCATCGATAATGATTGGCTTTCAAGAATTAATCATTAGTATCTATTCCATGAAAAAAATTAATTTTGGGGAAAAAATAACAGACCCTCATTGACTTTTTGTTGAAATTATTTATTCAAGTTCAATATTGGAAATCTGTGTTTGTAATGGGAATTATTTGGGTATGGGTCTTTGATTTGACTACAAACATAAAAAAAAAAGTTGTAAATATAACTTGGATATTGGCCGCACCTTTGGCCTACCCAATATCTATCAATCACATCTGTTCTTGGTTGAGTTTTGTTATTAAATTGATTGTGTTAAAACTACCAGTGTATTCTTTTTTGCTTTAAACTGATTCGCATCTTGCCTTTTTTTTCTTCTTTTTTTCTGAGCATTAGAGGAGTTCCAACTAAGGATGCATGCTACTTAGTTACATGCTTAAGTTTGTATTTTTAGTGTTTGGATGTGATGACATGAATGTACATGAGCCCTTGTAGATTTTTGTGATTGTTTTTGTGATCATTATTTGAGGTTAAAGATCAGTCGACTCTGATTTAGAAGCTTCTTGAAATATTATGGTTTTCCGACATTTAAGCAATATTTCCAGAGTTGGTTTGGATTTGTACAAAGTAAAACTTATGTATCTCTTTACTTTTCTGAGCTGATGGATTACCTACTTAATTTTTGTTAAATCGAAATTGCACTGGAAACTATGTCAGAAGGTCAAAACCAAGTTCTGGCATGGCTTATTAGTTGCGTCAATATCCAGCATCAAGAAGATTCAAGGAATCTCATTGTCAAATGATTTAATTACCAGATATCTTAAAATCATCTTATATTGCTAAAACAAATTGAAACATATTCTCTGTCCTAATGCGCTAATATATTCTGACTATATGCTAACAATATCTACCAGCACAGATTAGGGTATCGGTGGTTTGTATGGTGTAGGAGGATCTCTTTTGGAGTTGAAGAATTCTCAAAAAAATATGGAGACTTGAAACCATCTCAATTGTTGACATGCCTTTAACGGGTGACAAAAATGATAAAATTTCAGGTTGAATTGAGTATCATTTCCTAAATCTCAAAATTAAATAAACTTCAAGCTCATACTTTATTTATTACTCGCTCAATTTAGGATAATATCTTCCTCCTATACATTGCTGCACTCAAACTTTTTTGATGCTCATGCAATTAACTAGATTGTTTCGAAATGCTGGAGTCCCAATGTATTGGAGTGGTTTCGAGATGAAGGAGTCTCAAGGTATTGGAGAGTTGCCTTCTCTGAGGTTAATTATTAAATTTGTATGGATAATTATTTTTGTTTTCCTATGAATATAATTTACAGTTGGTAGTCGCTAATTCATTCTAATATTAGTAAATGGTTAAATTTCTGAGTTCATTTTAGGTACTTTGGAGAACTTCCAAGAATGTGTTGATCAAGTAAAGAAGGACACATTAAAAAGGTAATTAATTGTCCTCAAATATTAACTAATTTGGAACCTTATAGAGTGTGTTCTCCAATTACTTCTACTCCATATAATTTTCGGAAAAAAAATTCAGTTTTCATGTGAACCAACAAATTATTCTATCAAGTGTGAATATTGATCTATGAACTGAAGTTTTAACCTGAGAATATTAGACACTTAGAATTGTAAGGTTTTATATATATTTTAAATTTTTGATTTTCAATTGAATTTCTGGTGTTTGAGAACAATAAGGATAGATGGATTTATTGCTTTCATCGACGAACTATGTGTTGCTTTGATGCTTCATCCCTTTAAGTCATTATTCATGTTCTCTTTCATGCTTCTCAGAAGAAAAAAAAACTATTCAAAATATCCAAAAAGAAAAAAGTTAGTTTTACACCTTTAGTTTGGGTTGCTATAGTTATTTGCTTCTTTTTTCTTTTCAAAGCAAGCCATCGCCTAAGATTTGCGCCATAGTAGCTAACTTGAAGTTCTAATATAGATACACAAAGAAATGAAATAGCACGGAATAATAAATTTATTTTAGGTATCTATAAATAAATCACTAGAAATGTAGGAATATAGTGGGGGCATCTTATGTTTTTGTCTACAGAAAGAAGGGTGTCGACGTGGGACTTGGAATACAACCCAAGATTACAATGACCTCTATGAAATATTGTATGGACAATCTTTTCTTATTTGCAGTTGATGACTTTATATTGCTGCAATTGGTTATTATCTTTTCTAATATCGTTTTTAAAATCTACGGGTCTTATGAGGTGGAATGAAATAACACATCAATGTGAATGCTTACATAAGGGATTTAATACACTCAACGGAGGTAAGTGGGAGCATTATGTGTCTGAGTTTTTTCACCTAACCTATGTTGTATAGGCTATCTGGTATTTTTGGACTATTAATTTGTCAGTTTAAAGTGTTAACCTTTTTGTTACCCGGATTGTCTGAATGAACTATATAATATGAACTAATATATGGTTTTGTTTCAAAACAGTTGGTTAGCGGATGTCATATATAATATGAACTATTCCAGAATCCACATAATAAATTGAATGGGACATGCGAATTAAGATGAACTCCATAAGGATTTCTGAGAAAAGTTTTTTTCCTTTCCATTACATTAGAGAAATCGGATCGGTTTCTAATCACATGCCAGGTATTAATAAACTCAACTCAAAATAAGCCTTAAACAAGTTGAAATAGGGTAAGGATGTGCTCTTCTTAATTTTACTGGACATAACCCTTCTAATTCTTTTTTAATTTTATGTTTTGTTCACTGAAAGGAATGTAATAAAAATGGGACTAATTATTTGTGACATATCTTCCATTGAGTTATAAAAATGATTTTTTTTTCTTTCAGTTTGTGTAATTCAGTTTGATCTGTGGGTATTGCAGTACCAATTGGTTGTAAATTTATAACGTTCAGAGTATTGCTATATTGCCGACACTATCAAGATAGTTTCATAAGTTGTCAATGATATAACATGGTCATGGTACATGCCATAGTACCGGGGAAAGGGGGTGCTTATATATACGCAGCTTTTGTTGCATACTTTTTGTATGATATAACAAGATCAAAGTAAGACTGCAGGAGCTATGAAACTAAGAGAGATGCATCACGAACAACCAAGATTAAAGGATTACCACCCATTCTTTGTCTCCATTTGAAGTGTTTCGACTATGAGAAAAAGGTCATGTGTTTGTTCTATTCTATTTTATTTTGTCTTACTCTTTTTATATTTTTTTTATTATTATTGTTAATGATTAACATAAAAGTTGTATTCTCTTCTCCAGACCGGCAGCAGTTCAAAAATTGGTTCTTCATTCATTTTCCCTGGAGAGTTGGTACTCGATCCAGCTTTCGGTGAGCAAGGTGAGTTGCCTAAATATGATTTGTCAGCTATAATGGTTCATATAGGAAGTGGAGTGGATGTTGGCCATTATGTGGCAATTGCGAAAAATATTGAGATAAACATCTGGTGGTTGTTTAATGACAACCAAGTTTCTCAATTGGGTTCTTGGAGAATATTATTGCTAATATTGCAATATCCAATAGTGAATATTGCAATATTATTGTTGTATTTGTTTTTTAGAATGCAGAGATGGGGTCTAATATGCAGTATACTTTGATTGTTTGTTCATGATTTTTAGTATAATTAGCTTTCTGTTGCAATTAATGATTCTAATATGCACTTATGGATTCTCTTAATTTAATTAGATAAGATATCTCATAATATTGTTGTATTTGTTTTTTAGAATGCAGAGATGGGGTCTAATGAGGTGGCCTTAGTAAACATCGGGACTTTTAAATCAAGCTGATACCACTAGTGGAAAATGGGTTTTTAACCACTTCCTGGGCTTCACTAAAACGATTGTTGCTAGGCTGTAATAATTTTTGGTGTTGTGACTAACAGTTGTTTTATTTAAACTTGTTTCCATCACAGTAGTTTTAGAGATGGGTATTTTTGTAAAAACGCGGAGCCCCCTAATAGGTTTTGGTAGAGTTCTAAAACAACTGTGAGAGAAAGAACTTTCTATAACAAACCTTTTTAAAATTCTATTTTCTCTTTTCTCTTATCGTTCTATCCTGCTCAATTTCTAGATGCGCCTCTCTCTTCTCCATTTTCCATATCCTCGTTGAAGCCAGGAACTAAAAAAAAAAAAAAGTAATCACTTCAATCTTTCCGCCTAAACCCAAACGCCTTTCTCATCTTCTTCATCTTCTCCAAAAATCCAAAATTTAAACTGAAAGATAACAACAATAATTTTTTGGTAATTAAACAAACCCCTTACATCATGTATGATTCTTCTTCTAGTTATCCTTCTTGTTCTTTTTCTCTTGTCTAATTTGGATTTGGTTAGAACTAATTTTCTTGTAAGATTGTAGAATTTTCACCAAAATAAAAATAAAACGTTTTGGAGACGATTATCGTAAAGGCTATAGGGTTTTATCTGAAATTAGGGATTCTTTGAATCTAAAATTTGTTAGGGATTCTTTGAATCTAAAATTTGTTAGGGATTTTTATTTTTACATGCTTGTTAATGATGTTGTTATACCTATTTTATTTTGGGATTGTTTTTTTAATCTGGAATTTGTTGGAGATATTTATTTGTTCATGGCTGTTAATGCAGCTTTGATACCAAGAAATAAAATTGATCGATCTGATACGATTCGGTATATTAAGGTTCTTACCAAGGTAAAAGCAATTTATGGTTTCTATTTGAGTTATCTGTGAATATGTATGAATGTTGGATGATTTCTGGATAATGGGTTTTCTGTGAATTCGGTTTCAAGGAGGATTGAAGCATAGAAGATGCTAGAAACATCACAACATACTCATCTCCTACACCACCAGGACAGTGCACACAAGATGCTCAAGTAAAGGCCTGGATGAACTGTTCTATCTTTTTCCTGTCTGTGTTAATGTTTCTGATTGAATCCATTTAATTTCATTCACGTGGTAGGATTAGCTATATAATTCCCATATTAGTTAAGTTTCTGATATGCACATGGTTGCTACAGCCTACATGTTATCTGTTTTTAACACAGTCCAAATTCATAAAATTGGGCAATCTGCATACATGGAATACAGATGATTTGAATACTGTACATGTAATGTTTTGTTGTTGTTTTCTCCCGATAATGAGGCTTATTAATAATTTTCAGGTGCAATATTTGACACCCAATTAGGGGCTTGTCTGAATATTGAGCTGGCCAGATCATTTAGCGGAAAAAACGTTTGCGATCATGTTGGGATGGATAATGATTTCATCGATTGACACTATTTATTGCAGGAGCTAGAGGATACCTTGTAATTGACAAGAGAGGGAAAGCTTCAGCAGATGATAAATAAACCTCAAGCAATGACGGTAATGAAATACAATATCTAAAGTTTTCATTTAAACAAGATCCATGGAGATTTCTCCTTGGTAGTGCCTTGCACATCACCTAATGAAAGATATATTGCTGTTTTCTATCGTAATTGTCTATCTTTCATCTGCCTTTAGACTGCGGATTCACTGTAACTTAGGTTTCATATATAGAGACACATTTTCACCAGAATTCGTTTATTTGGGCTCACTTGCACATTTTTGAACGTTCAGGAGATGATAGATTTGATGAACCATCCGGCAACAACAATCCTGATAACCACAACAAGGATGGTTCAACAACTATAGATAGGTGCCATGCACTCAAAAGCACTTGCACTATTAAGGAAGGAAATATTTTATTGAGGTACTATGTTTTAGATTCGCACGTTCTTTTTTTCCTTTCGTGAAGTTAGTATTCTTACTAATGCTGGCATCATCTTATGTGGTCTTAGTCTTATAGTGCCGATACAACAATTTCATACTGATGATACTGGAGATCCAGTGAATGTAAGTAATGGTCAAGTTTTTTCTTTGGTTTGACGAGAAATAAACATATAATGAATCATGAAATCAAAATTAAATAATGTTCAAGTTAGAAGTAACACGCACTTACCCTATACCCTTAATTTTGAGACCTGCATAATATTTTGACATTTGGCTTTGAGAATACATGATATCACCTTCGTGTTATTTAATCAATATTAAATAAACTTCATAGATATCAAGTTCTATCACCTACCATATCTCCTCATTAACTTTTCCGAATATCTTCTTGACATGCATATTGCGGAAATTGATATTTACATGTTATGCAATTACTATTCTGCAGGAGCAGTCAGATAACACATCAAAAGAGGATCTCCAGCCATGTTCAACATTGTTTACTGCTTAATCTGGGTCCAAATTACACTGGAGATGAACTGAGGTAGGCTCTGTTCCCGTAAGTTGCACTGAAAACATGTCTTAATTTCTTCCCTGACACTATCTTATTTGTTTCACTATTTTACTTGTCCCTCTATTCGAAATGTGAAGTATCTAGTGTTTGGATTTCATAAGTTCAGGTGGTAGAAACTCCAAGAGGGAGTAAGGCAAAACATTAAATCGACAAAATATTTGAGCTCATCAAGGTAAATCAATGTATTTTTGTGTTAAGTGAGCTTATCTATTTGAGTTTTGTTGTGATATAAAAATCATTTGGAAGATTGAAATTTTCAGTCCACGGTGTCCAGAACTGAGTCTTATTTTGAATGAGTGCAACCTTTGAATGCAGAGATCTTTTTGATCTACTTTTCTTAGGGCACCAATGATTTATATTCCGGTATGTTCGACCTCTATATCAGTTTCTTCTTTTATGTTGAATTTAAGTTTTTTACTTTATAATTAGTTGTTTTATCTTGTGATTTGGACAGAATTGAACCAAAGGAAACCAAAAGGAGAAGGTTAACAACGTGCTCTTGTGCGACCAAGCTAGGGTTTAATCTGTGGTTTGCTTTCTAAGATCATTACTTCAGCTGGTTTAGTAAATATGATGTCTTTTGTATTTGATAAATATGGGTTTTGTTAGTATGTTACTAGATTAGGGTTCTTTTTTTGGAACTGTATGTTGTTATAGTTTAGATAAAAATGGGTTTTTTGAGTTGCATTAGGTTCTTTTGGCATCAGTTATAACAATATTTTGGTTCACCACCTTCCTATTCTTTCATGGTTGAGAAATTCACCATTTTTCGTATGTTTTCTGGTTTGTAGGAAGTTTATGAGAAAAAGCTGGTGACCTATGTGAGTCTCCAAGCTAATCCATTTGCAAACAAAGTGTGACTTAGATGCATTTTTTTGTTACAATTTTTTTTTTTTTTATTGTTGATACATGACATAGATATGGCAAAGTATGCATTGGCATTAACGGATCATTTGGATTGGCGAAAAGCTCATGCTTTTGAATATTCCATGGGTAAGTAAAGCCTTTACCATCCTATTTCAGTTTGCTAGCTTGATTTTTGGGCGTCTAGTATTAGGGATTCTTCTTAAACTTGCCTTGTTTTTTTTTTTTCGTCAGGGTTCATGATAGCGTATTTGAGGTATGCTTCACAAGTTTTTTCTTTCGTCAGTCCATATGTTTTGCCCATGTTTTCTGATTTACTGCCATTGGAGTGTAGGAAATTGGCTTACTAATTAGGATGGAGGATGTATGTAAACCACAAGAGAAGCAAGCCGAGTATCTATCGTCACTGCTTATCCCTCTATGCAATCAGGTAAGGGATGAATCCTTTCTTAAGGCAAGTTATTAGATGGGCAGGGGAAGACATTTATGTTAGTTGGAAAATCCTTGTTCACTGCTCTTACATGCATGGAGTAACTTTCAATCTCGTCTAGTTATTTTATATAATGTTGTTCTACTTTATAGTCTAATTTCCCTTCTAATCAGGTCCAAGAGCTGCTTTTAAATGCCAACGTACAAAATCAGGAAGAATCTTATGCTAAAATTGCTAATATACAACAATTAATCATAGAAATTAATGCAAGCAAGGTATTCTTGTTGAGTCTGTATACTCTCGGTTTATTTTTGTTAGGTCCATTTCATGTTTGCTCTCTTGTGGATGTTCTCCTTCAAATTCTTGTGGTGTTTCCTAAAGTTCATCCTCTACGGTAAGTTGTATAATACCTATTTGATTCTATCATTTGTATCAATATAAAAGATAATCAATTTGATTATCTAAGGTAGCATGTATCATAAGGCTGCTGACATAATGTTTTTAACTAAGATGGAGTTCGGAGCCTCTAATAGTATTTGAAAATTCCATATATACCTTCTTAGATTCAACTTTCTTAGGTAAGCAGGTGGCAGCAGAGCTAAATGAGAAATTGGACCATAGCGAGGCGCATCCATCTAAAAGTTGTACTGGTGATAATGGTTTGTGTCTTACCTTGAACAAGTCATTTCTCCCATTTATGAAACAATGGCAAAGGTTAGTTCATTATTTTTCTTGTAAGTACTTATGGGTTCACCAAGCCAATGGCAGATTTAAATTATATTATACGACCATTTTGATATATATTAGTTATGGTAGCGTGTACCTGTTGTACTGGAAAACCGGTGGAATTCCCATATTGGGAATTAATCAAGATAGGAGACATGTGCACGCTTTCTACTGTGTTTATGCATGTAATGATAGTTTGTTTTCTGTATGCTGCCACTATCATTTATCGTGGCAGATCTGTAGAACTTGAGATGGAATTATTTATCAGTAGGTGAATTCAGCTATGTAAAGCACTCTGTATAATCAGTGAGAGAATACGACATAAGCTATGTGAATGGGTTTTAAAGACCATAAATATTTTTTGCCAACATGTTATACTTCTAATTAACCTATTAGGTTTCCTGTATGTTTGTTCTTATTTGGAACAGTTCTTCCATATCACTGATTTATCTGCAGGAAACTTCTATACTTAACAGTGGGAAATATGCACACTCAGATTGGAGGGATTTTGTCGACTTCAATGAGTATTTTCTGGTTTGTCTTTCTTGACTTTGCTATAAGCTCAGTATTCATACTTGGATAATTGTTCGTATTATTGTCATTCTCGATGTATTTGCAGGTCTCCTTATTGCTTTGAGTTGAAATGGCCAATGAAGAAGGATAGTTAGTTTCTATTGCACCCTAAAGGGCGGAAAAGGGTAAGAGGAGCTCATTTTTATATAATATCCTTATCTTGTAGTAATATTTTTTGGGTGCTCAGTTTTTTTCTTGAATTCTCGCAGACATCTAAAAGTAGTTTGGTGGAGCACCGTACATTTCTTCACCTTTATCGAAGTTTCCATCGTCTATGGATATTTTTGGTCTTAATGTTCCAGGTTTTTTACATTTGATTGATGAAAATTTGGTGGGATGCTCCATATTATTTTCTTTTCAATAGTACAGTAATAAACGTGTGCTTGTTTTCCTATCTACAGATTCTCACAATTATAGATTTCAATGACGGAAAAATGGACCTCAATACTTTCAAGGAAGTACTTAGTATTGGACCAACATTTGTTGTCATGTGCTTCATAAAGAGTAAGCTGTTTCATTTGCCTTTGCAGTTTGTACTTCCATTATCGTATTGTTACTTATCTTTCAACTTAAAATATTCTGAACTATTGTTTTTTTCTATGTAGGTTCCATTTATGTCCTTCTTATGTTTGTGGCTTATACTACAACGAGAGGAATGGCGCTCTCACGGATTTTTATTCGCTTTTATTGGTTTGGAATCAGTTCAGTATCTATAACATATATTTTAGTGTGAGTCCCTTATCCACTTAGACTCCTATATGACACCTTTTAAAATAGAGCAGGAATATGACACAATTGTCAATTTTTCTAAAGTTCTCATATTTTCTTCACAGGTTGAATTGTTTATGTATAAGTATTATGTTGTTATTGTTTTGAATTCATTTTGCTTGCATTTTTTGCAGGTGGAATTAACTTTGATCATATAAATGGTAATGTATGCATCTATGGACCTCCCTATGAGTGTCAACTGGAAAGTCTAGTGAGTAAGGATCTCAACTGGCAAGACTTCTAACAGATCTCAATTTCTTCATGAGTTATGGACTGAATGTTTTACATATGCAAAGTAGTTGCAGATCATATTTTTTATATAAATTATAATTTGAGTGGATACTTGTATGTGTAGTTATAGGCGATGCTGGTCTCGTATATATTCCTCATCTCTTTTCTCTTTTTTTTACTGTTAATTGATGTAGTCTTGTTTTTTATTTTTTTGTGTTTGCAGCTTAGGGATGGAGTGATGGACCTAATTTGAGACAGTTTGTCAGAAGATGAAGGTATAGATGGGGAAGTCTTACCTTCAACTTAGTGTTGAAACTTCATGGTTGTAAATCGTGTAACATGAATATAGGTTAAGGTCTTCCAATTTAGTATTAGAAGTTTTCCGGACTTGGAACTCGAAGTATTTTAGATTGATGAACATTTTAGATAGCTGAAATTGTAAACTGTATACACATTTCTATACAAATTTAGTTTTCAATTCATTATCAATTTAATTTTGTTAAATTAATTTTTGAGTCACTATTAATGATTCAGCTTTTAGTTGTTGATTCAGTTGAATCAGTTTTGGATTCAGCTGAACCCAATAATCATTTTTTTATTATTAAATATCATAAATAAAAACTATTGCGTCTATCAGTATTAACCAGTTGACTGTCAATGAAAGTCGTTTTTCTAAAAATTTCAACCTTTACCAGAAATAGTCGTTTTGAAAAAAAACACAACAGTCGTTTTGAAAAAAAACCACTCCCAGATGCCAACTGAGGAACACAGTCATTTTTAAAGATATTACCTCTTGTCTTGACAGTGGTTTAACTTCCATTTTCCACTAGTGTACAGGTTCTTTTGTTTAATCGGTTCTTTTGTTTAGTCACTGAAGCGCGGGTTCTAAGACTGAAGTACTTTGATGTTTGATCTTCTAAGACTGAAGTACTTTAGATCTTCTAGGCATTCAAATTTTGGACAGAAGTACACTTATTGACCCTTGAAATTTTGAATTTGAATATAGACATTCCTGCTTAATTTGGCTCCATTTAGATGAATATCAACCTATTTTATTTTTCCTACATTGAGATTAAATATTTATCATCATTTTAATGTTTCCGATTATTACTTGAGAATATATAAATGCTTCTAGTTCCAGGTAAACGTCGGAGTTGGAGAATTTAGAAATTTAGACAGTAAGTCTTGAGGAACTCATTGTTATGAATTTGACTGAGTTCGACGAGGTATTGACCTATCCTAACTGTAAAGAAGGATGTTGGAGTTACCGACTGACCACGAGGTATAAAATTCTTAACCATTTCATTACTAAGAGGAAAGGCTTGGCTAAAATGCATATATTTCATATATATGTTGATACAATCTTGATTCATTTGTTCATTACACAACATGTAAATATATGTATCTATTCCATTCAGAGTGCTTCCACTTGATGTTGAACATCGTTCATAGATTGTCATACATAATTTGTCCTATCATATACAAGATTTGTTAATTTTCTGGGGAACCAGATTGTTTTTATTATGCGAAAGGATGATGGAGATTGCCTCTGTCACTGGATTATCTGGCCAGAGATGCCGGATGTGAGAAATGCCAATGGATAACCTAAGGTACACCCCCCATCTTGACCTACCTGGATTGCAATATTCAATATGTTTGAATCTCCAAATGATATCAGCCTAATAAAAAATCAAATATGGCAGGATGCAAATTTGGTTTTAGTCATTCGCAGGTGACCCTCTTCATAGTATACTCAGTAGGTTTTTTCCAGTACTGGATGGCTACCCACTACTCTGATAAAGACAAAACATGGATTGGTTCTCCATTAGGAAACTTTGAAGACAGAAGTATTTGGATAGGCTACACATATTCTTTGTACTGGACTATTACCATTTTGGCAACTATTGGCTATGGAGATTTGCATGCCTAGAACATAAAGAGAAGATTTTCATGTTTTCATGCTTCATAGCATTGGTCTCACTGATTAACTACTTGAACATGTTTCTAAGCATGCAGTTAGGTGTCATGTTTCTAAAATATAGTTTTACTTATAGGTTCTCACATTTCATTCTTTGATTTTATTCATTTATACTTGAATTCATCGGTTGAATGTTTGCAAGCCGAAAATAATATCAAGCTTTAGGACTTCCTTTTGTAAAACTTCTTTAGTTGTCATAAAAATTGTGTCTTTCCATAAATTGGTGTCTTCAGTTCTCATAACAATATTACAAGATAAGCTATCTCATAATATTGTTGTATTTCACTCACTACATTTTAATTGGTGTTGTTCTGTATGGGTGCAAATGGAAGAAAATGTTTGATTGAAGTTGTTAGTGTTCTGATATGATGTATGGACTAGGCGTGTGAAGTGCACATGTAATATAAGAGGTAGCTGATGATGGTAAGTGTCCCTATTTGGTGGTATGGGAGGGTTTCATGAGCACCAGTTTGAAAATTATGGAGTTTCTAATTTTCAATCCAACCATATTCTCTTTTGACAAAAGATTTTATTTTATTTTAGTTTTTGATCTAATCGAATGCACATTTGTGATTTACCATTTTGATTTAATCAGAATATGTGAATTTCCATATCTCTCTGCTCAATTTCCATTTAAGCTTTAAAAGCTTATGATCGTTTAAGGTAACCTTTGGGATTGAGTTAACCATATGTGAAAGTTTCTAATCTTTGTTTAAAAATGTTTTTAGCTATGATCCTAGAATACTACTGGTGTTATCTTGAGCATAAATCTAAATGCTAAATTGAAAAACTTATGATTGTTTATCCCATTTTTAGCTTTTCACATATATTCTTGCAGGTAGAACTGTTGTGATAAAAGTTGATGTCGCAACTGATTATAAGTTATGTATTGAGGATTTCAATATGAATGCCACTTTTGCTGCCATAAAAGAGGATAATTGTTATTGGTGGTGGGGCTACTTTGGTCCATTTGTCGACTTCGCCTCATTTTGAGAAATATAATTAGGTCATATGTGGCAAGTTGTGATTCACATGATGAAGGTATACAATTAAGTTCTTTCTTAAGATTGAGAGGTCATGTGCCTGAAAAAAACTCTTAATGGATTCATCTTAATGGATTCCTTTATTTTTTCGCACCTTAAGATACCAGAGATAGGTGGCACAAATAAGTTTCAGCATTTCTATTGCCTCTTATCTTTAATTTCTCATGTAATTCATACGACTAGGTGGACCGGTGTCTTAAGAATAACCATCATCATTATTGCATTTGTGAGAAGGTCGCTTTCATGTAAAATCATCACCTGCTATAATAGATACTTTTCATAAAATTTCGCAGCTTCACAGTTACAAAAATCCAATAGGGAAAGAAAAAACAATCAAATTGTCACATACAAAGCAAAGACCTAATTTCCAGGTGTGCAGCACGGGTTCTTCCCTAGAACTGAGAACATAGAGACATAAAGTAATGTTTTTCAATTTTGATTAAGGTGTATTATCCAAAAGCATCAACAAATAAAAAAATGCATCCCGATAGAGCGAGGCGAAGCCAAGCCACATTGAATAAAAAATGCTAAGAGACAAGGCGCCGTGAAACCGAGCCTCAGCAAATCAAAAATCCTAAGAGATAGGACGAGGCGAAGCCGAGCTACACCAAATTAAACATGCATCGCGACGTGGCGGGGCGAAACCGAGCAACACCAAATCAAAAATGCATTGGGCCGGAGCGAGGAGAAGTGAAGCCGAGCCACACCTAATAAAAAAAGGCATTGTGACGGGGCGGGACATAGCCGTGAAACACCAAATCAAAAATACACCGGGGCGAGGCGAAGCCGAAGCTGAGCCACACCTAATCAAAATTGTATCACGACGAGGCGGGCGAAGTCCCACGACACCTAATAAAAAATACACGACGACGCAAGGCGAAGCCACATCACACTAAATCAAAAATATGGCTAAAAGAAAAAAAAATGCCCGAACGTAGCACGGGCACAAAATCTAATTAGACGTATACAGTATGAAAGCACATAAAAGTTATATTTCTTTTAAATGGAAAATTTTCGGTATTCCCTAAGATTTTTTTATTTTCCCTAAGATACTGGGAAGCACTGACACGGACACGTGACACGGAAGCGACACGACACGGACACGAGGACCGGCAATTTCTCAAAATACTAGGACACGGACACGTATATAGTATATAATATTTCCATTAAATTATATATGTTCGTCCCCATTCCTTGCATAAAAGATTAAGCATTTACCTGTCTAAATGTTCCCAGACATAGATATATATCGATTATTAACAAAAAGTTATATAGACATTTACTAGTCTATATATACATATCAACAAAAAGTTAGACGGCTTCACAAAAGGGAGTAAAGTCCTTTCCGCAACTTCATGAACCAAAAACTAGCCAAAAGAAGGCTTCACAAAAGGGAGTAGAGTCCTTTCCGCAACTTCATGAACCAAAAAACTAGAGTATGTGGCTGAGACTCTGTGAGCGAGGTTTGAATAGAATAAATTCTTTTTCAATTTGGAAATTGGAATTAAAAAATAGTCCAACATATGTGTCCGAGTGCGTCCGATATGCGTCCAACGTGCGTCCCCTATGTGTCCAACGTGCGTCCAGTAAGGACACGGATTTTCACGCGTCCGACGCGCGTCGTGGCCGCGTCATGCGTCCGACACGGACACGGGACCAAATCTGATATGTCCGTGCTTCCCAGCTAAGATAAGATATATAGTCTCTAGCCCCACAGTGACTTGTTCGGGATAAAGGGCTTTCAATTTACGTTACAAGGTGAGTAATAAGATTAGGGTTTGGGCGGTCCAACCCCGTTATTTTATAGAAGTTCTACTGCACGAGGCAAACAATGCAGGCCAATCGAATCAAAACCCAAAGGAACCGACATAAGCTTCATAAACGTTAGTGTGAGAGAAATCTCGAGTTCTTGAGAGAGAATCGAAATCGAGCAAGAGTGAGAGAGATTTGATCGCTGAAACTTCTCAGATCTCATTGCCATGGCGATTTCATCAAGTCTCTCTCATCTCTTCCAAATCATCTTCATCATTTCCCTTTCCGTCATATTCACTTCTGCTGAGATTCGTTCTTCTGAGATTCGTTCTGATGATAGATCAATCATCCCCTTTGATGAATTCGGTTTCACACATACAGGTCGGTTAGAACTAAACGTATCACACATTACTTTATCGAACCCTAACCCTGAACTTGATCTTTCACAAATAGGGTTTTTCTTAAGTACAAGAGATTCATGGATTCATGTTCTGCAGCAAATTCAAGATCTCGATATTACATGTGCACTTCAATCAGAACTTGTTAAAGTTGTTTATACTTTTGATAAACTCAAAGGAGCAAAAGAATTAGGGATTTTGTATTCTGAATCGGAGTCTAACCAATTTACTCTTGTTTTTGCTAACTGCTTACCTCAACTTCAAGTATCAATGGATGTTAGATCTGAGATGTACAATCTTGATGGAAAGAATAGTAATCGTGATTACTTATCTGCTGGAAAAACTGTTCTACCTAGGGTTTATTTTCTTTTCTTTTTGGCGTATTTTTCACTATCCGTTGTTTGGGTTTATTTTTTATACAAGAAAAGATCAACAGTTTATCATATACATTACTTTATGTTAGCTGTCCTGGTACTGAAATCGTTGAATTTGTTATGCGAAGCTGAAGATAAATCATATATTAAACGGACTGGTAGTGCTCATGGTTGGGATGTTTTGTTTTACATTTTCAGTTTCTTGAAAGGGATTACACTTTTCACTTTGATTGTATTGATTGGTACTGGATGGTCATTCTTGAAACCCTATTTACAAGATAAAGAAAAGAAAGTATTAATGATTGTAATCCCTCTTCAAGTTGTTGCAAATATTGCTCAAGTTGTGATTGATGAAAGTGGGCCTTATGCTCAAGATTGGATTACATGGAAACAAGTTTTTCTACTCGTGGATGTTGTTTGTTGTTGTGCGGTGCTTTTCCCGATTGTTTGGTCTATTAAGAATCTCCGAGAAGCTGCTAGAACTGATGGGAAAGCTGCGGTGAATTTGATGAAATTAACATTATTCAGGCATTACTACATTGTTGTTATTTGCTACATATATTTCACAAGAGTTGTGGTATATGCTTTGGAGACAATTACTTCATATCGATACCTTTGGACTAGTGTTGTAGCGGGGGAGCTAGCAACATTGGCTTTCTATGTGTTTACAGGGTATAAATTTAGGCCTGAAGCTCATAATCCATATTTCATGATTGATGATGATGAAGAAGAAGCTGCAGCTGAAGCTTTGAAACTTGAAGACGAATTTGAATTGTGATTATTTTGGTCGCAATACTGGAAAAATGACCAAGTGTGTCATGCCTCGGATGATTATACTGGGGCATCAATGTGTCATCGAGGATTTTGGAAGGTTGAGCTAGCTAGCCAGGTAGGAATATGGTATGTTTATGTACTATTCTATCTTTTAGGGATGCCATAATACTTCTGTAGTTATTGTGTGATCTTTCACTTTTGTTATTCTTCGTTTATCACTGTATTTTTGTACTCAAACATTGTACTCAAACAGCTTGGTTTCCTTACTTTGTCTGTTTGTTGATACAAGTGAAACCAATATACAATCCTTTTGGCATACTTTTTCCATATGTTCGCTATATGCATGCATTAACACTAGATTTGTAGAGGATATGGTATTTTGTTGTTTAACTTTTTATATCGCTAGATTTACATCATAATAACTGCCTAACTCTTGCTAATTATTATTACTTCTACATAAGATGTGTCATGTTGAAAAGCAAAATTATGAAATGCTTCCACAAGATTATGAAATGCTTTTAGGATCAGTACTGTTTCTGATGAAGGAGGTTGAGAAGTGTGGGTTCTTTCCGTAAGGAGGTATATGTCAGTTTTCCATTTGAAAAAGAGATTATACTAAGTCGGTTAGAATAGCACTAGCACCAAGAATCTGTATTATAGTGTCCTACCTTCATTCGGAGGGAAAATAGTTTCAATGATTTTATGAATCATTTTTTCTGTTTATTTTCTAACTCTTTATTACAAGTGTACCACAGCAGGATGGGCTTCTGGCTGCCTAGGCTGTTCAAAATAGCAGTAGCACCGAGCAAATAGTTTCAATGATTCTATGAATCCTTATTTCTGATCATCATCTCTAACTCCTCTTTATTGCAAGTACGCCACTGTAGGGTTGCTTCTGGTTGTCTAGGCTGTTCGTCATGGTTTGTAGTGCAGGGACCAGGCAAACAATAATTGGAAGTAAAATGCTTGGAATGAAAAAGAACTTGGTGTACTTGTTTCGGTTTGTGACCATGTTGTCTTCCCCTTGTGGAAACTTCGATAGCATGCTCTGGGGAATTTTTTTGACTCAACTTTCTTGAGAAAAAACTGTCTAGTGCAATAAGTTTGTGTTTGAGATTCTTGGAAGATCAGTCGTCTGAGGCTCTGAGCAAGGGTATGCGGTTGTGATCTCCAGCGGTTCTTTATTAGAGTGATGATCAGACAAGTCTATGTTGCGTACTTACGTATGTTATCCTCCATCCGTGCAGGAAAAAAGTTACTATCACTTTTTACGTTAAGTTAAAAAGGTTATGGTAGATAGTAACTTCCTTCCTGAAACAGGGGGAGTATTAAGCTATAGGGTTTTCTTAACCAGCATTTTGTTCATTTTTTTTAATTTTTTTTTATCAATATTTTGTTCATTTGTTGCTCATCCTCATCAGTGTATCTTTTTCCTTGCCTTTTTTTTTTTTTTAGAAAACACCAAATAATATTAATATTAAAGAAGCCTCATCCCTTAGATAACAGTAAAACACAGATCCAGAACAAACAAGTTGAAATTAACACCTAGTCGGGCTTTAGACGCCTAGCCTTGTTGTCGGGGTTCCAAAAATAGCATAGACGGGTAACACGGGTTAGTCTTTTATATAAAGTATATATACTAGTTTGTTTTGGAATCATTTTTTGACAGTGTCGTCATGGGTAAAGCTCTATAATGAAAGCGAAATATTTTAGAATCGTTTTTTTGGGACCATGATTTTTTTTCCTAGTGACATGTTCGGTTGGGAAATATTTTTTTGCGACGTAACTGAACTAAGATTCGGTTGGGAAATATTTTGCGACATAACTAAACTAAGGTTCGGTTGGGAAATATTTTTTGCAACTAACCGAACTATTGTTCGGTTGGTAAATGTTTTTTGCAACTAGTTCGGTTGGTAAATGTTTTTGCAACTAACCGAACTAATCAGTTTGGTTGAAAAAAGTTTTTAGCAACTAACCGAACTAACCAGTTCGATTGGGAAATGTTTTTGCAACTAACCGAACTTATGTCTAAAAAGCCATGGTCCCCCAAAAAAGCCATGGTCCCCAAAAAATGATTCATCTTTTAGGGTGTAGTTGTTGATCTCGTTTTAGCTGGATTATTCGAAAGCTCTATAATGAAAGCAAAGTATTTTAGGGTGTAGTTGTTGATCTCGTTTTAGCTGGTCGTGATGCGCCTCGAGATGGCCGTCTTCTGTCCCCCTGCCGGTGGGGCTCGATTCGATACCGGAGTTCCATTCTTCATATTTTATTTGTTTATATAGTTTGAAATTTCTTCGTGCCTGAACGCGAGCTCTTCCCAAGGACTCGCAGAATCGAAATAGCGAAATTCTTGGGTCATCTCAATGGGTTCAGAAACCACACGTTTCTCGGGTGGTAGGTGGTCCCCCAGAGCTTTCGGAGAAGGGTAGCCTAGTGGGTAAGCACAACAATGAACCGCGGCGAACCCCCAGACGACCTATCTAAGATTAGGGGGAGATCCTCAGTAGGCGGTGATCCGAACAGCTGCGGATACACTTTTGGTAACCGGCCAACAGCTTGGACCAAATTACATCGGTTAAAGGTGTTAGCCAACGTGGCAAAAGAAGGACTCGCTTGCGTATCTTACTAAATATTGTGGAACTTTTCGTTTCCTTAAGAAATTAAAAGGGTTTTATTAGCTTGTCGATGACTTCATCGCCTTACTCGCGTCAATATCAACAGCAGATGAATGAGATATTCTTTCAACGAGGTGGAAATCCGCCCTTTCAAGATAACTAACTGATATTGAGGAACTTCTCTGCAACTCGGGAACATGAAGTTGGAATCGCTAGTAATCGCGGATCAGCATGCCGCGGTGAATCTGTACCCGGGCCCTCACCTAGGAAGGAAAGGAACTAATTATAAATAGATTTCAGAAGTTCACTAATTACCAAAAGCTTAGTCTCGTGGCCCTAGTGCGTGATCCTTTTACTAAGAAGGAAGTCATACATTTGAATGGTCGTGAGTGTCTGCGTATCATAAAGAAGCAATAGAAGAATCCCATACATAAGGGGGCGCCTTTATTACGATAAATGTCTACTTCTTTGCTTAGTGATTCTATTACATCGGATGGGGTTTCAGGTACTCTTATTAGACTTTCGCCCCATTTATCAGGGACTTTTTTGGTTGCTTTTGGCGGATCGTTGCTTGCTAGATTGGATCGGATGTCAGCTAGTGGAGCCACCATTCGTGGCTATTGGGAAAATCTCACCTATTTTGAGAGATTTGAAAAAGCACTATCTAGATGAAGGGTTCTATACATCTACCATTTCTAAATGCATTTCTTTAGATGGACCAAGAAAAGACGATCATGTTTCGCAGTGCGAGGTATGGGTTAGAAAGAAGGGGCAAGCTATTGATGATAGCCATTCTAAGGAAGCTAAGAGAGATGACTGTAAGGAACCAACGATTCTCTATTCTTAAACAACCAATTGCCTCCGTACTGAATCGGCATTTGATAAATTATCCAACCCCGAGAAATTTGAGCTACTGGTGGGGCTTCAGGCTTCGTTTGATCTCCCAAAAGCGGAAGCTGAATTAGTTGCAGGCTATAATGTCGAATATGCTTTGCGGAACTATCAAAGAAAAGGGCGTTTAGGTTAGATCCAGCAAACTCAAAGGTGAACAAACCTCTATTTCTTGTTATAGGCTTCTATAAAGGTCTTTCCCAACTTCTTCGACTGGACTACCCGACGTTTTCTATCTCATACTCCCCAGATCAACCCCCAATTCTTGAAATAATAAAGGCAAGGAGTAAAAGAGGGATGTACTGTGCCGATCTTCCTTCTTTTTCCAACTCCCCGAAAACAACGTTCGACTTACATGTGAAACTTGAGTTGAGGCGAGAGCAGCCTAGATTTATCGGTATGGACTTCAATCTGGCTCTTGAACGGGATCTTAATGAAAGTACCTGACTCAATAGACATATCCCGCCCTTCGCCACAACTTTCTCCAAAGCTTAAAGCTATTGACAATATGACTTTCAGCTGGGACAAAGCAACTGAAGAGAGGTAGGCAGTCACTCGACCAATTTCTGCGTTAGTGTCGAATATTCATTCTTCACTTACTGAGAATGGGAACTGGCCTACTCGGATGGAGAAATATAATCAAAGTACTTCGTCGAAATAACGTTTGTGGAAATGGAAAGAAAAGCTTCTTATTTTGTGGGTTGTTAGTGGAAAGACCAGATTCATACCTGACTTTCTTCAGTAGGAAGATTTTTCCACCTTTTTATGGTGGAAAATTCAGACTTTATTTTTGATGTTGCGATCACATAAAAACAGAGACTGATAGAGTTCTTCCAATCGGGGAAAGCAAAGAGGACTTCAAAAACAAGGAGCCAGTCCAAGCGCTCAAAGGAAGTCAGGAAAACTCTTTGTGATGGAAAGCTACTTTCTTGTTCGGAAAGGAAGAGACTCGACTGAATGGAAGAGGAGTGGAGAGAAAGCAACTAGTGAGTTATACCGAGTACTCAGTAAATTATGGACCACTTCAAATCTTCGTTTTCGAGAGGGATGATCAACTCTTTTGGATAAATATTTTTTCTCTACAGGCCTTTCAATCCACATTTCTTTTTTGGAATGCTCAAAATTATACTTAACGATCCAATTTCTGCGAAGCATATCAATCTCCGAAACACAGGACCCGAGAACGCTTTTCCATCTCCCCACGGAAGGGGCGCTATGCCAAACCGGTTCCGGAGGAGATTTCTCAGATGTTTCAGTTCGCTAAGTTGAAAGTCCAAAGAGCGCAGACTCGCTACGGAACTTGGATACGGTTTCCCGATCGGGAGATCCATGGATTACAGACGGTATCTCCCCATGGATTTTCGCCTCTGAAAGCGTCATTCCTTCTCAATGCTCGGGCTCATTCGTAGTCACGAGTGAGTCCTCAAACCTACCCTTGAAGTCGACTAACCCCTGCTTCCGTTGGCTGATGAGTTGATAACAAAGTGGCGAACGGGTGCGTAACGCATGGGAATCTGTCCATTTTCTGAAAAATCATGTCTTTCGCTTTTTCTGGAACTTCAGATTAAGTTTTGTCGTCGTCAGTTTCATCCAACTGGATTGATTCATTTTCCTTAGCTGTGGACTCCTCGGTCGCGTAAACGGATGAAAGGGTAAAGATCTCGTCGCAAGCAGAGGAATCAAAGGAAGGTAAAGCCAAAGCCCAAAAGAAGGGGAACTCAGAGAATGTCGCCTTGAGTCAAAACACTCCACCCACCTTTCAATTCAAACTAACCCCCGGGAGTTAAAGGAGTAGCGTGTTCTAGCAGAAGTGGATAATCGTTTAAAGGAGAAATAAATGGACTTAACGGTAGGTGGCATTTCAGCCTCTATTCCTTTACTTAGCGAGAAAACGGGGAGAGAAGCTTAAGCTATTAGGTGTAGGCACTTTACAGAGGTTACAGGTTGAAGAGAGCCCTAACATTCCTTGGAGGACCAAACCATTACTACCAACCCAGACGACCTCTTTGAGATATACGGTTTATGCCGGAAAGGTACAAAGTTGGACTAATTTGGAAACATTGGGAAATTTACTTTATACCTACTATTCCGTCTGGTTTTTTATTATTCGAAACGTTTTGACGATATTTCGTGTAAGAGATCCTAATTATGTTTTTATAGGATTTGTTTCTTTGAATCATGGGTTTTTTATCCCGGTGTCTTTAGGGGCGACACAAAACGACAAAAAATGTCATAATCAGTAGGTTATTTCACAATCGGTAGATAACTTCCGGGGAGTTTTTTTTAATGGCCAAACTACCCTTTACAATCGATAGATAACTTCACAATCGGAAGTTAATCCACAATCGGGAGTCAATTTAGTTTATTTAACTTCCGAATATAAAGTATCCCCAAAATGAAATCCTTTGTCTTTTGAATTTTGATTATCCTATAATCGGTAGTAAATAAAGTTATCCTGACCCCCGATTAAAGTAGACATTTGGCTAAAATGCTACCATAATCATTAGTGAATTTAGGTTATTTAACTCCCGAATATAGAGTTGTCCCAAAATGAGATTTTGCAAAAATCCTTTATTTTTCTAATTTGGTTGAGCCTATAATCGGTAGTAAAATAGTTCATATAACTACAGAATATAGAGTTTCCCCAAAAATGAGATTTTGTAATCGGTAGCTAAAAAAAACCTAAACTACCGATTATGAAGGGCATATAAGTATTTTCAACCTATTTTGTCTTTTGTGTCGCCCCTAATTCTGTTTGGGTCGCCCCTAAAGACGCCAGGATATTTTACTGGCGTTACAGGGATGTGTATTATTTGTAATTAAGATAATTTTTTTGGTTACCAGTTTTTCTTGATGCGAATAATGATTTAAAATATCATGAGGTTTCAAAAGAGTCATAAGAATCTTGAGGTTTTTTTTTCCCACAACTACCATCAGATTATGTATTTCCATAACTATCATCTTTGTTTTGTTAAATGGAATCCCAGGAGATCCTTTTAAAATTTCAAGAGGCTTACGTCAAGGAGATCTCTTTCTCCATACTTACTCATAATTTGTAAGGAAATATTCTCTTAGACTTAAAAAAACTTTACATGGTGTCAAAATAACACCTAAAAGTGACCCTATTTCTTACTTTTTCTTTGGAGATAATTGTCTTCTCTTTGTTAAAACTTACTTAGTGGAGTGTAGGCCACTAGACACAATAACAATTTTTAGTAAATATTTTGGTCAACTTATTAATTTTGAAAAGTCAGGAGTGTTTTTTAGTAAAAAAAAGTGGAACCAACACACCAGAGAATGATGTCCAAATTGTTGAAAATAAATCATATCAATCTTAGAGACCCATACTTAGGAGCTTTTCTATTCATGGAAAGATCAAAGATAAAAACCTTTGCTCCAATTCTTGAAAGAATGGAGTCCAAATATATAGGTTGGAAAGGCTTGATCCTTTCTTAACCCTGTTGATCAGTTCTAAACATGGATGTTGTAGTTGTAGGAATTCCTACACTACACCCCTCACAAGAATCCACAATTATCAACACATATTTGGAGATTAAAAACAACACTTTATTGATTAATTTTCAGTAATGTTACAAGAAATGGGAGAAATCAAGAATGCAACCGCTCACAAGAACTTTTCTCTCTCCTCAAAACTTTATTAATGCTCAAAAATTCATCCTCTCCACTCTGAATCTACTGGGTCTCTTTATATAGGGTAGTTACATAATGGATGACAGCTAGGATGTCCTTTAATTTCGGATCTGACTCGCGGTATTATCGCAGCAGTTATAATGTCAGTTCTCGCAGGTGTTGTAATCCTCGCAGGATCATCATGCTCTTCTCATGTTTCAGCTATCGTCATCTGCTTCGTCATTCTTTGAGTCATTCTGCGACACTCGCAGTATGTTGTTGAAGAACTCGCAGACGAATTCGCAGAAGTGTTGTAAATCTCACAAGAGTAATATCATGGCGATATTCTGGTCCTACATCTTGCCTCTTCTCATGTCTTTTCTGCGAAGGAGGAAAGATCATGAGAAATAAAATGCCGCAGCTACCCATATTTTCGTCTTCTTTTTCCGACAAAACTCTGTAAATTAAGTGTAACCGCCTACACGTGTCGAGTATTCTTTTCTTTACCGGTTAATCCCTTATTATCCGGTTACCATTCTTCTGTCTATAAAAGAGAGAATCTATCGAGGAAATATTTTTCTTCTTTTACTTCTTCGTCTTCTTCACCTCTTCGTTCTCTGCAAATTTTTCCCATCTGTAACTTTCTTCTTCTACAAATTCACCTGCTACTGCTTCAATGGAATCATCAAGGTATGTGTTCTTCTGACGTTACTGGACTCGACTTTGCTTATCTGAACATAGTTTACCCGTATTATTCAATCTTTTCTACTTGATTCTTCGTAACTCCAATACTGTGTTCTCTTTTCAGTGGAACTACTCCTAACACCCAGTATGTAATCCAAAACCCTAATCATCTTAAGGATTCGCAGAAAAAACTAGATGAAAAGAAAAGGAAGCCTGCGATTCATAAGGTAGTAAGAAATATTTGTTTTCTTAATAACAATATTGTTGCCTCTGTTTTTTATCTAAATTATTATTCGCAGGATGACGAAGGTATTGCTAAACCTCGCAAACGATCTCGCCAAGTTAAAACTATTGATATTGACATTGCCATTCCCACATTTTCTACGAGTTATGTTCCTTCAACCTCGCAAATGGAACCTCCATCCTCTATCTGCGAGAATATCGCTATCAATTCCCATGTCTCAGCTGATCGTCTGACAAATGAGACTCCTAAATCTATTGTGAACAAAACTTCTTCCACTCCTATGTCACTTCCAATTGTTACTTTTCCAGACACTCCTCCTTCTGATGATATAATTATTGCGAATGATTCAAATCTTCAGCTTTCTACTATCATTACTTCACCTTTTTCATCTCTCCATTCTTCTAAGGAAATTCCAGTAGGAGTAGATGTTGCTTTTAAAATCTTGTCTGACATTTTAGATGATGCTAAGAAGTCTTCTGCTGATCCTATCAAGCAGGGTGTCTCCGAGGTTTCAGGTAAGTATTTTGGTTCTAACCAAATGGATTCACAAGCATCCTTAGAGAATGAAGTTGAAACTTTAAAAAGAAGTCTCCAAGCCAAGACTTCAGAATGTGACATTCTTTACCAAAATCTTCGCAACTCTTCACTTGATTGCGAAAATCTTCGCGGTAAAAACTAAAAGGTATAGTTTCTCTGCCTCTGTCTCTTGTTTTTCTGTTTTAGCAAATTTTCATCTTTTCTATATTCAGTTGCCTTTTTAAATTCTTGGTTCGCATATTTTTTTTTTAAATCAGAAACGATTCATGGAGAGATTTCAATTTGAGTCTATTTCTGAAGAAGCCCGCGCTGAGAAAGATTCTTGGATGGACCAATATAATAGACTAGACAATCTTCACACATACTCGATCGATCAAATAGATAATCTTACTAATGAGAATGGCCAATTATTGCAAAGGCAAAATTTATTAAGTAGCGAAGTTACTCGCCTATCATATTTGTTAACCCAAGCTAACTTGGCGATGGAATCTTTATCAGATGAAAATAAAACTTTGACTCAGGAGAAACGTAGTTTTTTGAACATGATGGCGATTTCCTCGCAACAATTGATTATTCTTCAAAAAGTGTGTGATAATAAAGAGCAATCTCTTCGTTCACTAAAATATGAACTCAAGGAAGTAACAGAATCATCCGCCGCTGAGAAAGATAAACTTATCAAGGGTAGATTAACTCTAAGTTTAAAGGCCAGTAAACTCTAAGATCAATATTCCCAATTAGAAGAATCTTACTCTTTATTATCAAAAGAAAATTCGTATATCCTCTCCAGAGAAGAAAATATAAAATCTCGCCTGAAGGGTATAGTTGGGGACAAATTTGATGATGCCATGAACCAATGGGAGAATTGTTGCTTATCACTAATTCAAAATTTAAGTTCGCAAAAGGAAGGTAGTCATTTTGACTGCCTCAATTGTTAATCTCTCTGTTAAATTTCTCTGCTATACTTCTTGCGAGATCTTTACCTGAATATATTTTCTGTTAATTTGTTTTTTTCTCGCAGAATCTGAAAAAAGCCTTCATTCTACCATTGCTGATCTGACTAACAAATTGGCTAAAGTTCGCATAGAAAATGAAGTTCTCACTTCTCATTGTTCAATCTCGCGATCGAGCAGAGAGAAGATATGACTATCTTGAATACTTCAAGAATATGGATATTGGAAATTGTGATAGAGGTTTCCTTCGCAAAGTTCATCTTAGTTCTGAAGTTCTTGTGAATGACATTCTGATATCCAAGTTTCTCCCCCTGTAACCATCAAGCCTCTAGAAGTAGATGATGATGAAATTCCTCTTCCTTTAGATGATGATCTAGATTATGTAAGCGATGAAGAAGATATTTCTCAAGAAGACCAAACAGAAGAAGAAAAAATCCCTTCTAGAAAAGTAGCTATTGGTGGTGAAGCAATTCCTGGTGAAGAGTTAGAAAAAGAAGAAGCTCGAATCAATACTGAAGCTTGAGTTCTGTTTTTATTTTTCCTTTACTTCCTCTTTCTTGTGAGTAATGTACTTTTATGCAACTTTGGAATTCAATTACATTTCTGTTATTTGAATATTTTTAAGAAAGATAATGATATTTTGTTTATCAATTCCCATACTTTCCCCTCATTATCTTTCTTGTACTGGACATGTGTTTCATGCATTTTAGTATATTGCCGCGAACAGTGTTGCGAATATGATTGCGAAATTATGGATAGTGCTGCGAAATCGTAAATAATCCTTATGAGAGAATTTGAATAACACTTCTGAGAAATTCTGAATAGTACTTGTTTCTCACTATCTCTCTTGAGATGAACAAACCTTTCATGCATTCTTAATAGTAAATAGTTAATGTTTGGGATTATTCTGTTGGTCTTATTTTTCCATCCTAGTTAAAGGTCTTATTTTGCCAATTTTTTGTGTCTGCGACAAAATCGCAGGACGTCTTTATATTTGCATGTATTGACCCATTGATCTTGCATTATCTTTATTCTTTCAATTTATTGCGACAATATGACAAGTCTAATTTCCCTTGCGAGAACAAAGCCTCATTGACTTTCATCACTAGGCAAAGATGAACTTGGCTAAAACGAAAACTTTACCAACACACATTTTGAGAAATAGATAAGCGAGATATACTCAGCTCGAAATGTCACATGTGAATATCTTTAGTCTATATAGTAAAACGACTTTTGTCTCAAGATAGGATATAGAGTAGATATACTTTTGAGTGATAGATAAGTTCAAGTCTCAACATACCTTTTAGTCGATGAAGATCCACTGGTTCCTTGAATATTCCTTCGTCTTGTATGATGATTGCCATGGAGTTCTTGATCTCAACTACACTTTCTATCCTAGTCCGAGACCTTAGCTATAGTAGACTAGAAATCAAGACTTTATAGTTTTGATCACTAACATTGACAAACATGCTTGATATAGCAACGCATGCAAGTTCAACCGAGCAATGGTCTAACAATCTCCCCCTTTGTCAATTTTAGTGGAAAAACTATTAATACATATGGAATACAAAAAATATGTAAATAAACTTTGTAGCTCCTATTCCACATGTCTAATCTTCAACAATACTTGAAATCTTCGTCACTTCCAAGTAGTCCAATGATCCCAAAGGTTATAAGTTTAGGATCATCGTTGTTGAAAATCCGTAGCTATAACAATGAGAAAAGCATCGGTTCTCGATCATTGTTATACAGTGTCATAGTATTATTACACAGCGTCAAAGTACAATTGCATCACAAGTTAAACAACAATACTTGTAGGACCAGAATATCGCTACAACGCTATTCCTACGATATTAACAACGTTTCTGCGAGTGTCACTGCCAATTCTTTAACAACGTCTCACGAGCGTCACAGAATACCCAAAAGAAACTGACGATGGAAGAAGTAAAAGAAGAATACGTTGATCTTGCGATGGTCATCATTCTTGCGATATAGAATATTGTAGTAATTGCGATGAGATCGCAAAATAGATCCGAAATAGGAGGAAAACTTAGTTGTCATTCATTATGTAAATACCTATATAAAGGGTTCGATAGATCCAGAAAAGGATGATGTATTTTTAAGAGTTGAAAGAGTCTTGAGGAGAGAGAAACTTCAAGAGAATATTTGTAATCTTGATTTCTTCCAATTCTGTAAACATTTCTGAAATTTGAATAGTAAAGTGTCGTTTAATTCTTTGAAGTTTAATTGATTTCCAATAGATTTCTATAGAATCTTAACAAGGGTGTAGTGTGGGAATTCCTGAAACTACATTTTGGCGCCCAGAAATAGGGAGAATCAAGCTAAGAAATCTATAATTACAACTTGAAGATTTGAAGAAATTGTTAGAGTTGAAGAAATGGCTAGAAGAATAAGAAATACATCAGAACCACCGACAACTGTGAGAAGAAGTAAAAGACTTGCAGGTGAGGGAACATGTGAATTGGAAGAATCTTTAAGGATAAGATCAGGAAGAGATAAAATAATAAATGAAGCAGAAAGTTCAATTCAATAGCCGAATCAACAAACACAAACACGAGATAGGAATGTGGATTATAATAGAGTGAGTGTGCATACTTGGAGGTCGGATTCGATGGAAGAAGCAGAAAACCGACAATTAAGAAATGAAGAAGGATAAAGAAATCAAGAAATAGGTGGAGGATTAATTCATGAAGGACGTGAAAATGAAATAGTAGACGATTTAAGACAAAGAATACAGGAAGAAAGAAGATTAGAGGCAGAAGAGCGTGCGAATTTAACAAGACAAAATCATGAGCTAAGAATGGAGAATTTGAGGTTACAAAGAAGTAGGTCAAGAAGTACTGTTAGGTCAAATTCAAGATCATTCAGAGAAGAACCAAGGCAAAATTCCCCAATGAGAAATATTAGAGAAGAAGTGCAAAATTTAAATGGAGAACAACGTCATAGAGAAGAAGAGATAATTGGTGATCACTATAATCCGCGTGACAATAGAAATTAAGAGGAAGAAACAACCAAATTGAAGAAGAAAATTCAGAAGAAGGTAGGAGGATATTACATGGGCGATAGAATCAAAGAAATCAAAGAAGAATTGAAGAAGAAATTGAGAGACATTACGCTGAACAAGCATGTCTAGCCCGCGAGAGGGAAAGATTAAGGGCAGAAGTAGAAGAACATGAATTTCGAGAAGCAGTGCGAAAAAATAATCATGAAAATCGAGAAAGGAGACTACGCAAAATCACTACAATGGTAATATTCAGGAGGAGTATGATAGGATACAGAGGAGAATAAAGAGACAACGAAGAGAAACGAGGAGAAATGATGAAATCCGCAGAGAAGAAGATAGGCAGTTACGATATCAAGAGGAAGATGAAAGAGAAAATCGCAGAGAAAGACGAGATGATGATGAAGAAGAAGATACAGAAAATTTCGCAGGACAAGAAAGGCAAGAACGCAGAAGAAAAAGAAACATCATTAAAGATGCCAATGAAACAAAACTCATCTGAGAATGAGAAAATATTGAGAGAATTAGCAGAAATGCGAGGAATGATAAATAATAGAAGAGAAGGAGGTAGAAGGAAACTTGATGAATCTATTGAAGAAGCTGTGAGAACTCCATTTACTCAAGAAGTACAGTTAAGAGGGATACCTCCAAAATGCAATTTACCAGCATTAACCAGCATTTTTGATGGAACTACTTGTGCTGTTCAACACGTCAAAGCTTATGTTAGATGTATGCTACAATGGGAGAATCATGATGCTGTGATATGCAAATATTTTGCATCCAGCTTAACTGGCGAGGCGTTAAAATGGTTCAAGGGATTACCAAAAAATACCATAACTTCTTTTGATCATTTACAAGCTACATTTTAGGAGCGTATATTAGTAACAATTCATTTCGGCCGGGTATTGAAGATGTGTTTGGGTTAAAGCAGAGAATTGGCGAGAGTCTGAAGCACGTGACCATAAGATGGAAGTCAATGTGCAGTGAGATGGCAGGAAGAGTTGACGAGAGATATCTTATCTTGTCTTTTATCAATGCAATGTTCGCGACCAATCTACTGTACATACAAATTTTCGGAGTCAAGAATACAATCACTATGACTGAACTACGAGAACTACAGGAAGAGTACATTGCTTCGGAGGAGAAACAAAATGAGATGGAATCATATCCAATCGCGAACACTAGCTCGCTAGCGGCAAGTGGAAGTTTTCTCCCCAAAATAATAAATAATGTGGCAAGCACCTCGCAAGTACAACAAGAGAAAGTGGTAATTGATAACCAACAAAAAATGGTAGCGATGGGCAGTCGAGATCAGGAAGAATATGAAAGGGAAAAGAATTACTACAATCGCGGTGGAAATAATAAAATTCAAAGACTTTATCAGCCGCAGGAAACTTGTGGCGGATAAAGGCAGAATAACTTTAGAGGGAAAGGAAATCAAAAGATAATATGGGAAGAAATTAAGATGCCACCTCTTAATGCCAGTATAGAAAAAATTTGGGAAGCTATCATTCTAATGGAAAATATACCATCACCATGGAACATGGGAAAAGAACCACATCCAAGCAATTGAAGTCAAGAATTTTGTCCTTACCATCACTTTCATGGCCATTCAATAAATGATTGTAGGAATGTAAAGAGGATAATTTTGAGGATGATTGATCAGGGGAAGTTAAATCACTTTCTAGTAGGACATCCACAACCTCATCAATTACCGCAAAACACCAGAAACTCGCAGAGTGAATGCTGTAAAAGGAGCAGAAACATTCGTGATAGAAGTGGGGGCTAAAGCAAAGAATTTGTTTTGTAACTCCATTGTGCATTCATATAGAACTGTGGAAGATTTCCATGATAATGTTTTAAGTAGAGTCTTTGCGAGAAATACAGATGGAAGAGAGAAAATGAATATAGCGAGAGCTTCTCCATTAGAAGAATGGCAGAAACAAACTCTATCTTTCACCGCGCAAGATATATCAGAGCTTGGCGAGCAACATGACAACCCCTTGGTGGTACGATTAGAGATAAAACCAAAGAAAATGCAAGAAGAAGATGGTAAAATTGAAGACTCTTGGGCCATCAACAGAGTCTTAATAGATACCGGGAGTTCAGTTGATATCTTATTCTATCATACCTATAGAACCATGGGCGTAAGAGATGAAGATTTGATACCATCAACGTATAAAATCTATGGATTTAACGGTACATCTAACAAACCAAAGGGGGAGATTGAAATGCAAATACCGTTAAAAGGAATATCTTCTAAAATCTTATTCTGCGTTGTGGACATCGAATCACCTTACAATGGATTGATAGGACGACCTTGGTTACACGGGATATTGGGTGTAGCATCCACTTATCACCAGTGTATCAAATTTCCTCATCCTAAAGGTGTTGGAGTTATTAAAGGAGATTGGGGAGAAAGCAAGAAATGTTATGAAATCGATATGAAGTCTTGCGAAGAAAGAGATGAAAGGAATAGCAATTGGAAGTACAAAATCAAACAACAACAGAGATGTGAAAGGTTAATGATTGATACAATAGAGAGGAAAGAGGATGTGAAAGCTGATGGAGAGCGTCTCACAGAAAAAGAAACAACAGTAAAACGTAGCAGAAAAGCAGAATCAGAAAATAGTAAGTAGAGAGGTAAAATGATGAACTTTAGAGAACTCTATGAATGATTTGTTTGAAGAATATGTAACTGAATAGAATTTTTTGCTTGAAAGAATCGCAAGATTTTACAAAAAGAAAGAGGATCAAAGTTATGAAATTCTATTAGAGTTACAATAATCGCGAGAAACACGAATAAAATTTCGCAGAGATTAAAGAATGGGACGAACCTTTATGGCGTGCACCCTAGTTTGCGAATAAAATTTCACAAGAGGCAAATGTAAGACCTAATAGCGCGTCATAGGAGGGGGTATCTCTCGACATGATTCAGGGGTAAGGTTATACCGCTGCTGGATCCCGAGTCATGCAGATGTTAGGGTTAAAGAAAACCTATCCGGGAGAGAGATCTTGGATTTACAACTATATATGGTTATACCCTGGTTGGACAACCGAGAATCTCTTCCAAGAAGTGAAAAGTATGACCAAGGAGCCGAGGTACACGGTTGAGCCAAGGGTTCCAAGGGCGTACGAAACTCCCTTGCCATTCTTGGTAAGTCTTGGCTATGATGCACTTGGCCTGAAGAAAACCCCACTTAGGGTGAAGTCTTGTAACTATAAGCCATATAGGCATAAAGGACAAGAGGCTGCGAAAACAGATGGTTGTTGGTAAATCTGGATGGGATGAGCTAGTCTTGTATGGCCGATACGAGTGCATCATAGCCAAGACTTGTCAAGAATGTCAAGGTACGCTCCAGATGCCCCGGTAACTCTTGACTCAACCGTGTACCTCGGTGCTTTGTCATATTATGCACTCCTTAGGAGAGTCCTTATTACCCTAGTCGCCCAACTCAAGTCATATGCTTAAGTTGAGAATCCAAGGTGCCTCTCCTGGATGGGTTTTTATTCACCTCAAATCTCCATGACTCAGGTTCCAGTAGCGGTGTAACCTTTTCGCTGAGCCATGCAATAGGTACCCCCTTCTATGACAAACTTTAGGTCTTACATTTGCTTCTTGCAAAATTTTGATTTCGCGAACTAGGGTGCACGCCATAGTAGGTTCGCCCTATTCTGATTGTTCTGATTATTCTGGTTTTGCATTTCAGCTCTTATTATAATTTCCCAATTCTCATCTTTGTCATTCCATAAAATACATTTTTGAAATTTTTTGTAACAAATTAGTCACACACTTTTCTTTCTTTTTTTTCAATTTTATTCTGATATCAAATTCTAAGTTTCTTACCTTTACTGTTTTTTGCCACTGCATCATTGATATTTTCTGCGGCTTTCTTGCTTTCTGCGAACGTTTCACTATTTCCTATTTTCAGCAAACATTTACTTCGTAATATTTTTTCTTTTCTCTTCTCTACTGTGTCAACCATCAATCTCTCACTTCTCTGCTTTCCTTTGATGTTGCATCTCCAATTCTCTCTCTATGTAGTTCGTTCTTCGCATGATTCAACATCAATTTCATAAAACTTATTTCCTTCAATCCAATCTCCTTTTATAATGCCAACTCCGCTTGGATGCAGGAATTTGATGCATTGATGAAATGTCGATGCTACGCCTAGAATACCATGTAGCCAGGGTCTTCCAATTAAGGCGTTGTATGGTGACTCCACGTTGACAACACATAACAAAATTTCAGAAGATGTTCCTTTCAATGGAATTCGCATAGTGACTTCATCTTTAGGTTTATTAGCAGTTCCGTTTAAACTAAAGATTTTGTAAGTTGAAGATATTAAATCTTTATCTTTTCCACCCATAGTTTTATAAGCATGATAGAACAGGATATCCATTATCAATTAAAACTCTGTTGATTGCCCATGAATCCTCAGCTTCATCATCTTCATCATCACTTGGTTTTGGATTAATCTCTAATTTCAACACCAATGGGTTTTCATGCATTTCTCCACCTTCAGGTACTTCTTCTGCGGTGAAGGAAATAGTCTGTTTTTGGCATTCTTTTAACGGTGAGACCTACGCAATGTTCATTATTTCTCTCCCATCAACATCTCTTGTAAAAACTCTGCTCAGAACATTATCGTGAAAGTCTTCAATCATTTTGTATGAATGTACAATAGAGTTACAAAACAGATTCTTCGCTTTTGCTCCAACTTCTATTACAAATGTTTCTCCTCCTTTTGTCGTATTAACTCTGCGAATTTCTGGTGGAGGTGGTAATGGTTGAGATTGAGGTTGAGGTTGTCCCATGAGAAAGTGATTTTACTTTCCTTGATCTATCATCCTGAGAATGATTTTCTTTATATTCCTGCATTTATTTGTTGAATGTCCATGAAAATGATGGTAAGAACAAAATTATTGACTTCGGTGATTTGGAGGTGGCTCTTTTCTCATGTTCCATGGTGCTGGTACATTTTCCATCAAGATTATTGCTTCCCATATTTTTTTCTACACTAGCATTCAGAGGTGGCATTTTAATCTCTTCCCATATCAGCTTATGATTTCCTTGGTTTCTGTGATAATTTTTCCTTTGACCTCCATATGTTTCTTGCGGATGATCAAGTCTTCGAATTTTGTTGTTTCCACCTCGTCTATAGAAGTTTTTTTCTCTCTAAAATTCTTTTAGGTCGCGACTTCCCATAGCTACTATTTTCTGCTGATTATTATCCATTATCCTCTCTTGTTGTCCTTGCGAAGTGCTCGCCACTGTGTTTATCAACTTGGGTAACAAGCTTGCGTTCGCTGCTTGTGAACTTGTGTTCGCAACTGGGTATGATTCCATCTCATTCTGTTTTTCTTCAAGAGCAATATACTCTTCCTAAAGCTCTCGCAATTCAGTCATTGTGATCGTGTTCTTGACTCTGAAAATTTGAATATACAGCAGGTTGGTTGCGAACATTATATTAATAAATGACAAAATGAGATATCTCTCATCCACTCGACCAGCCATTTCACTACACATCGTCTTCCATCTTATGGTCAAATGCTTCAAACTTTCACCAATTCTCTGATTCAACCCAAATACATCTTCACTGCCAGGTCGCGAAGAATTATTACTTATATATGCTCCTAAGAATTTAGTTTGAAAATGATTGAAAGGCGTTATCGCATTCTTGGGCAACCCTTCAAACCATTTCAAAGCCTCTCCTGTTAAACTTGATGTGAAATACTTGCACAATACAACATCATGATTTTCCCACTGTAACATACATCTCACCTAAGCTTTAATGTGTAGAATTGCACAAGTTGTCTCGTAAAAGATGCTAGTTAATGCAGGCAGGTTGCACTTTGGGGGTATTCCTCCTAATTGTACTTCTTGTGTGAATGGAGTTTTTGCAGCTTCTTCTATAGCTTCATCCAATTGTCTTCTGCCTCCTTCTTTTATTTTATTTACCATTCCTCTCATCTTTGCTAGTTCTTTTAGGATTTGGTCATTTATTCCAGGATTTGATCCATTGGTCTCTTTAATTCTGCTTCTCTTCTTCTACGTTCATGTCTGTCTTGTCTTGCGAAATTTTGATCTTCTTCTTCATTATTTTCTTCTCGTCTTTCCCTGCGATCTCCTCTTTCATCTCCTTCTTGAATTCGCACATGATTGTACCTATCATTTTCTCCTCTGCAATTTTGGTCATTCCTTATCAATTCTCTTTGTTGCCTTTCATCTCTCCTTTGTATTCTATCATATTCTTCATTAATATTTCCATTATTGCGATTTTGTTCAGGTCTTCTTTCTCGATTATCATGATTGTTCTGGCGTATTGCCTTTTGGAACTCTTGTTCCTCTACTTCTGCTCTCAACCTTTCCCTTTCGCAAGCTAGACGTGCCTGTTCGGCATAATGTCTCTCGATTTCATCTTCAATTACTTGTTGATTTCTTTGAATTTCTCTCCCATGTAATATTCTCCTTTCTTCTTCCTGATTTTCTTCGCCATCTTGATTATTTCGCTCCTGATGTCGCCTATTTTCCTGATTCATGTTGTTTTGTCTATTTTGAAGAATTTCGCCTTGTGGAATGTAACGATCTTCAATTATTTTTCTCCTTTCGCGACGTTCTTCATTTGGATTTTGAATTTCTTCTCGATCTATTTCTCCAATATTTACTATAGGCGAATTTCGTCTCACTTCACTTCTAATTGATCTTGAGCTTGATCTCGTAGTACTTCTTGACTTTCTATTCTGTAATCTCATGTTTTCCATCCTCAATTCATGGTTTTGCCTTGTCAAATTTGCGTGCTCATCTTCTTTTAACCTCCTTTCTTCGTGTATGCTTTGTCTCTATGCCTCTAATGCTTCAATTCTTTCATCTCCATGAATTATTCCTCCAACTGCTTCTTGGTCTCTCCCTTCTTGTCTATCATTTCTTAATTTTTGCTCTTCTTCCACTTCTTCTGCTGAATATGATCGCCAAGTGTGTACACTCACTCTATCATCCACAGTTCTATTTTGTATTGGCATATGCTGAGTTAGTTGTTGAATCTGATTTTCTCCATTATTTCTTGTGTTCATTCTTGAAAATTCCACAATTTCATTTCTTCCTTCTCCAGCAAGCCTCTTACTCCTTCTAACAATTGTTGGTTGTCTTGAAGCATTTCTTCTTCTTGCCATCTTTTCAATCTTAATGAATTGTTGAAAATTATATGAAATTCTTCACCAATTACTCCAAATTCCTTCAAATCACAATTCAATCGGAATTTCTTCAACCGGTTCCCTGTTTCTAGCGCCATTATGTAGTTGCAGGAAATCATAAAATACATCCCTCACAAGAATTCATAACAATCAACATATTTTTTTAAGATCAATAACAACACTTTTTATTAATTAAATCTAAAAAATTTACCATAAGGAAATGAAATCAAGATTACAACACTATTTTGGACTTTCTCTCTCCTTAAAATTTTCTTAACACTCCTAAAATTATCTCTCTCCACCTTATGCATATTCATCTATTTATATAGGGTATTCCATAGTGGATGACAGCTAATTTGACCTTTATTTTCGGATCTAACTTGCGGTATTTCGCAAGCTTACAAATGCTAAACTTCGCAAACATCCTAAATTTCGCTAGATCATCACATTTTTCTCATGTTTACGCTGTCGTTATCTGTTATGTCATTTCTGAAATCACTTTGCGACGTCTTCGCAGCATTGCTGACAAATTTCGCAAGTGTGTTGTTGTTGCGATATTCTGATCCTACAATCACTCAAAAGTCTATATATTTTATATCCTATTTTGAGACAAAAGTCGTATTGCTATATAGACTTCAATTATACACATTTGCTATTTCGAGCCGAGTTTATCTCTCTTATCTATTTCTCAAAATATGCGTTGGTAAGCTTTCGCTTTAGCCAAGTTCGTCTTTACTCATGACGAAAGTCATATTATTTCATTAACTTGATAATCACTTTGATGAAAATAGTTTGTGGACAACAACTATTTTAACATCCTCTAATAAAGTTTCAATGATTGAAATTAGAGTTTAGAACAAGTAACCATGTTTGGATATAAACATAGTGTGTTCTCACATTTGTGTAAAAGTTCAAAACCGGGAACCTAAAGTATGCATACCCGTACGCATACTGGCGGTTGTTGGAAATCCGGGTAAGTATGCGTAACCATACGCATACTGGCGGAAGTTTCATGTCCGTAAATTTCTGCTAGAGTTTGGAAGTAAAAAAAAAAATCAATCCGGGTACTTAAGTATGCGTACCCGTTTGCATACTTAAGGAGGTTACTTTCTAAAATCGGTTTTTTCATGAACTAAAACATTTATATAATAAGGAATGCAATCTTTGCAAACAGTGGCTATAATGTTCATGAATTGATTCGAGTGAATCAAAATCGATTTTTCTTCGATTGTGTCTTGTATACTTCTATGAGATCTAAGCAATTGAACAACTATCTAACTAGTTCATTTGAGTCATTTGAACTAGTTATGGTAAAGATGAATAAGGTTGATATAAAAGTGCTCATATGGCTAACCATTGGTTAACTATTTTTGAACCGACTAAGTGTACATGTTTAGGTACGGTTACTCAAACCTAAATGAAGGTACATTTTATTTTTGTATAACCAGCTAAGTTCGATTTAACGGTTGAAATATATTAGCTTGAATCTAATCAGGTTTCCATCTAACGGTGAATATTGAATTCTTTGTTACCAAGATAACTTAAATTGGAAACCCTGATTTGAAATCTATATAAAGGAGAACTCTAGCAACTGGGAAACCTAATCCCCACACCTCCTATATGATACTAGTTGTATAAGATAGAGTCGATTCTCCTTTAACCTTAGGTTTTTCACGAAACCCTGCAGGTTAACGACTTAAAGACTTCATTAGGATTGTGAATCCAGACCTGTGACTGACCGGAAAATTACATAACTTCCCCATTGCGCCATGATGAAGCTACGATCCGAGCCTTAATGCTAGGAAAATACACGTTTATTTTCCCTTGCAAGCATGCTCGTGGAGCATGATGCAGCTATTTAAGCTTCCACACCGTTCCAACTTACCCTTGTTCCGCAAAGAATTTGTTAAGAAAATAAAAACTTTATTAATAAGGAAAAAACTGCCTTTTGAGGCCCTAAAAAATGGAATTTGGCTAAATTATGGTGACCATGTAGATCAATAGATCGACATGTCTTGATCTTTGGGTCGTTTCCCATCAAAATGGACTTCTCTTGAGATAAATTACGATACTCGGGTTTTTAGCCTATGTCGAATGCCTTGATAGGAAGTATGAGCATTCCAGGAATGGAATGCAACTAGCCTAATCAAGTATGGACACAATCATATCTTGCGCCGAGCTACCGAGCCAGATAATATGATAGGCCAAAGTTCTGCAATCATCTCTAAATAAGATGATATGAGCGACAACGTGCTGGACCGGAAATGCTGCAACTCATTGCGGCCGCCTACGTACCCTTACCTACTATAAAGGGATCAAGCACAGATCGTATTTTATCTTCGAAGGGACAAGCAACTTAATCCAACTCGCTTGCTAGGCCATGGACAAGCAATAGTGGCAATGACCTAGTCCGTATAGGCCGTTCCGTCAAAATGCATCCAAGTGATGCATGTTTGGTATGGAATATGGCATAATGATGCCTAAGCATCAAATGCCCTCTTCACGAGGCTACGCAACTATAAATGAGCCTTAGGCATCATTTATACTCTTTCGGCTAAGCTATAAAGCTTACTTGGTACATAGTCCGCATATACACCATCAATCAACTACCTATATATGTAAAAATGACATTTTCACAACTTAAATTGGGGGACCAAAAATCATTCATCAACTCCCCACTTTACTATTCATGGTAATTGGAATATATTTCCTGAATAACCGGCCAAGATGGTTGTACATTCAGTTCTGGATCACATGCCAGTTCCAATGTACGGCCAGGATGGCTCAACATTCTTCAGGTCATCTACCATGCTAAAAACATGGGGTGTTACAAGTCCCAACTATTTTCTCTGTAGTTGCGTGATCTTGATCTTGCTGTTTTCTATCGTGATTGAGTACAATCGTAAGATTGGATTGAGATTTATATCTCTGATAGGCAAGATTAAAAAGTAGTCACAAACATCTTTGTCTCATCGTTTGTGATTCCACAATATCTTATTTCGTTAATAAATTAAGATTATTGTGAGGTGATTGATAATACTAGGCTGTTCTTCGGGAATATAAGTCCGGGTTATCAATTGGTTCATGTTCACCTTGATTTATCGAAAGACGGAACAAAACTCGTAGGTATTTCTGTGGGAGACAGATTTATCTATCTAATAAACTTTTCAATGTGAGACAAATTTGTTTATCAAGTCTTTGACTTTGGGTCGTAGCAACTCTTAGTTATGGGTGAGATCAACTAAGGGAATCAAGTGCGTAGTATACTACTGGGATCAGAGACGTAAAGAGCGCAACTTTACCTTGAATCAGTGTGAGATTGATTAGGGTTCAACTACAGCCCAGACCGAAGTTAGATTTGTAGTAGGCTAGTGTTTGTAGCGGCTTAATACAGTGTGGTGTTCAAATCTGTACTAGGTCCCGGGGTTTTTATGCGTTTGCAATTTCCTCGTTAACAAAACTTCTGGTGTCTATGTTATTTCTTTTCTGTATTATATTTTGTTATATAATTGAAATACCACAGGTTGTGCATTGAATCGATCAATTGGTAAATCCAACCTTTGGTTGTTGATTGAAATTGATTGATCCTTGAACATTGGTCTTTGGTACCATTCAAGTTATTTCTCTTGTATTCAATCAGGCTCGCAAATTCCTATTTGTTTGATTGCAGATTGAATCGAGAAATTTAGATATAACTCTTTGATATACTTTATTAAGATTGAGTTTAGTTGATTCTCTTGAAAGTATATTGGAGTTAGTTCATACAGATTGTTAAGAAAAATATTGGGTGAGGTCGTTGTACCCCCGCTTTTTCAGGTGTTACCACTAAATTTGATACTGCTGTTATTTTCAAAGGACTTTTGACCAAAAAGCATGGTCGAGATATTTTCAGGACTTCTGGAGAACCTTTGTAGATCATTCTTCGGGGGAGTAAATTTTTGATGGGGGCGTTTTTTGATAGGGACATGAAGGACAAATGATATATTGACATGTGTTTTTCCTATTAATTGATTCCAACAAATTTTGTTTCCTATATTATCAAAGAAGTGTATTTTTGGAGAAACAATTGGTTATCATAATGGTGATATTTTATTTTTGATAATTTTGGAAACATAATATATTGAAATCAATTAATGGAAAATACACATGTCTACATATTATTTGTCCCTCATGCACCCATCAAAAAATGCCCCCATCAGATATTTATTATCTTTAGGGTATCAATCTTTCTCCTTGAGAGATAATGTTTTGGTGAAATTATCATTGAGCTTGTCAAGCTCTTAATTTTTTACATAAAAAGAAGTTTTTGCCTTGTCCAAGTTTTTCTTCACCCGAAGATTTTCTTAGTGAACTTCATCAATTGTTCAAGAAATCAAGAATCTTCTTATATGTTTCTGTTGTGAAGGCTGAATTTTCTGTATAGTCTTCAAGAACATGCTCATTGGGAAGATCATCAAAAGAGCCAATAAGGCTGAATTTTCCTTGATAATATTCCTTATTAAGAACTTATATTTTCACGTGTCCAAAAAAAAGATACTTAAAGCACTGAAGGGGATTTTTATCTCGAGGAGAAGTTTTGTCATCCTTAAATTTAGATCTATAAAACATTATTCCAGAATATATTTTTTCTCAGTTTCTTGAGGAGTTTTGTTACTTGTTGTGTGATCATATACATGGTGGTGTCTATTTCGTCGTAATCGTCGCAACACTTATGTGCCTAAGATAAGCCAACCTTTGGAGGAGGAGGACTTGGTTTCTTAACGGCTCCTAGATAAGATTTTTTTTTCTTTAGCCGCGCGCTACTCATGATCAAATATCTTAAAATTCCAAACAAAACTGCTTTCAGAAAGAGTTGTAAGACCATTTCCTTCTGTGATGGAATGTTTCTGAGACTCATATTGAGATGGCAAAGATCTCGGAGTTTTCATTACAATATCCCATTCGTAAATAGTCTTACCTAATGAGAGGCATTCACTATCTTAGATGACTTGTGATCAAACTCCTCAAAAGAATCTTCGTCATCCATATGAAGGTTTTTCCAGTCATAAGTTAGGTTTAAAATCTTTACCTCCTTTTCTGAGGTATTCCCTTCACACACGTTCTCTAAGATATCTCAAGATTTCTTCTATGTAATGCATGTAGACACATAATGTTGAAGGTCCTGAATTATGACATGGATAATAGCATTCAATCCATCACTTATTCAGATTCGTTATATACAGCTATGTCCTTAGCATTATTTTTATCGTCTTATCGAACTATTGGAGTAACGTACCCCTTTACAACAAGAACCCATGTTTGAAAATAATGAGTTTAAAGGAAGGAACGCATAACTATTTCTACCATAGTTAATTTGTACCATCGAAGGCTGGTGGTATATTATAGTAAATTGAACTCTTTTCCATAAATTCAAATCGCCTCAAACATAGACTTGTTAAGTACAACAGTGTTTGACTGCTCTGATACCAATTAAAAAAGATTAGGTACCAAGTACACTACCAACTTTATCGTTCGGAAACTTGTATGCACAACACATAATACAATTGCAAGTAGATCTAAATCAAAGATCCTTGAATAATATGTATATATAGTTTTTCTCTTTTCTATTGCACAGTTAATATGTCTAGATTGATAAGTCCGTAAACCTGATTGTGTGGAAGAGTTCTTGGATAATCTCACAAATCAATATCCAAGATCAATTTAGTTGTATATAATCAAGAGGATCTGAATTCTAACAAGTTGCGATATGTCTTTCAAAATACAAATTCAACACGAACAAGTCTTATTATTGATCATAATTAATAAGGACTTAAACTACCTAGATTGGATACGCACTACTTGAGTTATTCCTATTATAAAGAAGAAGACAAAACATCATAATGCGGAAAAATAAAAATACAAGACCCCAAAAGTTTTGTTAACGAGGAAAACTACACCTACAGAAAAACTCAGGTCCGACTATATTTACAAAACTTCTAGCGTCTTTTGTGTTTTCCTTTTCCGAGTTATATTGTTTATCTTTATAATAGGAATAACACGAGTTGTATGTAATTAATTCTAGTAGACAAACCCATATTCATTGTGGTCGATTGCGAAACTTGTTCTTGTAGAATTCGTACGTATCTTGAAAGATAGATATCAAATTTCGTACTTGGTAGAATATAGATTCAATTATTTGGATACGACTAGATTGATCTTGGATATTGCTTTTTGAGATCGTCCAAGTACTCTTCTTAACAATCAGGTTCACGGACTCTTTTGTCTAGACTTTTTGATTGAGAAGAGATACATGGATATAAACTCCATATACATATTGTCAAGGATCATTAAGTTGGTCTACTTGCTACTGTATTAGGTTTTGTCCATACATGTTATTAAGTTTTGTTCATACAGTTGTCGAACGAAAAAGTTGTTGGTGTACATGGTACCCTCTCCTTTTCACAATGCTTGGGCAATTTCCAAATCAACTTGAAAAAATATATATTTAATGAACAATAAATTGTTCTTAACCAAGATTATTAAGTATCTATGAACATCCATTGTTTGAATCATATTTCGAAAGATTTACCAAGACAAAGACAAGCTTGACTCAAAAATTCATTATTAAGGATCTGTGAACATCCATTGCTTGAATCATATTTCGAAAGATTTACTAAGACAGGCTTGACTCCAAAATTCTTTTTTGTAATATTAAATGTACTAAAACCATATGATATAGTCTCATAAGAGAGAATGGAAATGTCGTGAGTAAATAAGATGGTTCAGTCTTCACATACCTCTTTGTCGATGAAGTTGTTCAAAAAATTTCGTTTGATCTTCAGTGTTCAATCTTCGAGGATTATTCAGTGATGTCTGATACTCAACTTTTATACTCTAATCCTAGTCCGAGACTTGATTTTAGCAGACTAGAAATCAAGATATAATTTTATGTAACTAACATTGACAACAAGCTTGAGATAACAAAACTTGCGAGTTCGATCTAGGCATTGCTCCAACAGTTCAGTTATTGAACACAAAAAAATTATGGAATATTTATACCAAGGATTAATTATATAGTTTTCTTTGAATGTTTAATTGACATCTTAGAGGAAATCTTAGTCATCAGGCTGGAGATCGAATAGACTGTAGAGCAACTCATAACTAGTTTATTACAAATATCAGTTAAGGGATTCACCTGCGTATGACGGATTGGTTTTAGGGCTTGTGTGACGGATCAGAAAATCTGGACTTACAACGAACTTGGTTCCGGCCCGCTTAGCAAATTTCGACTCTCCGATACACCATTCAAGTAACCGGACCTTCAAATTCTTCTGAGCAACCTGAATTCAAATTACCCAAACTACATTATAAGCAAGCACATTTAGCATTTATTATCCAATTAAGAGACGACCAGTTGTCAAAAATAATAGACTTATACAGCCAGTTGCCAATTCTAACAACTAATATGTCCAGTTGCCAAAATGGAAGAGGGCCAGTTGCCAACTCCAATAATATACGGCCAGTCGCCGATTCTAACAATTAATATGGCCAGTTTCCAAAATGGAAGATGGCCAGTTGCCAACTCCAATAATATATGGCTAGTTGCCGATACTAACAATTTATATGGCCAGTTTCCAAGGTAAAAGGATGACCAGTTGCCAACCCACTATCGTCCAGTTGCCGATGATAAAGATTGGCCAGTTTCCAACCCACTATAAAAAATTTCCAGTTGCAAACCCACTATCGGCCAGTTGCCAATGATAAATATTGGCCAATTGCCAATCCCAGTATTGCAATCATCTCGGAATAGATGGTATGAACTGCAAAGCAGTAACCAACCCTTTTTAGATGATATGAACAACCTTGCGAAGTTGTGCTAAACCGCATAGCGGCTGCCTACGTACCCTCTCCGTTGCTCGAAGGGATCAAGCACGACCGTAGTTCGTCACATATCTACTTAGATAATATGAACTACCCACATCGGTAGCAATTATCTCTTAGGATGGGTAGTATGAATTGCAGAGTAATAACAATCAATGGCAAGACATTAACTTTTATATCCTTACCCGTACATTTATATGTGTACCTGCACCCATACCTTCCACTTGAAAATAACCAGTAAACTACATGATAACGCATATAAAGGAGACTTTACCTATAAAAATAAACAACTGCCATCAAAGCTTCCATAAACGAAGTAGAAAGTATACATCGCCAGTTGTAAAAGCAAGTGTACACAGAACACCATCTTGGGCACTAAACTCTTACTATGAGAAGAAACCATATCTAACTACAAGACTGGAAACAATCACCTTTAGGGTGCAATATAATCTAGGCCAATTCCTACAATATTATGGATACAAATTGATGCGACAATATCTAAAGATAGCATTTTCCTGTCATAGATTTATAGTAGTAACAATAACCATTCCATAAGACACCACCGTGCTTTACGAGGAAAACTAAATCATTAATATAACATGAAGCAATCTAAGGCTAGGTAATTGTAGGCGTAAATTATACACAGATCCAGGTGGCAACATCCTAGGCCTGGTGCACCGAAACACGAAAAGACGCGAAGCATGGAATGAAGATTAGTGGCGCGAGATTTCAGGAGCCACGTAGATCGGGCGTGATCGCTCTACAGCTGTCGGATAAGACTTGATTCAGACTTCTGACAAAGCTGACATGACGAGACGCGGCGGGACAAACGAGGTGCTATGTTCAAATGGATAAGAAAGTAGGGGACACATCGGCTAACCATAAAAGCAACGATCGAAGACGGGCGACATTCAGAAACAGGAGACATCGTGTCAAGAGAGCATCTGGAGAGGTCGGCTCGGACGAAAGACATGCGAAGAGTCAAGATACATCGTCCATGTGAGGCGACATAAGTCGGTCCGACCGCAGAACTGCTGAATTGATGTAACATGACCAACACCTTAACTTGGGTGTATGGAACTTCTCCTATAAATAAAGGGACTTGTATTCATGAAAGTTAGGTTGTAATTTTGGGAGAGGAGGAGAGAGAAACTCGAGTAAACACTAGGAAGAAGTGAGTGAGAAGTAAGTTCATCTTGTAAAGAAATCCAACTAAGATCAACACCTTTGTAACACCTTGAAGTAATAAGATTCATCATTTCACCCCCGTGGACGTAGGTAATCATACCGAACCACGTATATCTTGTGTTCATGGTTGAGTGTTTACTTTCATTTGAGAAGAGTAGTACGTTTCTATCCTTTGGATGTAGTTTGTAGTAAAATGCATCTACATTCTGGCGCCGACTAAGGGGACACGACTAAGATCTCCGGATACCTTGCCGTTAAAGCCTTCAGAGACGATTAACAGCTCCTCAATACACGTTAATGTGTTGGATTAGAAGCTACGATGAACTGTGTTGGACGAAGTAATGGTTGTTTTGAGTCATTTACTGAGCATTTAAAGTCAGAGCAGTAGCAGCGTCTTCTTAGCGTCTTCAACAGTTTGATCGGCAGAGAAACTTCACGAGCTCACCAGCGACTAACAGTTCGGGTTAGAATCTACGTGAAGAATCTGTTGAAAGGACGACTGTTTGTTCTTGATAGTTGTATGTTTGTTAGCATTAAGCAAGTTGTTTCTAGCAGCGGTGTGAAGTTGAGTGCTTGGAGTTACCAAAAGTTAGCGTTTTTAGATGCTTCATCATATAATAAACTGTCGACCATATAGAATTTTTAGCCGGCGGTGTAGCATAAGTCATCGGAAAGGTCACCATTAAATCTCGAGAAAGTGGAGTTGGTACAAGTTTGATTTGATTCTAGGGGTTACTTGCCGTACTTTTTAAGCATCATGTGCATAAGATATATGATTTGGAACATGTAGAATAAAGGACAAACTAACTTAAATGCATAGGTCGAGTACAGAGAGCGACGTCGTACGGAGTGATAGTGACGGGGAAGTGAGTTCAGCCACAGATTCAGCATAAGAACAAAATAGGGTAGATAGATGGAACCCACCTGATAACCAAAGTTGAACCTACACAGTGACAGTAGTCGTAGAGTCGAACGTTTCGCCTTTTTTGTCTGAACTTTTTGTTAGAAAAATCAGGTCAAAGTAAGGGGTTCTTTTTTGTATTTGCTGACGTAGGGACGGGCGATACTCGGCTTATCACGCGACGTGACCGATGGCTAGCGCTTCAGGGACGATAAGGATGTTGAGGAATCGCACAGTCACTAGCAGCAGCATGCAGGCGGGGATAACGGGGCCGAGACAAGAAGACAGTCGCCAACCACCGCCCGAGGAAGCCCATGCATCTGCGCGAGGAATGCCTGTTGTAGACGAGGAAGTAGATCTGGGGCGAGACGATAACACTTTACCTCTGGACCAGATTATATCGACTCAGAGAAGAGTCGACCAAATCGATGGACTCACAGCTTCAGACACCGATGACGATGAGGAAGCACTTGCAGCGCTAGCTCAGAGGCAATGGACGAGGCGACAAGTTGAACACCAGGAAGCTTTGGGAAGGGAACAAGAGCGTCTTCGGCAGATTCAGCTGGGGCGAGCAGCAAAAAGTAACATCGGCCCAACAACCTTTCACGATGTCGATCGTATAACCAATTCGATACCTCCCCCACCACCCACATCAGCACCATTACAACCTCGGCCACACCAACCCAATGGACACTCCAGTCATGAAAGTACGGACCCGACGTTGTTGGACATTTTGGAGAGTCAGAGGAGGCAAGAAGCGGCAATAAGGGAACTCCATCAGAAGAATCTAGCCTTGGAGTATTAGAACTACCAGCTGAGGAACCAACGGACCAGATCAAGAGGGTCGTCCAGTCGAGGGACATCAGGATATCACGGACGATCCGGTCACTCACCAAACATGATGGGGCCAAGTAACCTTAATCATCCCGATCAGTCGGGTCAGCCACCATTACCTCCGGTACCCCCCACGCAGAGATATGGACCACCCGAGGACTCTTCCACCGACGAAGAAAGGCGAGGAAGGGACGAGCGACAAGATCAGACAACTAAAGCCAAGCTTAAGGAGTTGGAAGCAAAAATAAAGGAACTCTCGGGCGGAAGCGAAGAGAATAATTTGGCCGAGATTATGAGTGAAGCCGAGAAAACGCCTTTCTCTCAAGAACTGGAGCAAATGCCGTTCCCACCCAAGTGTACTTTACCTTCATTCCCCTCTAGATTTGATGGAACGGGTGATGCGATCGAGCATATTAAGATGTATACCATGTCACTGATCCAATGGAGAAGCAACCCGGTAGTTATGTGCAAATTCTTTCCAACTAGTTTGGAGGGCGAGGCGCGAGATTGGTTTTATTCGCTCACACCTGGTTCGATTAACGGGTACGATGCGCTAGTCGAGGCCTTCCTTGAGACCTACATGCATAACAGTCGACCTCGGCCAAGAATGAACAAGATGTTTACTCTCGCCCGAAGATTCAGATATCCTTGAGAACCCTGACCGATAGGTGGAGAAAACTGTGTACTAAAATTGGGAAGGTACCGGTGGACCAAGCCATCTTTGGGTTTGAAAACGCGTTGGGGAGGTAGGACCCATCTGGATTGCCCTGTTTTCTGAAAAACCTAAAACCTTAAAGGAGATGAGAAGAATGCAAGAGCACTATATCGCCTTGGAAGAAATTCAGGTTGAATCAAGAGATAGAGGAGTACAAGAAGCCAGCGCTGAGGTTGGTACCGAAACTAAAACGGTCATGGACGACCATATCAGGCGATCAGAAAAGAGATCGGACCCGCACCCAAGGAGCAGTGAGAAGAGGGAATGGATGGCCAAAGGGAAGAATCCAAAGCAGGAAACACGGTCGTATACCCCTCTAAACGCTTCTTTGGAAGAGGTGTTCAAGGAAGTTGAGAAGAGAAACGACATCAACTACCCAGCATCGAGGGGAGTACAGTTCTAAGAGACCCGAGATCATCCCGAATACTGTCACTACCATCAGTATAGGGGCCATTCCACCAATAACTGTCGAGAAGTGAAAGATATTGTTCAACACCTCATCCGCGATGGATATTTGAGGCAGTATGTCCGACACCCCCCTCGCCGGAAGAAACACCCGATGCACCAGTTCATCAAGTCCGCATCGATAGGGCGAGTCAGTTCGTAAGCACCATTTCACATTCGGCTATGCAAAACTACACCCTCGGCCCAGTAATCACCACTAGGATCCATAAAAGGGATCGTGACGGTAAAGAGATATTTAGCGTAGCCAAGTCCCTTCCCATGGAACCTTGGATAACGCTGCCCATATCGTTCTCGGCTAAGGATGTTCCAAAGAAATGGACAGGCACACAGTGATCCACTGGTCATCACGCTGTTGATTGAAAAGTGGGGAGTAAGAAGGATTCTTGTGGATAGCGGAAGTTCAGACGAGGTGCTGTTCTACGACACGTTCAGAAGAATGAAACTCTCAGACGACATACTCGTCCCATCAACATATCGCATCTACGGCTTTAACGGAACAGTAACCATCCCAAAGGGCGAAGTAACTTTGAGAGTTTCAGATGGTGGTGGCTACCTCGACACACTAACCACTTTCTGTGTGGTCGACGTCGCTTCACCTTATGAGGTCATTATCGGGCGCCCATGGATTGCTGGGATTAAGGGAGTAGCATCGGCCTACCATCAAAGGTTAAGGTTCCCGACTTGCAAGGGAATAACGGAAGTTGTGGGCGACTCCCAGGCGGCATGACAATGCATGAAAGTTGATATAGAAATAAATGAAGAACGGCGAGCTCGGCAAAGGCAAGAAAAGAACAAAGCAAAGGAAGTGAAGGCGGCAAAAGAATTGGAGGACGCGATTTCACAAGCGGTCCTGGCACACGAAACTCGAGAACAAGACCCTTTATAGAAATTAAAGGAAGTGTCCCCAATCAGGGAGACCAAATCAAACTTCTCGACAGTCGAGCCGACTAAAGAAGTAAACTTGGGAACGATAGAAGAACCCAAAATAGTGAGGATCGGGGCGTTACTATCGGACGAACAAGCAAGTAAACTCATGATGCTATTAAAAGAAAACCTGGATGCATTCGCTTGGGAATTGCATGATTTGGAGGGTATTGACCCGAAGGTCTGCTGTCACCACTTAAAAATCGATCCGAGGTTCAAACCGGTTAGACAAAAAATGAGGCGCGTCGCGCCAGAGTTACAAGCGGCGGTCGAGGTCGAGCTGAATAAGTTACAAGAATCCGGAATAATAAGGAAGTACCACTACCCATAGTGGATATCAAACATGGTCGTGGTACCGAAAAAGAAAGGGGGAGTCAGAATATGTATTGATTTCAGCGACTTGAACAAGGCCTGCCCGGAGGACAGTTTCCCCCTTCCCAGCATAGATCAACTAGTAGAATAAATAGTGGGATACGAAGCGATGACCTTAATGGAAGGATACATGGGCTACAACCAAATACTATTGGCGCCCGAGGACCAGGAACACACTTCTTTCTTCACACCAAGAGGATTGTATTGTTACACCAAGATGCCATTCGGACTTAGGAATGCCGGGGCTACGTATCAGAGATTGGTAGGAGACATGTTTGAAGACAAGATTCATGATACCATAGAAGTTTACGTGGACGACATGTTAGTCAAGAGTCGGAAATCAAAAAACCACGTCCGAGACCTTCGAGAGATTTTTCAGACAATGAGGAAACACAAAATGAAAATTAATACGGCCAAGTGCGACTTCTGGGTCACGTCGGGGAAATTCCTAGGCTACATCATCACTCCCAGGGGAATAGAAGCAGATCCCGAGAAGGTACGAGCCGTCCTCGAAATTCCATCCCCCGCAACGGTAAAAGACGTGCAGAAACTAAATGGTTGCATAGCCGCATTGGGGTGATTCGTATCACGGTCATCGGACAAATGCAAGGCCTTTTACGACATCTTGAAGAAAGGAGAAAAATTCCAATGGACGGATGCAAGCGAAGAAGCTTTTCAAAATATCAAGCTACATTTATCTAGCCTCCCGGTTCTTCAAAAGGCCTGAGCCGTCAGAAAATATCACTCTATACTTAGGCGCGAAACCCTATGCCATTAGTGCGGTATTGGTCAAAACATAGATGGGCGTGGAAAAGCCGGTATACTTCGCTAGCAAAACTTTAAGTCCGGCCGAGAAGAACTACACCATAATGGAGCATATGGTGCTCACTCTAGCCTTTGCTACCTCCAAACTACGAACATATTTTCAAGCTCATCGAATACGGGTGCTCACCAAATCGCCTATCGAAGCGGTCTTGGATAGCGCTGGGCGATCAAGGAGAATCTCCAAGTGGGGAGCCATAATCAAACAATATGACATAATATACGAGGCAAGAACCGCGATCAAAGGACAAGTAGTGGCCGATTTCTTAGCAGACTTCCCCCTCAGTGATGAGGACGAGGTAGAAGATATACCGGGAATGGTCGAAGAACAAGAGGAGCCAGCGGACCTACTAGCCGCCAGTAGCGCAACAAGATGGGAAGTATTTGTCGACGGGGCATCAAACAAAGACGGATCGGGACTCGGGTTGGTGTTTACCACGCCAAAGGGGAGGAAGATCGTGCATTCGTTCAGGTTAGAATTCAAGGCGACGAACAACGTCACCGAATATGAGGCGGTGATCCATGCCTTACAGATAATTGTGGAAATGGGGCTGCATGAGGTTCGACTGACTAGTGACTCACAACTAGTGATACGGAAAATTATGGGCCAATACGCTACACACGATCCGGTGCTGCAAAAATATTGGGATCTCGCCCAATTTTACATCAAGCAAATCCCAAATATTAAATTCCGCCACATCTGCCGAAAGGATAACAGACACTCGGACGCCCTATCATACATCGCCTCACAACTTGTAGACCCGAGCATCGAAGGAATACGCGTTATGAGGCTTCTTAACCCGTCTATCCCTGAAACACTAGAGGTACGGATTGAGGTGGCTGTTAGCACAACCGAGAGATACAAAGAAGGCGACTGGAGAAAGCCAATACATCAATATTTAGAGACGGGTGAGCTGCCTAAGAGTCGGCCCGAGATGAACAAGATCAAAAGCAAATCGGGCGCCTACGAGTTAAGGGAAGGGATCTTATATCGGAAATCTTACCTAGGACCACTCCTACTATGCTTAAGCAGGGAAGAGGGCCATATAATCCTACACGAGATACACTATGGGGCAGCTGGAAATCACAGCTCGGGAAGAAGTTTGTCGGTTAAGGCAAAAACAATGGGCTACTTTTGGATGTATATGAACGAGGACGCAAAGCAAATGGCGAAATCTTGCGAAGAGTGTCAGCATTTTGGGAAGAAAATCCATGCTCCCAGCGTACCGTTAAACTCAATCATAAGTCCGTGGCCCTTCGCTAAATGGGGAGTGGACATCTTCGGGCCATTACATGTCAGAATGGGACAAAGGAAGTATTTGATCGTGGCCACTGACTATTTTACCAAGTGGGTAGAGGCGGCGCCGTTAAGGAATATTCGTGACAAGGATGTTTTTAAGTTTATTTGAGAACATATCATTTGTCGCTTCGGGGTTCCGGCTGCAATCGTCTCTGATAATGGAAAACAACTACAGGGCGAGAACATCGATCTTCTATTCAACACTTACAACATCAGGAAGAGCAAAGCTACCCCGATTTAACCCCAGTGCAATGGGCAGGCCGAGATCACTAATAAGACAATCGCCGATAACATGAAGAAAAAACTGGACGTGGAATATGGCAACTGGTGCGAGGAGCTATATAACGTCCTATGGGCATACAGGACCACACGAAGGGAATCTACGGGATTCTCTCCATTCATGCTTACCTACGGAGCCGAGGCGATTCTACCAACAGAAGGGATGATTCCTACCACAAGAACCGAAGCTTGGAGGCGAAACGTGTCATCCGATCTGATCTTGGATAAACTCGACGACTTGGAAGAAACAAGAGAAATGGCGTTACAAAAAATGGAAAATTATCAAAGGAGGTTACAACGGGAATACAACAAGCGCGTTCGACTAAGAGAATTCCATCCCGGGCAGCAGGTATTGAAATTCCTGGCTGAATGGGAGCGCGGCAAAAAAGGCGGAAAATTAGCACCAAAGTGGGGTGGGCCATATATAATTGAATCTAAGGCGGGCGAGGGATCATATCGACTACTGCGACTCGACAGAACAAGAGAGCTCAAACCATGGTACATCCGATTCCTGAAACTCTACCATCCTTGACAAGCGAAGCGGAAAAACGGTAAGCAAACGTGTCCTCTATCTCTGTGAAACCGTGAGGGGTATGGGATAGGGCATGAGCGACTAATGGTCATTCGTACTCGGGGAAATGCCAGTGTGGAAGTGCCGAGGTGACTTACACTCGAATGGTCATTCGTACTCGGGGAAAAGCCAGTGTGGAAGTGCCGAGGTGACTTACACTCGAATGGGCATTCGTACTCGGGGCAACGCCAGTGTGGAAGTGCCGAGGTGCCTTACATTCGCCTGGCTATTCGAACTCGGGGAAGTGGCAGTATGCAAGTGCCGAGATAGCCTAAGGGTTCTGGCGGTTGGAAACCAGTTCCAAAGGTTGTTTAGACACGAGGTCTACTCAGCTAGGTGGCCTACTTACATCTGAAAGGTCACCACCATCGCAAGTAGGCGTGTCTACTTGCCCGAGATCGGTTGGTCGATAACCACTCGGGATTTTCGGGCATAGAAATAGGATGACTGGTACCCTTTCACTGAATCCAAAGAGATAGTGATGACATACCCCAATCAGGACATGGCATAGGGCCCGATGACCCTCCTTGTTGGGTGTGTTCGACAGAAATGGTTAGAATACTGACTTACTTGAACAATGATTGCAGTAATAACATATGAAACAAAGAAGAACTCGATTGCGTCATGCGACTATTAAGAAAATATGGAAAGCGTCATGTGACCAAGAGAAACAAAGCGTCGAGCGAAAATAAAACAAACACCATCGGTGACGCAGCACCCCCATCAAAACAAACAAGCAAGGTAGCGGAAATTAAAAAAGGGGAGAAGTGTTTAGAGAGATTTACAACCCGATGGAAGGGGCAACATAGTGACGCAGCACCAAAAAAAGAAAGTTTAAGCCTTGGGAGGAGCCGCTCCGGCCTTCCTCTGTGCGACCTCGAGCCGCTTCTTCTCCACCCAGTCCATAATGCCAGCCTGAACCTTCTGCTCTAACTCTTCCGCATGGGCGACGCGTTCATCCTCGAGTTGTTGGGTAATCTGGGAAACGTTTTCCTCAGCTTCAGCTAACTTGGAGCCCAAATCGACCTCGGCCTGTTTCAATCGGAGAACCTCCAGATCCAGCTCCCGAGAGCGTTGTTGCTCGGCTACAAGATCACAAAAATAGAATGTTATTCACCGGGTGTATTTTTGCAAGAATAAAGCGCAATCTAGATCTAAAAGAGCGGCCTCAACACATCTTCTAAGAGACCTGACAAGGCGGGTAACACCGACTGAAGCAACTCTACCGACTTGGACAACTCATCCTCGGCCCTGGACAACTTCATGGTTAATTCGTTATAATTTTCCTCGTTGAACTCGTTACTAGGACAATACTTCTTATGCTCGGCCCAATCGTCCATTAACCGATTACGTGACGCTTGGAGCACTGCAAGCTGCGATCTACTCCACTCTAAATCGCCCATAACCTTATCAAATTCACTCACTCGGCCCAGTAAATAGCTATTAGCTCGCTCCACCACATCTTTATATCTCAATATTCGTCGGCGGTCCTCGTGAAGGTCTCAATTCTGCAATTGCAGAGCGTCTACCCTTTGCTCCAAACTTGTGGCTAAAGCAGCCTTTTCAGCAGCAAGGCGCTGAGAAGACCCCAAGTGAGCCCGTAAGTTGTCCATCTCGGCAGGATCATAATCAAACCGGCGACGTCGTTCTAACTCATCCTCAAGTCTTGCAATCTCCTCAGTTTGACGGTATATTTTGTCGTCTTTGTTTGCCATTCATTGACGAAGATTTTCCACAAGATCCTTCTCAATATCCCATTTTCTCTTCATAATCCTAAACTCCGAAGTAGCGTCTATACCTATACTAGATACCTCGGCTAAGAAGAAGGATACCCGACTCAGGATACTGGCATGATAAACTCAATCAACACAAGTTAAGAAGGATCATATACCTTGAGCGTCGGCAAGCTTGATCTCCAGCTCATTCGCGACCCTTCTCATTATAAAGTTGAATTTGGAGAGATTCTATCAACTTCTTATCTCGAAGGCGATTGGCAGCATCCAAGCGTACGCGGTTCATAATATAACATAAATAGTTTGACTCATAAGCGACACTACGAAAAAAAAATCGGAAGCGGAGCATAACCATACATAAACGACTTGATCACCACAGTGTCAAGTGTCAGGGCGATGTCGCCATAACGGGGCACAACATTCAACATTTCCTCATCTGTATACTTCACAAAGTTGAAGGAAGTAAGCGCACCCAAGGAGTTCATGATCGGGCCAGAGACAGTAAAGGAAGTTTCAGCACTAGAAGACGATCTCTCAGTAATCTGGGGCACACAAGGAAGCTCTACCGGTACATCGGTAACGATTTTCTCTACGACGGGCGTCTCCGAGGGCTCCTGTTGGTCACCCATACCTTGTTCATCGCCTTTGTCGCCCGACACATTCTCTCCAAACAACTCATCCTCATCGGAAAGATAAATGATGGGGCCCGTTTTCGGCGGTGGCTTAGCAATTTGCTTACCTCTACCAGGATTACGCCTCAGTGGAGTAGGGTCAACATCGCCCGCGTCATCATCATCGTGCCTTGGGTGTTTTTGCACAAGTGTCTCGTCAGAACATGTGAAGGAAAAAAACAGGGGCAAGTACATGTACTTATAAGAAAATCATTATGTTTGTTACCTTCCCCTGGTCTTCCTCAACCCTTGTGCCAGCACCTCTTTTCCTAGACCCGATAGTTTTGGTGGAGCCGACTTTGTAGATTTTTAAACAACAACAAATGACTAACTGACGCCTGAAGCTAGCAAGATAAAAATCAAGAAAAGCGCATACCTTATCAGCCTTGTCATCATTAACCACCCAGAAAGAATAGGGCTCGACGGGAAAAGTAGGCAACGGGAAGTCACCATGAAGGATCGGACCTCGGACTAGAAGCGGAACTCGGGGATAAATCGGGTCATTAGAATGACGGGATCGCTTGTTGGAACCATGGCCGATGGGATCGGCATCCAGCATCATCCTTTCAACACCCTCGGGCATAGTTTTGACCCGATGAGGACTAGCAGCAAAACCGGCAAGATCGCCTAAGGTTGAAGTACCAGCTCGATAGTTGACAAGGAAATTGGCAATGGTATACTCAGGAGAGTCCTCGGGCTTGTAGGTCGACCACTTGGCAGTAGAACCATGACCATCGCGGCGATCCCTCCACTCGTTCATAATTCGAAAATTATTGCCAGTCCATTGAGCTAAAGCACGAGAAGGCCGAATCTGGGACAGAATCTCGTAATAAAATGGGATATCAGGGTTGTATAAGGGAAGACGAAGGCCCAGCTCCAGTTGACCCAAGGTGATGACCACACAATCAGCCGATTGCTCGTGCTTCTTCATATCGGTTTTCTTCAAGATACCGTTTCGGCCCGAGAGAAGGGTCACTTCGTAATTTTGAAGATCGTACTTCTCCTTCAGCTGCTCAATGAACTCTTCATCAGAGAGATCTTTCACCCTTTTCTCGGACCTGCACGAAATAGAAGAAGAGCTATCAGCAAAAATAGATCTCATCGCTCGATCATCATACCTAGAAGGGATTTCAATCAAAAACAGAGAAGCAAGGGGAGGAACGTCAAACTCGGAAAAAACGTCATCAACAGAACTCTTTTCAGCCATGGAAGGAGAAGAAGCCATTAACAAAGATAATGCAGAACTCGGTTTTCAACAAAGAAAGATGAGGCGATGGCAGCTACTATATCAATCGATGAGGAGAAGATGACGAAAGAAAACCAAGAGAGCTAGGGTTTTTTGAGAAGCGCAAAATGTGAAGAAACTTGGGAGAAAACCACAGTAGATGAACATAGAAAGAAAGGGTAAAGAAGAAGAAGGAAGAAAGGAGCAAGCTATTTAAAGAAGAAGAATTGTAACCGACGCCGACGGTTACCAGTCATAAAGTGGAGTTAGTGGGACGCTGCATGGCGGGATTCACGGCATGAACAAAGACGTGGGAAGTTAGGGCGATATTCTTCCACACGTGTCTCCCACACGAGCGGAAGAAGGGGCATAAATGTAGGTGTAAATTATACACAGATCCAGGTGGAAACATCCTAGGCCTGGTGCACCTAAACACGAAAAGACGCGAAGCATGAAATGAAGATTAGTGGCGCGAGATTTCAGGAGCCACGTGGATCGGGCGTGATCGCTCTACAGCTGTCGGATAAGACTTGATTCAGACTTCTGACAAAGCTGACATGACGAGACGCGGCGGGACAAACGAGGTGCTATGGTCAAACGGATAAGAAAGTAGGGGACACATCGGCTAACCATAAAAGCAACGATCGAAGACGGGCGACATTCAGAAACAGGCGACATCGTGTCAAGAGAGCATCTGGAGAGGTCGGCTCGGACGAAAGACAGGCGAAGAGTCAAGATACATCGGCCATGTGAGGCGACATAAGTCGGTCCGACCGCAGAACTGCTGAATTGATGTAACATGACCAACACCTTAACTTGGGTGTATGGAACTTATCCTATAAATAAAGGGACTTGTATTCATGAAAGTTAGGTTGTAATTTTGGGAGAGGAGGAGAGAGAAACTCGAGTAAACACTAGGAAGAAGTGAGTGAGAAGTAAGTTCATCTTGTAAAGAAATCCAACTAAGATCAACACCTTTGTAACACCTTGAAGTAATAAGATTCATCATTTCACCCCCGTGGACGTAGGTAATCATACCGAACCACGTATATCTTGTGTTCATGGTTGAGTGTTTACTTTCATTTGAGAAGAGTAGTACGTTTCTATCCTTTGGATGTAGTTTGTAGTAAAATGCATCTACAGTAATACATCTGCCAAGAAGATAATAAAAGCCAAGAGAACTAAGAAATAACCAGCACATAAGTGTGTCTACTATTTCGTGTTTAGTAATATAATGTTATAAACAAGTAGACATTCATTTTCCCTGTCTAATTGACTGCCAAATGCAGTGTGCAACCAAATATGCCATGATAAGCAAGGGATAATAAGGGAAACAAATACTCGTACTGCGTGCTCACCGCATGATATTTGGATAAAAAGGAGCATTAATGCATAGGGATCACTCACAGCATACATCATATCTAAAGCAATGGTAACCACTTGAGAGAAAAACTTGCTAGAATGGTGAGGAGAAAATACATGAAGTTAAGGAGTCACGACCACAATCACTTAAGATCAGTAGTAGAAGAAGACTTTCAATTTTGGTAGTAACCAACTAATCTAATCACTTAAAGAAATGTCAACGTGTAAACATGACTCGCCCCTAAGCTTTTATCTGAATTGATAGGGACTAGGGAGTTCAAGTGTACAATATCTAAGAAAGGTCAGAGTGTCTAGCCATACAGAAAGATGCTAAACAAGAAAAGCAAACCATATGTGAATCCTCATAGCTTATCAAAATGAGTAACGCTAGGAAGCAACCATCCAACAAAGGTCAGACATGATAAAAGCATTTCCAACTCATATGCTAATCCATATGAACACATATCAGAGTGACAATTTGATATGACCTCTTCATAAGCTATATAACGACACCACATAACTTCAATAAAACAAGCACCAGAATATGCATACGTGCAAAGCTAATTTATAGACAAATAAGACAGAAACTTATTGAAACTTAATCTACGATTTAGTTCAAATAAACAAGACCCCTTCCAGTAGTTAAATGCAGGGGCGGAGCCAGAAATCAAGAATTGGGTGGGCACCTTATTAATTTATGCATGTTTAAGGGGGTGCAAAAGGGTTAAAATGACCAAAAATTGGATAAACTAGCTTAAATTAGGCTTGGGAGCTCACATTTGAGGGGGGGGGCAAGTATACACCTACCTCTCCATGTGGCTCCGCCCCTGGTTAAATGGACCAGCCTAGTTCAAGTTCGGTGGCAACACGACACTTAGGAACATCACTTGATAATATAAAATGTTGCATAATATTTCCACTAGTTCAATCTCATAAATGTAATGGGCTTATCGCATTTTATTCAAAAATAGCAGCCACCACGTATCAAACCAAAATACCATCTGACCTAATTTCACGGTAGCAACGCATTGGAGTAAAATAGGCATATACTACCAGATCCAGAAGAAATAAAAACACTTTCATGTGCTAAGAAACAAGGATAATACAAAGTTACTAGATTTTGTGCCCGTGCTACGCATCGGGCGGATCCAAAAATCATCTACTATCATTTTAGTTTGGTATGACTTGGCTTCGCCTCGCCCCCGTTCAGATGCATTTTTAATTTTGTGTGACTCGACTTCGTCTTGGCCGCATAATAGCAATATATGCTTTTATCGAAGTGAAGGGCTAAAAAATGATTCTATAAACTCTCCCTTGAGATCCAACCTTTTCATATATGAGTAAACTCTCCCCTCCCGAATCATTTCAGAATCAAGTAAATGAACCTTATTTTGAGAATCAAAAATTAATCAACAAATCACAAAATTAATCACCCACTCTTGTTAACACCATGCATTGAAGAATCACAAACTACAAATAAATGTGGTTTTAAAAACACGAAGCACTCAATTGCAGTAACATCTAAAAAACAAATGAAAAGAATAGAGACACCAGGTGACATCTGTAGTTTGAGTTAACTCATTACCACCATTTTTATCATTCATTTTCCCAAAATGGAGTTCTCTAGTTACCACAATTCACATTAACTTCAGTTGTCATTGATTCTACCTCATTGTAGCCACTACCACCGATACCATAAACTACACAGGTGCTTCTATTCCGTATCATCATTATCTTTAGCATCAGCTCATCATTGTTCTCCAAATTAATCATTTCTGATTCCTTAGTAGGTAGCATGAACCATTTAGGCCCTGTAAAATCATTGCCCATCAGTGGAATAAAAAAGAAATAAATTAACTTTGGAAGGATGAAACATTAGGCCAAGATCCTTACTAAAATTGCTTAAACTTGTAATGCAATTTCAATAATGACACGTTCCTCACTAAGGATGTGTCGAATATGCAGAAAAAAGCAACAAAATGAAAGCAAACAAATGAATTTTTTTAGACAAAACAACGGTTGGATGGAAAAAAAAAAGTTTTTTCTCCACACAATCACTCAGTTCTTCCAAGACACCAAACCCGACCACTTAAAACTTTTGACGTAAAATAAAAATTGAGGTTAGAAACTAACATCAAATAAAAGCTTTCTGAATCGATCATGAATTATGACACACTGACTTGAATAGAAAAACAAAGAAATGAAGATATGCTAATGTAGAAATGTGCATTGATTCTCTTAGACCCCGTTCCTGCAAAAATGCAAATGTGGAATAAAATCAGATATAATGCAAACTACTATAAGTCTAATTTCCAAAAAATACATTGATTAAGTATTGTATGAAAAATAAAATACGTGCGATCATTTTATGTTCATAGCATATACATTAACATAGATATGACAGGGAAAAGAAACATATTATCCAAATCAATAAAACCCCACCATGGTCGAAATCAGTACACTTAGATCCTAGATCAAATAGTAATTATCACTTATGCTTGCAGCCCTCGAAATCCATTCCTTATGCATCAGATGATTCTTCCTCAAAAGTGGAGAAGAATGTAACAGTGAGCGGTTGGCATCTTGCGATCTAACACTTTATTCTCCCTTTTAATGAAGGTAACAGTTATAACACATAATATTAAATGACCAAGCATAGAACTAAAAATCCATTTTTAAGAACTTAAATTTTGAAAACATAGCTGTCCAGGACCCTCATAAGAGTAATCAAGTTTAGAGGATGACACAGGAGAATATTTATGGAGCGCATAGGCTGGATAAGTAAAATAGTTTCCTTCTGTTTTGTTTTATTTTACAAATAGTATTTATCAAAAATGACACCAAACGCTGAGAACAGTAAAATTAAGTAAAGAAATCATGTGCACTAACCTTCACCCATTTTAACGAAATAGCTTCGAAGAAACAAAAAGCTGATTGTAGCGAGAGCGCATTACAGCGAAGAGTTCAATTCTCTCCGATAACAAATTCATAGTGTCCATCTTTATCATCATTCCGAATCTGTGATTTGTAATACTGAGGAGCACCAGTATTTCTGGACAAATTGTCAACTTCCAATCACTCATCAGAAAAAGTAAGATTTTCAATCCCCAATTTAAGGTTTCATTTACAAACAGGCAACCAAATCTAAACATTCAACAACAAAAAGTAGATAATCATAAAACCTGTCGGTATTTGCATACATAACACACGAATCCTTACAAAATGAAATTTAACAGAAAAATCTAAGGAAAATAATTGAAATTAAAAAATAAAATGAAAATGAAAATCATTCAGAAATGAGAAAATTATACCTTTGGAGGAGGTATAGGAGGAGGAATATCCCAAGCTAATCTCGGTCTTTTATCCATATTTGTATGAGGAAATTCAGTAATCCATTGAGCCTCCATTGATTAATTGAATCTTATACTTGGATCAAATTGAAATTGCAGAAGATGAATTGAGAAATGATAACGTATAGAAAGAGATTCCATAAAGAAGAGAAATATATTTAAGAATCCATAGCTTTTTTTCGTAACCCTAGCAAAATCCAAATCTCACCCTCTTTATTCAACATTGATCTACAGCATCCTCCCTTGATTCCTTGAAACCCTAACATCAATTTTGTAAAAATTGTGACTGAAAAAATAAACCCCTAATCAAGCCCTTATGATAATAAATCAAGAGATTAGAGTTACAAAATTTAAAACAAAGAAGAGAAACCCTAACCCATGTTTCGTTCGGATTGATTCCTTCAAACCCTATCTTCAATTTCAATTAATCTTCTCTGCAACTCAGGAATAACTCTGATTTTTTCATAATTTCTCGACATGAATCTTGGAAAACAGCATCTTCAGGTGATATAGCATCAGCCGCTGCTTTTTCTTTGTTTTTCAATTTTAATCAAATAATTAAGAGATTCGAATCATATACTTAAAAAAGAAGACCAAACTAACGGATGTATTGTCTACCTAACTGGCGTTAGTAACGTCCAGTTAAATATTTGGCGTAAACCAAGTGTAAGTAATTAATTAGGTGTAAACTCCCACATAGGTGTTGTATACCCACGTTATTGCTAACGGTGTTACAAATGGCCAGTTAAATTAACGGTGTAAACAGAGTGTAATCCACCTTTTAATGTCCCAACCAATAGAGTTCCGCCACTTGTCCTCTCCATAATTGCTCTAGTTGAAAGCTTTTATCTAATTTAATTTGAATGGGGTGTCACACTCACCGTGCGACGTGGAAGCTCATATAACTTAGCCTTTTAAAGGAGGGGAGATACCAATTGCCAAGAAAATCTAAGCCCATTCCCATAACAATCTTATCATACAAGTTAAATGGAAATCAAAATGTTATGGTTCACAACTTCAAACGTAGACCAACAAATAGTGACCAGTGATCGGATCACACCGATATTTTTTACACACCTTCATTGGGACGACCGAGCAAAGCGAGGGAGGATCTTTATATGGCCACTTTTTTGTAAATCCTAAGTCATCAATTGACACAAAAAGATTGAAAATGGTTACAGCCGAAAAACCAAAAATATCCCTCCCTTTTAGTCCAATTACTATAACTCCTTATTATCCTATTTTTTCAGGGGTATAATTGGACAACAAACTTTAATATAACGTATCTAAAAATCCGCACCTTGGAATTTTACAAATTTTATCTCGTTGGAAAGCTAATAAAAAAACCTATCCAACGAGCACAGACAATAGTATCAAATTTTGAGTTTTTACGAAAAATTCAGAGGTATTTATCAATTTAGGCACAATTTTAAAAAATTAAGTGTTTATCCATTATGCAAACCACCATAAAGGATACATAATAGTTTATGTAGCAAAATTTTGGTTTATTCATCAACTAATTTTCCGTTGCAACTAATAAAACGATGTACTCCCTCCGTTTCAAGAAAAATGATACTTTCATTTTAGGCACAATTCTCGAAAATTGAATGCATAGCACATCATGCAACCATATTTTGGTTTATGGATCGACTAATTTTCCGTTTAAGAAAGGTGGTACTTTCACATCCCGTTTCAGGAAAAGTGATACTTTCACTCTGTTTCGGGAAAAGTGATACTTTCGCTCGGTTTCGGAAAAAATGATACTTTCGCTCTGTTTCAGAAAAAGTGATCATTTTTTCCGAAACGGGGAGAAAGTATCATTTTTTTCCGAAACGGGGCGAAAGTATCACTTTTTCGGAACGGGGTGAAAATATCACATTTTTTAAAACGGGACGAAAATAGTCGCAGACAAACCCCATCTTCAGATTCTTCTTCGGTCGGCCCTCCCACCGTGGAAACGGTCGTACTAGTAACTATAGAAAGAACATTGTATAGTAACTTCAAACAAAATTAATGGTAAAATATCAAGTTACGACAGATTTTATATACCTGACGAGACTGAATTCCTACATGCATAGCTGCAGAAAGTCCCTCATTTGGGGTACTTACCTCTTGATCCATTTGTTTCAAAATTTTTACAAATTAATCATCACAAAATAGGGTTCCTCATATCCAAAAATCTAAGGAATTCATGCAGTCTAAGTGCCTCATTCTAAATCCCAAATCTCTATCGTATTGTACAAATTCTGCATTGTGGTTATCTGTAACACATCAGTTTTTGGCACTTCCCTAAATATGATTTTCCTAAAATTTTAGTCAGAGTTTTGGTGACATACGTATGAATAACATATAAAAAAACTCACTGATTTCCAACGGTTAGATTTCACTTTATAGTTCCAACGGTTCTTATGAGATTTTCTAGCAAGAATGGATAATAAGATAGATTACCACAATCGAAACAATATTGCAGCAAATCACAATGATTAGAGAATATATTCATCAATTCATTTAAGAAATGAAATATAACAAAATCTCCAACTTCCTAACATGAACCCTAATTCCCAAATATCTCAAATCAAACTAGCATACAAAGGAATTCATAAATTAATTCCATGCAATCATGAATTCGCCATGATTTCTTTCATGGATTTTCCAAAGAACTGTATTATAACAAAAAAAACCCCAAATTTTGGGATGAAGAACCCTAATATTTACATTCTCAAATTAAATTACTAAAACATAAAATTGATGTTCTTTGTTAACTACCCAATATTCCAAAACAAAGAAAATACTTGAATCAAAACTTAATTTGATACAAGCTATAAAGAATAAAATTAGAACAAAATTGATTCATGCTAAAATCAAAGATAGGTAACCCCTACCTATCACTACCACTCTATCAATGGTTCCTCAAACGATTCTTGATCATCTCCAAGTTGAACTTCTTGATTTCTCAAACGAATTTGTTAAGAGTTCTTTCTTTTTTGAGAGGCCATTCTTTTCTTTTTTTTAAGTGAAAAGAGAAGAGAAGGAATTCGGAAAAAAAATTGCTCCCGCAGAGCATCCCTTGAACTAGCAGATGTAAAGCCGTTAGATTGGCTAGATATGACATCAGCGGAACTATGGTTAACTCAGGGTTATCTCTTCCCTATTTTTTTAGCACATTACATCCACCTGTTAGGGTTTTTCTTCCTTATCATCTTTTCTCATCGACCTGTTAGAGTTTTCTTTTTCAGAAACCTTTAAGAAACAATGACTTGATTCAAATTTTCTTTATCAGCGCTATTTTCTGAGTTGATGTATGAATTGATTCAAATTTTGCGATAGCAACCATCCTATGAAAATATTCTCGTTGACAATTTATTAGGACAAGGGCGACATTCATAAAGCAGGGAAAAAATGGGAATATTGTAAGTAGGATTAGCTGCTTGTTCCAAAAAGTAATGATTTGGTAGTATAATTTGATCAAACACTTTACTGTGTAATATGTGATCCAAAACGAGAAAGTCCATCGATTCTGATGAGTTTGTTCGGTGATAAAAAGTCAAAAACAACAGGCAATAAGAAGCATTTGAACATGAATTTCAAATTATAACGTGAAAGCAATCTCTTTGGTTATATGCCTCCTGTGTAACAAGTTCTTCTATACACATATTTGTGACTATTAATTTGTTCTCACACCGACCAAAAAAATTAGGAAAACCACATACAATTTTCTGGTTTGAGAACATGATGAATCAAGAAATGCTGATAAATATCGTCATACGATACAGTGTTTTATCTAGATATCAGTTAGAGCATATTATCAAAACGGGGAAGATAACCGGAGTTTTAACCTCAGTTTGCTGATGTCACATCTAGCCAATCCAACGGCTTTTCAGCTGCTAGTTCAGCAGGAGCAAAAAATTTTCCGAAGGAATTCCTATATACATATATTTTATCCTTCTTTTTATTTCAACATGAAACGAAAAAGACCAAAGTGCCATTAACTCATCCAATTTGTTGACACATGTGTATTGATGTGGAGGGATGCATGTATATCTATTTAAGATCCCATGGTTTGGTTGTAAGAGGTCATAAATAACCTAAACACCCAACCACATCTCTCACACCACATCGAGAGTTACGCTTACATCTCCTCCCATTGGCCGGTGAACAAAACCCTCGCTCCTGATTGGCCGAAATCAAAGTTAGCCTCCTTTCATTTCGTGGCCGTCAATTTCTAATTAAATAGATTCGATCGGATGCTCCAAATTGAGCGATAACGTCCACCATCTTTTATATTGGTAGGTAGACGAGACCCTTGATTCTGATTAGCTGAAATTTGTTGAAAATCCTCACACCACGTTTACATGATATTAATAAAATCCCGATCGTAAAATCGAATCAATAATAGAGGGCCAGGATATTTTCGGGCCGTGAAATATAGAAAAAAAAAATCTCTAAAATCTTATTAATTGATATGAAAATCTTATTAATTACTATAAAAAAAACCTCGAAAATATTATTAATTAATCTTAACCTAAAAAATAGCAAAAATAAACGAAAGTATTTAGTTTCCGTTAGAGCATTGCTCAGTCGAACTTGCATTCGTTGCTATCTCAAGCATGTTTGTCAATTATAGTGATCAAAACTATAAAGTCTTTGATTTCTAGTCTACTATAGCTAAGGTCTCGGACTAGGATAGAAAGTGTAGTTGAGCTCAAGAACTCCATGGCGATCATCATACAAGACGAAGGACTACTCAAGGAACCAGTGGATCTTCATCGAATAAAAGGTATGTGGAGACTTGAACTTATCTATCACTCAAAATTCTATCTACTTTATCTCTTATCTCGAGACAAAAGTCATTTTCCTAAATAAACTTAGATTATACACATGTGGATATTTCGAGCTGAGTATATATCGCTTATCTATTTATCGAAATATGTGTTGGTAAACCTTTCGCTTTAACCAAGTTCATCTTTACCTAGTAACGAAAGTCATGTTATGTTTCAATCATTTTGGAAATTGCTCTGACGAAAAATAGTTTGTGAATAACGACTATATAACGCCTTCTGAGAATGTTTCAATGATTGGAATGAGAGTTTAGACAATATAACCATTGTTGTGGTAACACATATATGTATAAGTCCTTATTGCATGAACCGAAGTTTGCGAACTTTGTTGATCAAGTAAAACCGGAGTAGTGCGTGAGCTCAGTCTATGAACTGAGAATACAAACTCAGTCTGCGAAGCCAGTCTGCGAACTGACGAAGTTCTCGAACCTGAGAATTTTTGCTGGAGTTTGTGAACTCCGTCCGCGAACTTGAGTAGGTTATGTCTAAAAACGATATTTGTGAACTTATCTTAATAAACTAAGGAATGCTATTGGAAACCGTGGCTTTATAGTTCATGAATCGATTCGAGTGAATCACATCTTTTTTGCTTCAATTGTGTCTTGTGTAGTACATGAGATTTCCTTGAAATTGAACAACTCTCTAACTAGTTCATTTGAGTCATTTGGACTAGTTATGGTGAAGAAAAATATGGTTGATATGAAATTCATCATATGGCTAACCATTTGGTTAACTATTGTTGAACTAACTAATGTACAAGTTTGGGTACGGTTACACAAACCTAAAAACGTTAAGTACATGTGTGTATAACAAGTTATATTTTAGATCTAACGGTGATAAATATTATCTTGAATCTAATCAGGTTTTTATCTAACGGTGAATATTGAATGCTTTGTTACTAAGATAACATTGATTGCAAACCCTGATTTGAATACTACATAAGGGAGAACTCTGGCAACTAGGAAACCTAATCCCCACACATTCTGTGTGATACTAGTTGTTCTAAGCTAGAGTCAATTCTCCTTTAACCTTTGGTTTTCTTATTCTAAAACCAGGTTAACGACTTAAAGACTTTATTGGGATTGTGAAGCCAGACCGATATTACTTTTCTTGTAGTTGTGTGATTTGATCTTGCTTCTTCTATCATATGAGTATAATTGGAATAATTGGCTTGAGATTTTTATCTCCGATAGGCAAGATATAAAAGTAGTCACAAACACTTCATCTCATCATTTGTGAATCCTCAATAATCTTCTTCGCTGCTTTGATTAAGTTTATTATGAGGTGATTGATAAAGCTGAGATGTTCTTCGGGAATATAAGTCAGGTTTTATCAATTAGTTCTTGTTCACCTTTATTTATCAAAAGACGGAACAAAACTCATAGGTTTATTCATGGGAGACAAATTTATTTATCCTTGTAGATTTTTCTGTGTGATACATATTTATTTATTAAAGTCTTCGACATTGGATCGTAGCAACTCTTGGTTGTGGGTGAGATCAACTAAGGTAATCAAGCATGTAGCATCCTGCTGGGATCAGATACGTGGGATCATAACTGTACCTTTGGATCAGTGTGAGATTGGTTGGTGTTCAACTACAGTCCAGACCAAAGTTAGCTTGGAGTAGGCTAGTGTCTGGAGCGGCTTAATAGAGTGTATGTTTAATCTGGACTAGGTCCTGGGATTTTTCTGCATTTGTGGTTTCCTCGTTAACAAAATTCCGGTATCTGTGTTATTTCTTTTCTGCATTATATTTTGTTATATAATTGAAATAATACAGGTTGTGCGTTGTTCAATCAATTAGAATATCCGACCTTTTGGTTGTCGATTTAAATTGATTGACACTTAGATATTGGTCTTTGGTACCATCAAAGTTATCTCTCTTTGATAAAGACTCGCAGATTCTATTTTCTTGAGTGTATATCAAATTGAGAGATTGAGATAATAACTCCTTGAGATATTTTTATCTAGATTGAGTCTGATTGTCTAGTTGATTCTCTAGTAAAGTAACTCGGAGTTTGTCCATACAGATTACTAATCGAAATATTGGGTGTGGTTGTTAGACCCCCACTTTTTCAATTGGTATCAGAGCAGGCAAACACGTTCAAGACCTTACAAGTATGTGTTTTTAGTGATCTGACTCTATGGACAAATGTGCTATCTCAATAAATGCACCACCAGATCCAGGGATTCCAGACTTCTCTTCCATAACTGGTTTATTTAAATCTGTAGAAGAAATTTTGTCTAAATCTCCACTAGGTTTAAAATCCCATGAAGTCATTTCAGGAATTGAAAAGAAACTTGAAAGTCTATCTTCTGATGTTAATTTTTATCTTCAGAATAAACAAGAATTTCTTGATAGACAAAATCAAGTCATTTTGAATAATCATGTCGATGTTGATATTGATTTATTAATCAGTAAGAGCAGTGCTCCTCTTCTATATTATGTTAGTTGTAACAAACTAGACAGGTTACATGAAGAGTCCAAATCTCATTCAAATGAGAAATCAACCTCAAAGCATGAACATCTTCATTAATAAATTCCTGATACTTCGTGTCATGATGTTGTATTCATTCTTTAAGAATCCAGGATGTTTTCTAGTACCAGAGAAATTTCCATGTGGATTACAAAAAACTATCAACATAAAAGATGGAAAAAGAGAAATAAAAAAATCTTCTTGGTTCTGATTTTGCTCTGTGATATGTTCTAGAGAGATCTCATTTTTATGAGATGTAAGAGTTGTTGGAAAGAATCCCTCTCTTGGTGTCATATTGTGCAAAATTGATTTTTGTATTTACAGAAATTACTCAAGTACAAATGAATGTTGAGCTATTGCTCCTTATTTGTAACAAATGAGTCCTTGTCTTGCACACAAGTGGTTCACGTATGTTGAACCAGAACCGTCTCACGTACGAATCCTGTTGTCAAACGGTTCACTCAACACTTAAAAAGAGAAAAATGATCTATTTGGTTCTTTCACCCCTCTTCTTTGTTTCCAAGTTCGTATACGCAAGAAGAAGTCGTTTAGTTCTCATACCATCTTCATTTTGATGTTCAACCAAATCAATGTTGGTTTGATCTCTTGGTTCCAGAACTAGATCGTGAACATTGGGTCAAGAATCTTTCGGTTATTTGAAGTTCGAGTATTGGTTTGCCATTAATCATTTTGTGAGCCAAGTAAGTTCTTACTTCTCTCTATTGCTCTTATTGACCAAAAATGGCTCATACGAAAAAGTTATGCCGTGGTGAAGGTTCAAGTTCTCAATCAAATCAGAACCTAGGAAGTGATGATGAGTTTGAAGATGATAAATTTGGTTTAGACGTTTTACAACCTTATTATGACCATGCTCTTCAAATTAGTTTCACTAGTCTTCTTGCTAGGAATAAATATGTCAAGTTCCTTAAAGGGAAGTTTGTTATAGAGAGGGTTTATAATCGAACTGTTAACGAACCTTAATTTTATCAGTTTATGAACCAGCATGAGTGGGGTTATGTTCATGATGGTCTTGGGTCTTCATATCCTGAAATGACCTGCCAGTTTTATGCTAATATGCATAATGCTAACAAAGCCAATTGCTGCTTCAAGACAATGGTAAGAGGAATAACATTTGAAGTAAATCGTGAAGTGATTGCATATTTGCTGAACTTATCACTGGATCGCTCATTTTAAATTCATCAACATGAGAATCTCAGACCAACTCGGGTTCAGTTATTTGAATTTCTCCTAAATAGAAGTGAATCATGGTCAGGAGGCAAGTTACCCGTTGACAATATCAGTTTTTATCTGAAGGTATTCAATAAGTTGGAAGTTGCAAACCTGATTCCAAGTACTCTTGATAAGAATATCTGGAGTAGAACCCTAGCAGAAATGGTTTGTTACTATACGATCAGAATATCACAACAACAACACACTTGCGAAATCTTCATCAACAACATTACGAAGACGTCACATAGTGAGTTCAGAAATGACATAATAGATGACGACAGCGTAAACATGAGTAAAGTGTGATGATCTAGCGAAATTTAGGATGTTTGCAAAATACCGCAAATCAAATCCGAAAATAAAGGTCAACTTAGCTGTCATCCACTATATAATACCCTATATAAGGAGATGAATAGGTGTAAGAAAGGGAGAGATAATTTTGGAGTGTTGAGAAAGTTTTGAGGAGAGAGAAAGTCCAAAACAATGTTGTATTTTGATTTCACTTCCTTCTTGTAAGATTTATAGACTCAATTAATAAAAAGTGTCGTTATTGATCTTAAGAAATATGTTGATTGTTATGAATTCTTGTGAGGGATGTATTGTAGTATTTCCTGCAACTACATAATGGCGCTAAAAACAGGGATTGAAGGCTGAAAATTGCTGAAAAAACAAGATTAAAAGATTGTTATTGAGATTGTTCAAACCAAGAAGATGATGAAACAAATCAGCAAACCAGTTAAGAAAAAGATAATTAAAATCAATGAATATAACAGAAGGATGGAGTGTAGCATAATCACAAAAATAATGATTAATAAGTTTCATGAAAACATCAAAGGAAGAATACATAAACGAGATTTTGAAGGAAATAAGATTATGACGGTGGAAAAGGTATCACCCTTGAAGGATTGGGAAAAGCAGAAAATTACGTTCACAGCAGCAGAGATACCAAGAGAAAATTTGAACCACACATCTCCTTTGGTGATCACAGTAACCACACGGAAAGAAAAGGGGAAATTCGCAAAAAAATATGGAAGAATGGGCGGTGAACAGAACTATGGTGGATACGGGAAGTTCGGTAGATATAATGTTTTATCATGCATATAAAGGAATGGGATACAAAGATGAAGAAATGTCTTGTTCAACATATCATATCCATGAATTTGGAAAATCAACAACAAAACGTAAAGGAGAAATAGTGGTGCGAATTTTGCTAGGAGAGATTGAAACACAAGTGACACTATGTGTGGTGGATATGGAATCACCATATAATATGTTATTGGGTAGACCATGGATACACGCAATTAAATCCGTAGCATCGACATTGCATCAATGCATTAAATTTCCTATGCTGAGTGGGATTGGTGAAGTTAGAGGGGATGTTGATAGTGCGAAATTATGTTATCAAATTGAAGTGAAGCATTATGAATGACGTGCAAAGAAGTGAAAAATTCGCAGGAAGATGGAAAGAGAAGCGAAGAAAGAAGAAAAATTTACATGATAAGAGCAGAGGAAGGAAAAGGGATACCCATCGAAATTCCGGAAGGAGGAAATGAATCTGCAAAAATGATAAAAGAACCAACACCTATGGGAGAACCTAAGGCCAGTTACACTGAGGAAGAACCATCAAAGGAAGTGAATGTTGGAACTAAAGAAGAACCCAAAATGCTAAGGATTGGGACCAAAATGGGGGTAGATGAAGAGGAAAGAACTATCAGTCTTTTGAGAGAATATCAGGATATTTTCGCATGGAACATGGATGGGATGCTTGGAATAGATGCATCTATATCGTGTCATATGCTGGAGATTGACAAAAGTGCAAGGCCATTCAAACAGAGAATAAGAAAAATCGCAATAACATATCATCCCCAAATAAAAGAAGAGTTACAGAAGATGCTTGATGCAGGAATTATAAGACAAGCTAAATACCCAGAGTGGATAGCTAACATGGTTGTGGTTCCAAAGAAAAATAAGGGGATAAGAATCTATATAGACTTTACTGATCTAAACAAAGCTTGCCCGGAAGACAGTTTTCCATTACCATATATTCCATAAATGGTTGAATCAGCGGCGGAAATGATAAAATATCTTCTTTAGATGGGTACAAAGGCTATAATCAAATTCCTCTCGCTGAAGAAGATCAAGAGCATACTGGTTTTTTCGCTCCAAGAGGGTTATATTGTTATACAAAAATGCCATTTGGTCTGCGAAATACTAGTGCAACATATCAAAAGATGGCGGAGAAAGTGTTCGCGAAGTGGATACATAAAACATTAGAGGTGTATGTGGATGATATGTTAATAAAAAGTAAAGAAGTTAAAGATCACGTACAGGATCTAAAGGAGATTTTTGAGCAAAAGCGGCATTTTAACATCAAGATAAATCCAGAGAAGTGTATTTTTGAGGTTGCGTCAGGAAAAGTTTTAGGCTATATTGTATCAAAAGAAGGAATACAAGTTGATCCAGAAAAGGTACAAGCAGTTCGCAATATGCCAACACCAGCAATGGTGAAAGATATACAGAAGTTAAACGGACTATTGGCTTCGCAAGGAAGGTTTATTTCGCGATCTTCAGACAAATGTAAACATTTCTTCAACATACTCAAAAAGGGGAAAAAGTTCAGATGGACAGATGAATGTGAGAAAGCTTTCCAAGGAATAAAAGAACATCTGATGAATATATCAATTTTACAAAAGGCAGAACCAGTAGAAGAACTATTAATCTATCTTGCGACAACTTCGCATGCATTAAGTGATGTTCTATTGCAAATTGACGCAGGAGTTGAAAAACCGATTTACTACATCAGTAAAACATTCAATGCCACAGAGAGAAATTATTCAAAAATCAAAAAACTAATTCTAGCATTGGTTTACGCAACGTTTAAGCTTCACATATATTTTCAAGCACACAAAATAAGGGTGTTAACAAAGGTACCAATTGAATCAGTAATGAACAATTCAAAAAGGTCAGGCAGGGTAGAGAGATGGAATGCACAAGTGGGACATTTCAAAATTAAGTATGAAATATTATCGTCACCAAAGTCACAAGTTGTTGCATAATTCTTAGCAGAATTTCCTCTAGAAGATGATGAAGCAGTGGAGGAAATGATGGATGTAGAGGAAGAACATGGGAACCCAAGGGATCTGTTGACAGAGCCCGATAGATGGGAAATATTGGTATATGGATCATCAAATGAGGAAGGTAATGGAGTTGGAATTGTCCTAATTTCTCCAGAAGGAAATAAAATGGCTTTTTCTTTCAGATTAGAGTTCGCATCTACTAACAATGAAATAGAATATGAAGTTGTGGTGCATGCTCCAAAATTCTCAATAGAAATGAAATTGGAGAATATGAGAATTACCAGTGATTCGCAACTAGTTATATGGAATTATACTCTTCTTAACAATCAGGTTCACGGACTCTTTTGTCTAGACTTTATGATTGAGAAGAGATACATGGATATAAACTATATATACATATTGTCAAGGATCATTAAGTTGGTCTACTTGCAACTGTATTAGGTTTTGTCCATACAGGTTATTAAGTTTTGTTCATACAGTTGTCGAACGAAAAAGTTGTTGGTGTACATGGTACCCTCTCCTTTTCACAATGCTTGGGCAATTTCCAAATCAACTAGAAAAAATATATTTAATGAACAATAAATTGTTCTTAACCAAGATTATTAAGTATATGTGAACATTGTTTGAATCATATTTCGAAAGATTTACCAAGACAAGCTTGACTCAAAATTTCATTATTAAGGATATGTGAACATCCATTGCTTGAATCATATTTCGAAAGATTTACTAAGACAGGCTTGACTCAAAAATTCTTTTTTGTAATATTAAATGTACTAAAATCATATGATATAGTCTCATAAGATAGAATGGAAATGTCGTGAGTAAATAAGATGGTTCAGTCTTCACATACCTCTTTGTCGATGAAGCAGTTCAAAAAAATTCATTTAATCTTCAATGTTCAATCTTCGAGGGTTATTCAGCGATGTCTGATACTCAACTTCTACACTCTAATCCTAGTCCGAGACTTGATTTTAGCAGACTAGAAATCAAGATATAATTTTATGTAACTAACACTGACAACAAGCTTGAGATAACAAAACTTGCGAGTTCGATCTAGGAATTGCTCCAACAGTTCAGTTATTGAACACAAAAACATTATGGAATATTTATACCAAGGTTGAATTATATAGTTTTCTTTGACTGTTAAATTGACATCTTAGAGGAAATCTTAGTCACCAGGTTGGAGATCGAATAGACTGTAGAGCAACTCATAACTAGTTTATTACAAATATCAGTTAAGGGATTCACCTGCGTATGACGGATTGGTTTTAGGGATTGTGTGACGGATCAGAAAATATGGACTTACAGCGAACTTGGTTCTGGCCCGCTTAGAAAACTCCGACTCTCCGATACGCCATTCAAGTAACTGGGCCTTCAAATTCTTCTGAGCAACCTGAATTTAAATTACCCAAACTACATTATAAGAAAGCACGTTTAGCATTTATTCTCCAATTGAGAAACGACCAGTTGTCAAAAATAATACACTTATACAGCCAGTTGCCAATTCTAATAACTAATATGGCCAGTTGCCAAAATGGAAGAGGGCCAGTTGCTAACTCCAATAATATACGGCCAGTTGCCGATTCTAACAATTAATATGGACAGTTGCCAACTCCAATAATATATGGCTAGTTTCTGATACTAACAATTTATATGGCCAGTTTCCAAGGTAAAAGGATGACCAGTTGCCAACCCACTATCGGCCAGTTGCCGATGATAAAGATTGGCCAGTTGCCAACCCACTATAAAAATTGGCTAGTTGCCAATGTTAAAGGATGGCCAGTTGCCAACCAACTATCGTCTAGTTGCCAATGATAAAGATTGTCCAATTTCCAATCCCAGTGTTGCAATCATCTCGGAATAGATGGTATGAACTGCAACACATTAACGACAGCGTAAATGTTTTAGTTCATGAACAAACCGATTTTAGAACGTAACCTCCTTAAGTATGCAAACGGGTACGCATACTTAAGTACCCGGATCGAGTTTTTTTTTTTTACTTCCAAACTCTAGCAGAAATTCACGGACGTGAAACTTCCGCCAGTATGCGTACGGGTACGCATACTTACCCGGATTTCCAACAACCTCCAGTATGCGTACGGGTACGTATACTTTAGGTTCCCGGTTTTGAACTTTTACACAAATGTGAGAACACACTATGTTTATATCCAAACATGGTTACTTGTTCTAAACTCTAATTTCAATCATTGAAACTTTCTTAGAGGATGTTAAAATAGTTGTTGTCCACAAACTATTTTCATCAAAGTGATTTTCAAGTTATTGAAATAATATGACTTTCGTCATGAGTAAAGACGAATTTGGCTAAAGCGAAAGCTTACCAACACATATTTTGAGAAATAGATAAGCGTGATAAACTCGGCTTGAAATAGCAAATGTGTATAATTGAAGTCTATATAGCAATACGACTTTTGTCTCAAAATAGGAGATAGAATATATAGACTTTTGAGTGATTGTAGGATCAGAATATTGCAACAACAAAACACTTGCGAAATCTTTGTCAGTAACGTTGCGAAGACGTCGCAGAGTGATTTCAGAAATGACATAACAGATGACGACAGCGTAAACATGAGAAAAGTGTGATGATCTAGCGAAATTTAGGATGTTTGCGAAGTTTAACATTTGTAAGCTTGCGAAATACCGCAAGTCGGATCCGAAAATAAAGGTCAACTTAGGTGTCATCCACTATGGAATACCCTATATAAATAGATGAATAGGCATAAGGTAGAGAGAAATAATTTCAGGAGTGTTAATAAAGTTTTGAGGAGAGAGAAAGTCCAAAATAGTATTGTAATCTTGATTTCATTTCCTTCTGGTAAATTTTTTAGATCTAATAAAAAGTGTTGTTATTGATCTTAAAAAAATGTGTTGATTGTTATGAATTCTTGTGAGGGATGTATTGTAGGATTTCCTGCAACTACATAATAGCGCTAGAAAAAGGGAACTGGTTGAGGAAATTCTGATTGAATTGTGATTTGAAGGAATTTGGAGTAATTGGTGAAGAATTTCATTTAATTTTCAACAATTCATTAAGATTGAAAAGATGGCAAGAAGGAGAAATGCTTCAAGACAACCAACAATTGTTAGAAGGAGTAAGAGGCTTGTTGGAGAAGGAAGAAATGAAATTGTGGAATCTTCAAGAGTGAACACAAGAAACAATGGAGAGAATCAGATTCTAAAACTAACTCAGCATATGCCAATACAAAATAGAACCGTGGATTATGATAGAGTGAGTGTACACACTTGGCGATCAGATTCAGCAAAAGAAGTTGAAGAAGAGAAACAATTAAGAAATGATAGACAAGAAGAGAGAGACCAGGAAGCAGTTGGAGGAATAATTCATGGAGATGAAAGAATGGAAGCATTAGAGGTATTGAGACAAAGAATACACGAAGAGAGGAGGTTAGAAGCAGAAGAACGCGTAAATTTTACAAGGAAAAACCATGAATTGTGGATGGAAAACATGAGATTACATAATAGAAGGTCAAGAAGTACTACGAGATCAAGCTCAAGATCAACTAGAAGTGAAGTGAGGCGAAATTCGCCTATGGTAAATATTGGAGAAAGAGATCGAGAAGAAATACAAAATCCAAATGAAGATCGTCGCGAAAGGAGAGAAATAATTGAAGATCGTTACATTCCACAAGGCGAAATTCTTCAAAATGGACAAAATAATAGGAATCAGGAAAATGGGCGACGTCAGGAGCGAAATAATCAAGATGGCGAAGAAATGAGGAAGAAGGAAGGAGAATATTACATGGGAGAGAAATTCAAAGAAATCAACTGGTAATTGAAGATGAAATCGAGAGATATTATGCTGAACAAGCACGTCTAGCTTGCGAAAGGGAAAGGTTGAGAGCAGAAGTGGAGGAACAAGAGCTCCAAGAGGCAATAATCCAGAATAATCATGATAATCGAGAGAAAAAGACGTGGAAAAAATCGCAATAATGGAAATATTAATGAAGAATATGATAGAATACAAAGGAGAGCTGAAAGGCAACAAAGAGAATTGATAAGGAATGACCAAAATTGCAGAGGAGAAAATGAGAGGTACAATCATGTGCGAATTCAAGAAGGAGATGAAAGAGGATATCGCAAGGAAAGACAAGAAGAAAATAATGAAGAAGAAGATCAAAATTTCGCAAGACAAGACAGACATGAACGTAGAAGAAGAGAAGCAGAATTAAAGAGACCAATGGATCAAAATCCTGGAATAAATGACCAAATATTAAAAGAACTAGCGGAGATGAGAGGAATGCTAAATAACAAAAAAGAAGGAGGCAGAAGACAATTGGATGAAGCTATATAAGAAGCTACAAAAACTCCATTCACACAAGAAGTACAATTAGGAGGAATACCCCCAAAGTGCAACCTGCCTGCATTAACTAGCATCTTTGACGGGACAACTTGTGCAATTCTACACATTAAAGCTTATGTGAGATGTATGTTACAGTGGGAAAATCGTGATGTTGTATTGTGCAAGTATTTCGCATCCAGATTAACATGAGAGGCTTTGAAATGGTTTGAAGGGTTGCCTAAGAATATGATAACGTCTTTCAATCAATTGCAAACTACATTCTTAGGAGCATATATAAGTAATAATTATTCGCGACCTGGCATTGAAGATGTATTTGGGTTGAAGCAGAGAATTGGTGAAAGTTTGAAGAATTTGGCCATAAGATGGAAGAAGATGTGTAGTGAAATGGCTGGTCGAGTGGATGAGAGATATCTCATTTTGTCATTTATTAATGCAATGTTCGCAACCAACCTGCTGTATATTCAAATTTTCAGAGTCAAGAACACGATCACAATGACTGAATTGCGAGAGCTTCATGAAGAGTATATTGCTCTTGAGGAAAAAAATAATGAAATGGAATCCTACCTAGTTGCGAACACAAGTTCACAAGCAGCGAACGCAAGCTTGTTACCCAAGTTGATAAACACAGTAGCGAGCACTTCGCAAGGACAACAAGAGAGGATAATGGAGAATAATCAGCAGAAAATAGTATCTATGGGAGTCGTGACCAAGAAGAATTTGAGAGAGAAAGAAACTTCTATAGCCGAGGTGGAAACAACAAATTCCAAGACTTGATCATCCGCACGAAACATATGGAGGTCAAAGGCAAAATTATCACAGAAACCAAGGAAATCATTAGATGATATGGGAAGAGATTAAAATGCCACCTCTGAATGCTAGTGTAGAAAAAATATGGGAAGCAATAATCTTAATGGAAAATGTACCAGCACCATGGAATATGGGAAAAGAGCCACCTCCAAATCACCGAAGTCAAGAATTTTGTTCTTACCATCATTTTCATGGACATTCAACAAATGAATGCAGGAATATAAAGAAAATCATTCTCAGGATGATAGATCAGGGAAAGTCAAATCATTTTCTCATGGGACAACCTCAATCTCAACCATTACCACCTCCACCAAAAATTCGCAGAGTTAATACGAAAAAAGGAGGAGAAACATTTGTAATAGAAGTTGGAGCAAAAGCGAAGAATCTGTTTTGTAACTCTATTGTACATTCATACAAAATGATTGAAGGCTTTCACGATAATGTTATGAGCAGGGTTTTCACAAGAGATGCTGATGGGAGAGAAATAATGAACATTGCAAAGGCCTCGCCGTTAAAAGAATGCCAAAAACAGACTATTTCGTTCACCGCAGAAGAAGTACCGAAGGTGGAGAAATGCATAAAAACCCATTGGTGGTGAAATTAGAGATTAAGCCAAAACCAAGTGATGATGAAGATGATGAAGCTGAGGATTCATGGGCAATCAAAAAAGTTTAAATTGATACTGAAAGTTCCGTAGATATCATGTTCTATCATGCTTATAAAACTATGGGTGGAAAAGATAAAGATTTAATACCTTCAACTTATAAAATCTATGGTTTTGACGGAACTGCTAATAAACCTAAAGATGAAGTCACTATGCGAATTCCATTGAAAGGAATATCTTCTGAAATTCTGTTCTGTGTTGTCGACGTGGAGTCACCATACAACTCCTTAATTGGCAGACCCTGGCTACATGGGATTCTAGGCGTAGCATCGACGTTTCATCAATGCATTAAATTCCCGCATCCGAGCGGAGCTGGCATTATAAAAGGAGATTGGATTGAAGGAAAGAAGTGTTATGAAATTGATATTGAATCATGCGAAGAATGAACTACGGAGAGAGAGAATTGGAGACGCAACATCAAAGGAAAGCAGAGAAGTGAGAGATTGATGGTTGACGCAGTAGAGAAGAGAAAAGAAGAAATATTGCGAAGTAAATGTTTGCTGAAAATAGGAAATAGCAAAACGTTTGCAGAAAGCAAGAAAGCCGCATAAAATATCAATGATGCAGTGGCAGAAAACAACAAAGGTAAGAAACTTAGAATTTGATATCAGAATAAAATTGAAAAAATAAAGAAAAGTGTGTGACTAACTTGTTACAAAAAAATTCAAAAAAATGTATTTTATGGAATGACAAAGATGAGAATTGAGAAATTATAATAAGAGCTGAAATGCAAAACCAGAATAATCAGAACAATCAGAATGGGGCGAACCTACTATGGCGTGCACCCTAGTTCGCGAAATCAAAATTTCGCAAGAAGCAAATGTAGGTACCTGTTGCATGGCTCGGCGAAAATGTTACACCGCTACTGGAGCCTGAGTCATGGAGATTTGGGGTCAATAAAAACCCATCCAGAAGCGGAACCTTGGATTCTCAACTTAAGCATATGACTTGAGTTGGGTAACTAGGGTAATAAGGACTCTCCTAAGGAGTGCGTAATATGACCAAGGTGCCGAGGTACACGGTTGAGTCAAGATTTCCCGGGGAGTCTGAAGCGTGCCTTGCCATTCTTGACAAGTCTTGGCTATGATGCACTCGTCTTGAAGAAAACCCCACTTAGGGTGCAGTCTCATAACCATATCCATATATGCAAAAGGGATAAGAGGCTACGAAAATAACCGGTTGTTGTCAAGACTGGATGGGAGGATCTATCCTTGTATGGCAGAAGTATGTCTCCTTGAAGGGGCAACCAGGGGGGAGATAAGGGAGGCACCCTCCATTAGGGAGCTGATAAGTGTCTTAAGACGTAAATTTCATGAGGCTTTTACTCATGGGAGTATCAAGGATTGTCATATTTGTGCGACAATCCTGAAGAGGCAATAATACAAAATAAAAAGATAAGATGAGATCAATGGGTCAGTATATGAAAGTATAAGGACGTCCTGCGATTTCATCGCAAGACGACAATATCATGGGGCTTTATTTTCGTAAGAATATTTAGGCCTGACATATTGTCACAACAAAAAACATAAGAGAAAAAGGTTAAGACAATATCAAGGCCTGCGATTTTGTCACAATGACAAGAGGTGGCAAAATAAGACCTTTACTTAGGAAGGCAAAATAAGACCACATCAGAATACAAGAAAAATTTCAATACTAAAATATGTGATTGCGAGATTATGCAGAAATAACTGCGAGATTTGGGAATGCATATACTTAAATATTTCACAACAATCTTACTAAACAAAGGTAACTTGCTTAATCTCTCATTTGAACACAAATAACAGATGCAAGTATGGGAATGCATAAAATGAGAGTATATTATTTGTTTCCATATGATAGATTTACGCACAAAATGAAAAATAAATTATATATTGATTAATCATATTGCAAGAAAGAATTGTTTTCTAACACATGTAGGAAGAAACAAAAGAAATAGAACTTGTATTGAAGATTGAAGAAATTCGCAGTGATAGATTACAAAGATAGAGGATTAAAAGACAAATATACAGATATTACAAAAAATCAAGGAGGGAAGCAAAAATTATTTCTTGCTTGGTTCTTTATTATCTTCATCAGACTCTTCTCCTTCCTCACTAGCGTCAGATTCTTCTTCTTCTACATCTTCATCAGATTCTTCTTCTTCGCTAGCATCGCTATCAGAGATGACCAAGTCAGGAGTGTTCTCTGGGACTTCATCTAAGATATAAGGATATGTAGAATATGGAATCTTATTGTCATAAAAAACCATTTTAATAATTTGGTTATGAAAAAGAGTAGCATCATTTTTAAAGTTCGCAACAGTAATCTTCAATTGGCTCTTCAGCTTAGAACATTTATCATTGCGAGAAGCAAGATCCTTTGAAAGCTTCCCCTTCTCAGCCTCAAGTTCTTCAATTCTTCTGCGAAGTCTCTCTTCAGCCTCTGCGAAAGTATAAAATTGAATTAGCAACTTGATGGAAATTTATGAAAAATAAACAATTAAATAAGGAAGAGTAGTTAATAACCTTCTCTGTCAGAAATCATATCTCTAACCATGGTTGTGTGTTCAGTATGGAGACTAACATCTACACCTAGATTATTCCTAGCGTTATCTAGAACTTTCGCATCCCAAGCGAATTCATCATCATTATGTATTAGAAGACGTGAGCGAACTTGACCCTCTCTTTCGCTAAGTATAACATTTTTGCGAATTGCTTCATCCCGTTCAATTTGAACCTCAAGAAGAGTTTCATGGAATTTCGCTAGAGTTTGAGCACCTTGAAGAGCAATGTGATCTTTTTCATCTATAATACTACTATTATTGATCCTTAAACTATTAATTTCCTCTTTAGAGTTAAGATAGAAATGCTTAAATTTATTGGCTAAGCCCAAGCTGGATCTATGGTCAATCTCTAAGAGGCAAAATTTGGATCTGCATTCATCTAGGGAAAGGGACTTAATCTTGTCATTTGAAAAACTATTTAAAGAATTATTAAGGAGTTCAAGCAAGGTATCATTATCTATGGGTTAGGGAAAAGAACGAAGAATGGTAGCTTCATCAGAAAGACCATAAACGTCTGCGAAAATGGTAAATCATATGAGGAAAGATAATGAGAAAACGAAATGAAGAAAAGGAAGAAAAGCTCTATACCATAAAGTTGCTTATTGGCATCTTGAAGACTAGATATTTTGCCCTTCTGAGTGGAATTTTCAGAATCCAACTGCTTATTCTTTTCACGAAGATCAGCAGCTTCAGCTTCCAATTCTTCGTTTTTCTTGCGAAGTTCAAGACTCTTCTTCTCAAAAATAGCACGCCTTCTTTCCAAATCTGAAGCAACAACGAAATAAGCTCTTCCAGACAGCGAAATAAAGCAAGAATTATCAAGATATATATAATGTTGAATTATAAGTATGAAGAAGAAATAAAGAAATGAAAGCATACCAGAATACCGAGTGAGTTCAGAAAGTCAGGAGTCACTGATCTAGAAACTCCTCGAAGAGAACTATCACCTTCCAATAGAGTGGAATCACATATATTCGCAAGAGCTTTACATGTAGTTGCAGGAAAACCTACACTACAGCCTTCACAAGAATTCACAATAATCAACACATATTTGAAGATTAAAAACAACACTTTATTATTTGATTTTCAGAAATATTTACAAGAAATGGAAGAAATCAAGAATACAACCGCTCTCTTGAATTTTCTCTCTCCTCAAAACTTTCTTAATGCTCAAACCTTCATCCCCCATTTCTGAATCTAATGGGTCTCTTTATATAGGGTAGTTACATAATGGATGACAACTAAGCTATCCTTTAATTTTGGATCTGACTCACGATCTTCTCGCAGCAATGCTAATTCTCGCAGATGATATAACCATCGCAGAATTGTCATACTCTTCTCATGTTTCAGTAATCCTCATTTTCTACGTCATTATTTGAGTCATTCTGCGACACTCACAGTACGTTGTTGAAGAACTCGTAGACGAATTCGCAGAAGTGTTGTAAATCTCGCAAGAGTAATATCATGTCGATATTCTGGTCCTACATCTTGCCTCTTATCATGCCTTTTCTGCGAAGGAGAAAAGATCATGAGAAATAAAATGCCGCTGATATTCATCTTTTCAGATTCTTTTGTTCTGACACGTTTCTGCATCCTTTGCCAGATTTTTTACACTATTTTTTCTCCCATTCAATTCCTGACACGTCCTTTTCAACCGCTAAGTTCCAACCGATCACGTCTTTTCTTCGCATTGAATACATTTATCTTCTCGAGAATCTTTGCCTTCTATAAATACTTCCTTCATTCTTTTCTTTCATTCTTTTTATTTCTTCTTTCTTATCTCTGTAATTTTACTATTCCTCCGTGAATTCTGGATCTGCTACTGTTGCAATTTTTTCTTTCGATATTTTACTCTTTCAATCTTCATTCCCATACTAAGAAAATGCCTCCAGCTGGTCGTAAATATTTGAAAGCTTTTGAGAAAATACAAAAAGAACTTCAGAACAGAGGTTTTACTTTATCTACCATTGTTGATCAAAACCATAAGGCTGGCTTTCTGTAAAATTACTTTCTGATCATCCATGTAATGGCGAGAAAATTATAGTCTCGCTAGGTCAACTTGAAGTTGATCTTCCTATTCCTCTTTTATTCTATAAAATACTCTCTCATGAGAAGTTATCGCGGGCGGTATATCAGTTGAGAGGGGATTGCATTCGCTTAATGCTTGAGTATGCTACTCGTGGTGCTGGTAAAGAATCTCGCTACCCTGATACCGCAAAGAATCCTAAATTCAAAGATGTTCCAATTGTTCCTGCAAAGTACATTGTAGAGAATTTCTTCGCAAACTATAACATAATCCCCATGAGGAGGGATACCACTTGTTGGGGTGTCTGCTTACAAAAGAAAGATGATGTTTCTGAAGACAAAGATCTTATGTTGGACATTAATTGGCATCCTGGAAACAATACATCCCCTCGTCATTCTAGTGATAACAAATGGTATATTCTTACCTTATTGTTAGAAGGTCCATACATTTCTGGTTCTCATACTTTACCCGCGAGTCTCGCAAATTACCAACCATGGGCGTTCTACTGGCCTGAAAAGAATAAGGATGTATATTCCCGAATTTTTACTTGTTTCTATTTTCCTCGTATTCTTACGTATATGCTTGCTGACTACTCAAATATTTCCAAATTACCAGATTGAAGGCTAGTTACAAGAAGTCAGGGAAACCTAGTACTTTATTAGCTCTCAAATCACTCACAGATGAGGTAAGAAATATTCCTTTATGATTCTTAAAAATATATTATTGCCTCTATTTCTTACCTTTATCTGTGTTTTTTAGGTTATTGAAGAAATAGAACCTGTGAATATCACGAAGACTAAGGGGAAAAGCAAAGGTTCTTCTCGCAAGGATAAATCTACTGTTCCTCTCAAAGAGAAATCTATTGTTCCTCTTTCAAAGAAAATAAGAATCCAATCTACTTCCCCTTCATCATCTCAATCTAATGAAGAAAGTTCTCATGATGGTACTGATAATGATGATGATGGTGATTTTGATGTTGATTTCCCTTCCGCGAGGGAATCCTCCCAACCTGAGTCTTCTATGCCTCAGCTATCCAGCATATTTTCTGATACTATGCTTGGTACGGGGAATGATGCTCTTAGAGACACATGCCAAGATCTCGCAAAGGTCTGCGATGCTTTCATATTAGTGGACAATGAATCTCTTCAAGGAGTTTCAAGATCAGTGACTCCCAGCCTCTTAAATTCATTAAGCATTTTGGTATGTTCTCATTTCTTCGCCACATTTGTATAATTTCATTTCTTCGCAGGATTTTAATTTATGTTTATCTTGAAATTTTTTTGTTTTCCCTCGCAGGATGGAAGAGATTCTTTTGTTGTTGCCTCAGACTTGGATAAAAGGCGTGCATCCTTTCACAAGAAGAACACTGTTCTTCGCAAGAAGAATGTGGAGTTAGAATCTGATTTTTCTAATCTTCGCGAGAAGGACGGACAGATGGAATCTGAACTTGTTAGTCTTCGTGATAAAAATAAATAATTAGAATCTGCCTTTGCAGATCTTGGCAAGAAGAATAAACAACTAGAGAATGATCTTTCTCATCAACTGCTCAAAGTATCCAATCTTGAAAGTTCCAATAAACAACTCTTAGGTATGAGAATTTTCTTCTTTTCTTTCATATTTCTACTTTCCATTACTCCTTCTTATTTGATTTACCATTCTCGCAGTTATTTATGGCCTCTCTGACGAGGCTTCAACCCTTCGTTATTTTCCTGAACCAATAGATGATGATACTCTTCTAGAGCTTCTCAATAATTCTTTGAATAATCCCTCCAATGATAGAATTAATTCTCTTTCCATAGATGAACTCAGGTCTAAGCTTCGCCTCTTAGAAATTGACCATAGATCTTGTTTAGACATGGCTAACAAATTCAAATGCTTTTACCACAATTCTAAGGAAGAGATTAAAACTTAAAGGGCCAAGAATAGTGATCTCTCAGATGACAAAGATCGTATATCTAGACAAGGAGCTCAAACTTTAGCGGATTTTCATAAAACCCTTCTTGAAGTCCAAATTGAAAGAGATAGACTTATCTGTGAGAAAAGGGCTCTCGTTGAAAGGGAAAACCAAATTCTTACCCATCTTCTTATTAATAATGATGATGAATTTTCCTGGGCTGCGAAGATTCTTGACAACGGCAGAACTAACTTAGGTGTAGATGTTAGTCTTCATGTCGAACAAGCGGCCTTAATTATAGACACGATTTCTAAAAGAAAAGGTTGTTAACTGTTCTTCCTCATTAATTTCTTGTCTTTATAGGTTTTTTGCAAAATTTCCAACTTGTTGTTTTATACTCGCAGGAGATGAGAAGAGATATTCTGGAAGAATTGAAGAACTTGAAGCCGACAAGGGTCAACTCGCAAAGACTCTTGCTTCTCGCAATGAAAAATATTCAAGATTGAAAGACCAATTAAAGATCACTGCTGCGAATTTTAGTAATATCCTTGTTGGTGTTCGCAATGACTCCGTCAAGAGGGTCTGTGATGATCATAACATTCCAAACTCTTTGTATCCTTGCCTCGCGTAAGAAGTTCCAGCGAATACTCCAAACCTTGTTATCTTTGACAGTGAAGCCGAAGAATCTGGCGAAGATGAAGATGATGGTGAAGATGAAGAAGGAGAAAAATCTGGCGAGGATGATGATGGATCTAACTAATTTTGTTTCTCCTTTTTAATCTTCTTGTAATATTTGTACATTTATCTCCTTCTTTTTGTGATATTGCTGCGAATTTCTCCAGCTTCTATGGTTCTTTGATGTATAGATTTCTTTTGCTTCTATCTGTATAAATTAGAAAATAATTCTTTTTTCAATATGGTTAATTAACGTGATTATGAATTTTTAACTATCTGCGTAAATCTGCCATATAAGGATGAATAATAATTTTATCATTCTGTTCATTCCCATACTTGCCTCTATTATTCATCTGCAATATGAAAGATTGAGAAGATTAATGTTGAATAAAATCTGTTTGTAAATTTTGCTTCAACCTCTGCGTAAATGGCGCAGGTCATGTCTGCATAATCTCATGATCTCTTGTGGTCTTATTTTGCCTTCCTAGTTAAAGGTCTTATTTAGCCAAATTTTATTTTTGGCGACAAAATCGCAGGACGTCCTTACATTCTCATGTAAAAACCCATTGATCTTGTCTTATCCTTGTTTTTCAATTTATTGCGACAATATGACAGGCCTAAGTTCTCTTGCGAGAACAAAGCCCCGTGACATTGCCGTCTTGCGATGAAATCGCGGGACGTCTTTACACTGTTATGTAAAAACCCATTGATCTCATCTTAACTTTTTCTCATGGCTTGTTGCCTCTATAAGGTACTTTTCACACGACAATATGACATGCCTAAATGTACTTGCGAACGTAAAGCCCCATGACATTGCCATCTTTAGACGCTTATCAGCTCCCTAATGGAGGGTCCCGCCCTTATCTTACCCTTGGTTTCCCCTTCAAGGAGGGAACATAGGCCATACAAGACTAGATCCTCCCATCCGATCTTATTAACAACCAGCTGTTCTTGCAGCCTCTTATCCTTTTTGCCTATATGGCTTATATTTACGAGACCGCACCCTAAGTGGGGTTTTCTTCGGGTCGAGTGCATCATAGCCAAGACTTTCCAAGAATGGCCAGATTAGTTTCGTACGCCCCGGGCACCCTTGGCTCAACCGTGTACCTCGACGCCTTGGTCATACTCTGCACTCCTTAGGAGAGATCCTCGGTCCTCCAACCAGGGTATAACCTTATATATATAGTTGGAAATCCGAGATACCTCTTCTGGTTAAGTATCTCTCATGGAGATGGACCCCATCTCTCCATGACTCAGGTTCCAGCAGCGGTATAACCTTATCCCTGAGCCATGCAAACAGATACCCCCTTATATGACGTACTTTAGGTATTACATTTGCCTCTTGCGAAATTTTATTCGTGAACTAGGGTGTACGCCATAAAGGTTCGTCCCATTCTTATATGTAATTATTCTTTGGTTATCTCTTTTTTGCATTTCAGCTCTTGTATGATTTTTCAATTTCATCTTTTTCATTGAAACGAAATATTCTTTTGAAACATTCTCTTCAACAAATCATTCATACATTTCTTAAATTTCACGATTTGAGAAATTTTACCTTTCTACTTACTACTTTCTGCTTCTGCCTTTTTGTTGCACTTTGCTATTTTGTCTCCATCTGCGAGCCATTCGCTATCAATAGCTTTTAGTATGTATACTTTGCAGCATTCCATCTTCTTGTCGTTCTATTATATCAACCATTAATTTGTCACTTCTTTTCTTCTGTTTGATGTTATGCTTCCAATTTCTATTCCTCGCAGCTCTTTCTTCGTAATATTCCATGTCAATCTCATAGCACTTTTTCCCCTCAATCCAATCTCCCTTTATAACTCCAACACCACTGGGATGAGGAAATTTAATGCACTGGTGGAAAGTTGATGCTACACCTAAGATCCCATATAGCCAAGGCTTTCCAATCAAGGAGTTATATGGAGATTCTACGTCAACAACACATAATTGAATCTTAGAAGATATTCCCTTCAAGGGAAGTCGCATTGTAATTTCCCCTTTGGGCTTGTTGGCAGTACCATTAAAACCATAGATTTTATAAGTTGATGGCATTATATCTTCGTCTATTCCTCCCATGGTTTTGTAAGTATGATAAAATAAGATATCCACTGAACTTCCCGTGTCAATCAAAACTCTATTAATGGCCCAAGAATCTTCAGTTTCACCATCCTCATTTTCTTCATCTTCATCTTCTATTTGTTTTGGATTTATTTCTAATCTTACCACTAGTGGGTTGTCATACATCTCGCCAGGCTCTGGTACTTCTTGTGCAGTGAAATAAATAGTTTGCTTTTTCCACTCTTCTAATGGCGAAACTCTCGCCATATTCATTATCTCTCTTCCATCTGCGTCTCTCACGAAGACTCTGCTTAGAACGTTGTCGTGTAAATCCTCAATAGTCTTGTATGAATGTATGATAGAATTACAGAACAAATTCTTCGCCTTGGCTCCAACTTTTATCACAAATGTTTCTGCTCCTTTTGCAGTATTTACTCTGCGAACATCTGGTGCTGGTGGTAATTGTTGAGATTGCGGATGTCCTATTAGAAAATGATTTAACTTTCCCTGATCAATCATCCTCAAAATTATTCTTTTTACATTCCTGGAATCGCTTATTGAGTGGCCGTGAAAATGATGGTAAGGGCAAAATTCTTGATTTCGATTATTTGGATGTGGCTCTTTTCCCATATTCCAAGGTGATGGTATATTTTCCATCAAAATAATAGCCTCCCAAATTTTTTCTATACTAGCATTTAGAGGTGGCATTTTAATTTCTTCCCATATTATCTTCTGACTCCCATGCCCTCTATAATAATTTTGTCTCTGACCTCCATAAGTCTCCTGCTGCTGATCAAGTCTTTGAATTTTATTATTCCCACTGCGATTATAATAATTCCTTTCTCTTTCAAATTCTTCTTGATCGAGACTTCCCATGGCTACCAATTTCTGTTGACTATCAATCACCATTTTTTCTTGTTGAGGCTGCGAGGTGCTCGCCACAGTATTGATTATCTTAGGAAGTAAAATTCCATTTGCTGCAATTGAACTAGTGTTCGCGATGGGATAAGATTCCATATCATTCTGTTTCTCCTCCAAAGCAATGTATTCTTCCTGCAATTATCGCAGCTCAGTCATTGTGATTGTATTTTTGACTCTAAAAACTTGAATATACAGCAGATTAGTTTCAAACATAGCGTTAATGAAAGACAAAATGAGGTATCTTTCATCCAATCTTCCTGCCATTTCACTGCACATTGCCTTCCATCTTATGGTTAGATGTTTCAAACTCTCGACAATCCTCTGTTTTAGCCCAAATACATCTTCAATATCGGGTCGCGAATAATTGTTGCTTATATACGCCCCTAAGAACGTGGTTTGTAGATGATTGAAACAAGTTATAGTGTTCTTGGGTGACCCTTCAAACCATTTCAAAGCTTCGCCAGTTAGGCTGGATGCAAAATATTTGCACAATACAACATCATGGTTTTCCCACTACAGCATACACCTAACATAAGCCTTGATATGTTGAATAGCACAAGTAGTACCATCAAAAATACTGGTTAATGCTGGTAAGTTGCACTTTGGGGGTATTCCTCCTAACTGTACTTCTTGGGTGAATGGAGTTTTCGCAGCTTCTTCAATGGCTTCATCAAGTTATCTTATGTCTCCATATCTTCTGTTACTTAACATTCCTTTCATTTCTGCTAACTCTCTTAAGATCTGTTCATTCCCAGTCGAACTTTTCTCCATTGGCCTTTTCAGTTAAGCTTCCCTTCTTCTGCGTTCATGTCTTTCTTGCCTTGCGAGAGTTTGTGCTTATTCTTCAATATTTTCATTCTGCCTTCTCCAACGATTTTCTTCTTCACCTCCTTCCTGAATTTGCAACTGCTGATGTCTTTAATTATCTCCTCTGCGATCTTCTTCATCTCTCATTATTTCTCTCTGTTGTCTTTCTACTCTCCTTTGTATTCTATCATATTCCTCATTGATATTATCATTTTTGAGATTTTGTGCGCTTCTTGTTTCTCGATTGTCATGATTATTTTGACATATTACTTCTTGAAATTATTGTTCTTCCACCTCTGCTCTCAATCTTTCTCTCTCGCATGCTAGACGTGCTTATTCATCATAATGTCTCTCAATTTCATCCTCTATTATTCTTCGGTTTTTTATATTTCTCGCTCATTTAGTATTCTCCTTTCTTCTTCTGGATTTTCTCCACCATTTTGGTTATTTCCACCCTCTTAATTTCTATTATTACGTCTACCATCCAAAGTTTCAATGCATGGAACGTAGCGATCATTAATCATTTCTTCTCCTCCATAATACTGTTCTCCATTTGGATTCTGCATTCCCTCTTGAATATTTTCGCCAACATTTCTCATAGGGGAATTTTGTCTTACTTCTTCTCTAAATGACCGTGAACTTGATCTTGCAGTACTTCTTGATCTCCTACTTTGCAACCTCAAATTCTCCATTTTTAACTCGTGATTTTATCTTGTTAGATTCGCTCGTTCTCCCGCCTCCATCCTTCTTTCCTCCTGTTCTCTTTGTCTTAATGCATCTAATGTTTCAAGTGCGCCATCTCCATGTATTAATCCTCCGTTTACTTCTTGATTTCTTCCCTCTCGTCTTTCATCTCTTAATTGTCGATCTTCTGGTTCTTCCATTGAATCTGATCGCCAAGTATGCACGCTTACTCTATCATAATCCACAGCTCTATCTTGCATTGGTGTTTGCTGATTTGGCTGTCGAACCTGATTTTCTCCATCATTCCTTTTTCTATTTCTTCTTGTTCTTGTAGTTGCAGGATTTCCCACACTACACCCTTGTCAAGAATCTATGAAAATTAAGTCATAATCGAGAATGAACAACAATAATTTTATTAATTCACTTTCAGGAAGATTTACAAGAAATATCAAAACTCAGAAGTACAACTTTCTTTCTGGAGTTTCTCTCTCCTCAAAATTCTCTCAGATCTCAAAAGTACATCATCATCTTCTGGATTTAGTCGGGCCCTTTATATAGGAAAATACATAGTGGAAGACAGCTAAGATTTCCCCTTAATTCGGATCTAATCTGCGATCTCACCGCCATAACTTTAGTCTTCACCATCGACAACTTTGTAATCATCGTGGAACAGACTTATTCTTTTCATATATCTTCAGTCGTCAACCGTTATGTTATTCTTTTGTGACACTCGCCAAATGTCATTGATCTATCTTGCGACGTTCTCGTCAAAGCGTTGTTAATAATTATAGAAATGTTTGGTTCCTCGCAGAAGTGTCGTTTCTATCGTGAGAATATCATTGCGGCGATATTCTGGTCCTACATCTTTCCTCTTCTCATGTATTTTCTGCGAAGAAGATAAGATATGAGAACTTTCAACTCTTCATGATGCTCACAGCTTCTTTCTTTACAAGCTTTCTTCTCGACAAACCTCCGTTTATTTAGTTTAATCTCCTACACGTGTTGTAGCTCTTCTTAACACGTGTCCTCTTGATGGATCCTACTGTTCTTATCTATAAAAGGTAGAGCCAAGTTACAGAAATAATTTTCTCTTTTTACTTCTTCATCTTCTTTATCCGTTTATTTCACTTTCCGTCTGCAACTTCTCTCTCTCTTCATATTCACCTGCTACTGTTTTAATGGAAGCGTCAAGGTATGTATTTCGATTATATCATCTTATTTGAATTATTTTTTTACTAATTTTGCTCTTCGATCTTCCTGATTTAATTCATTATAATCTTTGTCATATTTTCCTTTAGTGGAGCTCTCCCTACCACCCATTCTGAAACTCCAAACCCTAATTCCCTCAAGAAGCTTGCTGAGAAGAGGAGGAAGAAGGATTCTGCGAATGATAAGGTAGTAAGAAACACAATTTATCTTAATAACAATATTGTTGCCTCTGTTTCTTATCTAAATTATTATTTGCAGAATGACGAGAACATCGCTAGACTTCATAAAAAATCCCGTTGCAATAAAACTATTCAAGATGATATCATTATTCCTGAGTTATCATCTAAGAGATCTATCATCACACCTTTACAATCTAATCCTTCTTCTTATGTCTGCGAGAACCTCGCTACCAATACCCCCCTTCCTTCAGGAAATTTGACAAATCAAATCCCTACAAATGTTGTGGCTGAAACTCCTTCTAGTCCAATATTGCCTTCAACTGTTACTTTCCCAAAAACTCCTCCTTCTCATAATGCATCCACTGCAGATGACTCAAATCATCAACTTTCTATCATTACTACTTCATCTTCTACATCTCATCTTCCTTCAAATGAAACCTTTGCAGGAGTTGATATTGCTTTTAAAATTTTATCTAATATTTTAGATAACGCCAGAAAGTCTTCCACTGATTCTCTTCAATATGAAGCTTGCGAGACTTTACTCAAATATTTTGGCTCTGATAATTCTGCTTCGCGAGTATTCTTGGAAAATGAAGTTAAAGCTCTAAAGAATAGCCTTCAAGTTAAAACTTCTGAGTGTGACACTCTGAATCATATGCTTCGCAATTCTTCGCTTGAGTGCGATAACCTTCGCAGACATAATGACGAGCTAAAAGGTATAGTTTTTCTGCCTCTATCCTTTTGTTTCTCCATTCTAATAATTTCTCGCCTTCCTTATTTTTTACACTTCATTCCTTTTAAATGTTTGGTTTATTTATTTAGCTTCAAATTGGAATGGATTAATGAAGATATTTCAATTAGAATCAATCGCTGAAGAAGCTCGCGCTGAAAAAGAGTCTTGGATGGACCAACATAGTAGATTAGATAATCTTCATACTTACTCAATTGATCGCATAAATAATCTTACTAATGAGAATAATCAATTGTCACAAAGCCAAAATTTATTGTGTAGCGAAGTTGCTCGCCTTTCATATTTGTTATTTAAGACTGATTTGGGGATAGAATCTTTATCAGATGAGAATAAAACTTTATCCCAAGAAAAACATAATTTTTCAAGTTTGATGGCGGCTTCCTCGCAACAATTAGATAATCTTCAAAGAATTTGCGATAATCAAGAGCAATCTCTTCGCTCCCTTAAAGATGAACTCAAGGAAGTAACTGAATCATCTGCTGCTGAGAAGGATAAACTTATCAAGGGTAGATTAACTCTTAGTTTAAAATCTACTGAACTTAAAGATCAGTATTCCCAATTAGAGAAATCTCATTCTTTACTAGCAAAATAAAACCTTTATCTTCGTACCAAAGAAGAAAACATGAAATCTCGTCTGAAGGGTATGGTTGGCGATAAATTTGATGATGTTATGAATCAGTGGGAGAATTTTTTCTTTGCATTAATCCAAAATTTAACCTCTCAAAAAGAAGGTAGTCAGTTGACTGCCTCAATTTTTGTTTTTTCTGATAAATTCCTATGTTTTACTTTTCGTGAGATCTTCATTTGAATATCTCCTTGTCATTTTTGTTATTCGCAGAATCTGAAAGAAGCCATCTTGCTACTATTACTGCCCTTACTGAGAAATTAGATAAGGTTCGCAAAGAAAACAAGACTCTCATTTCCGATTGTTTGGACGTTCACGATAAAGCAGAAAGAAGGCTTGATTATCTTAAGTACTTTAAGAATGTGGAGATTAGAAACCGTGATAAAGGTTTTCTTCGCAAAGTTCATCTTTCTGTGGAAGTTTTGTTGAATAAGATGCTGATCTCCCATTCTCTCCCTCCTGAATCTGTTCTTCCTCTAGAAGTTGAGGATGACGAGATTCCCATTCCTATGGATAAAGATTTAGAAGATACACCTACTGAAGGAGAAGAAGAAGCTGAAGAAGATAACCCAGGAGAAGACGAAGGTTATCCTAGAGAAGAAGAAATTCTCAAAGAAAAGGATGCTGGCGATACTGAAAAGAATGATGGCAATTATGATAAATCTGCTGGCGAGAATGATAAATCTTCTGGCGAGAAAAATACTGATGAGCCTGTCACTGAAGTTTGAATTTCATTTTTGCTTTCTTTTCCTGCTTCTTTTTTGCGAGGAATGTAACTTGGATGACTTTTTTAACTTTTCCTTTTGTCTGTGTTGAATCTTCTCAAGGAAGATATTAAGATTTTATTTGCTCATTCCTCTTCTTGCCCTCTAATATCTTTCTTGAGATGGTGAATTAAATAATGTTGAATAGATATTTCCTGAAGTACTCTGCCTCCTGCGATGAATAGATATTTCCTGCATTCTCAAATAAAATAATTAATGTTCAATATTAATCTGTTGGTCTTATTATGCCTTCCTAGTTAAAGGTCTTATTTTGCCAACCTTTAATATTTTTCTGCGACAAGATCGAATGACGTCTTTACATTTATATGTATTGACCCATTGATCTTGTCTTATCAGTATCTTTTCAATATCTCTGCGACAATATGACAAGTCTAGGTTCTCTCGCGAAAATAAAGCCTCGTGACATTGCTGTCTTGCGATGAAATCGCAGGACGTCTTTACACTTTCATGCAAAAACCCATTGATATCATCTTAACATTTTCTCTTTAGGCTTTTTGCCTTTGTATAATTTTTCGTCACGCGAAAATATGACAGGCCTAAATGATCTTGCGATCATGAAGCCCCATGACATTGACGTCTTAAGACACTTATCCGCTCCCTAATGGAGGGTTCCGCCCTTATCTCCCCCCTGGTTTCCCCTTCAAGGAGGGAACATCGGCCATACAAGACTATCTCCCCCCCATCCGGATTTTCCAACAACCAGTTGTTTTCTCAGCCTCTTGTCCTTTATGCCTATATGGCTTATAGTTACAAGACTGCACCCTAAGTGGGGTTTTCTTCAGGACAAGTGCATTGTATCCAAGACTTACCAAGGATGGCAAGAGAGTTTCGTACGCTCCGGGCACCCTTGGCTCAACCGTGTACCTCGGCGCCTTGGTCATACTCTGCATTTCTTGGAAGAAATTCTCGGTCTCCCAACCAGGGTATAACCTTATATAGTTGGAAATCCAAGATCTCTCTCTCGGATAGGTTTTCTTTAACCCCAACATCTGCATGACTCAGGTTCCAGCAGCGGTATAACCTTATCGCTGAGTCATGTCAAGAGATACCCCCTCATATGACACGCTATTAGGTCTTACATTTGCCTCTTACGAAATTTTATTCGCGAACTAGGGTGCACGCCATAAAGGTTCGTCCCATTCTTTTATTCTCTGCGAAATTTTATTCGCTGTTCTTGCGATGATGCTCGCATAAATTGTGATAGAGAAAGAAGAATTTTTTAACTGTTTCATCTTAAATTTGTATTTCTTACCTCGCAAAAATTGCTACTGATAATACCTTTTCAGAAATAATCTATTCCATGGTCTATCAAGTCTTTTCCCAACATCTCTTCCCTCTGGATCCATTAATTTGTATGCTCCATTTCCAATTATCTATTTAATGATGTATGGTCCATCCCATTTTCTCGCTAATTTCCCACCAATTTCTTGCTGATATTTTGGTGTTTCTCGCAAAACTAGATCGCCAGGCTGGAATTGACGTTTCTTGACTCGTTTGTTGTACTCGCGAGCTAATCTTCGCTGGTAATTTTCCATATGTTATAGAGTTTTTTATATCTTTTCTTCTATTTTATCTAACTCATGTAAAATCATGCCAGCACTTAGATTTTTCTCCCATGCCTCTCTTTTTGTTGTTGGGATAGAAACTTCTATTGGTAGAACAACTTCAACTCCATATGTTAAACAGAAAGGTGACATTCCAATTGCTTCTCGTCTAGTTGTATTATATGCCCATATTGCATTATGCACTTGCTCGCACCATGATTTGTGATAACCTTCTAACTTCTTTTTCAAGATGTCTGCGATTGTCTTATTAGTTGCCTCAGCCTGAACATTTGCTTGTGGGTATAAAGGAGTTGATTTTCCACATTTTATCTTAAATGCATTAAGAAGCAATTCTATATTCTGCCCTTCAAACTGCCTTCCATTATCATACACTAACTGTGCTGGGATCCCAAATCTGCAAATTATATTTTCAAATATGAACGTAAAAATGTCCTTATCGCGGATGTGCTGTACTGCCTTTACTTCTCACCAATTTGTGAAATAATCTGTAACAACAATTAAATATCTTCTTTGTACAGAACCAGGCACAAATGGTCCCACAATATCCAATCCCCATTTTCCAAATGGCCATACGCTTGATGAAGATGATAATGGTGCTCCTGGTGCATGTATCTTTTTCCCAAATCGCTGACAATCTTCACAACGCCTTGAGAGTTGATTTGCATCCTCATGCATATATGGCCAATAATAACCCTGTATCTTTGTTTTATCCATGTTTCTTTCAAAATCTTTGCGACAATATGATAAGCATACATTCTCTCGCAATAATTTACCCTTATGACATTGCCGTCTTGCGATGAAATCGCAAGATGTTTTTACACTTTCATGTAAAAACCCATTGATCTCATCTTAAGATTTCTCTCGTGGCTTGTTTCCTTTACATTATTTATGTCACGCGACAATATGACAGGCCTAAATGTTCGTGCGATCATAGAGCCCCATGACATTGCCGTCTTAAGACACTTATCAGCTCCCTAATGGAGGGTGCCGCCCTTATCTTCCCCCTGGTTGCCCCTTCAAGGAGGGCACATCAGCCATACAAGACTAGATCCCCCCATCCGGATTTGCCAACAACCAGTTGTGTTCGCATCCTCTTGTCCTTTATGCCTATATGGATTATAGTTACAAGACTGCACCCTAAGTGGGGTTTTCTTTAGGCCAAGTGCATTGTAGCCAAGACTTACCAAGGATGGCAAGAGAGTTTCGTACGCTCCGGGCACCCTTGGCTCAACCGTGTACCTCGACGCCTTGGTCATACTCTGCACTTCTTGGAAGAGATTCTCGGTCGTCCAACCAGGGTATAACCTTATATAGTTGGAAATCCAAGATCTCTCTCCCGGATAGGTTTTCTTTAACCCCATCGTCTGCATGAATCAGGTTCCAGCAGCGGTATAACATTATCGCTGAGTCATGTCAAGAGATACACCCTCATATGACGCGCTATTAGGTCTTACATTTGCCTCTTACGAAATTTTATTCGCGAACTAGGGTGCACGCCATAAAGGTTCGTCCCATTCTTTTAATCTCTGCGAAATTTTATTCGCTATTCTTGCGATGATGCTCACATTAATTTTGATATTGAAAGAAGAATTTTTTAATTGTTTCATCTTACATTTGTATTTCTTACCTCGTAAAAACCGCTACTGATAATACCTTTTCAGAAACAATCTATTACATGGTCTATCAAGTCTTTGCCCAACATCTCTTCCCTCTGGATCCATTAATTTGTATGCTCCATTTCCAATTATCTCTTTAATGATGTATGGTCCATCCCATTTTCTTGCTAATTTTCCACCATTTTCTTGCTGATATTTTGGTGTTTCTCGCAAAACTAGATCGCCAGGCTGGAATTGACGTTTCTTGACTCGTTTGTTGTACTCGCGAGCTAATCTTCGCTGGTAATTTTCCATATGTTGTAGAGTTTTTTCTCTTTTTTCTTCTAGTTCATCTAACTCATGTAAAATCATGCCAACACTTAGATTTTTCTCCCATGCCTCTTTTTTTTTGTTGGGATAGCAACCTCTGTTGGTAGGACAGCTTCAACTCCATATGTTAAACAGAAAGGTGACATTCCAGTTGCCTCTCGTCTAGTTGTATTATATGCCCATATTGCATTATGCACTTGCTCACACCATGATTTTTGATAACCTTCAAACTTCTTTTTTCAAGATGTCTGCGATTGTCTTATTAGTTGCCTCAGCTTGACCATTTGCTTGTGGATATAAAGGAGTTGACTTTCCACATTTTATCTTAAATGCATTAAGAAGCAATTCGATATTCTGCCCTTCAAATTGCTTTCCATTATCAGACATCAACTTTGCTGGGATCCCAAATCTGCAAATTATATTTTCAAATATGAACGTAAAAATGTCCCTATCGCGGATGTGTTGTACTACCTTAACTTCTCCCCATTTTGTGAAATAATCTGTAGCAACGATTAAATATCTTCTTTGTCCAGAACTAGGCACAAATGGTCCCACAATATCCAATCCCCATTTTCCAAAAGGCCATATGCTTGACGAAGATGATAATGGTGCTCCTGGTGCATGTATCTTCTTCCCAAATCGCTGACAATCTTCACAACGCCTTGAAAGTTGCTTTGCATCCTCATGCATATATGGCCAATAATAACCCTGCATCTTTGTTTTATATGCCAAAGATCTACCCCCGCTGTGATTACCAGCATCACCACTATACAACATTTTTAACACCTTTTATCCTTATTTTCTCGTCAAACATCTTAGCGATGGTCCATTAAATGATCTGCGATATAATACCCCATCTTTTAGTTCATAATTGGTTGCTCTACTTTTCAATTTATGTGCTTCTAATCAATTTCTGGGGATTTCTCCTCTCGCAAAATAAGCATGAAGATCTGCTCGCCAATCTGTAGCATTATTCCCTATTTCTTCCTCGCCAGGTTCTACCATCATTACATCTACCTCTTCTTCCTCTTTGTTTATTTCCGGTTGTAAAAGTGTTTGAATTTTTATGCATCTAGCAAGTGGGTTTGTCATCATACTTGATATGAAAGCAAAAGCATCTGCAAGCCTATTATCTTTCCTTGATATGTGTCTCCATTTTATTTTTGGAATTCTCGCAGACAATTCTTCAACAAGTTTTTTGTACTTCTTCAAAGATGGTTCATTTGTAATATACTCTCCCTTTATCTGGCGAATAACCAATTGTGAATCGCTGGTGATTCTAGCATTTTCCAACTTCATTTCTATCGCAAACTTTAATGCATGGATTACAGCTTCATATTTTGTCTCATTATTAGTGGATACAAATTCTAATCGAAACGAAAAAGATGTTTTTTCTCCTTCTGGTGAAATGAAAACAACTCCAATCCCATTTCCTTCTCCATTTGACGATCCATCCACTAATATTTCCCATCTGTTAGGTTCTGTTATTAGCTCTTTTGGGTCTCCATGTTATTCTTCTATATCCATCATTTCTTCTACAGCTTCGTCATCTTCTAAAGGAAATTCAGCTAAGAAATATGCGATAGCTTGTGATTTTGGCGAGGATAGAATTTCATATTGAATATCAAAGTGTCCTACTTGCGCATTCCATCTCTCAACTCTGCCTGATATTTTTGAATTTTTCATCACCGATTCAATTGGCACTCTCGTTAACACTTTAACCTTATGCGCTTGGAAGTAAATTCGAAGCTTAAAAGTTGCGTGTACCAATGCTAGAATTAGTTTCTCAATCTTTGAATAATTTCTCTCTGCTGAATTAAATATTTTACTGATATAATAAATTGGTTTCTCCACCCCCGCATCTACTCGCAGTAATACGGCACTTAGTGCGTATGTGGTTGTCGCAAGATAGATCAATAATTCTTCTCCTGGTTCAGCCTTTTGTAAAATATATATGTTCATCAGTTGTTCTTTAATTCCTTTAAAAGCCTTTTCACACTCATCTGTCCATTTAAATTTTGTTCCCTTCTTGAGTATATCGAAAAAATGTTTGCACTTGTCTAAAGATCGCGAAATAAATCTTCCCAGCGAGGCTAAGAGTCCATTCAGTTTTTGCACATCTTTAACTGTCGCTGGTGTTGGCATATCGCGAACTGCTTGTACCTTTTCTGGATCAACTTGTATTCCTTCTTTTGATACAATATAACCCAAAAATTTCCCTGAAGCTACTCCAAAAGTACACTTTTCTGGGTTCACTTTGATGTTGAATTGTCGCATTTGATCGAAAATCTCTTTCAAATCTTGTACATGATTTTTAGCTTCTTTGCTTTTAATCAACATATCATCCACGTACACTTCTAATGTTTTATGTATCCACTTTGCGAACACCTTCTCCACCATTCTTTGGTATGTTGCACCAGCATTTCGTAAGCCAAAAGGCATCTTTGTATAGCAATATAACCCTCTTGGAGCAAAAAATGTTGTATGCTCTTGATCTTCTTCTGTGCGGGGAATTTGATTATATCCTTTATATCCGTCTAATGAAGATATTCTATCATTTCCCGCTGCTGATTCAACCATTTGTGGAATATCTGGTAATGGGAAACTATCTTTAGAACAAGATTTGTTTAAATCAATAAAGTCTATGCAAATTCTTATCCCTTTATTTTTCTTTGGGACCACCACCATATTTGCAATCCAATCTGGATATTTTGCTTGCCTTATAATTCCTGCATCAAGCATTTTCTGTAGTTCTTCTTCTATTTGAGAATGGTATGTTGTTGCAATTTTTCTTATTCTTTGTTTAAATGGTCTCACATCTTTGTTGATCTCTAGTTTATGACATGCTACTGAAGGATCTATCTCTGGAATCTCATCCATATTCCACATGAAGATGTCTTTGTATTCTCGCAAGAGACTTATAGTTCTTTCTTCTTCTTCATCTTCCTCCATTTTAGTCCCAATTTTCAGTATTTTAGGCTCTTCTTCACTTCCAATATTTATTTTCTTTGTTGGCTCTACTGCGGTGTAACTAGCTTCAGGTTCTCCCATTGGTGTTGGAGTTTTCATTTCTCTCGCGAATTCATCTCCTTCTCGCGAAACTTCACTTGGTATCCCTTTTCCCTCTTTTTCCCTTATCATGTAAATTTTAAATTACTCTTCTTTATTTGCTTCTCTGTTCAATTTTCTGCGAGCTTTTCGCAGCTTTGGACGTTCTTCACCATTTCTTACTTAAATTTGGTAGAACAATCTCGCGAAATTCATATCTCCTCTAATTTCTCCAATTCTACTAGGCATAGGAAATTTAATACATTGATGTAATGTCGACGCCACAGCCTTGATTGCATGTATCCATGGTCTTCCTAACATCATGTTATATGGTGATTCTACATCCACCACACATAGTGTTACTCGCGTTTCAATCTCTACTAGCGGAATTCGTACCACTATCTCTCCTTTAGGTTTGGTTAAAGATTTTCCAAAGCCATGAATATGATATGATGAGCAAGACATTTTTTTATCCCTGTATCCCATCTTTTTAAAAGTATGATAAAATATTATATCAACATAACTTCCTGCATCCACCAAAGTTCTATTCACAGCCCATTCTTCTTCAGATTTTACTGATTGTTCTCTTCTTATTGGGATAGTAGATACTGTAATCACCAAAGGAGATGTATGACTCAAATTTTCCTCCAACACTTCTGCTGCTGTAAATGTGATTTTTTGCTTTTCCCAATCTTTTAACGGTGATATTTTCTCCACCGTCATAATCTTTCTTCCATCAAAATCCCGTTTGTGTACCCTTCCCTTGATATTTTCATGAAATCTATCAATCACTTCTTTTGTCATTACATCATCCTTCGATTTCTTACAATTCTCTTTGGTTTTGATCATCTTTTTCTTCAACTATTTCCACCGACTTGCTCAATTTTCTTCCTAATCTTTAATACTTCTCCTCTTTTACTTTATCTTTTCTATGGTTTTCAATGATTCAATCCCTGTTTCGGGCGCCAAAATATAGTTGCAGGATTTCCCACATTACACCCTTGTCAAGAGTCTATGAAAATTAAGTCATAATCGAGAATGAACAACAACAATTTTATTAATTCACTTTCAGGAAGATTTACAAGAAATATCAAAACTCAGAAGTACAACTTTCTTTCTGGAGTTTCTCTCTCCTCAAAATTCTCTCAGCTCTCAAAAGTACAGCATCATCTTCTGGATTTAGTCGGGCCCTTTATATAGGAAAATACATAGTGGAAGACATCTAAGATTTCCCCTTAATTCGGATCTACTCTGCGATCTCACCGCCATAACTTTAGTCTTCACCATCGCCAACTTTGTAATCATCGTGGAACAGACTTATTCTTTTCATATATCTTCAGTCGTCAACCGTTATGTTATTCTTTTGTGACACTCGCCAAATGTCATTGATCTATCTTGCGACGTTCTCGTCAAAGCGTTGTTAATAATTATAGAAATGTTTGGTTCCTCACAGAAGTGTCGTTTCTATCGTGAGAATATCGTTGTGGCGATATTCTGGTCCTACAGTTCTTATCCTTGAAGATTCTCCCATTTCATTTGTTTCTCCACCTGCAAGTCTTTTACTCCTCCTTACGGTTGGTGGTTCTGATGTATTTCTTCTTCTTCTAGCCATTAATCTTAGTAAACTGTTGAAAATTGCGTAAAATCCTTCACTAATTATTCCAAATTCCTTCCAAACACAATGTCAATTTTTACCTTTTTCTTCAAATAATCATCAATTCAGTCCCTGTTTCGGGCGCCAAAATGTAGTTGCAGGAAAACCTACACTACACCCTTCACAAGAATTCACAATAATCAACACATATTTGAAGATTAAAAACAACACTTTATTATTTGATTCTCAGAAATGTTTACAAGAAATGGAAGAAATCAAGAATACAACCGCTCTCTTGAATTTTCTCTCTCCTCAAAACTTTCTTAATGCTCAAACCTGCATCCCCCCTTTCTGAATCTACTGGGTCTCTTTATATAGGGTAGTTACATAATGGATGACAGCTAAGCTGTCCTTTAATTTAGGATCTGACTCGCGATCTTCTCGCAGCAATGATAATGCTAATTCTCGCAGATGATATAACCATCGCAGAATTGTCATACTCTTCTCATGTTTCAGCTATCGTCATCTGCTACATTATTCTTTGAGTCATTCTGTGACACTCACAGTTCGTTATTGAAGAACTCGCAGACAAATTCACAGAAGTGTTGTAAATCTCGCAAGAGTAATATCATGGCGATATTATGGTCCTACATTACATGTATTGGTGAGATTGTCATCACCAATCACTTGCATGGAATCAGAAAAGATGCTAGAAAATTGTGCCATTGAAGACTCAGAAAAGGAACCTTCCTTTGCAAGCATAGCATCATCATCTGTACTCTCATTAGAGTGGGAACTTGAGGGAGAGGGAACTTTTCTTTTCTTTGAAGACGGGGCTGTAGATTTTTCCTTGTGAAGGGTACTTTTAGCCTTGCCTTTGGTCTTCGCAACATTAGACACTTCTTCTTCCACAACTACAATACCAATCTATGCACACTTATGAAGATAAGAAACAGAGGCAACAATATTATTAAAAATGATAAAGAAAAGTATTTGTTACTTCATCCGTGATCGAGCGAAGTGCTGCTAGGGTGCTTTCCTTGCTATTTCTATTGTAGCTTCTTCTTAGCTTGTTAATCTGAAGATTTCGCAAAAATAATAAGTATAAATAGGAAGGAAGATAATATATTGAATGAAAGAAACATACCTCTTTCTCTTTCTCAGGCCAATTAAATGCCCAAGGTTGGTATGTAGCGAGATTCGCAGGAAGCACATTTGAACCAGAAATATATGTGGCCCTCAAAATCAGTGGAAAGATGCACCACTTTTCATCTTTGGATTGGCGAGGAGTTTTATTCTTGCCAGAATTCTAACAAATGTCATGCATAAGCTTTTCATCATCAACAACATTTTCCTTCCTCTTCAAATGAATACCCCAACGAGTTTTTACGTTCTTCATATGTATTAATTCATAATTATCAAAGAAGCTTTTTGTGGTGTATTTTTCGGGAATAATTGCCAATTCCTTAAATTCAGGATCTCTAACATCTATTGAATAAAGAGACCCTTTGATAGCACAATGGTTGGCGAATTCAAGCATTAAGCGAATGCAATCCCCACTTAGCTGATATATTGCCCACGAGAACTTCGCATGGGAGAGTATTTCATAGAATAAAGGAAGGTCAGGATCATAAAGAGGGATAGGAAGGCCAGCGAGAATCTGACCTAGCGAAACTATGATCTCTTTATCATCACAATGATGATCAGAAAATAATCTAGCAGAAAGAATGGAGGTAGCTTCTTGATTTGGAATGGTGGATAGCGTAAAACCCTTCTCTTTAAAGGCTTTTTGAATTCCTTCAAGAGAAGTTTTAGCTTTGTGACCTCTTGGAGGCATATCTTAGTATGGGAATGAAGGAGTGAAGATAAAAATTTACAGTAGCAGAAGCGGAATATGCGGAGAAACTGTAAATTTACAGAGAAGAATAGAAGAAAGTGAAAAACAAAAAAGAGAAGAATAAGAAGAGTATATATAGAGAGAAGAGTTCTCGAGAAGATAAACTCATTAATGCGAAGAGTAGACGTGAACGGTTGAGAAATAGCGGTTGAAAAAGACGTGTCAAGAAATGGGTGGAAGAAAAGATACGTGTAATAAATATTGCGGAGAATACAAGATCATGTCAGTATAAATGAATATGGAAAGATGAACAGCTGCGGCATTTTGAAGTACAAATTCTCATGACATTATCCCCTTCGCAGAGAAGACATGAGAAGAGGCAAGATGTAGGATCAGAATATCGCAACAACAACACACTTGCGAAATGTTTATCAGCAACGCTGCGAAGACGTCGCAGAGTGATTTCAGAAATGACATAACAGATGACGACAGCGTAAACATGAGAAAAGTGTGATGATCTAGCGAAATTTAGGATGTTTGCGAAGTTTAACATTTGTAAGCTTGCGAAATACCGCAAGTCAGATTCGAAAATAAAGGTCAACTTAGCTGTCATCCACTATGTAATACCCTATATAAAGAGATGAATGGGCATAAGGTAGAGAGAGATAATTTTAGGAGTGTTAAGAAAGTTTTGAGGAGAGAGAAATTCCAAAATAGTGTTGTAATCTTGATTTCATTTCCTTTTGGTAAAAGTTTTAGATTCAATTAATAAAAAGTGTTGTTATTGATCTTAAAAAAATGTGTTGATTGTTATGAATTCTTGTGAGGGATGTATTGTAGGATTTCCTGCAACTACAGTGATAGATAAGTTTAAGTCTCCACATACCTTTTGTTGATGAAGTTCCACAAGTTACCTTGAGTAGTTCTTTGTCTTCATTCGATGAACGCCGTGGAGTCTACAGCTCAACTACACTTACTGTCCTAATCCGAGGCTTAGCTATAAGTAGACTAGAAATCAAGACTTATAGTTTTGGCAACTAAACTTGATAAACAAGCTTGAGATAGCAACGCTTGCGAGTTCGACCGAGTAATGCTCTAAAAATATCCCCCTTTGTCAATTTTAGTGACAAAACTATCAATACATATGGAATACAAAATAAATAAATCTTGTAGCTTCTCATCCAAATGCTTGATCTCCTTGGTTCTTCAACATTACTCGAAATCTTCGTCACTTCCAAGTATTCGAATGATTCTAAACGGTTCAACTAAGCATCACCGTTGTTGGAGATCCTTAGCTATAAAAATGAGAAAAGAATAACTATCAATCATTGCTATACATTGTCATAATATTACACAACATCAAAGTTCAATTGTATCACAACTTTGACGACAATACTATGGTGATATGTATCACTCCCCCTTAGTCAATACTTCATCTCACATGAAAACCACTCCCCCTTACATAATGATCAGAAAACCATGTGTATTTGTAGTGTGAATTACACATTGATTCTCCCCTTTTTTGTCAATAAAATTGGCAAAGGTACGAAAATTAGTGGGATCCTAATGAAATTTCCATAAAGATACTTCATGGCCAAAAGAAAAGCACATATCAACTTTTTTAGATGGAATCATATATCCAAAACTAAATGCATTCATCAAGGAGTTTATAAAGATACAAGATAACTAATATAATATTCCACATACGCACTCCTCACAAAGATTTGGAAATTAAGCACAAGTTCAATTAAGAACTCTCCCCCATAAAATGTCATTCCCGAAAGAACAACAAGAGCGACCTTACTTTTACAAGAAAAGAAGGATTTCTTTGGACATTAACAACTCACATAAAACATAAATTTGTATCCAAAAATCTCAATAAATTTAACCACAAGAAAACCCATGATTAAATTAATCGGAAATGCTCACATAAGAAAACTTACGGAGCCGCACAATATTTACATAAAGATATGGATCAGGGAAGATCAATACTGCGGAATAAACAAAGATTCATTCTATTTTTCATCACTATTTGCACAATGACATATAATATACTTTAATATTTGTAAACAAAAGTTCATCATATCTTCCATCAATATTTGCATAATGACATAATAGGCTTAACTTTTGTTTGTCAAAAGTTCATTCAATCTTTAATCAATACTTGCATATAGACATATGAAAGACTTAAATTTTGACCACGTATGGGACAGCCATAGTTCGCGCATGCAAACACACATATCCTGTAACAAGTTACAATATATAATACCATAAAGATTAATACTGCAAAATCATCTTCCAAATAAATTTTAGAGTTTAAATAAATCTAAAAACATTGCAAGATGAAAATCGTTGGAAATAGCCATGTGTACTCACAATAATGGTTATTCCAAACCCCAGTTATCCTTCTTAAAAACACAAGAATAAATTCTCATAAGAAGTTTCCTAGACATCAAGACAAACTCGTAATGCACATATAAGATGGTTTGTCCTTAGTGGGTATAATCAATATTTTTTGTACGGATTTACACCAAGAATAGCTACAAAAGGCGTATAAAAATATTTTCTTAAAAAAGAAGAACATACAAAGTCATTAATGACCATGCACCATAGTTCACATAAGATGATTGTGAACATTCAAGAATCACATAGAAATGCGTACTACTGCCCATTCTTGAATAACACCTTTATCTTTGCCTTTAGTTTTCGCAAATTTTTTGCCTTTAATTTTCGCAGCTGGGGAAGGATCTTCAACTTCTTCTTATACAACCCCAATATTGACACACAGATAAAGATAAGAAATAGAGCCAACAATATATTGTTAAAATCTATAAAGAGAATATTTCTTACTTCATCTGTGATCAAACGCAAAGCTGCTAAGATACTTGGTTTCTTAGTATCGATGTAGTTTCTCCTCAACCTCTCAATCTAACAATTTCATAAGGATATGAAGACAATGGCATAAGAATGTTCAGCGAAATCACATATAAGAATATGAAGAATCTTAAGTAAAGCGAAATTCGCAAATATACCTCTGCATTTTCTTCAGGCCAGTTGAATACCCATGGTTGGTATATAGCGATACTCTCAGGTAAATCATGAGAGCCAGAGATGTATGGACCCTTTAGAGTTAATGGGAAAATACACCACCTATCATCTTTAGAATGACGTGGGATTGTATTTTTACCAGGGTGCCAATCGATGTCTTGCATAAGCACTTTATCATCGTCGATGTTGTCATTCTTCCTCAAGCGAATGCCCCAGCAAGTATTGTTTCTCTTCATGGGAATTATCTCGTAATTTTCAAAGAAATTTTCTACAGTATACTTCGCAGAAACAATTGCAACACCAGCGAATCTAGGATATTTAACTTCTGAGGGATAAAGAGATCCCTTACCAGCGTCACGATTAGAGAATTCAAGAATTAGGCGAATACAATCTCCACTCAATTGATAAAATGCTCGCGAGAATTTCGCATGAGAGAGTATTTCGTAAAACAAAGGAAGCTCAGGATCATAGAGAGGAATGGGAAGACCATCTTGAAGCTGACCTAGCGAGACTATGATTTTTTCATGATTGCAAGGTTGATCAGAAAATAGCTTGGCAGAAAGATCGGATTTAGAACTTTGACCAGGAATGGGAGATAAAGTAAAACCTTTAGTTAGAAATTCCTTTCTAAATTCTTCTAAGGCAATCTCATTTTTACGACCAGCGGGAGGCATTTTTAGTATGGGAATGAAGAAGAAAGTAAAAATCAAAAGAAGAAGAATCAAGAAAAATACATTAGCAAGAGCGGAATTTACGGAAGAACAGTAAAATAGAGTTGCAGAGAAAATAAAAGAGAAAGTAAAAAAGAAGAGAAGAGAAGAATGAGAAAAATATATATAGAGAGGACAATTCTCGAGAATATAAGCACATTAAATGCGAAGAATAAACATGAGCGGTTAAGAAGCAGCGGTTGAAAAAGACGTGTCAAGAGATGGATGGAAGAAGAGATACGTGTAACAAAATTTATGCAAAGTACATAATCATGTCAGTACAGAAGAATATGAAAAGATGAACAGCTGCGGCATTCTGTAGAGCGGTTTCTCATAACATTCTCCCCTTCGCAGAGAAGACATGAGAAGAGGCAAGATGTAGGATCAGAATATCGCAACAACAACACACTTGCGAAATCTTCATCTACAACATTGCGAAGCCGTCGCAAAATAATTACAGAAATGATGCAATAGATAATGTCAGCCTAAACACGGGAGAAGTATGATGGTCCTGCGAAATTAACAATGTTTGCGAAATTGGATATTTGTAAGCTTGCGAAATATTGCAAGCCAGATCCTAAAATAAAAGACAGATTAGCTGTCATCCATTATGTAATTCCCTATATAAAGGGCCGAACAAGTTTAAAGAAGGGAGAGATCTTTTCCGAGTATTGAGTAAGTCATTAAGAGAGAGAAAGTCCAGAGCAGTTGTTAAATTCTTAGTTCCGTTTCTTTCCTCTCTTGTAAAATTTGTGAGATTAATCAATAAAAATTGTGATTGTTCATCTCAAAATAATTTGATTGTATGAATTCTTGTGAGGGGTGTAGTGTGGGATTTCCTACAACTACAATTCCAGCCAACCTACTTTGTTACCACGACAATATAGTCTCTGCTGATTACATCTACTACCAAGAACTGTTGCCGCTCATTTGTTGATACCATCCAGAGCATCACCACATCAGTAATCACTACAAAGATGGAAACATGTAAACCATACTTGGTGACTGGGAATCTACAGGGGATCCCTTCACTATCGAATCTTAGAAGACATGATCAACCATCAAATCACGACCAGAAAAGACGAAGATATACATGAAATTCCTTATTCAATTACTCAAGAGATCTGAAGGGAACAGAAGGTTGAACAACCTATTCTAATGGAAGATTGAGATCTATCAAATGAGAAGTTTTATTCAAAGATGTGGAACCGCAAGCGGATGCTAATTGACGAAACCCTAACTTCTCCATGAATACAAAGAAGATAATAATAAGTCTACAGAAGCATCATGATGTCTATGCAACAAAGAGAAATAACAAAAAAGGGGAAACTGGTCATCAAAAGAAGACGCACGAGTTTCCAAACTCCTCTGTCAGAGCTTCTCCAAGCATTTTCCCCAATAATCTCTCGGGCAGCAAAGTTTCCATCTGAAAGCAGCATCAGCAATAGCCGACACCTCAACATCCCACCTGGAAACCGTCTCAGCGAAAACAACATCCGTCTTCTTCTCGACATCCGCTTCAACAACTGACCCAGCATAGGCCACCATGACTCCCCCAACATCAGCAACAATAGTTTCCTTGTCCACTCTGTAAGCTATTTCAGTTTCATCGTCAACCGCAGCATCATCTTCCTCGAAAATATCCTCAGCCACCTCTTGAAGAGGATTCTCTGATTCATCTGCATCAGAATCAAGGACTATGACACCGTCTTGGACAGGGAGGTTACGACGGCCTTCTCCTATAAGTTTTAAAAACTCGATTTTCTGCTATTTCAACCGAAAGGCAGACCGTTCCGCCCTATCACCTGGTCGTGAAGAAGTTTTGTTACACTGAAGCCTATCAATGCACTGGGATACTTCGTCATATTCCCACTCTTCCTCCATGTTCACCGAAGCCAAGAGGGTCTGGACACACACCCGCACCTCGCCTAGATAGGAAGAAGGTATGTCCCGAATAATTTTGCCAGCTTCACGGAATAGAGATTCAATTCTACCTAATGCCTCCTCGTGAGAAGAAAAACTGGTCTTCGTCGATCCCGAAATTTATCTCTGAAGGAGTTAGGGGTCTGATCATCGCTAGAAGATCCCATTACGCGCTACAAAACCAAAGAAAAGGATAAGTTTTCACCATGTCCGCACCGGAAACCTACATAAAAATGAAAAAAACTGGGAAACCAGTAGAAAATACGAGACGGTACATGTGAAAGAAGATATGCACGATTTCAAGATGACATGTGCGAACGAGGGATCCAATACCATCTCTTAAAAATAGCTGGGCAATAAGGTCCCGAAAATGAAAGACTTCTACCAGCCGTGAATTAAGGCGTGACATTTTTTTAATTAAACCCTATTCTACCAGCAAACATGAGAAAAATTTCACATCTGTCCACGCAAGATAATTAGGGTTTGGTGAGAAACGCGGAAATCATAATACTCTCAGAATTTGAATGAGGAAAGGATTTCCTATTTTGGATAAGTAAAAAGGAGAGGCAATAGGGTCTGCGAAGACAAGACACCACCGTGCCGATCATTCTGCACCCTTGCCAAGCAGTCCGCGTCTTTCCCTTACCGACACCTTCACCAAGCAGTCCGCGTATTTGATACGCCAACACAATACTAAGTCAATGCCCGTTTCAAGCTAATCAATGCTAATGGTTTCTTTTAACACCAAGTCTACGCTAGCGGCTCCGCCTCGCATTCCGAAACCTAGCCCTGAAGACGCATGACCATGTTAGATTAGAAACCAACATCTTGTATCTCAACCATCATTCATCACTCTGCAGCCTGACCGGCAGTGCCACAAGCAGGATTTACGCAAAGTTGCCAGGCGCGAAGATCACGGATTTTACTTACTTCTCGAAAAAGGCGTGATACTTGGGAGTTTTGAACAAAGAAAGGATTTCCTATTTTAAGCCAAGTAAGGAAAAGAGGCAACCGGTCCCGCGAAGACAAAATTACCACGCTAAGGCTATCCTCTCTATTGCCTTGGCCCCACATGCCAATCTCTATTGAGCTATAAACCAACCATCCCACCTGTAAATAAACCATCATGATATACTTCTCCAGCTCAATCATACTTGCAACATCATTTGCAATTCATATCCATCATCTCATTCCACCAGACAACACCAAAACATCTTTGTACCATTAGCGATGTAATATCAACAACATCACTACTGCAATTCAGCCCTGCAGAATTTGAACTCAATATACATTTTCCACTGCCAGTCATTCACCACTGCCATACATACTGAACTGTAAACCTCCTAATCATTCATCTAAACATTCATTCTGTAGCTTACTAACTCAGAACCAGCAAAGCACATACAACTGACACCATTCTGCATTAACAGTTCAATTCACTTACTAGACATCAGCAATCCACTAACACTGCAACTCATCCATTCTCATCAACAACTTTATTACCCCTCTAAATATCAAGAATCACACAGACCATTTCAACCATTTCCTGTAGCAACCAACACCATAACCTTCATGATTTCAACCTTGTTTCTCCATCTTCCTGTTAAACCACAAACTCAGTCACAGAAACTCATCAATTGAATATCTCAGATCCACCTTCTACAAACCATGAATCAAACCGTATGCATAAACCCATCTGAATTCAATTTCAGTAATCATCAGATTCAAGACCTCATTTCTTCATCATCTTCAAGTGCAGCCAACACCATAAAAACACCAATCTTGACTTTAAATTTATCAACAACACCAACTCCTCCCTGTAATTTAACCAACAACCCTAGTTTCTGAAATTTCAGATCAAACACATCTCCATCTTGATGATTCAAAATAACTTCAACCCATAACTTCCTTCTTGTCCAACTTCAGATTCGACTCAAACCCAAAGTTACAATTCTTCTCTATAAGCCCTAACTTCAGAAATCAGTTCCGAGTACAAATCCTCCACTGCATCAATATCATTTCTTTTTCCATTTCTTGGTACTCGATTAAACAGCAGCGTCATCTCCTCTTCCTCTTTGAAACCTTGATTGCAACAAATACCATCAATCTCATCCTTCTTTTCCATCATTAAATTAGATTTGGATCCATGAACCATTCTTCACCAGCAGCAGCCGCCAACATCATTTTTTTTTTAAATAAACAACGGCCTGAAAACAGGCTAAAGGTCAGCTTCAACTGCTGGAGCTAGCCAAGCAGGAGGCATATACCAGTACTTTGAAGTTTTTTTTCTGTTTCGCCCATATGGCTAACTCATGGGCAACAGAATTACAGGTTCTAGGCTAAAAAGTAAAAATACAAGCAATTAAGCTAGAAGCAAAGTACTGAATATCTTTAAAGATAGCATATGTCCTAGAATCACCATCAAAGTAACCTAAAGAGAATTCTTCCACCAGCTTTTTTCATCACTTTCAACAATAATATGAGACATCTTCTGTTCCATAGCTTTTTTGAGTACTCCCCAGATTGCTCTAGCTTCAGCTTCTTCTACTGACAAGACTTCAAACACCAAGGCAGCACAGAGGTAAGCTTTGATAGTGTGATCTCTCATCATATAGCCTGCACCGTTATATCCAGAAATGTCATCAAAGGCTATGTCAGTGTTATAATTGATCCATCCAACCATTGGGGGGCATCCATTTGTGATTCAAACCAACATGGCTAGAAAGAGAGTTTACCACATGATTCATCCTAGTTAGGAGCATAGCTTTAACTCTTTCTAAGACAGACTTATGAGTTTCGGACAGATTTTGGAAAACCAAGTTATTTCTACTAGTCCAGTTAGACCGTAGAATGGCAACAAAGAGTTATTGATCCTCATCAGACAATCTAGAGTTTTTGTCCATCAACCAGAAAATAAGCCACTGCTGAAAAGTTTTTTGAGTAAAGAAAACAGTATTTATACAAAACTTAGATAGAAACCAAACTTTAGAGGAAAAAGGGCACATGACCAGAGTATGCATAATAGTTTCAAGAGGATCCTTACACCTGGTACAATCAACAAAATGCATGGGCATTCTGGTATGGAGAACAGATCTAGCTGGTAAGGCATTTTTAGCATCTTTCCAAAGAAAAAGTTGAATTCTGTAATTAACTCTAATTTTCCATATATGTAACCAAAGAGTCTTATAGGGAGAGGGGTAAGATCCTATGAGTCCCAAATTAGCAGATTTTGAAGAAAAATTCCCATTCTTCGAAAGGTCCCAAGCCCTCCTGTCAAGAGTGCAAAGCTGGCTTAAGGGAATGGTGATAATCTTCTTGACAGAAGCATCATCAAAATGAGTAGTGAGTCTAGAAACAATCAAAGTTCTAGAAGGGTTATCAATTAAGTAATCAACAGTTAAACTGGGATTTTGGGGAGTAAGAGGGTTAAGGGTAGCAGTCCCTAAACTTGGTATCCATTTATCACACCAAGGATTGATAAATTTACCATCTCCAACAATCCAGGAAATAAAGGGTTTAATCAGCTCCTTTATAGCATGAAGACATTTCCATGTCCAAGAGCAATTAGGAGGACACTTGGCATTGAGAAAATCAGTCCTAAGAAAATACCTAACTTTTAAATTTTTTGCTAACATACAGTCAGGGTTTTCAATGATTTTCCAGGCATTTCTAGCTAACATAGCCAGATTATTTAGCTCAGCTTTTATAAAACCCAAACCACCTTCAGATTTAGGGGAGCTTAAAGCATCCCATCCCAAAATATGAAGTTTTTTATATTTGGGATCTAAAGATTCTCCCTACCAAAACTTACAAAGGTGGGCATCCATCTGCCTACAAAGGTGCTTTGGGATCAGAAAGGCTCCCATTTGATAAAGGGGAATAGCTTGGCCAATGTGTTTTATCAGAGTAGTTCTAGCAGCCTGGGAAAGAAGTTCGTGGAGCCAAACATTAATTCTGGCATCCACAGCTTATAAAATGCCCATATGGGTTTGGATTTTAGAAGATTGAAAAACTGTAGGGGTGCACAGATATTTCTCCCCAAAATTCCTTCTTTGAATATCCAAAATATTAACTAAAATGGCTTTTATATGTTCAAGGATTTTCTTACTAAAAAGAATACCAGACTTTTCAAAATTTATTTCCTGACCAGAAGCAAGACAATACTTTTGAAGATAGCTCTTTATAACATTGAAGTTTTCATTAGTGGCAGTAGAGAAGAGAATCATAAGCAAAAAGGAGATGGGTCATCTCATGGCATTTTTACAGATTTTTATACCTTTTAGAGAGCCATTTCTTTGGAGACTATCTATATAAGAAGATAAAGCCTCAGCACATATAATATAAAGGTAAGGGGATAAAGGATCCCCTTTCATAAGGCCTCGTTAAGGTTTAAAAAAACCAGTAGGACTACCATTAAGAAGAACATAATAAGAGACATTAGACACACATTGATTTATAAGTTTAATCCAATTTTCTGCTAAACCCATTTTCCTCAGGACTTTTTCTAGGAAACCCCATTCCAGTTTATCATAAGCCTTTGACATATCAAGTTTAATAGCAGCAGTGCCCTCAACTTTGTCATTATGATTAACAGAATATATGGCTTCATTGGAAAGAAAAATATTATCAGAGATACTCCTCTTTGGTATGAAGGCACTTTGATTTTGGGATATAATGTTATTTATAAAGGGTTTGAGCCTGTTAGCAAGGGTTTTGGAGAGAATTTTATAAATGAAATTACATAAACTTATGGGTCTATACTGATTGACCAACTCATCCAGGGGGACTTTGGGTATAATAGCTATGTTGGTATGATTGAAAGCTTTAGCTATATGGCCAGTTTTAAAGCAGGTTTGGGTCATATCAATCACAGCTTCACCCACTATATCCCAATGTTTCTGGTAGAAAAGACCAGTAAAGCCATCTGATCCTGAAGCTTTTTTTACCTTCCATTTGAAAAACAACATTTTTGATTTCCTCAGCTGAAAACTTAACAGGGAGATCATATAGAATTTCTTCCTGAAACTGCAAGGGTTGAGAAGAGTAAAGATTTTTAAATTAATCTAAGAAGGAATTCTCAATACTATCTCTATCAGTTTGGGTAGCATTAGAGGAATCCTTGATCCAGCTGATAGTATTCCTATTTCTTCAGAAAAGAGTGACTCTATGAAAGTAAGGAGTATTTATGTCACCTTCAATGATCCAGACTTACCTAAACTTGTCTTTCCAGTAGAGTTCCTCTAGAGTGTATATGTACTCTAGTCTATCTTTTAGTATAGAGGAAGTGGTAGTATCAGTGGGATTAGAAATATGAGAATTTAATAAATCTTTTCTAGTGGTAGATATATCAGTTTGAATATTACCAAAAGAAGTTTTGTTCCAGTTTCTAAGACCTTTTTTTTGTGCTAAGAAGTTTAGCTTTTAGTTTATAGGCAGGAGAGCCTATAACATTGACAGACCAGGAATAAGCAATAATATCTTTACAGGTAGGATCCTCTATCCACATGGCCATAAAATGAAAAGTCCTAGGCATGCAATTTTCATCATAGTTAAAACCTATATGTATGGGACAATGATTAGAAGAGTCTCTAGGAAGATTGTTAACACAGAGTTTTGGACAAAGCTCTTCAGATTTTTGGTTTAGAAAACATCTATCAACCCTGTTGCATATTAGACCAAGTGAATCTTGGTCCATAAAAACCAGGATCAAGCAAGTTATGAGTAGAGCAAAAGTTTTTTAATAGTTTAAAATCAGAGTCATTTACTTCTAGACCACCATTCTTATCTTCAGTTCCTTGGTGAGTATTGAAATCACCAATAACAAAAACAGGCTCATCAATGGGAGAAATGGTTTGGTGGCATTGTTGTTCCCAAAAAGAGGCTCTAATAGAACTATCAGGTTCACCATACACAAAATGAATATGAAATTTTTTGGAGTGGATGATATCAGTTGAAGTCACATGGATGCCCCTTAAGCTAGAAGACATAACATTCAAATGAACTTCTTTTTTCCAAGCTAGCACCAGACCACCACTTCTACAAACACTAGGGACAGTGAAGGTACATAGAAAACCCACTTTTTTTAGTTTCCTAGCAGCCATATCTTTATCCATTTTGGTCTCAGAAAGGAAGATAATGTCAGGATTGACATTTTTACAAAGCAAGCTAAGTTCTCTATTAGCAGATTTCTTTCCAAATCCTCTAATATTCCATGCTACAAGATTTATATTATTGACATGGAATTGATTCAATGTAGTATGTGAAATAGGTTGATTGGGAATGGAGTTTACCTGGGTAGGAGAGCCGGAACCACTACCAAGAGAAGAATTAGAACCATCACCACTTTGAGTAGAACTTTGGGAGGTAATCAGATTAGGATTAGCAGCATTGAGAGGGGAATTATTGCAGACGTCATTTCTTACCGGGGAAGTATCAGCTTGAACAGTGAAGTTTCCAAAGGATTTGAACCTAGTTTGGGTGTTGAGGGAGCAATTGGACAGGTCTATATCTGGTAATTCACCCAGATTGGTAATTGGAGAGCATAGTTGAGCATAATCCGGCTCACTGGAGATTTGATCTTCATAGATAGCTTTAAGTCCAGCAACAGGTCAGCCCTAGGATTGATCTTTCTTTTGAGATTTGCTATAGAATCTTTTTCAGCAGAACTAACAGCTCCTCTAGTGACAATATGGTTGATATTTGGTAAAGCAACAGTCTTGAATCTTCTTGAGGAGTTTGTAGTACGAATCGGTCCACTAGGAGTTGACTCAGAACCAGTAACTGAGGAAGCTACGGTAAAATTTTGAGTAGTACTTTGCTTTACTATTATTGGCAAGCCATTTTCCATCTGAGATATATGCTTTTGAACAGGACCAACATCAAAGATTTTCAAACCAGTGGATTAATTGACAAAGGGACCCATCTGAAAGGTGTTGGACAAAATTTTTTGAGCAGTGTTTTCCACTCTTTGATCAACCACTACAAATTTTCTCTTAGATGTTACTTCAATTGTTGAACTCATAGGGGTATCTGGAATATCCTCAGGATTTTGAGTGTTAGTCTCAGAAGTACTTGCAAGTGAGATATTTGCTTCCTTGATAGGAGAAGGCGTCATAAGCTTCGAAACTCTTGGGATATTGTAGTTGTTGCAACGGGGATCCAATTCTTTGATTTTCTTTTGTTTAAGCTTCCAAGCAGGGCAATTTAGATCCTTGTGATCAATGATGCGACAAGAAGTATCTTGGAACTATAATATGTCTACATTCAATGAGAAAAGGTTCATTTCTTCCATTAGTAAAAAGGGGAATTCCTGTTGGTATATCTTTCTGGACTGGAATTCTGATACAGACTTTGACGTTATTCTTGTGAGGGTGTTTTCCAAATGGGTTCTGAGCTTCAGTGAGAACACCCATATCTTTGGTAAGAATCTTCGGATCCTCTAATTCTGTGCACTCATTTAGTATATTACATAATATAAACCACATAATCTCTTCATCAAAGGTGATTTGTTGATTTGGAATCCAACCTTCAACTGGCACAACTTTTAGAACTGAGAGATAACCACATACAAACCATGGTTTTTACGAATTGATTCTGTTGAAATCCTTCTCTGAGAGGAAACGGATTAGAACTTTATTTCTTTGACCATTGAAAGTGGTAACGGAAGGGTGTTGAGCCAAAGGCCAGTTGTTGCAAATATAATATCTGATTGAGGTAGTTGGGATAAGAGTTTCACATCATATGTAATAGGCCATACGACATTTCTAGTTAGTATCAGCTTCATCTTGAATAACTATGTTGTCGATAAAAACAGGTTTAGTAAGGGATGAAGGAAGGTTTGATTTTTCAGACATTTGAGAGGAAAGAGCTTGGATATCAAAGATGTGTTTTCCATAGTGAAAGTGATGAGAATATATATTTCAGATATTTGGATGAACTTAAGATTCCCAGTAGCTATTATCAAATAGATAAATAATGAGAAAGAGTTTTGTTGAATATTGTGTTGGTATATGGAGCAGGAAAAATAGAAAAGGGATGTGTTTGAGAAGTTTGTAGTTTTTTGAATTTGAACCTTAAAAAAGGAATGAGAATAATGTTGACTAAAATTAGGACAGACTTCAGGGTATTTTTGATGCAAGATTGTTGGAAAGAGGTTATAGGTTGTACTTTGGGGGAGATGCTTAGTAAATGGTAAGTCAATTTCATTAACAGACTTTTGAGTTTGTCTTTGCGTCAAAGTGTTCACGTGAGTTTTATAGAATGAGAACCATGATAGAGTATGACTTATGATAATATAGTGATTACTTTGGGATGGTTTAGAATAGTGATAGATGGTTGTTGAGTATTTATTTTGTTTGTCATCTTTAGCAGTGACGTTGAGGTGATGCTAGAAATTTCCAAGAGTAATAATGAAAGAAAATGGAGGAAAAATTTCCTTTATGAAATGGTGAAGAAGTGGGGTTATTGTTTTATTTGGTAGGTAGATGTTTCTGGTAGATATTTATGGTAGATGGACTAGAACCGTTCCTGGCTAATATGCCCCAAACTGCAGCGGTGCCTCCCAACTGGTGCTGCCAAATCCCAATCTTCATGCAACATAAAATGTTAATTAGACCCCAAAGATAAAATTCAAAGTTTGGTAACCTACCAAATAATCTCTTAATGGATGTTCCGTGGGGTGTAGGAATTATGATGAGGCTTAAGTATTGAAAATAGGTATTGGCAGTGTAATTATGGCTTGAAGTGGTAAAATTAGACGCATGGCTTTGAAAAGGCGTGGTAAACAAAGCGACATGACGCTTAACCAAGCGTCTTAAATGGTAATAAATGGGTATGTTGGTGGCTTTAAAAGGAGGTTTATGGGGGAAATTTGCAAAAACCAAGTAAAAATTAAAGTCTTTTTCACAAGAATAGGAAAGGTTGAGAGTGAACATAGCCAAATTAAGGAATGACCGGAAAATATTCACAGAGTGCTGAGAAGGAAGTAGTTTTATCAGATTCCTCACAAACCCCAAATGTTTCATCTCTAGAATATGAATTAGCCAAATCTCTTCTGAAATCAATGAGATTAGAGAAATTACAGAAGTTGCAGGGAGTTGTGCTTGCAGAGATTGAGAAGCATTTGTAATTGCAAAATCGTCAAAGGGAGAAAGATCTTGCTACGCAGAGGAGAGAACGTGAGGAGATAAGGCAAGGAAGGGTTAATACAGTATGGTTTCCGAAGTATTATGAGAGGCGGGAGAGAAAAGACGAGGAGTGGGAGGAGAGGCAAGATGAGAGAGATGCAAGAAGAACCAAAGCACTCCGCTATGGCAGCATGACATAAGAAGATTCTGATTCATCAGATGGATTGGGCTCAGATGGTGAATGCAATTATGGGATGGAGGCCAGTAGCATGGAATCATGTGGGGATGGTGAAGGATTCAAATGAGAAGGGGATGGGGATGGGGTACTTGTTTATGCCAAATGTAAGACCTAAAGTACGTCATATAAGAGGGTATCTGTTTGCATGGCTCAAGGATAAGGTTATACCGCTGTTGGAACCTGAGTCATGGAGAGCTGGGGTCCATCTCCATGAGAGATACCTATCCAGGAGAGGTACCTTGGATTTCCAACTATATATATAAGGTTATACCCTGGTTGGAAGACCGAGGGTCTCTCCTAAGGAGTGCAGAGTATGACCAAGGCGCCGAGGTACACGGTTGAACCAAGGGTGCCCGAGGCGTACAAAACTACCCTGTCCATTCTTGGAAAGTCTTGGCTATGATGCACTCGGCCCGAAGAAAACCCCACTTAGGGTGCAGTCTCGTAACTATAAGCCATATATGCAAAAAGGATAAGAGGCTGCGAAAACAACTGGTTATTGTTAAGACCGAATGGTAGGAGCTAGTCTTGTATGGCCGATGTTCCCTCCTTGAAGGGGAAACTAGGGGGAAGATAATGGCGGAACCCTCCATTAGGGAGCTGATAAGTGTCTATAGACGGCAATGTCATGGGTAGTGAAGGAGATGTGCCCTCCTTGTTACTCTCACCATGAGTGGTGAAGGAGACGACAATGTCATTATGCTAGTTGTGAAGAATCAAGCGGTAAAGTACTTACACCATGTCCTTTGTACTTGCATTTTTATTTTATTTTTATTTGTATTTGTATAACATTCTCTTGTCTCACAAACAAAAAAAAATTGGGACATGGTTATCATTATGCTAGTTCCCTTATAAAAAATATTAAAAAATATGAAAAGAAAAAGAAAAGAAAAGGAGACAAGAGAAAATTTTGTTAGGTTCATCATTAGTTTTTTTTATTTTGTTTTCATTTTGTATTTTTATTGTCTCAATTAAGAAAAACAAAAAGAAAAGAGAAAAAAAAATCAAAAAAAAATTCATTGTATCATATTTTGGTTTGTTTAGTTCATTTTTAGTTTTGTATTCATTCAATAAAGCCAATGGAATAAGAAATATCCATAATGAAGTTTCAAGCAAAAAGGAATTAGAGGAAAGAGTTACATTGTCAAGATTCTACGAAGTTCAAGATTTCATCATCAAGGGTTGAAGACCGAAGACGTGTCTATGGATGCTGTGAGAGTGGTGCTAACTGCACGTTGAACGGATAATGAGGTAAGTAAGCATATTCTCACCTTCGTTAAGTGGTTGATTTCCTTTTTTAGAGATCGTTAGAAAAAGTGTTTTCAAAATAAATAAAAGATGTGGGTTTTCAAAACGATTCGGGGTCCTTGGCCTTCCTACTATTCAACGTGTCACATGATTCTCTCTTCATTCCTACATGGACACATGTGTAACCCATAAAAATATGTTTATTATTGAGTGCAATTTCACAAAACCCTTTCTTGTGAGGCAGAGTCGAGACTTTTGATTACTCCGAACCCGAATTTCTTTCGATAAAGGATAGTTATTTCTCTCTCAAATTTTAAGGATAAGATTGTGTTCATTTATGTGTAACAACTTCGAAGGGAACTAGCATAATGACATTTCCGTCTCCTTCACCACACATGGTGAGAGTAACAAGTAGGGCACATCTCCTCCACCACCCATGACACTGCTGTCTTTAGATACTTATCAGCTCCCTAATGGAGGGTGCCGCCCTTATCTTCCACCTGGTTTCCCCTTCAAGGAGGGCACATCAGCCATACAAGACTATCTCCTCCCATACGGTCTTAACAACAACCAGTTGTTTTCGTAGCCTCTTATCCTTTTTTCCTATATGCCTTATAGTTACGAGACTGCACCCTAAGTGGGGTTTTCTTCGGACCGAGTGCATCATAGCCAAGACTTTCCAAGAATGGCCAGGGTAGTTTCGTACGCCCCGGGCACCCTTGGTTCAACCGTGTACCTCGACGCCTTGGTCATACTCTGTACTCCTTAGGAGAGACCCTCGATCATCCAACCAGGGTATAACCTTATCTATATAGTTGTAAATCCAAGGTACCTCTCCTGGATAGGTATCTCTCATGGAGATAGACCCCAGCTCTCCATGACTCAGGTTCCAGCAGCGGTATAACCTTATCCCTGAGCCATGCAAACAGATACCCCCTTATATGACGTACTTTAGGTCTTATATTTGCCTCTTGCGAAATTTTATTCGCGAACTAGGCTGTACGCCATAAAGGTTCGTCACATTCTATTAATCTCTGCGAAATTTTATTCGCGTTTCTTGCGATATTTTTGCGTTTCTTATTTTCTCTGTAATTTTAAAAATCTTGCAGCTGTGATAAAAATAGTTTATTATCCATTTCATCATATGATATACCAGTATCTCAAATCTCGCAGAATTTGTCATTGATAATATCTTTTCAGATATAATCTATTCCATGGTCTACCAAGTCTTTGACCAACATCTCTACCTTCTGGATCCATTAACTTGTATGCCCATGTTCCAATTATCTCCTTAATGATATATGGTCCATCCCAATTTCTTTCCAACTTTCCACCATTTTCTCGCTGATAATTTGGTGTTTCTCGCAGCACTAGATCACCCGGTTGAAACTCACGTTGTTTGACTCATTTGTTATACCCGCTAGCCAATCTTCGCTGATAATTTTCCATATGTTGTAAAGTTTTTTCTCTCTTCTCTTCTAATTCATCAAGTTCACTTAGAATCATGCCATCACTAAGATTCTTCCCCCAAGCCTCTCTTTTTGTTGTAGGAATAACAACTTCTGTTGGTAGTACTGCTTCAACACCATATGTTAAACAAAAAGGTGACATCCCAGTTGCCTCTCTCCTGGTTTTTTTATAAGCCCAGACTGCATTATGTACCTGTTCACACCATGCTCTATTATATCCTTCTAACTTGTTCTTTAATATGTCTACGATTGTCTTATTTGTTGCTTCAGCTTGCCCGTTAGATTGTGGATACAAAGGAGTAGATTTCCCGCATTTTATTTTAAACGCATTGAGAAGTATCTCTATGTTCTTCCCTTCAAATTGTTTCCCATTATCAGAAACCAATTGTGCTAGAATTCCAAATCTGCAGATGATATTTTCAAAGATGAATGTAAATATGTCTTTATCACGAATATGTTGTACTGCTTTTACTTCTGCCCACTTTGTGAAGTAATCTGTCGCGACAATTAAGTATCTCTTCTGCCCTGATCCTGGTAAAAATGGTCCCACAATATCTAAACCCCATTTTCCAAAAGGCCATACACTTCTTGAAGATGACAATAGTGCCCCTGGTGCATGTATCTTCTTTCCATGTCGCTGACAATCCTCGCAACGTCTTGATAGTTTTTTTGCATCTTCATGCATATACGGCCAATAATAGCCTTGCATTTTTGTTCTGTAAGCCAAAGATTTTCCCCCGCTGTGATTACCAGCATCTCCACTATGCAACATTTTTAACATTTTTTCTCCTTCTTCTCGTGTCAAACATCTAAGTGATGGTCCAGTAAAAGATTTTCGATATAATACTCCATCTCTTAATTCATAATTTGTTGCACGGCTTTTTAATTTGTGTGCCTCTAATCTATTTCTTGGTGTTTTGCCTCTCGCAAAATATGCATGAAGTTCTGCTCGCCAATCTGCGATATTTTCTCTTGGTTCTTCTTCGCCACTTTCTACTATCATTACATCTGTTTCTTCTACTTCTTCTTTATTGACTGAAGGTGACATAAGTGTTTGAATTTTTATACATCTCGCAGTTGGGTCTGTCATTGTAGGATCAGAATATCTCTACAACATTTCTCTGCGAGATTAACAACACTTCTTTGCGAGCGTCATCGCAAGCTATTCAACAACACTTAACGAGTAATACAAAAGAATGATGTAATGGCTGACGATTGAAGAAACACGAGAAGAACATGATTGTTCTGCGATGGTTACAAAACTTGCGAGAACCAACATTAAGACTCTCGCGATATGATCGCAGAGTAGATACGAAATAAGAGGAAAACTTAGCTGTCATCCATTATGTCATTTCCTATATAAAGGGTTCCAGTAGATTCAGAGAAGGATGATGTATTTTTGAGAGTTGAGAAAGTCTTAAGGAGAGAGAAACTTCAAAAAAAAAGTTGTATTCTTGAGTTCTGACGTTTCCTGTAAATATTTTTGAAAATCAAATAATAAAGTGTCGTTTTTAATCTTCAAATTTGAGTTGGTTATTACAAATTCTTAACAAGGGTGTAGTGTAGGATTTCCTGCAACTACATTTTGGCACCAGAAACAAGGAGAATCAAGCTAAGAAATCTCTAATTACAACTGGAAGATTTGAATAAATTGTTAGAGTTGAAGGAATGGCTAGAAGAAGAAGAAATACATCAGAACCACCAACAACTGTGAGGAGGAGTAAAAGACTTGCAGGTGGAGAAACAAATGAATTAGGAGAATATTCAAGGATAAGAACAAGAAGAAATAGAACAAGGATTGAAGGAGAAAATCAAATTCCACAACCAAATCAACAAACACCAATACAAGATAGAAATGTGGATTATGATAGAGTGAGTGTGCATACTTGGAGATCGGATTCGATGGAAGATGTAGAAGATCAACAATTAAGGGACGGAAGAAGAGAAGAAAGAAATCAAGGAGTGGTTGAAGGATTAATTCATGGAGAAGGCGAAGATGAAACAACATATGATCTAAGATAAAGAATACAAGAGGAAAGAAGATTAGAGGCGGAAGAGCATGCAAATTTAACAAGACAAAATCATGAGTTGAGAATGGAGAATTTGAGATTACAAAGTAGAAGATCAAGAAGTACTGTTAGATCAAATTCAAGGTCATTAAGAGAAGAACCAAGACGAAATTCCCTAATGAGAAATGCTAGAGGAAATATCCAAGAAGAAATGCAAAATTCAAATGAAGAGCAACATCATAGAGAAGAAGAGGTAATAGAAAATTTCTATGATCCGCGCGATAAAATTTTGGATGATAGACGTAACAATAGAAATCAATAGGGAGGAAGCAACCAAAATGGTGAAGAAAATCGAGAAGAAGGTATGAGAATATTACATGGCTGAGAGATTCAAAGAAATCGAAGAATAATTGAAGAAGAAATTGAGAGACATTATGCTGAACAAGCACGTCTATCTTGCAAGAGAGAAAGATTAAGGGCAGAAGTATAAGAACAAGAATTTAAAGAGGCAGTACGACAGAATAACCATGAAAATAGAGAAAGGAGACGTACACAAAATCTCTACAATGATAATATTCAGGAGGAGTATGATAGAATACAGAGGAGAATAGAAAGACAACGAAAAGAAATGATGAGAAATGAAGAAATTCGCAGAGAAGAAGATAGACAACATAATCAACTGCGATTCCAAGAGGAAGGTGAAAGAGAAAATCACAGAGAAAGACGGGATGACGATGAAGAAGACGCACAAAATCTCGTAAGACAAGAAAGACAAGAACGCAGAAGAAGGGAAACTGCATTAAAAATACCAATGGAGCAAAATTCAGCTGAGAATGAGCAAATATTGAGAGAATTAGCAGAAATGCGAAGAATGATAAACAATAGAAGAGAATGAGGCAGAAGGAAACTTGATGAAGAAATTGAAGAGGCTGTGAGAACCCCTTTTGCTCAGGAAGTACATCTAAGAGGAATACCCCCTAAATGCAATTTACCAACATTAACCAGTATCTTTGATGGAACTACTTGTGATGTTCAACATGTTAAGGCTTATGTCAGGTGTATGCTACAATGGGAGAATCATGATGCTGTATTGTGCAAGTATTTTGCGTCTAGCTTAACTGGCGAGGCGTTAAAATGGTTCGAGGGATTGCCAAAAAATACTATAAATTCTTTTGATCATTTGCAAGCTACATTTCTAGGAGCATATATAAGCAAAAATTCATCGCGTCCAGGCATTGAAGATGTATTTGGATTAAAATAGAGGATTGGAGAGAGCTTGAAACACTTAACCATAAGATGGAAGTCAATGTGCAGTGAGATGGCTGGGAGAGTGGATGAAAGATATCTCTTTTTGTCTTTCATTAATGCAATGTTCGCAACCAATCTGATATACATACAAATTTTCAGAATCAAAAATACTATCACAATGACTGAGCTACGAGAACTACAAGAAGAATACATTGCTTTGGAGGAGAAACAAAATGAGATGAAATCATATCCAATCGCAAACACTAGCTCGATAGCGCCAAATGGAAGTTTACTTCCTAAAATGATTAATAATGTATCGAGCACCTGGCAGGCACAACAAGAGAAAGTGGTGATTGATAACCAACAAATATTAGTAGCCATGGGGAGTCGACACCAAGAGGAGTATGCAATGGAAAGGAATTATTACAATCGCGGTGGAAATAATAAGATTCAAAGACTTGATCAACCTCAAGAGACTTATGGTGGTCATAGGTAAAAAAAATTTAGAGGTCAAGGTATTCAGAAGATAATATGGGAAGAAATTAAGATGACACCTATAAATGCTAGTATAGAAAAAATTTGGGAAGCTATCATTTTGATGGAAAATATACCATCACCATGGAATATGGGAAAAGAGCTACATCCAAATAATCGGAGTCAAGAAATTTGTCCTTACCATCACTTTCATGGTCACACAGTAAATGATTGCAGGAATGTAAAGAGGATAATTTTAAGGATGATTGATCAGGTGAAGCTAAATCACTTTCTAGTAAGACATCCACAATCTCAGCAATTACCGCCAGCACTAGAAATTCGCAGAGTGAATGCTGTAAAAGGAGCAGAAACATTCGTAATAGAAGTTGGGTCTAAAGCAAAGAATCTGTTTTGTAATTCCATTGTACATTCATACAGAACTATTGAGGATTTCCATGATAATGTTCTAAGCAGAGTCTTCGCGAGAGAAATACATGGAAGAGAGATAATGAATATTGCGGGAGCCTCGCCATTAGAAAAATGGAAGAATCAAACCATTTCTTTCACTGCACAAGAAGTACCAGAGCATGGCGAGATGCATGACAACCCATTGGTAGTCAGGTTAGAAATAAATCCAAAGCAGATAAAAGAAGAAGATGAAGAAAATGATGATGAAAATGAAGATTCTTGGGCCATCAACAGAGTTCTAATAGACACAGGGAGTTCAGTTGACATCTTATTCTATCATACCTACAAAACCATGGGTGGAAGATATGAATATATGATACCATCAACATATAAAATCTATGGTTTTAATGGTACCTCTAACAAGCCCAAAGGGGATATTACAATGCGAATTCCATTAAAGGTAATATCTTCTACAATCTTATTCTGTGTTGTTGACATTGAATCACCTTATAATGCTTTGATTGGCAGACCATGGTTGCACGGGATATTAGGTGTGGCATCAACTTATCATCAATGCATCAAATTTCCACATCCAAAGGGAGTTGGAGTCAATAAAGGATATTGGGGAGAAAGCAAGAAATGTTATGAAATTGACATGGAAACTTGTGAGGAAAGATCCGCGAGGAATATAAGTTGGACACACAACATCAAACAGAAATAAAGAGGTGAAAAACTAATGGTTGATGCAATAGAACAACGAGAAGATCAAATGCTGCGAGATCAAAGAAGTGACAAATTAATGGTTGGAGGCGAGCGGCTCGCAAATGAAGAGAAAATAGCAAAACGCAATAAGAAGGAAGCAATAGAAAGTAGTAAGTAGAAAGGTAAAATGATAAAATTTAGAGAAGCTTATGAATGATTTGTTTGAAGAAATGTAATTGAAAAGAGTACTTTATTTGAAAGAATTGCAAAATTTTACAAGAAGACAGAAGATCAAAGAAGTGAAATTTTATCAGAGTTACAATAACTCGCGAGAAGCGCGAATAAAATTTCGCAGAGATTAATAGAATGAGACGAACCTTTATGGCGTGCACCCTAGTTCGCGAATAAAATTTCGCAAGAGGCAAATGTAAGACCTAATAGTGTGTCATATGAGGGGGTATCTCTTTACATGACTCAGGGATAAGGTTATACCGCTGCTGGAACCTGAGTCATGAAGATGTTGGGGTTAAAGAAAACCTATCCAGGAGAGGGATCTTGTATTTCCAACTATATAAGGTTATACCCTGGTTGGACGACTAAGGACCTCTTCTAAGGAGTGAAGAGTATGACCAAGGCGCTGAGGTACACAGTTGAGTCAAGGGTGCCCAGGGCGTACGAAGATACCCTGGCCATCCTTGGAAAGTCTTGGATATGATGCACTCGGCCCGAAGAAAACCCCACTTAGGGTGCAATCTTGTAACTATAAGACATATAGGCATAAAGGACAAGAGGCTGCGAAAACAACTGGTTGTTGGCAAATCTGGATGGGAGGAGCTAGTCTTGTATGACCGATGTGCCCTCCTTGAAGGGGCAACCAGGGGGAAGATAAGGGCGGCACCCTCCATTAGGGAGCTGATAAGTGTCCAAAGACGTCAATATCATGGGGCTTTATGATCGCAAGAAAATTTAGGCCTGTCATATTGTCGCGTGATGAATATTATACAGAGGAAACAAGCCAAAAGAGAAAAGTTAAGATGAGATCAATGGGTTTTTACATGAAAGTGTAAAAACGTCCTGCGATTTCATCACAAGACGGCAATGTCATAAGATTTAGTTCTCGCAAGGGAGTTTAAACTTATCATATTGTCGCAGAGATTTTGAAAAAATATGGATAAGACAAGATCAAATGGTTTTTGCATGCAAATGCTAAGACATCTTGCGATTTTGTCGCAGGCATAAAGTTTGGAAAAATAACACCTTTAACTAGGAAGGCAAAATAAGACCAACAGAATAATCTCAAACATTAACTATTTCATTTAAGAATGCAGGAAAGATTACTTCAAAAAAATTCAGAAACATTATTCAAGGTCTCAGAGCAGGAATATTGGAAGAAAATATCGTTGCACTATTTATCACACCGCAGATCTATTCTTAATATCGCAATAAATATAGACACACAACTCGCAAAAGGAAGATACAGAAAATGATTCATTATTACAAGAAAGATAATGAAGGGCAAGTAGGGGAGTGGATAAATAAAATGTCATTATCTTCCTTGAGAATATTCAAAATAGCAGGAGTAAAAGTTGAATTCTAAAGTTGCAAAAAGTTACATTGCTCGCAAAAAAGAGGAAAGAAAAGAAAACAAAAGAAAAACTTAAGCCTCAACGTTGGTCTCGCCAGATTCATTATTGCCAGAAATGTCAGCTTCACTAACATTATTCTCCTTGCGAGTTTCACCTTCTTTTAGTTCTTCATCAGTGATTGCTTTACCACCATTAGTTACTTATTTTGGGGGACTTCTTTTTTCTTCACCATCTTCCTGATAAATATCTTCTTCAACACTCGGAAACTCTAAATCCTTATCCATGGGAAGAGGAACTTCATCATTATCAACTTTTAGAGGAGGAATAGATACAGGAGGAAGAGAGAGGGAAATCAAAATGTTGTTCACAAGAACTTCATCACTAAGGTGAACCTTGCGAAGGAAACCTTTGTCATGATTTCTAATCTCCATAATCTTGAAGTATTCAAGATAATCATATCTTATCTCTGCCTGGTCGCGGGATTTTACAAGATCGCAAGTAAGAACCATATTTTCATTACGAGCTTTATCCAATTTATCAGTCAAACCAGAAATGGTAGAGTGAAGATTTCTTTCAGATTCTGCGAGTAACAAAAATAACAAGAAAATATTCAAATAAAGATCTCGCAAGGAATATAACATATAAACTTAACAGAAAAACCAGCAAGTGAGGCAGTCAAATGACTACCTTCTTTTTGTGAAGTTAAATTTTGGATTAATAAACAACAATTCTCCCATTGATTCATGGCATCGTCAAACTTATCCCCAACTATACCCTTCAGGCGAGATTTTATGTTTTCTTCTTTGGAATGGAGATATGAATTTTCTTTTGCCAATAAAGAATAAGATTCTTCTAATTCGGGATATTATTCTTGAAGTGTGTTAGCCTTTAAACTAAGAGTTAATCTCCCCTTAATAAGTTTATCCATCTCAGCGGCAGATGATTTAGTTACTTCCTTGAGTTCATCCTTAAGAGAACGCAGATATTGCTCTTGATTGTCACATATTCTTTGAAGATTACTCAATTGTTGCGAGGAAATCGCCATCAATCTTGAAAATTTGTGTTTTTCTTGATATAAAGTTCTATTTTCATCTGATGAAGATTTCGTCGCCAAATTAGCTTTGATTAACAAGTATGAAAGGCGAGTAATCTCGCTATTTAATAAATGATGGCTCTATGATAATTGATTATTCTCATTAGTGAGATTATCTATTTGATCAACTGAATACGTGTAGAGATTATCTAATCTATTAAACTGGTCCATCCAATACTCTTTTTCAAGACAAGCTTCTTCAGCGATAGATTCAAATTTAAGTCTCTCAATGAATCGGGTCTGATTCAAAACTAAATATACAAGACAAGAGTTCAAGAAAGAAACTTAATTACAGATAAGAAGAAAACTTATTAGAACAGAAAAGTAAAAACACAGAGGCAAGAAAATTATACCTTCCAGCTCACTATTTCTCCTGCGAAGATTCTCGCAATCAAGTGAAGAGTTGCGAAGCTTGTGATTTAGAGTCACGCACTCTGAAATTTTGGCTTGAAGGTCCCTCTTCAGAGCTTAAATTTCATTTTCTAGAGATGCTCGCAAAGCAGTACAATTAGAGCCAAAATACTTAAGTAAAGTCTCACAAACTTCATATTTGAAGGGATCGGTAGAAGATTTCCTGGCATCATCTAAAATATTAGATAAGACTTTGAAGGCAGCGTCAATTCCTACTGATACTTCATTAGATGAAGGAAGGGATGCAGAAGGTTAAGTAGTAATAATGGTGAGTTGGAGATCTGGATTATTTGCGATGGTTGTATTATCAGAAGGAGGAGTTTCTGGAAAAGTAACAGTTGAAGGCAATAAAGGACTATAAGGAGTTTCAGTCACAGCAATTTTAGGAGTTTGGTTTGTCAAAAACTCAGTAGAGATGGGGGTATTGACAACGAGGTTCTCGAAGATAGAATAAGAAGGATTCAATTGCGAAGGTGTGGGAATAACTCTCGCATATGTCAGCTAGGGAATAATGATATTAACCTCAAGAGTTTTAACTTGGCGGGATCTTTTGGGAGGTCTAGCGATATGCTTGTCATTCTGCGAATAATAACTTAGATAAGAAACAGAGGCAACAATATTGTTATTAAGAAATAAAATGTGTTTCTTACTACCTTATTACTCGCAGAACTCTTCTTCGTCTTTTCAGTAGGCCTTTTACGAGAGTTAGGGTTTTGAATTACAGACTGAGTATTAGGGAAGGTTCCACTAAATAGAAAACATAATAAGAATTATGAAGAATCAAATAAATAAAATTGAAGAACATAAGTAAAAATTGGTTCAAACAGGTAAAGTAATTGAAACACATACCTTGATGACTCCATTAGAACAGTAGCAGAAGAATATGAAGAAGAAGAAAAGTTGCAGACGGAAAACAAAGTAAACAGACGAAGAAAGTAGAAAAGTAAAGGAAGAAAATTAATTCAGTAACCTAACTCTACCTTTTATAGGAAAAAAGGGGATGACCTGTTGGGTGAAGACGTGTCGGTAAAAAGAAGAATTACAACACGTGTAGGCTGTTAAGATAAATCAACGGAATCTTGTCGAGAAGAAAATATGGAAATAAAAGAAGCTGCGAGCGCTATGAAGAGTTGGAAGTTCTCATATCTTCTCCACTTTGCGAAGAAGACATGATAATAGGAAAGATGTAGGATCAGAATATCGCTACAACACTTCTCTGCGAGATTAACAACACTTCTTTGCGAGCGTCATCGCAAGCTCTTCAACAACACTTAACGAGTAATACAAAAGAATGATGTAATGGCTGACGATTGAAAAAACACGAGAAGAACATGATTTTTCTGCGATGGTTACAAAACTTGCGAGAACTAACATTAAGACTCTCGCGATATGATCGCAGAGTAGATCCGAAATAAGAGGAAAACTTAGCTGTCATCCATTATGTCATTTCCTATATAAAGGGTTCCAATAGATTCAGAGAAGGATGATGTATTTTTGAGAGTTGAGAAAGTCTTAAGGAGAGAGAAACTTCAAGAGAAAAGTTGTATTCTTGAGTTCTTACGTTTCCTGTAAACATTTTTGAAAATCAAATAATAAAGTGTCATTTTTAATATTCAAATTTGAGTTGGTTATTACAAATTCTTAACAAGGGTGTAGTGTAGGATTTCCTGCAACTACAATCATCATGTTGGATATAAAGGAAAAAGCATCTGCGAGCCTGTTATCTTTCCTTGATATATGCCGCCATTTTATTTTTGGAATTTTCGCAGACAATTCCTCAACAAGTTTCTTGTATTTCTTCAAAGATAGTTCATTCGTGGTGTATTCTCCTTTTATCTGGAGAATAACTAACTGCGAATCACTAGTAATTCTAGCATTTTTAGGGCATGCACCACAGCTTCATACTCCGTCTCATTATTAGTGGATGTGAATTCCAAACGAAATGAAAAAGATATTTTTTCTCCTTTTGGCGAGATAAAGACAACTCCAATTCCATTACCTTCCCCATTTGATGATCCATACACCAATATTTCCCACATGTTGGGTTCCTTTAATAGATCTTTTGGGTCTCCATGTTCTTCTTCTATGTCCATCATTTCTTCCACAGCTTCATCATCTTCTAGAGGAAACTCTGCTAAAAAATCTACTACAACTTGTGATTTTGGCGAGGATAGGATTTCGTATTTGATTTCAAAGTGCCGTACTTGTGCATTCCATCTCTCAACCCTGCATGATCTTTTTGAATTCTTCATTACTGACTCAATTGGTACCTTTGTTAATACTTTTACTTTATGTGTTTGAAAATAGATGCGAAGTTTAAAGGTTGCATAGACCAATGCCAGAATTAGCTTCTCAATTTTTGAATAATTTCTCTCTGCAGAATTAAATGTTTTGCTGATGTAATAAATTGGATTTTCTACCCCTGCATCTACTCGCAGTAACACTGCACTTAATGCGTGTGAAGTTGTCGCAAGGTAAATCAATAATTCTTCTCCCGGTTCTGCTTTCTGTAAAATAGATATGTTCATTAGATATTCTTTAACTCCTTGAAAAGCCTTCTCACATTCATATGTCCACTTGAACTTTGTACCTTTCCTGAGTATATTGAAGAAATGCTTGCATTTATCTAAAGATCGTGAGATAAATCTTCCTAGCGAGGCTAAGAGCCCGTTCAACTTCTGCACATCTTTTATTGTTGCTGGAGTTGGCATGTCGCGAATTGCTTGTACTTTCTCTGGATCCACTTGTATTCCTTCTTTTGACACAATATATCCTAAAAACATTCCTGAAGCCACTCCAAAAATGCACTTTTCGGGATTCACCTTGATGTTAAAATGTTGCATTTGATCGAAAATCTCCTTCAAGTCTTGCACATGGTTTTTAACTTCTTTACTCTTGATCAACATGTCATCTACATACACCTCTAATGTCTTGTGGATCCACCTCGCAAACACCTTCTCCACCATTCTTTGATATGTGGCACTAGCATTTCGCAAGCCAAAAGGCATCTTTGTGTAGCAATTTAACCCTCTTGGAGCAAAGAATACAGTGTGCTCTTGATCTTCTTCTGCGAGAGGAATTTGATTATACCCTTTATACCCCATCTAATAAAGATATTCTATCATTTCCCGCTGCTGATTCAACCATTTGAGGAATATCTGGTAATGGAAAACTATCTTTAGGACAATCTTTGTTTAAGTCAGTGAAGTCTATACAAATTCTTATTAACTTATTTTTCTTTGGAACCGCCACCATATTTGCAATCCACTCCGGGTATTTTGCTTTCCTTATAATTCCTGCATCAAGCATCTTCTGCAACTCTTCTTCTATTTTGGAGTGATAAGTTGTCGCAATTTTTCGTATCCTTTGTTTGAATGGTCTCGCATCTTTATTAATTTCTAACTTATGACATGCAACTGATGGATCTATTCCAGGCATCTCATACATACCCCACGCGAAAATATATTTATACTCTCGCAAGAGGTTTACGGTTTTTTCTTCTTCATCTGCATCCATTTTAGTTCCAATTTTCAGCATCTTAGGTTCTTCTTCACTTCCAATATTTACTTCTTTTGTTGGCTCTGCTGCGGTGTAGCTGTCTTCAGGCTCTCCCGTTGGTGTTGAGGTTTTCACAACTCTCGCAGGTTCATCTCCTTCTTGCGAGATTTCGCTGGGTATTCCTTTTCCTTCTTTTGCTCTTATCATGTAAACTGTAAATTCTTCTTCTTTCTTTGTCTCTTTCGCCATTTTTCTGCGAGCTTTTCGCAGCTTTGGACGCCCTTCATAATTTCTCACTTCAATTTGATAACACAACTTCATAAGATCAGTATCTCCTCTAATTTCTCCAATTCCACTTGGCATAGGAAATTTGATGCATTGATGCAATGTTGATGCTACAGGCTTGATTGCATGTATCCATGGTCTTCCCAATATCATGTTATACGGCGATTCCATGTCTACCACACATAATGTTACTTGTGTTTTAATCTTTCCTAGCGGAATTCGTACCACTATTTTGCCTTTAGGTTTTGTTAAATATTTTCCAATGCCATGAATATGATATGTTGAACAAGACATTTCTTCATCCTTGTATCCCATTTTCTTAAATGCATGATAAAATATTATATCTACAGAACTTCCTGCATCCACCAAAGTTCTATTTACATCCCATTCTTCCGCATATCTTGTTGATTTTCCCTTTTTCATTTGTATAACGGATATCGTAATTACCAAAGGAGATGTATGATTCAAATTTTCTGTTGGTATTTCTGCTGCTGTAAATGTGATTTTATGCTTTTCCCACTCCTTTAACGGTGATATTTTCTCCACCGTCATAATTTTCTTTCCTTCAAAATCTTGTTTATGTATGCTCCCTTTAATGTTTTCATGGAATTTGTCGACCATTGTTCTTGTTATCATACCACACTCCAATTTCCTACAATTCTCTTTGGCTCTAATCATTTTTTATTCAACTATTTCACCGATTTGTTCAATTATCTTCTTAATCTTGAATAATTCTCATCTTCAACCTCACTTTTTCTATGATTTTCGTTAATTCAATCCATGTTTCGGGCACCAAAATGTAGTTGCAGGAAAACCTACACTACACCCTTCACAAGAATTCACAATAATCAACACATATTTGATGATTAAAAACAACACTTTATTATTTGATTCTCAGAAATGTTTACAAGAAATGGAAGAAATCAAGAATACAACCGCTCTCTTGGATTTTCTCTCTCCTCAAAACTTTCTTAACGCTCAAAAATTCATCCCCCCTCTCTGAATCTACTGGGTCTCTTTATATAGGGTAGTTACATCATGGATGACAGCTAAGCTGTCCTTTAATTTCGGATCTGACTCGCGGTATTATCGCAGTAGTTATAATGTCAGTTCTCGCAGGTGTTGTAATCCTCGCAGGATCATCATGCTCTTCTCGTGTTTTTCCCATCGCCATCTATTACGTCACTCTTTAAGTTATCTTGTGATGCTCGCAAAGTGTTGCAGAAGTACTCGCAGAAGTGTTGTTAAATTCATAGAAATAATGTCATGGTGATATTCTGATCCTACAGAGACGTCTAGCAATTGGAAAAACTAATCCCCACACCTCCTGTGTGATACTAGTTGGTTTGCTAGAGTCGATTCTCCTTTAACCGTAGGTTTCTTCTCGAGACCCTGTTAGTTAATGACTTTATTGGGATTGTGAAGCCAGACGAAACTACTTCTCTTGTAGTTGAGCAATCTGATGTTGCCATTTTCTATCGTACGAGTTCAATTGAATAATTGGCTTGAGATTATATCTCCGATAGGGCAAGATAAAAAAGAAATCACAAACATCTTCGTCTCATCGTTTGTGATTCCGCAATATCTAGTTTCGCTACCATACAATTTATATTATTGTGAGGTGATCAATAATTCTAGGTTGTTCTTGGGGAATATAAGTTCAGGTTATTAATTATTTCCTATTCACCTTGATTTTTTCAAAAATTGGAACAAAACTCGTAGGTTTATCTGTGGGAGACAGATTTATCTATTATCGCAGACTTTTCTGTGTGATACAAATTTGTTTACTAATGACTTTGGGTCGTAGCAACTCTTGGTTTTGGGTGAGATCAGCTAAGGGAATCAAGTGCGTAGTATCCTGCCGGGATCAGAGATGTAAGGAGCGCAACTGTACCTTGAATCAGTGTGATATTAATTAGGGTTCAAATACAGTCCATACCAAAGTTAGTTTGTAGTAGGCTAGTGTCTGTAGCGGCTTAAGACAGTGTGGTGTTCAATATGGACTAGGTCCCGGGGTTTTTCTGCATTTGCGGTTTCCTCGTAAACAAAATTTATGGTGTCTATGTTATTTCTATTCCGCATTATATTTTGTTATATAATTGAAATATCACAGGTTGTGCGTTGTGTCGATCAATTTTGAAATCCAACCTTTGGTTGTTGATTGGAAATTGATTGATTCTTGGATATTGGTCTTTGGTACCATCCAATTTTACATCTCTTGTATTTGATAAAAACTCGCATATTTCTATTTGCTTGAGTATAGATCAAATCGAGAGATAAAGATATTAACTCCTTGATATACTTTTTATTAAGATTGAGTCTGACTGTCTAGTTGATTCTCTTAAAAGTATATTAGAGTTAGTCCATACAGATTGCTAATAGAAATATTGGGTGAGGTTGCTAGACCCCCGCTTTTTCAAACTAAATACATAGAAAACTAGGAAAATATTTGAACAATACTTGTGCAAGCTTAGCAAACAGTTTTATTTTGATCCATTGTTTAGATAAGATTGTGAGCATAACAAAGAGAAAATTGTAATCGTTTTCTTGTTTATAATCTAGAGAAGATATTTTTCTTCAAATTACTTTCTTGTGTCTTTTGTTTTCTAAGTTTTTCGTCTATTATTATTATGAATCCCGCCTTTATAGTAATAGATACCAAGGTATAGAGATCATATGTACCAAGTTGGCATCACGAGTAAGGTTAGTTAATAGGTTAAATCCCTGTGGTTTATGGTTTTCACTATATCTCTCTACATAAAGCTTGGTGAGGTACTCGAGAAGATAGAATACGTTAGGAAAACAAGGGGATCATGGATGACGAAGTCAGATGATGAACCTAATCAAAGAGAACCATAAACTATGCAAAAAAAGGTGGCTCGCTACAAACAGACATGAAGTCGATTCAAACTACCCTTGAAGAATTGACTGAATGTATTCGTTCTCATACACCCAAGTCGAAGACGAAGAAAAAGGTTTCGCCTTCACCTGAAACTTCAGAAGAAGAGGAATAAGAAGAAGAGGATGACGAAAAAAATTAAAATCGAGTTTCTTAAAAGTTCTGCATCAACTAAACTTCATGGTAAGAATTTGAAAATTGATTTTCGTGTTAATATTCCACTTTACGATGGGAGCATAGATGTAGAAAAGTTGGATGATTGGATTGAACGTCTAGAGACGTATTTTATTTCTTTGAATATGGTTCAAAGGAAAAGATTTCTTTCACGGAATTGAAGCTAAGGAAGCATGCTCTAACATGGTAAAAATCTTATCAAAGACAAAATCTAGGTAAGGGAGTATTGTTGTGGAAAAGATTCAAGTCAGTTGTAAGGAAATAGTTTTATCCGGTTGGCTACCTTGAGGAGAGATGGTTTAAGTGGTATAACTTGAAGCAGACTTATAACCAAACCGTGCAAGAATATACTTCAGAATTTCAGATACAAGCTATGGTTTTGGATTTAGACTTGGAATATTATGTTATCTATATAAAGTATATCTTCGGGTTCCATGAGTACATATGAAAGGAGTTGAAGATGTTTTCAGTTGATACTATGGCTGAAGAAAGTATGAAATCATCCATTTCTAATCCCCAAAAATGTTTTAATGGCCATTGAAGGTAGGCATAAGAAATCTGATTCAAATGGAAATCCTAAGGGAAAATATGGAGGTACCACTGCGAAAGGAGGTGAAAGGAGCAAAGAAGAGGGGAAGTATAGTGACAAGGAAGGTTTGACTTGTACCCATTGCAAGCAAACAGGTCATGTTATTGACAAGTGTTGGGTAAAGAACCCTCATCTAAAACCCAAAGGGTTGCAGAGAATAGAATCCAAGAAGGCAGCAATAGTCGCTCAAACTCCAAAGGAAGTCCACAGACTAACCCAATTCAAAGCTCTCTGTTATGACAAGGGAAAAATAAAGACCTTGAAAAGATGATCTTAGGGAGTGACTCTTCACAATGAAGATTCAAGTCAAAATATCACTAGTTGATGCTATTATTGACCCGGGAAGTCAGAAGAATTTTGTTAGAGCATAGCTTGGTTGAACCCACCAAGCGTTGGTATGTCAAGTTTGGTTGTCATATTTTAGTGAATCAATACTCATCTAAAAGTTTCTTGATTATATACTAGAGACAACTTCATATAGGTTAGACTAGAAAGTCTATGAATATGAGACATACAAGTATTACTCGAAGACCTGAAGAACGTGAAGAAGTAACGAGGTACAACGACGACATCATCCTTCCTCTTGAGGTAAGTAATATTGACTTGAACTATTTCATTCCTAACGTATCTTTCAAGTCGTGTTATATTGAAAAGATAACTTCGAAGCTGCGAATGAATATTTTACTATAGTAGTGAGACATGATCATATGATCATAGTATTAATGAATTAGACTACGAAGTATAACACTTATCTTTTGAACTTTTTAGATATGACATCGACATAATCTTATGAATGCTATTGTGATTATGTGTATGTGTAAAGGTGAAGATTTCATGCTAGGAAACAATGTTTACATTTTTTTAAAGGAAGTACATTCATGAACTTGTTTTATGAATCGAAAGGGAAATCGCTAGGCTTATTGGTATTGTTATTCATTGCATATATTTGGATTACAAATATGTGTGAGTTAGTAGAACCGATCATAACTTGTTATGCATCTTGGTATAACTAATCACAATGCCTGACTTATGATTAGGTATGACTAGTTTTGATTAATTAGTGTAACCGATCCAAAGTAATCACCTGAGATGGTATGATCGATTTTTGCAATTGGTTGACTGATCACAAAAGAGTGTTATAATCGATCCTTGTAATTGGTGTAATCGGTCCTAGTAATTGGTGTAACCGATCCTGGTAATTAGTGTAACCGATCCTAGTGACTTGTGTAACCTATCCCAAGAAATACCATGAGTATGTGGTAACCAGTCCTAGTAATTGACGTAACCAATCCGGGTAACTGATGCAACCGGTCCTGGAAACTTGTGTGTCCGATCACAAGTAATCCATATTAAGGTATAACCGATCATAGTGATTGGTAGAACCGATTGAACCCATGATTATGATTTGATATTTGATCAATCACATAGTTGTCTTGGAATACATATGAGCAATTCTAAACTTGTTTGGAAGTCTGGTATAATCGATTCCAATGTTGTAAATATGAAAGATGATTTACAAAGGAAAGATGTCAACATACTTTGAACACGAACAATAACTCTTATCTTTTATTGTTCAAAGCTATTCCTTAATTACTCAAGGAGATCTCGGTCCGAACTAAATTAAGAATCTTTTAATTAAGGTTATTAGTTTTATATGCTTTAATTACCAGCAACTAAATGCATATATCTGGAGAATAAAAATTAGTAATGTGCATTTACTAATTTGAGATTTTCTATTGAGAGATTTCAGAAAATATTGGACAAAGTATTTCCAGGAATTATGTTAACCTATTTGGGCATTTATTGCATATCTTGAGAATACTTTCGGTTTTGGAAATTCCTTGGTGTCCAAACATCCATGGTCTATAAATACCTAAGTTTGCAATTCTATCAAACTATACTAAGAGCCAGGAAAACATCATCTTTTTGTTGTTTCTGGTGGAGCCGTCTATAAGGAGAGGAAAGTACCCTAATTAGGCAAAATCTCATACGAACGCTCATCTAAAGACTTTTGTGGGATCAAGAATCTCTACGATTACCGTTGTTGGGAAACTAGATAATTACAGTTTATTAGTTTTCAATTGATTTGCTTGACTAACGGTTGTTGAACTTTGATTGCACCTAGTTTGTTTATTCTTGAGAATCTTCTCTTCTGATATAAGATTGACTCAAACTAGATTGAAGTGTCGACGGTATCTTTAGAACTGTTTGTAGACCTATATACATATTGTGATAATCCATTATTAACAGACTCCGTTCTATGCGTGATTGATCACAAGAGATTCAAGTGGTGTTGTGCAGGTTTAATTAAATATTAAAGAAGATTTGAAGACGAAGAAGATTTCTTATTGGTTTCTCATATCTTTGTGTAGCACAAACCTTGATCGGATGGGATCCAACTAGAATCAAATTTATTCAATTGATTTTTTGCGTGAGATCGGTAACACCTAATAGTTCTCTTGAGTTCTATTTTTTGATTGTTACAAATTCGAATCTTATTACTTAATAGAGATCGGTAACACCTAATAGAGATTGGATTGATCTAACCAGGCAAAGGAGTTTATTAGTTTAAACGGAAAAGCCTTTGCATATGACTTGAGATATCTTTATCTGGAAAGAATCAATAGAGTTGTTACCAAACAGATTTATTGTTTCTTTACTATTTGGAATACGATCCAAAGGAATTGTTCCAGTGCGTGCACTTATTGAATGTCGGAAGCGAAGGGATACTGAAAAAACTAAGTGAACTAGGTTTAGTTGCTTGGTCTCAACTATACGAAGTTTGGTTTAGATTTTGTATAATGGCTTAATTCTGAGAGTATTCAATTCTGGACTTGGTCCCGGGGTTTTTCTGCATTTGTGGTTTCCTCGTTAACAAAATCTTGTTGCGTCATTTACTTTTCCTTTCCTTTCCTTAATTATAATTGTTATTATTATAATTTAAAGTAAATTACACAAATGTTAACTCTGTATTACTTGATAGTGATCCTAGACGATCTCGTATTATCAAGTAAGCACACTTTGATTATTGTATTATATCGATCTCGTATCCATAGACGATCACACAAAGTGTGAATACCGATTTGTCGAATTGTCTCGACTTTGTCCATAGACAATCACTTTCGGTAAGAGGACTTATAGGTGGATAATTTAAATATTGTGGTGTATTTGGGTACCCTCGTCTTTTCATTTAGTATTATAGCGAGAAAACATGAAAAGATCTAACAATCTGTGTTTGGTGCGATCCAAACTATAAGAATTGAATCTATGTCTGATTCAGTTAACTTTATGCAAGAGTATGAATGCTCAAATGTTGAAGATGTTCCCACTTCATTAACTCATGATCCAGGAGTTATGAAAGCATCTGAGTTTATCTCTGATGGAATAGAAGATGCTGATAAAGAGTTGGTAAAACTCCTAAAGCCTATAAGATCTTTGTCTACAAGGATGCTAATATTAAAGACAACATCTAATCTTCTTAAGCAAGAGATCAGAGAAAAATATACTCAATTAAATATTCTATCCAAAGAGAATATGGATCTCACTATCAAAGTATAAGCTCTTGGAAAATCTCTTACTTAATATCAAGAGATTCATCCTATGACTCTTGCTAATGATTATGTTATAATTTCTTTTTATGAGGAAAATAAAAGCCCTTGCTCAAATTTTAGAGATTGCGATAACAAGACTTGTTTGATCACATCTGAACAGATCATGATGATGTAAGGTTGTCTAACTATATCAAGTCAGAAGGGAATGAAGAACCATATTCTACAACTACCGATGATTAAACAAAATCTTTGTAGTTGCAGGAATTCCTACGCTACACCCTCATAAGAATTCATAATAATCAACACATATTTGAAGATTAAGAACAACACTTTTATTGATTAATTCTCAGAAATATTATAAGAAATGAAAGAAATCAAGAATACAACCGCTTTCTTAAACTTTATCTCTCCTAAAAACTTTCTGAATACTCTCAAATTGATCTCCCCTTTTTTGAGTCTACTAGTTCTCTTTATATAGGGTAGTTACATAGTGGATGACAGTTAAGCTATCCTTTAATTTCGGATCTGACTCGCGATACTGTCGCAGTAGTTGTAATGTTAATTTTCGCAGATGATATAATCTTTGTAGGATCGTTATGCTCTTCTCATGTTTCAGTTACCATCATCTGTTATGTCATTCTTCGAGTCGTTCTACGACACTCGCAGTGTGTTGTTGAAGAATTCGCAGAAACGTTGTTTATAAATTTCACAAGAGTATTATTGTGGCGATATTCTGATCCTACATCTTGCCTCTTCTCATGTATTTTCTTCGAAGGGGAAAAGATCATGAGAATTGAAACTTTTTAAAACGCCGTAGCTATTCATCTTTTCAGGTTCTTCTGTCCTGACACATTTCTGCATTCTTCGTCAGATTTATTACACGTATCTTTTCTTCCATTCAATTTCTGACACGTCCTTTTCAACCGATGCACTTCAACCGTTCACGTCTTCTCTTCGCATTAAATGCACTTATATTTTCGAGAATTCTTACCTTTTATATATATCTTCTTTATTCTCCTATTTTCTTCTTTTTACTTTCTCTTTCATTCTCTCCGCAATTTAATTTTTCTTCCGCAACTTCCGCATCTGCTATTGTTGTAACTTTTCTCTTATTCTTTTGATCTTTTATTCTTTTCTTCATTCCCATACTAAGAATGCCTCCAGCGGGTCGTAAAAATCTAATTGCCTTTGAAAAAATGCAAAAGAAGCTTCAAGATAGAGGTTTTACTTTATCTACCATTCCCGATCAAAACCCTAAGGATGATCTCTGTTAAATTATTTTCTGATCATCCATGTATTCGCGAGAAGATCATAGTATCACTAGGTCAACTTGAAGTTGGCCTTCCCATTCCTCTTTATGACCCTGAACTTCCTTTATTCTATGAAATACTTTCACATGCGAAATTCTCGCGGGTTGTATATCAGTTGAGTGGGGATTACATTCATTTGATGCTTGATTTTTCTACTCGCAGTACTGGAAAGGAATCTCTTTACCCCCCCCCCCCCCCCTAAATCGAAGAACCCTAAATTCCCTGGTGTTACAGTTGTTCCTGCGAAGTATACTATACAAAATTTCTTCGCGAATTATGAAATAATCCCCATGAGGAAGGATAGCACTTGTTGGGGTGTCCGCTTACAGAATAAGGATGACGTTAGTGAAGATAAAGTTCTTATGTTGGACATTGACTGGCATCCGGGCAACAATTCATCTCCTCACTATTCAAATGATGATAAATGGTGTATTTTCCAATTATTTTTAGAGGGCCCATACATCTCTGGTTCTCATGCTTTACCTGTGAATCTCGCAGAGTACCATCCATGGGTGTTCAGCTGGCCTGAAAGGAATACAGAGGTATGTTCCCGAATTTTTTTCTTAAATTAACATTATTATTTTCCTCATGCTTTTATATATACCCTCGCTGACTACTCCAATTTTATCAGATTAAAAGGCTGAAGGCTAGCTACTAGAAGTTAGGGAAACCCAATACCTTATTAGCTCTTAAATCACTCATAGATGAAGTAAGAAATATTCCTTTATGATTCTTAACAATATATTGTTGCCTCTATTTCTTATCTTTATCTGTGTTTGAAGGTTATTGAAGAAATTGAACCCGTTAAGGTTGCAAAGACTAATGGGAAAGACAAAGGTGCTCCTCGCAGGAAGAAATCTGCTGCTCCTCTTTCAAATAAAATAAAAGTGCAATCCCCATATCCTTGAACTCCTCAATCTATTGAAAGTTCAAGTGATGATACTGATAATGACGATGATGATGGTGATGCTGATATTTCTTCCGCGAAGAAATCCTCCCAACCTGAGTCTTCTATGTCTCAGATGTCTAGCATATTCTCTGATACTATGTATGATATTGGGAATGATGCTCTCACTAGCATATGTCAATCTCTAGTAAGTGTATGCGATGCTCCTATACTAGTTGACAATGAATCTCTTCATGGGATTTCGAGATCTGTGAGTCCCAGCCTCTTAAATTCACTCAGTACTCTGGTATGTTCTCTTTTCTTCGCCACATTTGTGTATTCTAATTTCCTCGCAAGGTTTTAATTTGTATTTGTCTTGATAATTTTTTGCTTTCCTTCGCAGGATGGAAGAGCTTATTTTGCTGTTGCCTCAGACTTGGAGAGGAGGCGTGCAGCCTTTGAAAAGAAGAATATTATTTTTCGCAAGAAGAATGAAAAATTAGAATCTGAGTCTGCTAGTCTTCGCAAGAAGGATGAACAGCTGGAATCTGAAGTTGCTAGTCTTTGCGAAAAGGTTAAGCAATTAGAAATTAAAGCCTCCTCTCAGGCAGACAAAGTTTCTAGTCTCCAAGTTGCGAATAATCAACTTTATGGTATGAAACTTCTCTTCTTTCTTTTATCCCTCTATCCAACGACTTTATCATATTTGATTAATCATTCTTGCAGATACTTATGGTCTCTCTGATGAGGCTTCACTTCGTTCTTTCCCTACTTATATGGATGATAACACTCTTCTTGAATATCTTAATAATTCATTAAATAGTTTTTCTAATGACCAAATTACATCTCTCTCCATAGATGAACTCATATCAAAATTTCGCCTCTTAGAGGTTGAACATAGATTCAATTTGGGCTTAACCAACAAATTTAAGCGCCATCATCATGATTCTAAAAAAGAAATCAATATTTTAAAATCCAAGATTATTAAGCTTTCAGATGATAAGGACTGTATTGCTAACCAAGGTGCTCAAGCTTTAGCAGATTTCCATAAGATTATTCTCGATGTTTAAATTGAAATAGATAGGATTATCTGCGAGAATAACACTCTTGTTGAAAGAGAAAACCAAGTTCGCTCCCGCCTTCTCATTAGTAATGATGATGAGTTTTCTTGGGCTGCGAAGATTCTTGATAACGCCAGAAATAATTTAGGTGTAGATGTTAGTCTTCAAGATGAGCATTCTACATTGATTAAGGATATGATCTTTGAAAGAGAAGGTGGTTATTATTGTTTTTCCATTAATATATTTTTTAACTAAATCTCCACTATTTTATTAATAGTTTGTCATTTGTTCGCAGCATCTGAAGGAAATTTTCGCCAAAGAGTTGAAGAGTTGGAAGCACAAAAAGGACAACTCGCAAAACTTCTGTCTTCTCGCAACGAGAAATGTTCCAAGTTCAAGAAGCAGTTACAGATTACCCTAGCGAATTTTAGTAATGTTCTTGTTGGTGTTCGCAATGATTACATTAAGATGGTCTGTAATGATCATAAAATTCCTCATTCTGCATATCCTTATCTCGTGGATGAAATACCAGAGAACGTTCCTAATCTTGTCATCTCTGACAGTGAAGCTGTAGAGTCTGAAGAAGATGAAGAATATAATTAAAATGAAGGTGAAGGGGGGAAATCTAATGAAAATGATGAAGGATCTAATGAGAAATAGTTTTATCTCCTTTTATAATCTCTTTGTAATATTTGTACATTTATTTGCTTCTCCTTGTAAGATATTCCTGCGAATTTCTCCAGCTTCTAACATTCCTTGGTGTATAGATTTCTTTTGTTTCTATCTGCATACATTAGAAAAAAAATTCTTTTTTGCAATATGGTTAATCAATATGATTATTAATTTTTAACTATCTGTGTGAATCTGCCATATAATGATGAATAAAATTTGTATCATTCTGTTCATTCCCATACTTACCTCTATTATTCATCTGCAATATGAAAGATTGAGCAGATTACTTTCTGAATAAGATCTGTTTTTAAATTTTGACCATAATCTCGCAGCCATTTCTTTCTCTCTTGTGTGGTCTTATTTTTCCTTCCTAATTAAAGGTCTTATTTTTCCACGTTTTGCTTTGGCGACAAAATCGCAGGACATCCTTATATTCGCATATAAAGACCCACTGATCTTGCATTATCCTCATTTTGTCAATTTGTTGCGACAATATGACAGGCCTAAGTTTTCTTGAGAAAACAAAGCCCCGTGACATTGCCATCTTGCGATGAAATCGCAGGACGTCTTTACACTTTCATGTAAAAACCCATTGATCGCATCTTATCTTTTTCTCATGGATTTTTGCCTCTGTATAATTATTGCACAAATATGACAAGCCAAAACATTCTTTCGAACATAAAGCCTCATGACATTTGTGTCTTAAGACACTTATCATCTCCCTAATGGAGGGTGCTTCCCTTATCTTCCCCCTGGTTGCCCCTTCAAGGAGGCATACATCGGCCATACAAGACTATCTACTCCCATCCGGTCTTAACAACAACCAGTTGTTTTCGCAGCCTCTTATCCCTTTTGCATATATGACTTATGGTTACGAGACTGCACCCTAAGTGGAGTTTTCTTCGGGCCGAGTGCATCATAGTCAAGACTTTCCAAGAATGGCTAGGGTAGTTTCATACACCCCGGGCACCCTTGGCTCAACCGTGTACCTCGGCGCCTTGATCATACTTTGCACTCCTTAGGAGAGACCCTCGGTAGTCAAACTTTTAATATATATATATATATATAGTGGGAAATCCAAGGTACCTCTCTTGGATGGGCTTTCATTGACCCCAAATCTCCATGACTCAGGTTCCAGCAGCGGTATAACCTTATCCCTGAGCCATGCAAAGAGATACACCCTTATATGACGTACTTTAGGTATTATATTTTCCTCTTGCGAAATTTTATCCGCGAACTAGGGTGTACGCCATAAAGGTTCGTCCCATTCTAATATGTTATTATTCTTTGATTTTCTCTTTTTGCATTTGAGCTCTAGTATGATTTTTCAATTTTATCTTTTTCATTAAGTCAAAATATACTTTTGTAAAATTTTCTCCAACAAATCATTCATACATCTCTTGTATTTCACGATTTTGAAATTTTACCTTTTCTACTTACTATTTTCTGCTTCTGCTTTTTTGTTGCGCTTTGCTACTTTTTCTCTATCTGCGAGACGCTCTCCATCTATTGGTTTCAGTACATGTTGACTTCGCAGTATTCCTTCTTCTCGCCATTTTACTGCATCAACCATCAACTTTTTACTTCTTTGCTTTTGTTTGATGATATATTTCCAATTTCTGTTCTTCGCAGCCCTTTCCTCGCAAGATTCCATATCAATTTCATAGCACTTTTTTCCATCAATCCAATCTCCTTTTATAACTCCAACACCGTTGGGATGAGGAAACTTAATGCACTGGTGGAAGGTTGACGCTACACCTAGAATCCCATGCAGCCAAGGTCGGTCAATCAAGGCATTGTAAGGAGATTCAACATCGACAACACAGAATAGAATTTTAGAAGATATCCCCTTCAGTGGAATTCGCATAGTGATTTCCCCTCTAGGTTTATTAGCAGTACCATTAAAACCATAGATTTTATAGGTTGAAGGTATTAGATCCTCATCTCTGCCTCCCATTATTTTATAAGTGTGATAGAACAGGATATTTACAGAACTCCCCGTATTAATTAAAACTCTATTGATTGTCCAAAGTCTTTGGCCTCATCTTCCTCTCCATCTTCTCTTTGTTTTGGATTTATCTCTAATTTTACCACTAATGGATTGTCATGCATCTCTCCAGGCTCATGTACTTCTTGTGCAGTGAAATAAATTGTCTGTTTTTTCCATTCTTCTAATGGCGAAGCTTTCGCAATATTTATTATTTCTCTCCCATCAGCATCTCTTGCGAAAACGCTTCTTAAAACATTGTCGTGGAAATCTTCTATAGTCTTGTATGAATGTATGATGGAATTACAGAATAGATTCTTCGCTTTTTCTCCAACTTCTATCACAAACGTTTCTCCTCCCTTTGTTGTATTTACTCTGCGAATTTCTGGGGCTGGGGGTAGCTGCTGAGATTGTGGATGACTTATTAGAAAATGGTTTAATTTTCCCTGATCTATCATCCTCAAGATGATTCTATTACATTCCTGCATTCATTTGTTGAGTGACCATGAAAATGTTGATAAGAACAAAATTCTGGATTTCAATTATTTGGGTGTGGCTCTTTTCCCATGTTCCATGGTACGGGTATGTCCTCCATCAAGATTATAGCCTCCCAAATTTTCTTTATTCTAGCATTAATTTCTTCCCATATTATCTTCTGACTTCCTTGCCCTCTATAATAATTTTGTCTATGACCACCATAAGTCTCTTGCGGCTGATCAAGCCTCTGAATCTTATGATTTCCACCTCGATTGAAAAAATTTCTTTCCCTTTCGAACTCTTCTTGATCTCTGCTTCCCGTAGCTACTAATTTCTGTTGACCATCATCCATACTCTTTTCTTGCTTCACCTGCGAAGTGCTCGCTACTGTATTTATTAACCTGGGAAGTAGACTTGCGTTTGCTGCAATTGAACTTATATTCGCAATAGGGTATGATTCCATCTCATTTTGTTTCTCATCCAAAGCAATGTATTTTTATTGCAATTCTCGCAGCTCTGTCATTGTGATGGTATTCTTGATTCTGAAGATTTGGACGTATAACAGATTGGTTGCGAACATTGCATTAATGAATGATAATATGAGATATCTCTCATCCACGCGGCCTACCATTTCGATGCACATTGTTTTCAACCTTATGGTTAGATGTTTTAATCTTTCACCAACCCTTTGTTTTAATCCAAATACATCTTCAATGCCAGGTCGCGAAGAATTATTACTTATATATTCTCCCAAAAATGTAGTCTGCAAATGATTGAAAGAAGTTATAGTGTTCTTAGGTAAATCTTCAACCATTTTAGCGCCTCACCTGTTAAGATGGATGCAAAATATTTGCATAATACAACATCATGGTTTTCCCACTGTAGCATACACCTAACATAAGCTTTGACATGTTGAATAGCACAAATAGTTCCATCAAAGATACTGGTTAACGTTGGCAAATTTAATTTTGGGGGTATTCCTCCTAATTGTACTTCTTGGGTGAATGGAGTTTTCGCAGCTTTTTCAATGGCTTCATCAAGTTGACTTTTTCCTCCCTCTCTTCTGTTGTTTAACATTCCCCTCATTTCTACTAACTCTCTCAAGATCTGTTCATTCCCAGCTGAATTTTGCTCCATTGGTCTTTTCAGTGCAGCTTCCCTTCTTCTGTGTTCATGTCTTTCTTGCCTTGCGAGATTTTGTGCTTCTTCTTCAGCATCTTCATTCTGCCTTCTCTCACGATTTTCTTCTTCACCTCCTTCTTGAATTCGCAAATGATTATGCCTTCCATTTTCTCTTCTGCGATTTTCTTCATTTCTCACCGTTTCTCTTCGTTGTCTTTCTATTCTCCTTTGTATTCTATCATATTCCTCATTGATATTATCATTATTGAGATTTCTTGCGTGTATCCTTTCTCGATTGTCATGATTATTCTGACGTATTGCTTCTTGACACTCTTGTTCTTCCACTTCTGCTCTCAATCTTTCTCTTTCGCAAGCTAGACGTGCTTGTTCAGCATAATGTCTCTCAATTTCATCCTCAATTATTCTTTGGTTTCTTTGAATTTCTGGCTCATGTAATATTCTTCTATCTTCTTCTCGATTTTCTTCACCATCTTGGTTATTTCCACCCTCTTTATTTCTATTATCACGCCTATCATCCAAAGTTCACTACGTGGAATATAACGATCATTAATCATCTCTTCTTCTCCATAATGCTGCTCTTCATTTGGATTTTGCATTTTCTCTCGAATATTTTCACCAGCATTTCTCACAGGGGAATTTCGCCTTGCTTCTTCTCTAAATGATCTTGAACTTGATCTTGCAGTACTTCTTGATCTCCTATTTTGTAATCTCAAATTCTCCATTCTTAACTCGTGATTTTGTCTTGTTAAATTCGCGCATTCTTCCGCCTCTAATCTTATTTCCTCTTGTATTCTTTGTCTTAAAGCCTCTACTGCTTCATTTTTGTCATCTCCATGAATTAATCCTCCAACTGCTTCTTGATATCTTCCCTCTCACCTTCCATTTCTTAATTGTTGATTTTATGCTTCTTCTATTGAATTTGATCGCCAAGTATACACGCTCACTCTGTCATAATCCACAATTCTATCTTGTATCGGTGTTTGTTGATTTGGTTGTTGAACTTGATTTTCTCCATTATTCCTTGTTATGTTGCTCCTTGCTCTTAATCTTGAAGATTCTCCTATTTCATTTGTCTCTTCTCCAGCAAGTCTTCTACTCCTCCTTACGGTTGTTGGTTGTTCCGATGTATTTCTTCTTCTAGCCATTCCTTCAATTTTGATGTATCACTGTAAATCACATAAAAATCTTTTCCAATTTCTTCAAATTCTTACAAATCACAATTTCAATCTTTGATCAGAAACATCCCTGTTTCTAGCGCCATTATGTAGTTGCAGGAATTCCTACACTACACCCCTCATAAGAATTCATAATAATCAACACATATTTGAAGATTAAGAACAACACTTTTATTGATTAATTCTCAGAAATATTACAAGAAATGAAAGAAATCAAGAATACAACCGCTCTCTTAAAATTTATCTCTCCTCAAAACTTTCTCAATACTCTCAAATTGATCTCCCCTTTTTTGAGTCTAGCAGTTCTCTTTATATAGGGTAGTTACATAGTGGATGACAGCTAAGCTATCCTTTAATTTCGGATCTGACTCGCGATACTGTCACAGTAGTTGTAATGTTAATTTTCGCAGATGATATAATCTTTACATGATCGTTATGCTCTTCTCGTGTTTTAGTTACCATCATCTGTTATGTCATTCTTTGAGTTGTTCTGCGACACTAGAAGTGTGTTGTTGAAGAATTCGCAGAAATGTTGTTTATAAATTTCACAAGAGTATTATTGTGGCGATATTCTGATCCTACAATCTTGTCCAAAGGAAACTTTGAATCGATTTTGTGAAAAAGATCTTAAGGAATATAACTTTCAGTCACTTGACATGAAACTTATATTTCTTCAAAATACTGTAGTAAAAGTATTAAAGGAAGTTTCTTATCTTAAAAAACTGAAAGATCATTCCTCGGTAGAAAGACAAAATATACCCCAAACTGATAATATCAACTCAAAGGAATCAGAAGTAAAATTGATAATCACTTCTGGAAAAAGGTTCCTCCTCACTCATGTCGAAATAGTCCTTGTTTACATGAAGAATGATTCCAGAATAAAGATAAAGAGAGAAACTTTGCCAAAGGAAACAATCAGAAATTTTCTATAATTATTTCAGATAATCATATTTGTATGCATAATAAGGAAATCCTTAGAATGAGAAAATCTTATGAAAATCTCATTGACAGAATTAAGAGAGATTTATCTATCTCTAAAAATTCTCATATCAATATAGTTTCTCCTCATGATCATACCTTTAGATCAAGGAAGGATCGTCTTCTTGGGAGAAAATACTTTGGGCAGAAAATTCCAAAGAGAAACATGAACTATGTTTCCGATACTCGTTGTAAGCAAGAAAAGGCTTACTCCGATACAACCTAGTTGTATGGAGATTGTGCACTCTCATCCTAGTCCGTGCATAATTTTTTGGGATGAGAAAGCGCATAAAACGAGAGCATAAATTTTCGTTTGTGTTTTTATCAAAACAATTAAAAAAATTATGACAATTTCTGGATAGCTGTGAATCCATTTTTGTTTAAAAATTGTTCATGTTTATCATGATCTTCCAAAAGTAGGCTTTATTTGAAATTTTCGAATTTTAATAAACCTTGCAGCTTGAGAAATTCAGACATGGGAAACAAAAATATTTTCTGTATATATTTTCGGAATTTCCTGAGTATTTTCGGTCCGTAAGTTGTCTCTCCTTAAGAGAAACTTTCTCTTGCTTGTATTGGGAAACCCTGATTAATTCTTATTTGAATCCCTGAGCATGCCTCCAATAATTCACAGTTTTACAAAGGCCAATAAGGAAGAATCTCAAAAGGTTAAGGATTATCAAGGAGTCAATACATAAAGGAAGAATAAAATCATATAAAAAATCATGTCTGATTATGATTCCGATAATTTTGTTGCATCTCAAGATAAGTCATGTCTGTTGGCTTATAACCTTCAAGATCCAACAAAAACCAAGTGGATACCTTTTGAGAAAAATCACAAAGTAAATCACAAAGTAAACTAATCACAAAGTAACCAATTTAATTGTCCACACTCGACATGAGAAAAATCTATGGAGTGCTAACTAAATAATCACACTAGATGATTGATTTAGTTCATTTGGGATCAACATAATAGATTATGGAACCCCGACTAAGATTATTATAGAAAATGACAACCTTAACCGTCCATGTACTCAACATGAGAGAAATCATGGAATACAAACTAAATAACCACACAAGTTGATTAATTTAGTTCTTAATGCTCAACATATTGCATCTTTATGGAACAACTAACCATGCCAATAACAAATCGACTTAGTCGTATAGTGCTCAACATAAGATACTAGATGGAACCTTCACAGTAATACATAATAATATGGAACAATTAAGTTCTAAACCGTGGATTACAAAACAAGGACCTATTCTATTTTTCCATCACAAAGTGACATAATAGACTTTATCCTTGAATCACAAAAGATTTTAACCTATCTTACATCAAAGATTGACAATATAGGCTTAACTTTTGTGTTTTGCCAAAAGTCCATTCATTCCTTTATTAATATTTGCATACTAAAACGTGAACGACTTAACTTTTGACAAAATATGGGATAATCAAGTTCACCCAATATTTCGATTATCAATTTGTATGGACAACTCCGAGTTGTTTTCTAGAGAATCAACTAGACAGTTAGACTCAATCAATAGAAAATACTCAAGGAGTGATTATCTCAATCTCTCGATTTTATTTACTCAAGCAAATATGATTCGTGAGCCTAATCAAAGAGATATAACTTGGATGGTACCAAAGACCAATATCCAAGTGTCAATCGATTTAAATCAACAACCAATAAGGACGGATATTCTAATAGATTGAACAATGCACAACCTGTATTATTTTAATTATATAAAAATATAATGCGGAAAAGAAATAACACAGACACCGGAATTTTGTTAACGAGGAAACCACAAATGCATAAAAACCTCGGGACCTAGCCCAGATTAAACATACACTATATTAAGCCGCTATAGACACTAGCCTACTCCAAATTAACTTCGGTCGGGACTATAGTTGAACCCCAACCAATCTCGTACTGATCCAAGGAACAGTTATGCTCCTACGCCTCTAATCCTAGCAGGATACTGCGCACTTGATTCCCTTAGCTGAACTCACCCACAACCAAGAGTTGCTACGACCCAAAGTCGAAGACTTTAGCAAACAAATCTGTCTCACACAGAAAAGTCTACAGGTAATAGATAAATTCGTCTCCCACAAATAAACCTATGAGTTTTGTTCCGTCTTTTGATAAATCAAGGTGAACATGAACCAATCGATAAAACCTAACTTATATTCCCAAAGAACAGCTAAGTTTCATCAATCACCCCACAATAAACTTAATCGACGTAGCGAAGAAGATTATTGAGGAATCACAAACAATGAGATGAAGATGTTTGTGACTACTTTTATCTTGCCTATCCGAGATAGAAATCTCAATCCAATTATTACAATTGTACTCGCATGATAGAAATAGCAAGACCAGATCACACAACTACAAGAAAAGTAGTATCGGTCTGGCTTCACAATCCCAATGAAGTCTTTAAGTCGTTAACCAAAGGTTAAAGGAGAATCAACTCTAGCTTAGCAAACTAGTATCACACAGAATGTGTGGGAATTAGGTTTCCCAGTTGCTAGAGTTTTCCCTTATATAGTCTTTCAAATCAGGGTTTGCAATCAATGTTAGCTTAGTAACAAAGCATTCAATATGCACCGTTAGATGAAAACCTGATTAGATACAAGCTAATATCTCTCAACCGTTAGATCGAAAACTTAGCTTGTCATACATACATGTACTTCACATTTTGAGTTCGTGTAACCGTACCCAAACGTGTACAATGGTTGGTTCAATATTAGTAAACCAAATGGTTAGCCAAATGATAACTTTCATATCAACCATATTCTTCTTCACCATAACTAGTCCAAATGACTCAAATGAACTAGTTAGAGAGTTGTTCAATTGCTATGAGATCTTAAGTACTACAAGAGACACAATTGAATCAAAAATGATGTGATTCACTTGAATCATTTTATGAACTATAAATCCACGGTTTGAAAAAGCATTCCTTAGTAATTTAAGATAAGTTCACGAACAACGTTTTCAGACATAACCTCTTGAGTTCGCGGACTCAAGCTAACTGGTTGAAGTTAATAAACTCCAGCAGAATTTCTCGGGATGAGAACTTCCGTCAGTTCGCGGACTGCACCTGAGCTTCAACTTCAGCAGATATTCTCGGGTTCGAGAACTTACGCCAGTTCGCGGACTGAGTTGTTGCTCACGTTCTGGTTCCACTTGATCAAGAAACTTCGCAAACTTCGGTTCAAGTGTTAAGGACTTATACATATATGTGCTGCCACAACAATGTTTATATCCTACAATGGTTATATAGAATAAACTCTCATTTCAATCATTGAAACATTCTCAGAGGACGTCATATAGTTGTTATTCACGAGCTAGTTTTCTTAAGAGCAATTTACAAAGTGATTGAAACATAACATGACTTTCGTCACTAGGAAAAGATGAACTTGGCTAAAGCGAAAGCTTTACCAACACCCATTTCGAGAAATTGATAAGCGAGATATACTCAGCTCGAAATATCACATGTGCATATTCTTAGTCTATATAGTAAATCGACTTTTGTCTCAAGATAGGAAATAGAGTAGATAGACTTTTGAGTGATAGATAAGTTCAAGTCTCTACATACCTTTTAGTCGATGAAGATCCACTGGTTCCTTGAGTAGTCCTTCGTCTTGTATGATGATCGCCATGGAGTTCTTGAGATCAACTACACTTTATATCCTAGTCCGAGACCTTAGCTATAGTAGACTAGAAATCAAGACTACATAGTTTTGATCACTAAGATTGACAAACATGATTGAGATAGCAACGCATGCGAGTTTGACCGAGCAGTGCTCTAACAATCTCCCCCTTTGTCAATTTTAGTGGCAAAACTATTAATACATATAAAATACAAAAATTATATAAACAAACTTTGTAGCTCCTATTCCACATGTCTAATCTTCAACAATACTCGAAATCTTTGTCACTACCAAGTAGTCCAATGATCCTAAAGGTTGTAAGTTTAGTATCATTGTTGTTGAAAATCCGTAGCTATAACAATGAGAAAAGCCTTGGTTCTCAATCATTGTTATACAGTGTCATAGTATTATTACACAACGTCAAAGTACAATTGCATCACAACTTCAACAACAATACTATGGTGATACTTCACTCCCCCTTAGTCAATACTCCGTCTCACATGGAAACCAATCCCCCTTACATAATGATCTGAAAACCATATGTATTTATAGTGTGAACTACAATTAATTCTCCCCCTTTTTGTCAATAAAATTGGCAAAGGTACAAGAATGGGATCCTAATGAAATTTCCGTAAGAGACATTTCATGACCAAAGGTAAATTTTCTATTATCTTGTTTAGATGCAATCATAAAGCCGATGCTAAATGCATTCAACAAGGAGTTTAAGCCGCACTCCCCACAAAGATTTGGAAATTAAGCGCAAGTTCAAAAGAACTCTCCCCCAGAAGATGTCATTCCCTGAGAAACAACAAGAGCGACCTTAATTTCAAGAGAAAAGAAGGATTTATTTAGACTCAACAAATTGCATACAAGTATGAATTTGGAATCCAAAATATTCAATCATATTAACCAAAGCGAACCAAGATTAATTTGACTAAATATGCTCAACACAAGTGAACTTATGGAGACTTAATTCATTTATTAGATTATTCACAAGAGAACCCATAAATACTCTAACCAGATTACACAATTAAACTAATCACAAAGTAATTAATTCAATTGTACACACTCGACATGAGAAAAATATATGGAGTGCTAACTAAATAGTCACACAAGATGATTGATTTAGTTCATTTGGGCTCAACATAAGAGATTATGGAACCCCGACTAAGATTATCATAGGAAATGACAACCTCAACCGTACATGTACTCAACATGATAGAACTCATGGAATACAAACTAAATAACCACACAAGTTGATTACTTTAGTTCTTAATGATCAACATATAACATCTCATGGAACAACCAACCATGCCAATAAGAAATCGACTTAGTTGTATCGTGCTCAACATGAGATACACAATGGAACCTTCACGGTAATACATAATAATATGGAACAATTAATCTCTATACCGTGGATAACAAAAACAAATACCTAGTCAATTTTTCCATCACAAAGTGACATAATAGACTTTATCCTTGAATCACAAAAGATTTTAACCTATCTTACATCTATAATTGACGATATAGGCTTAACTTTTGTGTTTTTCCAAAAGTCCATTCATTCCTTTATCAATATTTGCATACCAATTCGTGAATGACTTTACTTTTGACAAAATATGGGATAATCAAGTTCACGGACGTAAACATATAAATCCCATCAAAATATTGTAATATTTAAAACCATTGTAGTTGCAGGATTTACTACACTACACACCCTTGTCAAGAATCTATGAAAAATAAGTCATAATTGTGAATGAACAACAACACTTTTATTAATTCACTTTCAAGAAGATTTACAAGAAATATTAAAACTCAGAAGTACAACTTTCTTTCTGGAGTTTCTCTCTCCTAAAAATTCTCTCAGCTCTCAAAAATGGATCATCATTTTCTGGATTTAGTTGAACCCTTTATATAGGAAAATACATAGTGGAAGACAGCTAAGATTTCCCCTTAATTCGGATCTACTCTGCGATCTCATCGCCATAACTTTAGTCTTCACTATCGCCAACTTTATAACCATCGTGAAGCAGACTTATTCTTCATATATCTTTAATCGTTTAACCGTTTCACACTCTTTTGTGACACTCGCCAAATGTTGTCAAAGAATCTTGCGACATTCTCGTCAAAATGTTGTTAATACTTGTAGAAACGTTTGTGCTTCTCGCAGAAATGTTGTTAATATCGTGGGAATAGCGTTGTAGCGATATTCTGGTACTACATCTTGCCTCTTCTCATGTATTTTCTGCGAAGAAGAGAAGATCATGAGAACTAATACTTATTATTCTTCGCAACTTCTTTCTCTTTTATACTTTCTCCTCGAAAAGATCCCGTTAATCCAGCCTTTCTTACACGTGTTGTGAATCCCTTCATTTACTGACACGTTCCTACTCCATAGGTCCACTCCCCTTTGTCTATAAAAGGTTGAACTAATCTCAAAATTAATTTTACTTTTCTGTTTCTTCATCTTCTTCATCTTCCGTCTGCAACTTTGCCTCTTCTTCATATTCTTCTGCTACTGTTCTAATGGAGTCCTCAAGGTTTGTTTATTGATTTATGTTGTTTATTTTAAGCATTTTTTACTTTTATTCTCCAATCTTTCTTATTTTCTTATTATGTCTTCTTTTTAGCGGAAAGATTTCTAACACACAATCTACTACTCACAACCCTAATCCTCGCAAAAGACCGACTGAGAAGAAGAAGAAAAGTTATGCGAATGATAAGGTAGTAAGAAACACCCTTTATTTTTTAATAACAATATTGTTGCCTCTGTTTCTTATCTGGGTTATTATTCGCAGAATGACGTGAATCCTGATAAACCTCCCAAAAGGTCTCGCCATTTTAAGACACTCGGGGAAAATCTCATTATGCCCTCGTTAACATCTGTGAAGATTACTCCCACACCATCGCAACCAAATCTTTCTTCTCCTATCCGCAAAAATATCGATGTTCATACCTCTAACCCTTCTGACATTTTGACAAACCAAGATTCTAAAGCTGCTGCGACTGAGGTTCCTTATAGTCCTTTACGACCTTCAACTGTTGTTTTTCCACATACTCCTCCCGATAACTCAACCATCACAAATGATCGCCAACTTACTCTCACTACTATTTCACCTTCTAAATCCTTTCCTTCATCAAGCGAAACTTTCGCAGGTGTTGATGTTGCTTTTAAAGTCTTGTCTAATATTTTAGACAATGCTAGAAAGTCTTCCACTGACCCTCTCCAACAGGAAGCTTGCGAGACTCTGTTTAAGTATTTTAGCTCTAATTGTAATGATTCACGAGCGGCTTTAAAGAATGATATTGAAGTTCTAAGGAAAACTTTTCAAGTTAAAACTGCTGAGTGTGATACCTTGAATCACATGCTCCGTAACTCTTCTCTAGATTGCGAGAATCTTCGCAAAAAAAAAGACGAGCTAAAAGGTATATTTTTCTTGCCTCTGATCTTTTTGCTTTTCTGTTTTATATACATACTTTCCGTACTTAGACCTCCTTCTTAAATTCTTGATTCATATATTAGTTTCAAATCGGGCTCGTTTCATAGAAAGACTCAAATCTGAATCTATCGCTGAAGAAGTTCGCGTTGAAAGAGATTCTTGGATAGATCAACATACTAGACTAGACAATATGTACACTTATTCAATTGATCGCATAAATAATCTTACTAATGAGAACAATCAATTATTGCAAAGGCAGAATTTTTTGAGTAGCGAGCTTGATCGCCTCTCGTATTTGTTTTTTAAGGATAATTTGGCGATGAAATCTTTATCAGATGAGAATAAAACCCTGTCCCAAGAAAAACATAGATTTTCAAGCTTGATGACGATTTCCTCGCAGAAAATAAGTAATCTTCAAAGTACATGTAATAGTCAAGAGCAATCTCTTCATTCTCTTAAGAAGGAGCTCAAGGAGTTAACTGAATCATCTGACGCCGAAAAGGATAAGCTTATCAAGGGTAGATTAACTCTTAGTTTAAGAGCCAGTGAACTTCAAGACCAATACTCTCAGTTAAAGGAATCTCATTCTTCATTAGTAAAGGAGAATTCATATCTTCACAACAAAGAAGAAATATGAAATCTCGTCTGAAGGGTATGGTTGGCGATAAATTCGATGATGCCATGAATCAGTGGGAGAACTGTTTATTTTCTTTAATCCAAAACTTAACCTCGCAAAAATAAGGTAGTCAGTTGACTGCCTCTCTTGTTGATCTTCTCATAAAATCTTATATTATGTTCCTTGTGAGATTCTTGTCTAACTGATTTTTTATTTTGTTGCTCGCAGAATCCGAAAGAAATATTCATTCTACCATCACTGATCTGACCGCTACATTGGATAAAGTTCGCAAATAAAATAAATCTCTTGCTTCTAATTGCCTTAGTGCTCACGACAAAGAAGAAAGAATACTTGATTATCTTGAATACTTTAAGAATATATAAATTAGGAATCGTGAAAGAGCTCTTCTTCGCCAAGTCCATCTTAGGGATGAAGTTCTCGTGAACAATATTCTTCTTTCCCGTTCTCTTTCTCCTGTTTCTATCCCTCCTCTAGAGGTTGACAATGATAAAAATCCTCTTCCCATGGATGAAGAGTTAGAGTTTACTAACGAGGAAGAGAATATTACTGAAGAAGATGGTGAAGAAGAAGAAGATAAAAGAAGTCCTCCCAAAGAAACAGCTGCGGGTGGTGAAGTAAATGTTGATGAAGAGTCAAAATAAGAAGATACTCATGATGAGAAGGATGATGATGAAGATAAGAACTCCGGAAGAAATAATAAATCCGACGAGCAAGAAGAATAAATCTGGCGAAACCATCGCTGAAACTTGAATTTTATCTTTGCTTTCTTTTACTTCTTCTTTCTTGCGAGTGATGTAATCTTCGAGACTTTTAGAATTTTAATTTTTGATTTAGCTTACTTAGCTTACTTTGAATATTTTCAAGTAAGATAATGTAATCTTACTTCTCTATTCCCCTTTTTTCCCTTCATTATCTTGCTTGAAATGGTGAATATTCATTATCTTCTTTAAGAAATTGTGTTGCTGCATTTTCACGAAATTCTGTTGAATACATCTGCGATATAAGGAATACTGTTGCACTTTTCTGAAAAATTCTGAGGGAATCCGCGATGTTAAAAATTTGCCTCCTTGTATATAATTCTGCGATGAATGAATGTTTCCTGCCATCTTAAAGCAAAATAGTTAATTGGTAAGATTATTCTTTTGGTCTTATTTCGCCTTCCTAGTTAAAGGTCTTATTTTGCCAAACTTTTTCTGTCTGCGACAAAATCGCAGGAATTCTTAACATTTGCATGTAAAGACCCTTTGATCTTGTCTTATCCATGTTTCTTTCAAAATCTTTGCGACAATATGATAAGCATACATTCTCTCGTAAGAATTTACCCTTATGACATTGCCGTCTTGCGATGAAATCGCAGGACGTTTTTACACTTTCATGTAAAAACCCATTGATCTCATCTTAACATTTCTCTCGTGGCTTGTTGCCTTTACATTATTTACATCACGCGATAATATGACATGCCTAAATGTTCTTGCGATCATATAGCCCCATGACATTGCCGTCTTAAGACACTTATCAGCTCCCTAATGGAGGGTGCCGCCCTTATCTTCCCCCTGGTTGCCCCTTCAAGGAGGGCACATCGGCCATCCAAGACTAGCTCCCCCCATCCGAATTTTCCAACAACCAGTTGTGTTCGCATCCTCTTTTCCTTTATGCCTATATGGCTTATAGTTACAAGACTGCACCCTAAGTGGGGTTTTCTTCAGGCCAAGTGCATTGTAGCCAAGACTTACCAAGGATGGCAAGAGAGTTTCGTCCGATCTGGGCACCCTTGGATCAACCGTGTACCTCAGAGCCTTAGTCATACTCTGCACTTCTTGGAAGAGATTCTCGGTCGTCCAACCAGGGTATAACCTTATATAGTTGGAAATCCAAGATCTCTCTCCCGGATAGGTTTTATTTAACCCCATCATCTGCATGACTCAGGTTCCAGTAGCGGTATAACCTTATCGCTGAGTCATGTCAAGAGATACCCCCTCATATGACGCGCTATTAGGTCTTATATTTGCCTCTTACAAAATTTTATTCGCGAACTAGGGTGCACGCCATAAAGGTTCGTCCCATTCTTTTAATCTCTGCGAAATTTTATTCGCTATTCTTGCGATGATGCTCGCATTAATTTTGATATTGAAAGAAGAATTTTTTAATTGTTTCATCTTACATTTGTATTTCTTACATCGCAAAAACCGCTACTGATAATACCTTTTCAGGAACAATCTATTCTATGGTCTATCAAGTCTTTGACCAACATCTCTTCCCTCTGGATCCATTAATTTAATGCTCCATTTCCAATTATATCTTTAATGATGTATGGTCCATCCCATTTTCTCGCTAATTTTCCACCATTTTCTTGCTGTTATTTTGGTGTTTCTCGCAAAACTAGATCGCCAGGCTGGAATTGACGTTTCTTGACTCGTTTGTTGTACTCGCGAGCTAATCTTCGCTGGTAATTTTCCATATGTTGTAGAGTTTTTTCTCTTTTTTCTTCTAGTTCATCTAACTCATGTAAAATCATGCCAACACTTAGATTTTTCTCCCATGCCTCTCTTTTTGTTGTTGGGATAGCAACCTCTGTTGGTAGGACAGCTTCAACTCCATATGTTAAACAGAAAGGTGACATTCCAGTTGCCTCTCGTCTAGTTGTATTATATGCCCATATTGCATTATGCACTTGCTCATACCATGATTTGTGATAACCTTCTAACTTCTTTTTCAAGATGTCTGCGATTGTCTTATTAGTTGCCTCAGCTTGACCATTTGCTTGTGGATATAAAGGAGTTGACTTTCCACATTTTATCTTAAATGCATTAAGAAGCAATTCGATATTATGCCCTTCAAATTGCTTTCCATTATCAGACATCAACTGTGCTGGGATCCCAAATCTGCAAATTATATTTTCAAATATGAACGTAAAAATGTCCTTATCGCGGATATGCTGTACTACCTTAACTTCTCCCCATTTTGTGAAATAATATGTAGCAACGATTAAATATCTTCTTTGTCCAGAACCAGGCACAAATGGTCCCAAAATATCCAATCCCCATTTTCCAAAAGGCCATACGCTTGACGAAGATGATAATGGTGCTCCTGGTGCATGTATCTTCTTCCCAAATCGCTGACAATCTTCACAACTCCTTGAAAGTTTCTTTGCATCCTCATGCATATATGGCCAATAATAACCCTGCATCTTTTTTTTATATGCCAAAGATCTACCCCCGCTGTGATTACCAGCATCACCACTATGCAACATTTTAAACACCTTTTATCCTTATTCTCTCGTCAAACATCTTAGCGATGGTCCATTAAATGATCTGTGATATAATACCCCATCTCTTAGTTCATAATTGGTTGCTCTACTTTTTAATTTATGTGCTTCTAATCGATTTCTATGGATTTCTCCTCTCGCCAAATAAGTATGAAGATCTTCTCGCCAATCTTTAGCATTATTCCCTATTTCTTCCTCGCCAGATTCTACCATCATTACATCTACCTCTTCTTCTTCTTTGTTTATCGCTGGTTGCAAAAGTGTTTGAATTTTTATGCATCTCGCAAGTGGGTTTGTCATCATACTTGATATGAAAGAAAAAGCATCTGCAAGCCTATTATCTTTCCTTGATATGTGTCTCCATTTTATTTTTGGAATTCTCGCAGACAATTCTTCAACAAGTTTTTTGTACTTCTTCAAAGATGGTTCATTTGTGGTATACTCTCCCTTTATCTGGCGAATAACCAATTGTGAATCGCTGGTGATTTTAGCATTTTCCAACTTCATTTCTATCGCAAACCTTAATGCGTGGATTACAGCTTCATATTCTGTCTCATTATTAGTGGATGCAAACTCCAATCTAAATGAGAAAGCTATTTTTTCTCCTTCTGGTGAAATGAAAACAACTCCAATCCCATTTCCTTCTCCATTTGATGATCCATCCACTAGAATTTCCCATCTATCAGGTTCTGTTAATAACTCTTTTGGGTCTCCATGTTCTTCTTCTATATCCATCATCTCTTCTACAGCTTCGTCATCTTCTAAAGGAAATTCAGCTAAGAAATCTGCGATAACTTGTGATTTTGGCGAGGATAGAATTTCATATTGAATATTAAAGTGCCCTACTCGCGCATTCCATCTCTCAACTCTTCCTGATCTTTTTGAATTCTTCATCACCAATTCAATTGTCACTCTCGTTAACACTTTGATCTTATACGCTTGGAAGTAAATTCGAAGCTTAAAGGTTGCGTGCACCAATGCTAGAATTAGTTTCTCAATCTTTGAATAATTTATCTATGCTGAATTAATTTTTTTTCTGATATAATAAATTAGTTTTTCTACCCCTGCATCTACTCGCAATAACACAACACTTAACGCATATGGAGTTGTTGCGAGATAAATCAGTAATTCTTCTCCCGGTTCAGCTTTCTGTAATATAGATATACTCGCTAAATGTTCTTTTATTCCTTGAAAAGATTTTTCGCATTCATCTGTCCACTTGAATTTTGTTCCCTTCTTGAGTATATCGAAAAAATGTTTACACTTGTCTGAAGATCGCGAAATGAACCTTCCTAGCGAGGCTAAGAGTCCATTTAGTTATTGCACATATTTTACCGTCGCAGGAGTTGGCATATCGCGAATTGCTTGTACCTTTTCTGGATCGACTTGTATTCCCTCTTTTGACACAATATACCCCAAAAACTTCCCTGAAGTTACTCCAAAGGTACACTTCTCAGGATTCACTTTAATATTGAATTGCCGCATTTGATCGAAAATCTCTCTCAAATCTTGCACATGATTCTCAACTTATTTGCTTTTGATCAGCATATCATCTACATACACTTCTAATGTTTTGTGGATCCACTTTGCAAATACCTTTTCCACCATTCTTTGATACGTTGCACCAGCATTTCGTAAGCCAAATGGAATCTTTGTATAACAATATAATCCTCTTGGAGCAAAAAATGCAGTATGTTCTTGATCTTCTTCATCGATAGGGATTTGATTATATCCTTTATCCATCCAATGATGATATTCTTGCGTTTCCTGCTGCTGATTCAACCATTTGTGGAATATCTGGCAACGGAAAACTTTCTTTTGGACATGCCTTGTTTAGATCCGTAAAATCTATGCAAATTCTTATCCCTTTTTTCTTCTTTGGGACCACCACCATGTTTGCAATCCATTATGGATATTTTTCTTGTCTTATAATTCCTGCGTCGAGCATCTTCTGTAGTTCTTCTTCTATTTGAGAATGATATGTTGTTGCGATCTTCCTTATTCTTTGCTTAAATGGTCTTATGTTTTTGTTGATTTCTAATTTATGACATGCTATTGACGGGTCTATCCCTGGAATCTCATCCATGTTCCACGCGAAGATATCTGCATATTCTCGCAAAAGATTTATAGTTTTTTCTTACTCATCTGCCTCCATTCTAGTCCCAATTTTCAGCATTTTAGGTTCTTCTTTACTTCCAATATTTATTTCTTTTATTGGTTCAGCAGAAGTGTAGCTGGCTTTAGGTTCTCCCATTGGTGTTGGCGTTTTCATAACTCTCGCGAACTCATCTCCTTCTAGTGAAACTTCACTTGGTATCCCTTTTACTTCTTTTGCCCTTATCATGTAAATTTTAAATTCCTCTTCTTTCTTTGCTTCTCTTTTCAATTTTCTGCGAGCTTTTCGAAGCTTTGGACGTTCTTCACAATTTCTTACTTAAATTTGGTAGCACAATCTCGCGAAATCCACATCTCCTCTAATTTCTCCAATTCCACTAGGCATAGGAAATTTAACACATTGATGTAATGTTGACGCCACATCCTTGATTGCGTGTATCCACGGTCTTCCAAATATCATATTGTATGGCGATTCCACATCTACCACACATAATGATATTTTTGTTTCAATTTCTCCTAGTGGAATTCGTACCACTATCTCGCCTTTAGGTTTTGTTATAGATTTTCCAAAGCCATGAACATAATACGTTGAATGAGACATTTCTTCATCCTTATATCCCATCTTCTTGAAGGTATGATAAAATATCATGTCTACAGAACTTCATGTGTCTACTAAAGTTCTATTCATAGCCCATTCTTCTTTAGATTTTATCGATTTCTCCTTTCTCATTGGCATAGTGGTTACTGTGACCACCAATGGAGATGTATGACTTGAATCTCCTTCTGGTATTTCTGCTGCTGTAAACGTGATTTCTTGTTTTTCCCAATCTTTCAATGATGATATCTTCTCCATTGTCATAATCTTCCTTCCTTCAAAATCCCGTTTATGTATCCTTCCCTTGATATTTTCATGAAATCTATCAATCATTTCTTTTGTTATTACATCACCTTTCAATTTTCTACAATCCTTTTTGATACTGATCATTCTTCCTTCAATTTTCTCACCGATTTACTTTATGATTTCCCTAGTCTTGAACAATTTTTATCTTCTTCTTCGCTTTTTCTTCTATTTTCGTTAATTCTTTCCCTGTTTCGGGCGCCAAAATGTAGTTGCAGGATTTCCTACACTACACCCTTGTCAAGAATCTATGAAAACTAAGTCATAATTGTGAATGAACAACAACACTTTTATTAATTCACTTTCAAGAAGATTTACAAGAAATATTAAAACTCAGAAGTACAACTTTCTTTCTGGAGTTTCTCTCTCCTCAAAATTCTCTCAGCTCTCAAAAATGCATCATCATTTTCTGGATTTAGTTGAACCCTTTATATAGGAAAATACATAGTGGAAGACAGCTAATATTTCCCCTTAATTCGGATCTACTCTGCGATCTCATCGCCATAACTTTAGTCTTCACTATCGCCAACTTTATAACCATCGTGAAGCATACTTATTCTTCATATATCTTTAATCGTTTAACCGTTTCATCACTCTTTTGTGACACTTGCCAAATGTTGTCAAAGAATCTTGCGACATTCTCGTCAAAATGTTGTTAATACTTGTAGAAACGTTTGTGCTTCTCGCAAAAATGTTGTTAATATCGTGGGAATAGCATTGTAGCGATATTCTGGTACTACAACCATAAAGATTAATGCTGCAACCATCATCTTCCAAACAACTTTAGAATTTAAACCAATAAATCTAAAAACAAGAAGATGAAATCATTGGATATAGCTATGTGTAATCACAATCATTTCTATTCCAAAACACTAGTTATTCTTCTAAATAAAATAGAAAAATATAGAAGATTTACTAAGCATCAACACATTACTCATCATCTTCATCGGAGATACACCAAGAAGCTTGAATTGTGTTCAACTCATTTTTGAGCTCGGGAAACTTAGTTGCAACCACTGACAATTGTTCTTGAATGCATTTGACCCTTGAATTGACTTTACACACTCCCTTGTGAATTCTTTGAAGTAAACTCAAGGTGGTAGTGTCACACTCATTCAACGAAGCATCTCTTTGTCTTTCGCATACATTCTCCCTTATGCGTCTGAAGGTACAAGGATGAACCGGTTTGGGTACCCCCAAGAGAGTTGCTAATAGAGTCAACACCACAATCATGGCAGATTTGACTAATCAAACAAGGAAATCCTAGCATCTTTACGGGGGAATTGAAACCATTTGATGTACAATGAATCCACAAATATCAAGACTCTGAACTCCGGATTCAAGAAAGTAGACTAATTCAGCAAACTCATGACTCCACCAAGAGTTCTCAATTGTGGATGGACAAAGATTGGGAATACCAAGTTTTCCGATTGCCATTAATGCAATACTAAGATCATTAGTAGGAAACTTTACTTGATTCCAAGATACCTTCTTACCACAAATCCCCATAGAGATATCATCACACGGGGGACGTTCATCACTTGGTCTAGGGAGATGTACGTTTCCCAACGGTATGTTGGTAATATTTGAAATTAACTCTCTATTAACAAGAAACCTTTTTCTATTTACCATGGATTTGAATTCCATCTTATCAAAATCAACATCATGGATGTTGGCATAGAAAATTCTTGTTAGAGAATCAAAACCTTGACTAAGACCATCAAAGATATTTCCAAGATTGAATTTTTTGAAACAAGTTAAATCCTCGTCATGTCCACTAGAAAAATCCAATTTCTTTTCTAAAATAAAACCTTTAGATGAAATCTTATCAAAAATTCTAGCACATGAATCATCCACAAATCTAATCCTAAGAGAATTTTGATCATAAGGAGGATCCATACTAGATCTATTTGACACCTTGGGAATCCTTTTTGAGCCCTTAGAGTTCATCATGAGATCCAAGAAATTGAAAGGAACACGAGGATTTTACTTACTTGGAGTGAATCTTCAACACCCTTTCTCTTAGTTTCTCCAAAGAGTCTTAAATGGAGATGACACACAAAACCTAGAAGTTCACGTACGCGGACGGTGAGAGGAAGAAGAGATTATGTGAACTTCCCTTTAAAAAGACCAAAAATGGGCTTGGACCCGTTCGCAAACTTCAACCCATAAGGAACAAGGCAAGGTTTTGTTAAATGTTTGAATATCAAGGATTATGTATTCGCAACATAAAGGATGCACATAGAAACTTAATTTAAAGCCTGTACATGATTCAACCACTTCTTTCCCCACTTCAAGATTTATACATATAGGGTAGTGCCAGTCTTGTTATACAGAGGCATAATGTGCAGATAAATTCTCATGTATCATTTTCGGTTGATCAATGTAAACAGTCCCTGTAAGGTAATCACCATAATGATGATATTCAGGGGAATCTGTGCTTCCATTCCTTCGCTTGATATGCCTAGAAGGAGGACTCATCCGTTTTCCGGGTTGTACACTATTATTCAAGGGTTTAATATATACAGAGTCCTTTTTGGAGTGATTCTTAGACTTAACAGAATTAAGTTTTTCTAAGGATTTAAAAACGTCTTCGTACGCTTTGAAAAGATATTTATCAGCTGATCCATCATGATAGTATTTCTCATAAAGATCGGTAGTTGTTCTCGTGAGAATCCATATCATTGAGCGCCATGAACATTTCTTTAATCTCCCTTCCTTTTTATTTCTTTCTTTAGATTAACACATATCATCTAAACCTTCCTTCTTAGATGAAATGAAATTATCATGAGAGATCAGAGGTTTTGACCATAAAAGATCTTGATCAATCTTTAAGAATTTCTGGTGTGCGTTACAGATGCCAAGAGCAAATTTTCCAAAGAAATTTCCCATGAGACAAATTTCAAGGACTGAACAAACACAAACTTATCAGGTTTAATGTGTTTTCCTGCTCTGATACCAATTGAAAATGCGGGGGTCTAACAACCTCACCCAATATTTCGATTAGCAATCTGTATGGATAACTCCGAGTTGTTTTCTAGAGAATCAACTAGACAATTAGACTCAATCAATATAAAATACTCAAGGAGTAATTATCTCAATCTCTCGATTTGATTTACTCAAGCAAATATGATTCGCGAGTCTAATCAAAGAGAGATAACTTGGATGGTACCAAAGACCAATATCCAAGTGTCAATCGATTTAAATCAACAACTAATAAGGTCGGATATTCTAATCGATTGACCAACGCACAACCTGTATTATTTTAATTATATAAAAATATAATGCGGAAAAGAAATAACACATACACCAGAATTTTGTTAACGAGGAAACCACAAATGCAGAAAAAACCCGGGACCTAGTCCAGATTAAACATACACTGTATTAAGCCGCTACAGACACTAGCCTACTCCAAATTAACTTCAGTCTGGACTGTAGTTGAACCCCAACCAATCTCACACTGATCCAAGGTACAATTATGCTCCTACGCATATGATCCCTGCAGGATACTGCGCACTTGATTCCCTTAGCTGATCTCCCCAACAACCAAGAGTTTCCAAGACCCAAAGTCGAAGACTTTAGCAAACAAATCTGTCTCACACAGAAAAGTCTACAGGTAATAGATAAATTCGTCTCCCACAAATAAACCTATGAGTTTTGTTCCGTCTTTTGATAAATCAAGTTGAACAGGAACCAATCGATAAAACCAGACTTATATTCCCGAAGAACAGCTCAGTTTCATCAATCACCTCAAAATAAACTTAATCGACGTAGCGAAGAAGATTATTGAGGAATCACAAACAATGAGACGAAGATATTTGTGACTACTTTTTTATTGCCTATCGGAGATAGAAATCTCAAGCAAATTATTACAATTATACTCGTACGATAGAAATAACAAGATCAGATCACACAACTACAAGAAAAGTGGTTCGTGTAACCGTACCCAAACGTGTAAAATGGTTGGTTCAATATTAGTCAACCAAATGGTTAGCCAAATGATAACTTTCATATCAACCATATTCTTCTTCACCATAACTAGTCCAAATGACTCAAATGAACTAGTTAGCGAGTTTTTCAATTGCTATGAGATCTCAAGTACTACAAGGGACACAATTGTATCAAAAATGATGTGATTCACTCGAATCATTTCATGAACTATAAAGCCACGGTTTGGAAAAGAACTCCTTAGTAATTTAAGATAAGTTCACGAACAACATTTTCAGACATAACCTCTTGAGTTCGCGGACTCAAGCTAACCGGTTAAAGTTAATAAAATCCAACAGAATTTCTCGGGATGAGAACTTCCGTCAGTTCGTGGACTGGGTTCGCGGACTGCACCTGATCTTCAACTTCAGCAGATATTCTAGGGTTTGAGAACTTACGCCAGTTCGCGGACTGAGTTGTTGCTCACGTTTCGGTTCCACTTGATCAACCAAGTTCGCAAACTTTGGTTCAAGTGTTAAGGACTTATACATATATGTGTTGCCACAACAATGTTTATATCTTACAATGGTTATATAGTCTAAACTCTTATTTCAATCATTGAAACATTCTCAGAGCATATCATATAGTTGTTATTCACGAACTAGTTTTCGTCAGAGCAATTTCCAAAGTGATTGAAACATAACATGACTTTCGTCACTAAGAAAAGATGAACTTGGCTAAAGAGAAAGCTTTACCAACACCCATTTCGAGAAATATATAAGCAAGATATACTCAGCTCGAAATGTCACATGTGCATATTCTTAGTTTATATATTAAACCGACTTTTGTCTCAAGATAGGAGATAGAGTAGATATACTTTTGAGTGATAGATAAGTTCAAGTCTCCACATACCTTTTAGTCGATGAATATCCACTGGTTCCTTGAGTAGTCCTTCATCTTGTATGATGATCTCCATGGAGTTCTTGAGCTTAACTACACTTTCTATCCTAGTCCGAGACCTTAGTTATAGTAGAATAGAAATCAAGACTATATAGTTTTGATCACTAAGATTGACAAACATGATTGAGATAGCAACGCATGCGAGTTTGACCGAGCAGTGCTCTAACAGGGAAAGTCAAGTTCACGGATGTAAACACAAATATCCCATCAAAATATTGCAATATATAAAACCATAAAGATTAATACTGCAACCATCACCTTCCAAACAAGTTTAGAATTAAAACCAATAAATCTAAAAACAAGAAGATGAATTCATTAGATATAGCTATGTGTAATCACAATCATGGCTATTTCAAAACACTAGTTATTCTTCTAAATAAAACAGAAAACATAAAAGATTTACTAGATTTCAACGCATTACTCATCATCTTCATCGGAGATACTCCAAGAAGCTTGAATTGTGTTCAACTCATCCTTGAGCTCGGGAAACTTAGTTGCAACCACCGACAATTATTCTTAAATGCATTTGACCCTTGAATTGACTTTACACACTCCCTTGTGAATTTTTTTAAGTAAACTCAAAGTGGTAGGGTCACACTCATTCAAAGAAGCATCTCTTTGTATTTTGCACACATTTTCCCATATGCACTTGAAGGTACAGGAACGAACCGGTTTGGGTACCCCAAGAGAGTTGCTAATTGTGTCAACACCACTAACATGGAATATTTGACTAATCAAACAAGGATAGCCTAACCTCTTGATGGGATAAGTCATTGTAACCATTTGATGTATAATTAATCAACAAATATCAAGACTTTGAACACCCGATTAAAGAAAATAGACTAATTCAACAAACTCATTGCTCCATCAAGAATTCTCAATTGTGGAGGGACAAAGATTGGGAATACCAAGTTTTCTAAATGCCATTAATGCAATACTAAGATCATTAGTAGGAAACTTCCCTTGATTCCAAGATACCTTCTTTCCACAAAGCCCCATAGAGATATCATTACATGAGGGACATTCATCACTTGGTCTAGGGAGATGCACGTTTCCCAATAGTATGTTGGTAATCTTTGAAATTAACTCTCTATTAACAAGAAGACCTTTTCTATTTACTATGGATTTGAATTCCATCTTATCAAGATCAACATCATGGATGTTGGCATAGAAAATTCTTGTTAGAGAATCAAAACCTTGACCAAGACCATCAAAGATATTTCCAAGATTGAACTTTTTGAAACAAGTTAAATCCTCATCATGTCCACTAGACAAATCCAATTTCTTTTCTAAAATAAAACCTTTAGATGAAATCTTATCAAAAAATCTAGCACATGAATCATTCACAAACCTAATCCTAAGAGAATTTTAGTCACAAGGAGGATCCATACTAGAGCTATTTGAGACTTTGGGAATCATTTTTGAGCCCTTAGAATTCATCATGAGATCCAAGAAATTGAAAGGAACAAGAGGAATTTACTTACTTGGAGTGAATCTTCAACACCCTTTCTATTAGTTTCTCCAAAAAGTCTTTAATGGAGATAACACACAAAAACCTAGAAGTTCACGTACGCGGACGGATGAGAGGAAGAAGGGAGTATGCGAACTTCCTTTTAATAAGACCAAGCATGGGCTTTGACCCGTTCGCGAACTTAAACTTACAAGGAACACGGCAAGGTTTTTTTAAACGTTTTCATATCAAGGATTATGTATTTACAACATAAAGGATGCACTTAAAAAAAACTTAATTTAAATCCTATACACGATTCAACCATTTCTTGCCCCACTTCAAGATATATACATATGGGGTAGTGCCAATCTTGTTACCAAGAGGCATAATGTGCAGAGAAATTCTCATGCAATATTTTTGGTTGAACAGTGTAAATAATCACTGAAATGTAATCACCATAATGATGATATTCAGGGGAGTCTGTGCTTCCATTCCTTTGCTTGATATTCCTAGAAGGAGGACTCATCAGTTTTCCGGGTTGTACAATATTATTCAAAGGTCTAATATGTACAGTGTCCTTTTTGGAGTGATTCTTAGACTTAACAGAATTAAGTTTCTCTAAGGATCTGAAAATATCTTCGAATGCTCTGAATAGATCTTTATCAGCTGATCCATTATGATAGTATTCCTCATACATATCAGTAGTTAATCTTGTGAGGTTCCATATCATTGAGCGCCATGAATGTTTCTTTGAGCTCATCTCCTTTTTATTTTTTCTTTAGATTGACACATACCATCCAACACTCCCTTCTCCAATGAAATGGAATTATCACAAGACACAAGAGGTTTTGACAATAAAAAGTCTTGATCAACCTTTTTGAAATTCAGGCGTGCGTTACAGATGCCAGGAGAAAGTTTTCCAAAGAAATTTCCAATGGGACAATTTTTAAGGACCCAACAAACACAAACTTATCAGGTTTAACGTGTTTGCCTGCTCTGATACCAATTGAAAAAGCGGGGGTCTAACAACACCACCCAATAATTTGATTAACAATCTGTATGGACAACTCTGAGTTGTTTTCTAGAGAATCAACTAGACAGTTAGACTCAATCAATAGAAAATACTCAAGGAGTTATTATCTCAATCTCTCGATTTTATTTACTCAAGCAAATATGATTCGCGAGTCTAATCAAAGAGAGATAACTTGGTGTTGATGGTGGTTTTTAGCTTAGGGTTAAAATCGCAAAACACTAAACCCTAGCAGACAGTGATGTCACAATATTTAAAGTAACAAACATTTACTATGCACATTTACAGAAACCTTTAATGTGTCCCTAAATAATTATCGGGGTATCTTTTTCAAATTAGGGTTACGACAATACAAACCCTGAATCCCACGTTTGCTAATGGCAAATCATGCCAGCCACACCAACCGCGCCAAAGCATGCCAACCATGCTAGCCGCACCTCTGTGTTAATGGCAAATCATGCCAGCCACACCGACCACACCAAAGCATGCCAACCATGCTAGCCGTACCTCTATGCCAATGGAAAATCATGCCAGCCACACCGACCGCGAAAAAGCATGCCAAGCATGCTAGCCGCACCTCTGTGCCGATGGCAAATCATACCAGCCACACCGACCGTGCCAAAGCATGCCAACCATGATAGCCGCACCTCTGTGCCGATGGCAAATCATGCCATCCACACCGACCACGCCAAATCATGCCAACCATGCTAGCCGCACCTCTGTGCCAATGGAAAATCATGCCAGCCACACCGACCGTGCCAAAGCATTCCAACCATGCTATCCGCACCTATGTGCCAATGGAAAATCATGTCAACCACACCGACCGCGCCAGAGCATGCCAATCATGCTATCCGCACCGTTGTGCCAATGAAAAATCATGCCAGCCACACCGACCGCGCCAAAGCATGCCAACCATGCTATCCGCACCTCTGTGCCAATGGAAAATCATGCCAAATATACCGACCGCGCCAAAGCATGCTAATCATGATAGTCGTACCTCTGTGCCAATGGCAAATCATGCCAGCCACACCGACCGCACCAAAGCATGCCAACCATGCCAATGGAAAATCATGCCAGCCACACCGACCGCGCAAAATCATGCCAACCATGCTAGCCGTACCTTTGTGACGATGGCAAATCATGCTAGCCACACCGACCGTGACAAAGCATGCCAACCATGCTAGCCGCACCTCTGTGCCGATGGAAAATCATGCCATCCACACCGACCACGCCAAAGCATGCCAACCATGCTAGCCGCACCTCTGTGCCAATGGAAAATCATGCCAGCCACACCGACCGTGCCAAAGCATGCCAACCATGATAGCCGCACCGTTGTGCCAATGAAAAATCATTTCATCCACACCGACCGCGCCAAAGCATGCCAACCATGCTATCCGCACTGATGTGCCAATGAAAAATCATGCCATCCACACCGACCGCGCCAAAGCATGCCAACTATGCTATCCGCACCTCTGTGCCAATGGAAAATCATGCCAACCACACCGACCACGCCAAAGCATGCCAATAATGCTAGCCGTACATCTGTGCCAATGGAAAATCATGCTAGCCACACCGACCGCGCCAAAGCATACCAACCATGCTAGCCGCACCTTTGTGCCAATGGCGAATCATGCCAGCCACACCGACCGCGCCAAAGCATGCCAACCATGCTAGCCGCACCGCTGTGCCAATAAAAAATCATGCCAGCCACACCGACCGCGCCAAAGCATGCCAACCATGCTATCCGCACCTCTGTGCCAATGGAAAATCATGCCAACCACACCGACTGTGCCAAATCATGCCAATCATGCTAGCCGTACCTCTGTGCCAATGTCAAATCATGCCAGCCACACCGACCGCACCAAAGCATGCCAACCATGCTAGCCGCACCTCTATGCCAATGGAAAATCATGCCAGCCACACCGACCGTGCAAAAGCATGCCAACCATGCTATCCGTACATTTGTGCCGATGGAAAATCATGCTAGCCACACCGACCGCGACAAAGCATGCCAACCATGCTATCCGCACCTCTGTGCCGATGGCAAATCATGCCATCCACACCGACCATGCCAAAGCATGCCAAGCATGCTAGCCGCACCTCTGTGCCAATGGAAAATCATGCCAGCCACACCGACCATGCGAAGGCATGCCAACCATGCTAGCCGCACCTATGTGCCAATAGAAAATCATGTCAGACACACTGACCGTGCCAAAGTATGCCAACCATGCTAGCCGCACCGCTGTGCCAATGAAAAATCATGCCAGCCACACCGACCGCGCCAAAGCATGCCAACCATGCTATCCGCACCTCTGTGCCAATGGCAAATCATTCCAACCACACCGACCGCGCCAAAGCATGCCAATCATGCTAGTCGTACCTCTATGCCAATGGCATATCATGCTAGCCACACCGACCGCGCCAAAGCATACCCACCATGCTAGCCGCACCTTTGTGTCAATGGCAAATCATGCCAGCCACACCGACCGCGCCAAAGCATGCCACCCATGCTAGCCGCACCTCTGTGCCAATGGCAAATCATGCCAGCCACACCGACCGCGCCAAAGCATGCCAACTATGCTAGCCGCACCTCTGTGCCAATGGCAAATCATGCCAGCCACATCGACCGCGCCAAAGCATGCCAACCATGCTAGCCGCACCTCTGTACTAATGTAAAATCATGCCATCCACACCGAATGCGCCAAAGCATACCAACCATGCTAGCCACACCTCCGTGCCAATGGAAAATCATGGCAGCCACACCTACCGTGCCTTGCCAAATGCACCTCACCATGGCCCCATGCCGCGCCACCATACTGGCCTTCACTACGCGGCTATCAAAACGAAGGCGTGCAATAATCAACGGTTTCCATTTAATCCCAGGAGCAAATCCTGGCCGTCTAAAGTTACCAAACAACCTTTGCCCCCAAAACCCTATCTTGGTCACACGCCTAGCCCAATCTAGTCACTCCATACGCCTATGGAAAACCCTTGGCCCCGCATGCCAAGCCAAAACCACACCTAGCCCAAGCTAGTCACGCCATGCGCCTATGGAAAACCCTTGGCCCCGAATGACAAGCCAAAACCGCACCTATCCCAAGCTAGTCACGCCATGCGCCTATTGAAAACCCTTGGCCCCACATGGCGAGCTAAAATCGCACCTAGCCTAATCAAGTCACGCCATGCGCCTATGGAAAACCCTCCCCACACGCCAAGCCAAACCAAACCTAGCCAAGCTAGCCGCACCATGCCAAACACAATTTTCCTTGGCCCTAGCCATGCTAGTCACACCATGCCAAGCCAAACGCCCTTGCCTTGGCCCTAACCACGCCATACGCCCATGGAAAACCCTTGGCCCCACATGCTAAGCCAAAATTTCACCTAGCCAAAGCTAGCCACGCCCAAGGAGAACCCTTAGCCCCACATGCCAAGCCTAACCTAACCGCGCCACCCTGTTTGCCTTCCCTACACGGCCACCAAAACGAAGGCATGCAACAATCAACGGTTGCCCTTCAATCCCAGGAGCAAATCCTATCCATCCAAGGTTACTAGGCGACACATGGTAACCTTTGGCCCGAAAACCTAATTTTGGCCACGCCAAACCATGCCATGCCAACGGCATGCCAACCTAGCCACGCCACCACGTTGGCCCTCACTATGCGGCTACCAAAATGAAGGCGTGCAATGATCAACGGTTGCCCCTCCTCTCAAGATGCAAAATCTCGACCGTCGAAGGTCACCAGGCTAGCAAGTTTCCCGAGCTTGACTTGCCAAGCCACAACAACATGCTACATGTTTTCCAAAAACATTCGAGACATCAACACAAACTGGGGGATCCTCTTTGGGTATTGGTTTGGTGGTTTACAATGTACGGCGTACACTACGCCCGTCATAAGGAAGTGTCATAAGGGTGAGGCGGTTAGTAAATACGGGAAGTTATGTGTGAAACGTTCATGGGACATAAAGCACATGCGTTAAGAACTTTATGGGACATCAATTCCATAACGTTAGCAGTTTCATGAAAACCAGTTTCATGCGTTAACAACTTTATGGACATCAATTCCATGCATACGGTTACCACCTCCTCCCATTTACTTCCCCACTCCTTAATGAGACCAGGGTACGTTTCTATTCCGACTTGTATAAATAGGTCTTACCTATTTCCATTGAACAACAAGTTCATACGGGAGACAGAACACTCATAAATACTTACTTGCTAGATCACCTTGTTAGCTCTCTCACTTTTCTGATAACAAGTCGTAATAACCCAAATAATCTTCCAGAATCAACTATTCTGGTCTCACTACTTTCCTTGCTTCCCTCCCCAAAACCAACCCAATCTCCTCCACTTTTTGACCGAAGCAAGTCTGGAACGGCCATTTCTTGGTTTAGGCCGGACTTGTACAGATTGATCTATCGAATCTAAAGTACTCCCTTGCAGTACATTGTTTAGGGTTTAAATTGTTTCTCACCTGCACACCCTCAATTACCGAAATTAGCAGAATCCATTTTCGACCAGCGATATCATTTTTGTCTAGATAAAACTGGCAACCACAACGGGAGGTTCAATCTTTCGGTTACAATTTTAATTTTCGATTTTCGACCTCATTCTTTGACCCAGACGTCAAGATAGTAGAGGAAGGCGATCCAATCCGACTCAGTTACTCAACGGCTCGATTATCAATCATTAACGACAATGGATGACTGGGGACTTCTCAGAGTCTAGAAGCAAAATGATCCGCCCAGGGATTAACGGTGTAGTTATCAGACAACTCAGAAATGACTCGGAAGACTGGGGACTTCCCACGACCATGTTTCTCGAAAAAACAAAACTTGGTCCTACACCTGGAAAGTTTATTCTCATCAAAAGACCTGAGAGACCGAGTAAGTTTTATCTAGACAAAAATATGTGGTTTGCTTTTTCAAGTTCTGATAAAACCTATAGCCATGTTTCACCCCCATTTCATCTACCAACACACGGTTTTATGGTTTTCCTGGGATGTCTGTGTCACTTTCAATCATAATTAAAACAATCAATTCCTAAACAATTCATTCCAAAAAGAATAACCCAAAACCGTCAAGGTAACATTTATCTATCAACCCAATAAATCCAGGAAATCACAACCATAAACCAGGCACTTTGTTTGCCTTTCAAAAAAAAAAAAACAGTCACCTACCCGTACATGCCTACTTTGCACAACAATGATTACCTGTCACTATTAACAGACGTTACTACGGTGACATTCGAAGAATTGTTTATGATGAAGTATTTCCACAAGTTTATGAAAGGCATACCCATGGCTAGTGTTTAAACCATTTGAGAAGAAAAACATTTCTACAGATTTATGGAAGGCATACCTATGGCTATGGTTTGCACCAGCACAAGAAAACAAGAAAACAAATTGAAAGAGAAACGCTGGAGTACATAGCTGGAATATGCTTGCCTACTTTATCACTACCGCTAACACCAGGACGTGATAACAAATATACGAGGTAAAAAGGGGAGCCAACCCATTTCATAACCATAACACTTTTTGGAATTTGAATAAGGAAAGGATTTCCTGTTTGAGCTACGTATGAGAAGAGGAAACTGGACCCGCAAGAACAAATACGCATCACTCCAAGCCAGCGTCGTTCCAAGACAGCACCGTGCCAAGCCATGCCCAGATAACGGTCCACGCCGTACAAAAATCCAAGCCAACGCCCATTCCTAGCCGATCCAGCGCTTACCAGACTCGCTTGCCAGGCGCGCATGCTAGACGTGCTTACCAGGCACGCTTGCCAGACACACTTACCAGATGCGCTTCCCAGACGTGCTTGCCAGACGCGCTTGCCAGATGCGCTTCCCAGACGCACTTACCAGATGCGCTTCCCAGACGTGCTTCCCAGACATGCTTACCAGACTATCATGTGGTTAATATTAGAGGGGTGTACTTAGTAAAATTATGAGTGCCTTTGTAATTTTTCTTTCCTTTAGTTCGGGATACTAACATCCTGACACGTGTAAGTCATGGATTGTTCCTTCTTTCAGGGTTCTCACCCTATTAGTGCTGTAAGAGTGGCTGCCGAATTCTTATGAATTGGATATTATCTTAATAGAACTTTTGTTCTCAGGCTGATTTTCGAATCAGAGATACTCTTTTTTGGCAATTGGTTGTTTCAATTTGTTCTAGTATAGAACAATTGGCATCAGAGCCGTTCGATTCCTGTCACCATGGGAGTTCAAGGTACTCAAGCTACCAAAGATCTACAAGAAACACAGAAAAAACAACAAACTCAACTGGATAAAGTAAATCAAGATATCACGGACATGAAAGAGAAACTTAATCAGGTACTACTTCAATTGCAGAGTCTCAACAATAAGGATGGGGGGAAAGCAGATTCAACCGCAATTCCGGAAGAGGGGAGGACTCAACCAATTGTTAACCAGCTCAATGAGAATCGAATTTTTAGTCACCACAATCGATTCCCAAAACTAGATTTTCCAAGGTTTGATGGAACCAACCCGAAAGGATGGATTCAGAAATGCGACAGATTCTTCTTCCTTCATAATATCAGGGAGGAAAATCAGAAGGTTAAAATGGCAGCGATGCACATGGATGGTAAAGCTGAGAGGTGGATTTCTAACTTACAAACTTATAGATATGTTATGTGTTGGTTTGAATTAGCTGAACAGGCTTGTTTGCATTTTTAAAACCCCTCAGATGATAATATTGTGGGTATGTTTAATAAGCTTGCTCACACAACCACAGTTGATGAATTCTTTGATGAATTTGAAGTTGCTAGATCATTAATGATGAGTATTCATCCTCAATTTCCTGAGAGTTATTATATTATGAGCTTCATTGGAACCCTTAAGGAAGAAATACATCACAATGTTTTAATGCTTCACCCCACCACCTTAATGAAAGCCTTTTCTCTAGCAAGACTACAAGAGTAGTCCTTACTCCATCAACAGAAAATCTCCAAACCCAACACAAATTTTTTTCCCAACTCTTTTTCTTTGGGCAAACCTATATTCCCATCTAATCCTCAACACAAGACATTGAGTCTACCACCAACACAATTCAAACCACCACCACCACCAACACATCTTCCTAAACCACCAACACCCACCCACCCTCCCATTAAAAGACTCACTCCTAAACATCTCAAAATCAGAAAAGCTCAAGAACTATGTTACAACTGTGATAAAGTATACAGGCTGGGTCACATCTGTAAAAAGCAACAGTTATTTTGGATAGTATCTGATGAAGGAAATACTGAGCTATCTATTACAGAGGAAATGACTCAAGATACTGAGAATGAAGCTTCAGAGGAGAGTGATGTGGAAATTTATGTTCATGCCTTAACTAGTACTCATTCTGGTGAAACAATACGAATCCCTGGGCTACTTAACAATCATTCCATCTCTGTACTCATTGACACAGGCAGTACCCACAGCTTTATTGACTCATCACTAGCTCACCAACTGCATTGTAATGTACAGCCTACTCAGCCATTACCTGTCACTGTAGCAAATGGTGAAAAAAAGCTAGTTCTGGCATTTGAAAATCCTTACCTTGGTCTATGCAGGGCCATACCTTCTTTGCAGATCTTAGACTACTTCCTCTGGGTGGTTGTGATATGGTGTTGGGGGCAGATTGGCTACGACAACTTGGTAATGTCCTTTTCAACTTCACTACTTTAACAGTATTTTTCATATACCAGGGCATGCAAATTACTCTTATTGGCATGTCAAATTCTAACCTCCTTAAACCAATCAGTCCCAAAGAGGCTCATAAATTCTTTCAAAAGAATCCACATGGTATTTGTGCACAGTTATGCTCCATTTTTGCCACTCAGGAACCTCCTCCACCTCCCCCGGAAATCAGTTCCTTGTTACAGCAATATCCAGAGGTTTTTGAGGATCCCTCCACCCTGCCACCTCATAGAGGCCTAAACCACACTATTCCCATCAAACCCAACTCCACTCTAGTTAACCAAAGACCTTATAAGTGACCTTATGTTCAAAAGTTAATCATTGAAGAATTGATTGAACAAATGATATCTCGGGGCATCATACAACCTAGTCATATCCCATTTGCCTCCCCTATTCTATTGGTCAAGAAAAAAGACAACAGCTGGAGATTTTGTGTCGATTATAGAAGACTCAATGATATGACCATAAAAGACAAATTTCCAATTCCCATCATTGATGAACTCTTGGATGAGCTACATGGTGCTTCTATTTTCACTAAGATTGATCTCATATCTGGATACCACCAAATCAGGTTGTTTCCTCCTGACATTCACAAGACATCTTTTAGGTCCCATCAAGGTCACTATGAATTTCTTGTTATTCAATTTGGCCTCACCAATGCCCCTGCCACCTTTCAAGCCCTGATGAATGATATTTTTAAACCATTCTTGAGGAAGTTTGTGTTGGTTTTCTTTGATGATATACTTGTGTATAGCCCTGACATGGAAACTCACCTCCAACACCTTCAACAAGTTCTTTCTATCTTACAACAACATCATTTACATGCTAAACTCTCCAAGTGTTACTTTGCTCTACCTGAAATGGAGTATTAGGGACATATCATTACATCTCAAGGGGTGTTAGCTGACCCCAACAATATACAGAGTATGACTTCTTGGCCACTTCATAAATCTATAAAGGAGCTGATGGGATTCCTTGGCCTTATAGGCTATTATAGAAAATTTGTAAAGGGGTATGGGCTTATCAGTAAACCTTTGACTGAGTTACTGAAGAAAAATGCTTTTTTCTGGACTGAAGCTGCCACTATTGCTTTCAATCAACTCAAAGTGGCAATGACTACTACACCTATCTTGGCACTTCTTGATTTCACAAAAAAATTCATTTTGGAGACTGATGCCAGTGACACTGGAATAGGTAAAGTACTTATGCAAGAGGGGAGACCTATTGCTTTTCATAGCAAACCATTGGGCCCCAAAGCCATGGGGTTATCTACATATGAGAAAGAGTTAGTGGCAGTGGGCTCATCAGTGACCAAATGGAGGCATTACCTACAGGGGCATCATTTCACAATCAAAACTGATCATGAGAGCATCAAATTTTTCTTAGAACAACAAATTACCACTAGATTGCAGCAAAATGGCTCATGAAACAGCTGGGTTTTGACTATGACATTCAGTACAAAAAGGGATCTGACAACAAAATGGCTGATGCTTTATCCAGAAGGGCACACTCTCCAGCTACCATGCATACCATCACCCTTTCCCAACCTGTTTGGATGCAAGAGATTGCTTCTAGCTATACAGATGACCCTAAAGCTCAACAACTCATTGCTCAGTTGCTAGTTTCTTCTACCTCCACACCAAATTTCTCTTACCACCAAGAAATTCTCAGGTACAAATACAGACTGTATATTGGCACTGATAACAATGTTAGATCTTCTATATTTTCATCCTTACACTCCTCAGCCATTGGGGGTCACTCTGGCATCCAAGCTACTTACAATAGGGACAAACTTCATTTCTTTTGGCCTAAAATGCAGCAAGACATTATCTCTTTGGTCACCTCTTGTGATATCTGTCAGAGGAGCAAGCATGAAAACACCCTCCCCGCTGGTATTCTCCAACCACTGCCTATCCCTAATCAAGCATGGCACATATCTCCATGGACTTCATTGAAGGCCTTCCTGAAAGTGAGCACAAAGATGTTATTTTGGTGGTAGTAGACAGGTTGACAAAATACAGTCATTTTATTGCACTTCAACACCCTTACACTGCCATTACTGTGGCCAAAGCTTTTCTACATAACATCTTTAAGTTGCATGGTCTACCTTCATCCATCACTTCTGATAGGGACAAGGTATTTACAAGTAACTTTTGGCAAGACCTTTTTCATCACTTGGGCACCAACCTCAAGCTAAGTACTGCATATCATCCACATACTGATGGACAGACAGAGAGAGTCAATGCTTGTTTGGAAAATTACTTAAGATGCATGACAGGATTTCAACCAAGAAAGTTGTTCAGATGGTTAGCTCTTGCTGAATGGTGGTATAATACCATCTACTACACCAGCATTAAAATGTCTCCATTTAAAGCCCTCTATGGTTATGATGCTCCCCATTTAGATTTTCCTGCTCCCATTACAACTTCTGTAGCTGCTGTTGAGGAGTATCTCACACACAGAAAGGCTATGCTGGACATTCTTAAGGACTCCCTATCTGTTGCTCAGGAAAGATTGAAGTTTTTTGCAGATCAGCACATAACTGAGAGAACTTTTGAGGTGGGAGATTTGGTTTACTTGAAACTTCAGCCATACAAACAAGTCTCTGTCTCATTGAGGAAGAACTTTAAACTCTCAGCTAAGTACTATGGCCCTTTTCCTATCCTTGCTAAAATAGGTAATTTGGCTTGTAAATTACAATTACCACCTGCTGCCAGAATACATGTAGTTGCAGGAATTCCCACACTACACCCTACTCAAGAATCTCTCAATATTTATGACATAATTTGAAGATTAAGAACACTTTTTCATTAATACGACCTTAAGGAATTACAGAAGTCGTCAAGAACACAGAACACTTAACAAAGATTTTTCTCTCTCCTAAAAACTTTCCTCACCCTCCAAA